>CM077017.1:116224035-117424035 GCA_039090855.1 Macrothele yani
CCGGTTTCAGTTGTGTTCATATTTTACCTTTTTCTTAAACTCCTCTTGAATTTGGGTTATTCTTTCCGACTGCGATATACAAACTTTGATTGACCGCACTGTCTTACTCACTAGTCTGCGCCGTGACGTTGTTCATCCATTGTCAGCTTGGGGATTTTCGGTTTAAAAACCAGCCATCCAGCACTGCAAGACCATGACATTAGACAATTGAGTTCCTCTCAGCTATTTCTTTTAGTTGCGTCCCTCAGTGTGTGACGTTACCCTCAGTTACACTGCCTGAAACGTTAGTGTCGTGTTTGCCTGCCATGCACGACACGTTGAAACCCAATCAGAAGAATTGATATTCAACTGAATTCACTAACACAGTGAACTCATCGCTCTAGTGTCTTTCTATTTCTTGACAGTCTTGCTCAAAGACGCATGCCGCCTTCCTACTCAAGGTGTAATGATTCTCTGCGCTGCGCATTATGCCCTTAGCACCGTATCTTTCTTGGTATGATTTTGAGGAGGTCGCTGATATTTCGTGGGCCGTAAAAATTCTGAAAAGTGTCCGTGTGCAGTTCCTGTCAGCGATGTTGATCCCAACCATTGTTTCCTACTGAAAAGTCGAGATTTACCAGACAATCGAGCAGTTCAATGAAATAGAAATAAAACAGCAACAAAAAAAAACGATCTTATTTAAAGTAGCTGTCATTTTATATCCCCCTTTTTTTTTTACTTTCAAGTTAATTAGGTTTTTTTCAATATTGCCGCAGAACACTAGTTAGAATAACGTAGTATGTGGCACCGAAATAAATTACGTATTTTACAGTTCCAAATTTTGATTCCCAAACGGTGCTGCAGTAACATGCTGGCTTACGACAATTTGTCCGTGAAGTGTTCTGGTTCGAAACCTCGGTGGAGTCATGGAAATTGTGTTTGACTTACGGCTGTCCCTTCCCTGGAACCGGTGAACCTAAGTTAGAGACAGACGAGTGGTTTTGAGTCCATTGAGTTGCTCACGGTGGTCGCTCTTCAATCCAAAAAGGTTCAACATTGAATTACGTACTAATATGCTGCTTAATTAAACATGTGGCACCAACGAACTTGTGTGACAATATTTTCCTCAGCTCTGTGATTTTCCGCTAGAGCAAAAAATGTTGCCGTCATTGCAACGTACGTAGCATCTGTCAAAAATACTCGTAAAAAAACAAAAATGTTCTTTTACTTTCAACTGCTTGCGGATCTCCATTTTAATATTGCTTTACCTGTTTCAGTTATGAACATATTTCTGGAAACATTTTGGAATGTAAAACTTTTTATCATAATTTCTGCGGGGATGCTTTAAAAATCGAAGTGCTGTTAAAGAACGTTATAGTTTTAAAGATGCACATAATCGCGTTCAGACCATATAATCCGCAGAAATTAATGTTTTAAAAAATTTTAAAAAATATATTCCGCGAATTATGAAGATGAAAATACAATAATCTTTCTTTTGTTAATAAATGGTACCTTAACCTAATCGCAGTGAATTCACATTTTGTTCAAAAATATATCGCTTTCGTATTGATTACAAAATTTCGTGCAATTTTTTGTTCATTTAGAGAGAGCATGCATTTCTCTTATAAATCAGGCATAATCTAAGCATAGAAGGAGCAATTGCGTAAATTAGATTCATAAAAATAAACATATTGTTATATTCAAAGTACGATTTATTTTTCAATTGGAAAACTCTATTACATAGCTTTAAGTAATTTTCTCTTTTGAAGAAAAAGTGCTGGAAATATTCTCCTCAGTTTTTTCTCCAATGTATATGACGAAATAAGTCATCACTTGCCAATATGTTTATCTAATTCATCGCAAGAGAGGAAGTGAAAGATGATTTATTTAAGGCAGTAAATTACGTGCAAAGTATCTGGATACCGCAAAATTAGGAAAAAAAGTTTCCTCAAATAGGAGTTCTGACTATGAATCATTTTTTGCGTAAGGGAAAATAGTGTGAGGGTAAATATGTCGAAAATGTCTTAAGCAATGAATCGTGAACTACTGCTTTTATTAATCGTGAACTACTGCTTTTTCTACATAGTTGTGAATCTGAAATTTAAAGAGAGTTAAAAGGGTGTGGTTTTAATTATCTAACATTACAACCAGGAACTTCCAAGATTATCAATGGCTGTTAATGTCCTACAAGCCTAGTGTAATGCGTCTGTTAAATGTAAGGCATGTCTTTTAAATTGACAGAAACGGTGATGACGCAGCATGAATGACGTCTATGCCTGATATAACTCACTAAAAACTCCCACTTTATATAGTCGGCTGTATTGCCTCCGTTAGCAAATCATATATTTAGAAATTATTTCTGAGATGCTGACCAATACGCACAAAGTACGGCAAGCGTTTTTCGGTAAATTACTTCAGGTCGGAATTCATGTTTAAAATGTGAACATTGGCACTGCAATCGTGAACTACTGCTTAACGAATGACATGAAAATTTGGAAGTTAATTTTCATTTTAGAATTCAAATAATTATTTTTTTCTGGTTAAGGGTTTAACGACTACCATGAGCAAATATCCAGAGACACTATACGGCAAACACACGACCCCTACATCATCAGACATTAGAGAATCAGAACCAGTGTCAGGCACATTGTCGGAAACCACCTAGGGTCATTTAGTCACAGAAAACGATTTTTCTCATTTATCAAACAGACAAATCAAAAAATATTTTTTACTTGCAGTTTTTACACATTTACACAATAATTACTATAACGTCCATGGTGAGAAGGTTCTTACTGAAAGAATGAAAGCATTAAAAATTATTTTGTTATGGAATTAATGAAGCGTATTAAGCGACCTTATAATATTCCTTTTTTTTTTTTTCAAATTATATACCGCTTTCTGTGAAATGTTTTAATGTATCTGGACATTACAGTACGAAAAACCCATCATAGTTTCTTGCTGTAGAACAAACTGATAATTCCAAGCCTTTTGACTGAGTTCATCAGGTTTCAGCAAAGATCTTATACACTCAAAGCTAAATGCAGTGAAATACTGTACAGATCAGAAATACTCTGATCTGCAAGTCACCTATAAAGTTCACCGGATCAAACCCATACATTCCAAGTGTCACAGTTTTTTAAGAAACGCTTTAAAGGACCTGGTACTCTGGATAAGCATCTGGAAAACAGCCTCAGTTGTAAATGACATTTTCTCCCAGTGGAAAACCAACACTGACCAGGAAAAAGCAGGTGTTGATTCCATCTCGCTGGAGTACCAATTGGGCTAAGCGCAGAAGTGGTATGTATGTATGTATGACTAAAAGATCGTTTAGTTCCCGTATAGATGAACACAACAAAATGTGAAAAAAGGAAATTTAAATGCAGGTCTTGCAAGAAAGGTAATGGTCTCAAAAGGAGCTGCAACGCCCCAATGGGCAGGTTGGAAATGCTTAGCTCCATACACTAACTAAACTTGAGACTGCCATCAGATAGACATGTGTGTTATACTCACAACGAGATAGGCGTGCAACGATGGTGTCTCGCGTGACTTCCACCGCATATGGATGAAGGTATCCTTAAGAGTGAAGAACTTTACTTTGCTAGTTGATGTTTGGATTCACGTAAAGATTTTCCTATATGCATAATTTAAAGATTAAGTCACAGAAAGTATCAACTTTTAAAGTTAACGTTTACTATGAGATATCTCTGGAAGGTTGGTGTAAATGGTCTGGAAAAAGCCACCCACTGGAGGGCAAAAGCTTTTCATTATCTGTTTTGTCTTGCACCATAAAATATAACAGATTTCGTACTATATCAATTTGATATATTTGTGCTCTTTGTTTATTCTTTATGTATTTACATCTCCACACTTTCGGGCAGCTAATTTTTTGCAATAATAAATTCTCCAACTGGTTAGACTTTGCACTTCAAAACAGCAGATATTGTACACTCACGGACATCAATGGAAATTTTGGCATCAAGAAGGAAGCGTCGGATTGAAATGAAATTTTATGGACGTAATGATACAGATGAATGATACACATGATGCCAAAAACAGAGCTTCAGCACAATTAGAGAGGGGTCCGTGGCACGCAGTCCTGACACTTTAAATAGCGTGTCGCACACCGCCTCATGCTGCGATACATGCTGCAATACGTTACGGCAGGGAGTGAGAACAGACGCTCGGATGATGTTGCCTTGCGGCAGAATGGCATACACGTGTTGGACGGTGTGCTCCCAAATCCAAGACTTAGTGCGGCAGGGCGGTATCTGGCTTTTCAACTAATCCCATTCATTTCTCAATAGAGAACATGCCGTGGAATGCTTCAGCCGGAAAATGGAAGTGTCTGGACATGATGTAGGCAGTCCTCGGCAACATGAGCCTTGTGCATGAGGTCCTTATCTTGATGGCGCATAGCGCCCCTGGAATCTTGGATAGGACTGGGAGCACATGGAGCCGTAAAATCTCATCCACATGCTGCGGGCATCTCAGTGATGCACGCACCACTACTAGAGCTGATTATTGGACATAGAAGGTAAAGACTCCACAGACCATAATGCCTGCAAAGTAAAGGTAGGTGTGGCGATCAGTAACGAGGTTGGTATTGTGCAGTTGAACCGGTAACTTCCAAATCGGACACGATGATCATCTGTCTCAAAAACAAAGCGGCACTCATCGATAAATACCACCACGTTGCAAGTCTGGGGCGTTCCGCGTCGCTCTGGCTTGTCACCACTGCAAACGGAGCCGGCGATGTTCCGGAGGTTCATAGCACACACAAGAGGTGCTGAGATGGCCAGCTTCGCTTCCGAGAGGTGTCGGGAAATTGTTCGTGGGCTCACAGGATCCGCAACATTTGCCTGTATAGTGGACCGTGTTGCCGTTCGATCCGTTTTGTGCCTCGGCGCACGATCCGTCTATCCTCTTAACCGATGGTCCTACTGGTCCATCCGGAACCGCTCCGCCGTGCGGCAATGCCGTGACGTATCCACTGCTTCCATTACAGTCGGACGGTATGGTCATGAACTTCATGGTGCACCCTGGACCACTCTGGGGTTTTCAGCTCGATGATCAGGCCTCTATCAATAACCATAATTTGCGGAAATCGACGTCTCTGCGGTCTACCCGGCATTCTTGTCACTCTGTGCTCTAGCTTACGTCTGCCGGTAATTTTCGCTTTGACGGAGCACGCCGGATTTTACGGCTGCCGGTTCGTGATTGCAGCGTCACCACAGAGTGTGCGGTCATGCACACTCGTCGCACTAAACGTGTATAATTTCAAAATCAGCGAGCACTCAAGCTATTTGTAAAGCTCTGCGCTTGTAGAATATTTTCGTGAAGGTGCGCAAATTTCAATATCTATGAATGTATAAGTAAGGTTCTGAGTTTACCCAAATTTCAAACATTTATCCATATTTTGGGAAGTGCTATGTATATTTCCCCAAATGTTTGTATTGCTTCACATTCTTCGTTGAGAAAAATAGTCAAGAACTGATATTCTACAAAGTAAATTGAAATTGATGATACGATGATACCTTGAAACAACCTTTATCCAAATGTAGAAAACACCTCTATTAAAATAACTGAGTGCAGTTTAATATTTGAAAGAAAATGTACATAATTATTGAAATAAAAGATTTCTGTAGGACATGGAAAATGTAAACATAACATTAAGCTTTTAGTTAGGACCTTTCAACAGTAGCCGCTTACAACTAGCTTCACTGGAAGCTCAACATTCCAGCTTAGATTTCATGTTTAGTTTTACATTTCTTCACGAAAGTAAGGTTGCAAAGGCGACCTCTTTATGAATTTTGATATTTCCACAATTACGTAATAGGTTTTGTACGAGGTTTGTCCTAAATATAAAGCCTCTTCCCAAATAACGCCTCTCTCTGTGGAGATATTTAATAGTATTGGTAAAAATTACATTGAGATCTGCTAGACGTATTGGTTCTGTGTAAAATGTTTGTGAAAATCCTTGGTCTGAGATCTAGTCAGACCCCTGATTTTCACAAACAGTGCGTGTACGCACGTACTATTTGGGAAAAAAATACGTGTGTGCACGTACTATTTGCTTCTATGAACACAGTAGATCTCGTTGAGATCCACTGGACTCATTGGTTTTATGCAAAACGTTTGTGAAAATCCTGGGTCTGTTTCTTATCCCATTACCTCACAACCTGTTCGACGTCATTGCTACTGTATCCTCAAAAACTATGGCCACGTAACTTTTGCTTCATGTGGGCAAAAGGATGAAACGTGGCGAGTGTGGATTTACTGTTCAGCCCATTTTAAAGAGCCCCATAATATAAAAATAATGGGTTACTTTTGACATGACATGCAAGTATCGCCAAACCATCTTTTCTTTGCTATTCTTTGCACTCTGTATTCCCTGTGACAAAATTTTATTTCCGGAATTTAGCTGTTTGACACTGTTTGACACATTAAATGACACACGAAGATGGAACGAACAAATTGACAAGAAACTTGACATGCATGTAATTACGTAACCGGAAAAGCACTGATGCTTAAACCTGTGATCCGACACTCGATTTTTAATGGCTGCGATTGATAACGTACGATCAGTAGCAGAACATAAAATAACTACCAATGATTTACCTAAACGGTCACTATCAATATTTAAAAAATGAAACCCTTTCTAGAAAGCCGACGATGCATTTCACAAGGTTTTAAAAAGCGTATTTCGACACGCTAGTAATTTGATTGAACTGGGTGTATGCATTCGGAGCATGACAAGTTGTTGTTATATAAGACGTTCATACGGTCTTATATTATTTGGCTAAAAATTCGACAAATTAAAAAAAAAGTGAGATATACATATTTCAAAGTGTGCAATATAATCACAAATGGTGAAGACATTTCCCCTTGATACCGCATTTTAGCAACTTTTAAGGTAAAACGTACCTCCAAGTAAGACTACGTTAATAAACGCTGCAGAAGGTGTAACACAATGTAGCGGTCACGTCAAGCTTGGCTCCGCCGAAAGGAAGGTCATCCTGTGTCTTGTTCTGCCTGCCAGTTTCGTGGTAGAATACTACATGAGAAAACGTGTACGTTCTTCTCCGGAAACACTAATATTTTGTAGTGCTACGCTGCAGAAGATAGTTCTTCATTTCTGTCTCAGCTTTTCAAAACACAAGCTGAGAATTTCTTCCTTTTCTTTAATATGCTTCCCTGATACAAAATTGAAATTATTCAGATTCATTTCTTGCTCCTTGAAAAGCGTTAAAGTTGATGTTGCATTTTCTCCAACAAATGTTGTAGGTAATTCGCAAAATAAAATTTTAGTTCTGGCATTGACTGCTTTGTTCGAATTTCAGTTTGTATTCAACTTATACGCATACCTTTTATCCTATCTTTTTCATCTATGGCAAGAAGGCCATAGGGCTCTATTTTGTATTGTGGCTGAAGAAGAAATTCCAGATGTTGCAGTATGGAACGAAGTCTGAAATGTAAGAATTTTGGCAAAGAGAGACCAACATTGTAGAAAAGCCATGAAATCACCAGTGCGCAATGAACTCCTGAAAAATCGGCCTCACCGGCTGCGCAGTATTCGACTCGATGGCTTCTGATAATTCTTCCCAGATGGGTCCGCGTTCGAATCCCGTTCCGCTATTCGCAAGGGATTGATAAGAAACCATAGAAATGCGGTACCCAAAGTATCAGGCATTCATGGCTTCCCGGACGTAACCATTTACCTCTTAAGAAAATTGCTCTCATGACCTACTGCTGATACCTAGTTTATTCACAAAAGCGTATTCACCACGAAGTTGTTTTTGGAAGAAAGTGAGTCATGAATTGAGGCAATTTTTGTCGGGAAGAATGCGAATCATAACTTCGCCGGAATCGGGCACCGATAGGAAGATTTGATGACAATGGAGATCCTACCGTTGTGCAAATAGACAATACTTATTTCTTTCATAGGAAATATAATCAAGCCCGTTACAGGAAAGGACACTAGTTTTTGCTGGCATTCAGACAGAATCGGGGAAATGTTTCTTGCAGGACGCGCCCAATTGGTAAGCAAGACCATTGAAACGGTTGATTGTAGAACAGATATTACCAGGAAAAGCATATCACGTGTAACTGTTGGGTAGTATATGCAGAAATAGATACTTAACAAAACGGTATTTATGACCATTCCATTATAATCCACAGTGAAAATTTTGTTAATCCTGATGATCGCGACATTCTTAAACAGAATATAGAAAACTTGTGGAAGAGATTAAAAAGGAACCTGAAGCTCTAGTTTGTCACCCGCAGATCACTATTCGGCTCCTACATGAAGAAGTTCATGTTTCGAACTCACTCTCCCGACACAAATATATTCGGTAACTTCTTAATCGTGGTTGCACAAAATTACATTTGAGAAAAAAAAGTAAGGGGGAGGTACGCAGTTAAGTTTTAACGGTTTTCGTGAAACGCATACGCTGTTTATACTTCACTTTATGTTTAGTGTTGAACACCCATCATGAGGAACTACTCCTGTTTTCAGTCGCCCATCCCTGATTTCGGTGATCTAGTTCCAGGGAAGAGAGAAAACCACTGCCGTAAGGCAAACTTAACATCTACGCCTTAACTGGATTCGAACCCAGACCCATCTCTGAAGAACAGTCAGATACGAGCGAACATACCACAGCGCCACCCGGACGCTGTACAAACAACTGTAAAAGCTGTTAAAAGTCACCTGTCTTTAGTTGAAAAAAAAAACAGCTTTATTCTTAATTCGGGGTTCAACGACCACCGATGGCAACACTGAGAGCTATGAATACTCGCCTATACATTATTTAAGGAAACTGATGCCAGGAATGGAAAAGAGAATGTTCCGTAAGAAAAATTTGCCTCCCAGGCGTCATCTGCGTTTCCAACCGAGGTCCACTCGAGCGAACCGTTAAGAGCCAGCAATTTCAACATCTGTTTAAACGAATCGGAAGCCAATTCTTCAGGCAAGTCATTCATATGCTTGGCCAGGCATATTTACTGTCATCGACGACAAGTAAAAGCAGAAGTTTCCCCTTACATGTTACAGCAGTTAGCTCTAGAAGGAGAACTGCAATTTTCATTTCTATGTCTCTAGAAAAGTGTTAAAACGCAGTTGCGTTCGAATTATATTGCAAAGAAAAAAAAATAAACAACCTCGAGGGGGGACGTGAGTTCATACATTCCGCATGAAAGAACAATACGCGAAAAAACCAAGCAATTCTTAGCTTGTGTTAAAAAAAACTGAGACAAAAATGCTGAGATATTTTCTGTATTGTAGCCCTACAAAATAGAAAGCTTTCCTGGCAAGAACGTAATCGGTTCCCTTTGTGTTCTTACGCCAGTGCATGGGCCTCTGAAGCGAACATAATGACCTTCCTTCCAACGAATCCAAGACTGGCGTCTGCGCCGCAGCGGTTATTCGCTTCGTCAAACTTGGAAGTAAGTTTTACAGAAAAAAGAAAAGGTTTTAAATTCATTTTAAAGCTGACTTATCACCATCAGCTGTCAAATTGCATTTTGTAAAATATGTGTGCCTCTCGTTTCGAAAATTTTAACCAAATAATTTAGTACTCTCAAATACTCATCTACCATATCATTCACTGCAGTGAAAATCAGAATACACAGATTGCGCCTTAAACGGTAAAAACAGTATTTAACTTTTAAAATGTGAAAGAAACACTAAGAACAAACATGTGTTAAACCCATTCTACTTCAATAAAAACCTTTTTATAAATTTGGAAATCCAAATCCGTCAGAGGACTCGCTAGTCGAATCAACCGGCATTCAGATATAACGGATCTGGAGGATTAGAATTAATTCCCGTGATTGAGCGAAGGTGAAGATTATCAATGAATGAAATACGGGATTATACCATTGTACAATACAAATTAGGAAGATGTGAATCCATTAATTGGTGTAAATACAACATGGATGTTAAGTCAGTTAAAAACTGAAAACTTTAACATTTCATCGTCTTGGACCGGAATCGAAAACGCGTCTCATGGATATCGCCCAATTTGCTAACCACTACCCCACCCAGAAGAAACAAGTTTCCTATCAATTTGAATATAACCGCCACAGGATTCTTTTATCAATGCAACGCACATTCAGAGAACTTGAAACTTGGTCGTTCTGGGTGGTGTAGTTTTGAATATACTCGGGCTGCATCCAGGTGACGGGGGTTCGATTTCCGCTCCTGGAAGATGAAACTTTCAAGTTTTCGTATATTATCTGACTTAACATGCATGTCATATTTACAACAATAAACGAATTCACATTTTCGAAATTTGTATCGTACAATGGCGTAATCCCGTGTTTCATTCACCGATAAAAAATGTTTGTATCATAAATATAAAACCCATGAGCATTCTATCCATAATAGATGGTTACCTTTGTCGGTGCTACTGCTGCAGATAATCACACATTTCAAGGGAACAAGTGAACTTCTTATCTGATTGTTCCGCGCTACGCCAGTGTGCATCAATGAGATCATGCATTAACGTAACCCCAAGCCTTGATGAAGAAGCTACGTACTTCACTAAATATGGAAGCCAAACTCAATGTGTTTTCCTGAGGAATAGCTAGGAACTGCATTTTCACGAAGAAAGCAGCCGGAATTAAAAACTGTATTAATTTTGTTCTAACAAAAATTTTATAAGCATTTTGACTACTACTTATTTTTTTATGAACATAAGTGATTATTAAAGTATTTCAAACAAACTGATATGACAAAATGGAAACATTCCCAATAAATTGATTCAAAAACGCATCGTTGAATTGGGTTGTAAAATGTAGATTATATTGTTATAAATATATAAAAGAGTGCATTTTAATCAAATTCTGATGGATTTAAGAGACATAAAGTGAAAGTGAAACATAACAGAGCTTCAGTAACTAAATGTTTGACAATAATGCATTTAGTGCTTCAGGGTAGAAGATGAATGAGAAAGAAGGCAGTTTTAATTTGACAGTACACGGATTTAAAATTTTAATTACGGTTTGTAGCGTTACTCTTAAAAAGAAAAAAAAACATTTCAAAACACCAGCAGAAGAACACTAAATTAAAACGAAGTTCCACGAAACACCGATCCTCAAAAATTAAATGAAATAATAATGTTGTTTTCTCATAACCAAAATACCTTTAGAAATAATGCTGTTGCTACTTTCCAGAGAAGTTAAATTCAAGTACGCTGTTCCTATGTGGGACGATATAAAGAATTAGCTACCTATTCTACCCCTAAAGGTACAGCTTTTCGAGAAACCTTGGAGATCATTACCAACAGCGATACTTGCAATGATTGCGTCTCGCTAGAGTTGCCACGAATTTGGAACAATTCATCAAGTTATATTTTTCAGTTGCAGTTTCTGTCTAACTTCCTTGAAAAAGCCATCTGGCTGACGTGCAAAAGCTTGGAAACGCTAATCAGCCTACTTTGTACGCCAATATATCGGATCAGTGGTACAGTCTTACTATTTACTACTTAATTGGAGTACTGTTCCTCGTTATCAATTTAAAGATGCACCTTAATGTCAACAAGAACTTCTCTTGTTCGACACAGAACTGCATTTAGTTCATTGTACCCCATGTGTCATGTCAGACAAACTGAGAATTGTATCAACATGGAGTGCGAACAGAACCAACTTCTCCCGACTTCCACTCTAGCTTGCTACCGTTACAGCACCTAGGACAACGAAGTTCCCTGAAACTGAAGGTAGACTCTAACGTAGAGACGTGTTCAAACTTCAAATCTAACCTAATCAAAGCAAACATTTCAATGTTTCCTCGTAGATTTCACTGTTTCCGTAGTGGGGAAGCACGAGGAAACATTTCAATGTTTCCTCGCAGTGTCCATGAATCTCTCTAATCACAGGACATTTTAATTTAGGCACTTCTGAATTTCTAATATATTTGTGAAGCTCATTTCTTCTTTAATTTTGTTAGTATCATATATTTATGCTCATGAACATTGTCATTGGAATAAATATGCTCAATGATGCATTTCCGTTTTTGAAAATTACCACTTCTGCTGATACGTAATTATGGAGGAACAAATTTTACTTACTTTGTGCAAGCACAATTAGGCTTTTACATGAAGGCAATTTGACGGCTTAATTTGGTTATATTATCGGATTACCGTTTGCTTAAAAACTAACCTAACCATTCTACACATAATTATGGGAGAACAGATATTTTTTTATTAAGTAAGCACAATTGTGCTTTAAAAGAAAGACTATGAACTACTAGGAAATAAAGGTTTGATAACATTAGTTTTTATTTTATTTTTTTACCTGCAGAAATTACTGCATGCAAAATTATAAATTCCAGGTTATTTCGTTAAATTAACAAATCATTCCTTGTTAAATTATAATTAACATAGGCAGCAGCTCTCACATATCAATCCACATAAAAACAACTGCCCAGTATCTTCTTTTCACTTTTTTTACTTTTGTATTTTTGTTTTCACATTTGTTCTTCTGTATATGGAAATACGTTATTTATATCTGTATTCCACAGCCTATCAATATCCAGCGAGCATCGCTAGCACCGATTGCGGTGGTTTGGGACCAATTAACGTGGGATATTATCCAGTAGCGTCAGCACAACACTACTAGAAAATATCCCGCAATGTCGTAGAATGTTGACTTCAGTGATGAGTCATGGATTTTAGTTCACAACGATGACCAGTGCATAAGTATCCGGTGTCGAATAAGCCAGCTCACGGATCCTGCCTTTACCGTAGAACCGTACACGGCTCGCACACCGGCAGTGACTATCTTTGTAGCCATTTCGTATAACAGCTGGACTCCTTTGCTAGTCCTCTGTACCACCAGTACGGCTCAACGGTGAGTAGAACATTCTACGAATTTGTTGTATTATCTTTCCTGTCACAGCATCATCGAGCAATTTTTAACTATGATAATGTCTGGCCACACATGGTGCAGATCTCCCAGTTCTGAACCCGTAATGTTCGACACCCTTTCATATCCATTCAGACCATTTGGCTTTTCACAGGCCGAATATGTTTGGGACATGATGAAACGCCAAATAATCCTATTCCGGAATGTCAGCGAACTGCCAGCAATTTTGTCTCCAGCTGGCATGCTATACCTCAGGACAATATCTGTCAACTGTATACGTCTGCGCGATGTCGTGTAACTGCTTGTACCTGAGCTAGAGGTGGCGGTACATGTTTTGACTTTTCCACTGGTGTAGCTGTTTTATCAAAATAAATGGCCCAACTGCACTAGAATTGGAATCATTTCCTTTTTTACACATGTACCAATTTTCATCTCGATTGGATTATTTCTTTTGGGTGTTTCATTTTTTTTTTCTGCAAAGGGTTTATTTCTATAGCATGGGTTCGGACTCTTGTGAAGGTAGTGGTTTATGCGTTTGTAAACTCATGGAACAGGTACGATGAATCAAAATCATTATGGGCTGTCGGGTGCTTCCAGTTGAACCCTCTGCCTGGAAATGGAAATTAGCGAAGTTCAAAATACACCGTTCTTTGTCATGTTGAAAAAAAGAAAGTTGAGACGAGATTTCTTAAAAGAAATGAAAAGTTTAAGACCTTTTAAAACATATTACATATAATATGTCATTGGAATGTTAAATTGTATCCTCAAAAAGTACATATCTTTCTATGGTTAAAAATTGTCTTTTAAGTTCAAAAATGTGAAAGTGTTTTATGCATTAATACTTCTTCCACAAGTTAACTTATCTCATATTTAGTGAAGTTTGTTTTTCTAGCATTTTCATATCCAGACAAAGTTTAACTAATCTATAGAAGGACTCTGACGTTAAAAATTCTTGTGTGCAGTTTAATACTTAGATTATTTTCATAAAGGAATGTCTTGGCGTATTCTTAGTTTCTATATACACTGACGGAAAAAAAAATCCCAACACCAAGAAGGGGTTGTGTTAGATAAACGACAGTTGGTAGGTGGTAAGAGTACATCTGTAAGATGACGTCTATGAAAAATTTCGCGCTCGGCGCGTACGTGTGTCGCTAGTAGCGCCCATTGAACATGCAAAGCAGGTTCGCTGTAAATACGCGCTGTAACGTTCGTGAGCGTTAGTTATTGTTGAGATTCGACGTAGTGTGTTGATGTCAGTCAAGAATGCTCTTAAGAAGACGAAGAAGCCATTATCAACAGCTCACGGAGTTTGAACGAGGTCGTGTAATAGGGCTACGAGAAGGTGGATGTTCTTTCCGTGATATTGCAGAACGTCTTCGCAGGAATGTAGCCACTGTGCATGATTGTTGGCAGAGGTGGTCAAGGGAAGGTACTGCCTCAAGAAGACCGGAGTTCCGGCCGGCCACGTGGCACTACTGAGAGGGAAGACCGCCCTGTACGGTGTATTGCCGTGGCGCATCGTACTGCGTCTGCGGCAGCAATTCGAGTTGCAGTTGCCACCACTGTGACACAACGAACTGTTACAAATCGGTTACTTTAAGGACAGCTCCGAGCCAGACGGCCTGTAGCGTGCATTCCACTTACTCCAAACCAGTGCCGTTTGCGACGTCAGTGGTACCAAGCTAGAGCTCATTGGAGGACGGAGTGGAGATCTGTTGTGTTTTTAGATGAAAGCCGGTTCTGCCTGGGTGCCAGTGATGACCGTGTGTTGGTTAGAAGGAGGCCAGGTAAGCGCCTGCAACCAACATGTCTGCGGCCGAGACACACTGGACCTACACCTGGAGTTATGGTCTGGGGAGCTATTTCCTATGACAGCAGGAGCACTCTCGTGGTTATCCCACGCACGCTGACGGCACAGTTGTACGTCGATCTGGTGATTCAACCTGTTGTACTGCCATTCATGATCAGCATTCCAGGGGGTGTTTTCCAACAGGATAACGCTCGCCCGCATACCGCTGTTGTAACCCAACATGCTCTACAGGATGTCGACATGTTGCCGTGGCCCTGCTAGATCACCAAATATTTCTCTAATCGAGCACGTATGGGACATCATTGGACGACAACTCCAGCGTCACACCCAACCAGCGTTAACCGTCAATGTATTGACCGACCAAGTGCAACAGGCATGGAACTCCATCACACAAACTGACATCCAGCACCTGTACTACACAATGCATGAACGTTTGCGTTCTTGCATTCAACATTCTGGCGGTTACACCGGTTATAAATGTACCAGCATTTCACATTTAAAATGGCTCTTCTCGCGCTTACAGTAAGCTGTGATCTTGAAACCTTAATCGATTAAATATGTTACGTATACAAATGTATTGCCGCCATTTCATTCCTCTACAACTATTTTTTCGTGGTGTTGGTATTTTTTTTCCGTCAGTGTAGAATCTTTCCCTTAGTGTTTATCCTTTCAGTAGGTGTTGGTGTCAAGTGGATCCAGTTTTTTTACTTATTACGTTGGTTAAGGTTAAACCACTAATTAAGTCAGAGGCATAAGAGCCGGGCACTTTCTCAACATGATTATGGCGTGTGCACACGGCACTACTCACCCATGGCTGCCTGCATAATGTCGACGGTCATGTAAAATATTTTGCGATTGTGGGACACTAGTACTTTATCGCATATACGGTCCCTTATGTGACGTCTCCCATTCGACCAATGAGAAACGTTGTTAGAAAAGTGTTCTCCTCCCACTAAGATTTCTTGTTCGCTGACGAGAAAGTGGTCGTTTGTTGACAATTTTACAGCCTTATTCTGTGTTTTAGCTCCTAATTTTTAACTATTCTGAGGCTCCTTTTCATTTTTATTTTAAATTGAAATACACGAACATTAGTGCAAATTCTAAAAAAAGCATAACGTTAAAATTGCAAACTTCACTCGTGTAAGAAGAATAATTCATTTCGGTTTGATATTAACACAGTTTCTGCAACCAAGAACCCCGCAATTCTAAAATACAAACAGATGAAATTACATAGGTATCATGTAAATAATGGCAAATTCCCACGCCTTGCGGTTTCACGATTTAGAGACCAGGGCATCTCCAGAAGTACTATTCTAACCTCCTTGGTTTGTCATCAGCATTTCGCACTTAGGCAGATATCCGAAAACCCCATTGGTAAATGAAAACAGCTTCATAAAAATGTATCGTGTGTGCCTAAAACGTGTGTGATTTTGAACAGCGTTATTAAGGGAATTCTCACGAGAGACAAGCATGAAATCTGGTGAGAAAGAATCCGTTTAAAATTTCTTTCAGTTGGATTTCTGCTGTACATATTTTTTCTTTATTGAACTTTGCTGCTATTATTACAAGAGTAGTCATGATCTTGGATTGCTGTCAACTTCCTTCATTCAGTGAACGACCTTGATGACACTCTAATGTACAGTGATCAATGGAAATAAATGGCATGCCATCAAATGGTATTCTGTTTTCAACATTGAATTTTTTTCACCTTCGAACATAAGTTCCTTCTTCACAACTTTAATAACACTTAACTGGGATTGCCGAAGATTGTGAACTACACCATGTTTTTGAATAAAATATGTATTAGTAGAAATCTCGAAGCTTTTGATAACGTTTAAATGCATCTTCTAACGAACAAACGTATCCAAAATAATCATTAATAGAATAATGAAAACAAAAATTCATTTTAACTGTAATTTTTAATAGCTAAATTGAGCTAATTATCAACTCAAACCACGCACTAACTGACAACAAAAAGAGAACTTCTGGAGTAAAGAGTACAAGAAATCAGTTTCATGCTTGGTTCTCGTGAGAATTCCATTAATAACGATGTTCAAAATAAAACACGTTTTAGGTACTCATGATAATTTTTTATGAAGCTGTTTTCATCCGCCGATGGAGGTGTTCGTATATCTGCGAAAGTGCGAAATGCTGATGACAAACCCGGTAAACCAAGCAGAATTAAAAAAATATTGATGATTGATGCTGTAAGCCATGAAATAACAGACATCTTTTTGGTGTAAACAACACTGAGAAATTGTTTAATCAGAATTTCTAACAGTAATCATTGAAAATAAGAAGTTATTATGAGCTAAAATACTGAATAAGGCTGTAAAATTGGTAACAAACGACCACTTTCTTGTCAGCGAACAAGAAATCACAGTAGGAGGAGATACCTTTTTTGAAAAACGCTTGTCATTGGTCGAATGGCAGACGTCACATGAGGGACTGTTTATGCGATAACGAACTTGTGTCCCACAACCGCAAAACATTATACATGACCAATGTTGACACACTTCAATGGGTGTTCAACTCAATTGCATGATGCTCGCCTGACCTCTCACACATGGAATATGTTTGGGGCATGATTCATTTGGACATTGCCCCTTTCACTGTATGAATCAGTTTCAAGCCGGGCCAGGTCAAGTCACGATAGACGGTTTCACGATAGTCAGGTCAAGTCACGATAGAAACCTTCAGGTACTTTGAAGGTGAGATTTGTGATTGTAATAAAGCAATATTCTAAGCTAGTACGGGTTTCGTTTCGTTACTTGGGTCCATGAAGTGATGCTTCATCGTATTTGAGCAATATAAGTTGCCGTTACAGCTTATAGATGAGTTACTGTGGCTAATGAGATTTACATGGTGAACAACACTTTTGATAGCTCCTATTCCGATGATGATGACGATACCAGCTCTACTGACTTAGTGAAATCGTGATCGTTTCATGTATCAGTGAAGACTGGTAAGGTACATTTACTACTACATCGCTTGCTGCCAGGAGTGTCTATCATATTTGAGAGCTCATTGACTATTAACTTATAGATATGACACAACAATTTTGTTTGATGTGTTCGGCTGTAATCCATGCTGAAGAGGGCGTTCAGTGTGACGGCTGTAATCCATGCTGAAGAGGGCGTTCAGTGTGACGGCAGATGCGGCGGCAGATATCATTGTGCTTGTTGTTCAATAACAGAAAATGTTTAATGACGAATGTCAAAAGGGAAAAAAATGATATGGCAGTGTGATAGTTGTCGACGTGCTATGATTCAGGTGTAATAATTGTCGACGTATTACATGATTCAGTGTGATAGTTATCGACGTATTACATGATTCAGGTGTAATAATTGTCGACGTATTACATGATTCAGTGTGATAGTTATCGACGTATTACATGATTCAGGTGCCTATTCTGAGGGAGCGGCTTCCACTACAAAAAACATTAATTCCGAGGTGAAATTGGTAAAAGAGTGTGCCAGTGGCAGTGATTCTCAGTCGGTTCTGAGTCTGTCAACATAAAGCTAGATGCTATTAACGAATTAAAGATTGAGATACTAGATTTGACGAGATCAGTTGATTTATTTTCACAGAAGTATGATGACATTTTGACTTCTTTAAATAAATCAAGTTCGTTGCTTGAGGACTGTCGTAGGGAAGTGGTTGCTCTTCAGCAGAGGATTTCGGACCAGGATTCTGAAATATCCAGATTGTCACAGGACTTGAAAACCCTTGATCAATGTACAAGTAACAGAAATTTGGAAATACATGAAATCCCTGAGAGTAGTAAAGAGACTAATGCTGATCTCTCGAACATTGTGCTTAATATTGCAAAGGGTTGGATTTTGGAGACCTTTCGTGCGATGACATTGACGTCGTTCATAGAATAAAAGCTAAGGGGGCACGGCGTCCCTGGCCAATCATTGTGCAGTTTCAGACCAGAAAAGTAAGAGATATTCTTTCATCAAGGAGTCGGAAGATTTTGAAATTCATTGATATTGATGCTAATTATTTGCAGGAAACTAGAATGTATGTTAATGAAAATTTGACTGTTTATAACAGATAATTTTTCTGGAATAAGCGGAAATTTTCCAGGGAAAACAATATCAGATTTTGTTGGAATAAAAACGGAAGTATATTTTGCCGAAAGGAGGAGGGTGGAAATGGAATTACCATTAGAAGCAGGGACAACTTGGATCTTAGTCGATTCTGATGAGTATGTGATGTTTCTGTAACTCTATTGGTTGTACATAACTCATTTTTATGACCTGTAATCCTGGTGTTTGTTCTGTTGAATTTTTGTGTGATTTGCTGGTTTCAAAAAATCGCAGTTTACGATTGTTGCACATTAACGCTCGTAGTTTATTTGGCAAATATGACCTGTTCTTGGAGTTTTTGGGGTCTTTGAATTACCTTGTTGACCTTATTTGCGTTTCAGAGACTTGGTTTAATAGTGTGGATCAACTTACTTGTAATGTACCAGATTTTCGAACTTTTCCTGTTTCTAGATCAGGGGATAGGGTGGGGGGTTGATATTTCTGCTAGGCGTTCCATTTCACTTTCGTAGATTGTTAAATATACGGTTATAACTGATAATTATGAGTTTATTACTTTAGAGACTGAGAATACCATTATAAGGGCAGCTTATCGCCCTCCGTCTGGAAATCAGTCAGATTTTCTTGATTTTTTTTTCCAGTTATTTGGGGGATGTCAATCAGAGTGACAAGGCGTTGTATTGTTTGGGTGATATTAATATTGATATCACATCTACTAATAGCGTCTCATATCCATTCAGTGATATCATAGGCTCTTCTGGATGTATAAGTGTAGTTACAATCCCCACGAGAATTACACCTGTTACCTCAACTATACTTAATCTATGTATGACGAATGATTTTTTATGCACTACGGGTGTGTTCGCATATAATATAAGTGATCACCTCCCTATTTTTTGCTTGTCGGGTAGTGTACCTACCTGGCATTTTGTGCAGATTTTGATTCGTATTCGTTCGTACGATCAGCATAGCTTAAGAACTTTTGGTGAGGTACTTGCTGTTACGGATTGGTGTCCGGTGCTACAACATGATAATCCCACACATGCCTTTGATATATTTTGGGGGTTATTTTGGAGTTCTTATGAATGTTCTTTCCCATTAAAACCTTTACACGTTCATTAAAGTGTAGAAAACCTTGGTTTACTCGTAAACTTTTAAGATGTCTAAACAAAAATAATAGACTGTTCAAGTTATTTATACAGTCCAGAAGTGCCTCAGATTTATCCCAGTTCCGTAGATACAGAAATTGGTTTACTACTAAATTAAAAAATGCAAAAACAAATTATTATTTAAATCGTTTTACTGGTACCACGGATGGGAAAAGTTTATGGAAATCGGTTGGTGAATTGTTGCATAGAACAAAAGATGACGACCCTCCAATAGAACTTAATCATGGGGGAACTCGTGTCACTGATTTGAATCGTATTGTACAGATCTTTAATACTTACTTTGTTTCTTTGGCTGTGAAACTACAGAACGATATTCCGAGGGTGTCTGGTGACTTTGCTGACTTTTTGCCCCACCAAACGTTGTGTACATCTTATTTTTTTGACCCAGTATCAGCGGATCTGTTGCCTACTATACAGCAGTTGGATTCCTCTAAGGGTGCTGGCCCGGATGATGTTCATCCAAGGGTGATTAAATCTGTTGCTCAGTTTTTGTTGGTAACACTGAAACATATTTTTATTCGTATTCTAGAAACTGGTTTATTACCTTTAGCATTTACGACATGTAGAGTCACTGTTTAACATAAAAAGAGTTTGAAATCTAGTGTAGATATTTATCGTCCAATTACAAATATTACAGTGTTTGCTTAACTTCTGGAAAGACTAGTATTAAAGAGGTTATCTGGCTACTTGGAGAGGAACAAAGTTTTACATCACGGTCAGCATGGTTTCCGTCTCAACAGGAACGGCTATATGGATGTTCTTAATTTTTTGCACACAAATATTGATTTAGGAAGAAGTGTCCTGGGTATATTTTGTGACTTAAATCGAGCGTTTGATTGTGCGCATCATGAAATTCTATTGTCAAAGTTAAATCATATAGGGATTCCGGGGATTTCCGCTTTTGTTTTTTAGGAATTATTTGTTACAGAGTTCGCAGTATGTTCAGATTCGTGACATTCGTTCTTCCGTTCGTGTGGTAAGTTGCGAAGTTCCTCAGGGATCGGTGCTGGGACCGGTTCTTTTTTAAATATACATTAATTATATTTTGAATGTTACTTCGGGGGCGCACCGTATGCTGTTTGCTGACGATACCAGTTTATTCTTTTCCTGTAATTCTTCAATGGAGTTGGTACCTTTAGTTAATTGTGATCTTCAGGAGTTCTTTCGGTGGTTCAGTTGCAGTTATTTAACTGTAAATAAAAATAAAACTAATGCCGTCGTGTTTTTACGTCGTTCTTATTGTTCGTCTACCCTATCTGGTATCTTCGTGAATGGAGTTCCCATTACTTTTAAGACGCCTGTTAAATTTCTGGGTGTACTTATTCAGGAGTCTCTACTTTGGGATAATTACATTAATTATTTGGCAAATCAGCTGATATCACGTATTAGAATGGTTTATAGAATTTCGGGTATGTTGACGATAAGATTAAAACTAATATTGTATTACTCGTTCATATATCCACTTATTTTGTATTGTCTACTGTCCTGGGGTCAGACCACGTTGGGTAATGTCAATAGAATATATATTTTACAAAAGAGATACATTCGCTTATTGGATACTAATAGTGTTATGGCTGCTGTTTGTGTTCATATAAAATAATCCCATTTATTAAACTTTATATATTTCGATTATTACTTTTTATGCACAATAGAATTTATGCTAATAAGTTTATGAGTCTTCTGAAATTGCACCAATTTTCACATTCTCATGATACCAGGGGTAATGGAAACTTCGTTATTCCCAAGGCACATCTAAATCTTTTACATTACAGTGTTATTCCAGCCGGTCCGCGACATTGGAAAGAATTGCACATGCACATTAAATCAATTGTTAGCTTCAGGGCATTCAGGAGAGTATTAACTACTGAATTATTGGCTGGCTAATATGATTTGAATTGATGCATTGATTTCTTTTCTGGGATATATTCGAACATTATTCTGTCTCGTTGATTTTGGTTTATTTATTGCTGTATGATTGTTTACTGTGCTGTACAGATATTCTTGGATGTGTATTTTCCGGTTGCATTGGTTTGGTGTATAACAAATGTCTGACTAAATCATTCATTATTTTTTTATACTTTGCTTACCAGTGGTTATGTTGGCATGTGTTAAGATTACTACGTATTGTAACTGTACCGTCTATATTCCATCTAATTTTTAATTACGGTTGATTATCATCATGTTTTTCTTAACTTACCTGTACTATTATGATGATTCGTGTCTCACTTTGAATTTCTGTGCACTGTGTTCTTGGCCTGTCACACACTTCTTGGGGACCGGGGGCTAGTCAGGCTTTTCCTTTAAAGCCTTTTTCCCTGACTCCATGTCCTCCAAATACAGTGCTATATGTAGACATAGATTATTCTTTTACATTTCTTACATCTGTTTCATGCACTTTGGTTTAATTGTGCAAGTTCGATAATTGTAATTAATGGAATGCTTATTGTAATTGTGTTATAACATACAACGGATAAATTACTAAAACTTTATTTTCTTTTGTTTAACTACTTAGCACAGATTTATTGTAATAATATATAGCTGTGTGGAATTCTGTCATGTAAGGTATTGCTATGTTGAGTGGCAGAATATTCAATAAATTCAAATTCAAATTCAACCGATTGTATCGAAGACAGATGTGGCGCTACGACTCAATGATTGTGTCCACTGGTGTAGCTGTGTTATCCGATTTTATAGAAGCCAGATGTGGCGTTATGACTCAATGATTTTGTCTACTGATGTAGCTGTTTTATACGATTGAATGAGCCAACAGTGCAAAAGCAATGATTTCTTTTTATCCAATGAATGAGCCAAATGTGCAAAATATTTCGTTTCGCCCATATGTGCATTTAATATACTAATTTGTTTCTAGACAGGACGACACCTTCAAGATCTTTTTCGTCAAGATGTATTTTCTTCGAAATGCAAACGCAAACACGATATAGTCGCAACTATTCCTGTCGCATTTAGGCACTGAATGATTCAGACTTAAATATAGTTTCTGACTTGAGGTGGTAAATAAATACTCAGTTCACGTGGACCAGATATGGTCGCAGCCATTCCTGTCGTATTTAAGGACTGAATGATAGAGACTTAAATATAATGACTGACTTCAGGTGGTTAATAAATACTCAGTTGTCGTGGACCAGATATAGTCGCAGCCATTCCTGTCGTATTTAAGGACTGAATTATTCAGACTTAAATATAATGACTGACTTCAGGTGGTTATTAAATACTTAGTTGACGTGGACCAGATATAGTCGCAGCCATTCCTGTCGTATTTAAGGACTGAATAATTCAGACTTAAATGTAATAACTGACTTCAGGTGGTTAATAAATACTCAGTTGACGTGGACCAGATATGGTCGCAGCCATTCATGTCGTATTTAAGGACTGAATGATTCAGACTTAAATATAATGACTGGCTTCAGGTGGTTATTAATTACTCAGTTGACGTGGACCAGATATAGTCGCAGCCATTCCGGTCGTATTTAAGGACTGAATGATTCAGACTTAAATATAATAACTGACTTCAGGTGGTTAATAAATACTCAGTTGACGTGGACCAGATAAAGTCGCAGCCATTCCTGTCGTATTTAAGGACTGAATGATTCAGACTTAAATATAATGGCTGACTTCAGGTGATTAATAAATACTCAGTTGATGTGGAAGAAGGAATATCAAATAGTAGCCATCGTTCACTCCACGTTTGTGAGTCACAGAAAAATTCTGATTGGCCGCCACGGGAATCGAACCCAGGGTCTTCCAGTTACGAGCCGGATATGCTTCCCCTGCTTAGTGCAGTGGAAGCATATCCGGCGTGTAACTTGAAGACACTGGAGTTCGATTCCGGGTGGCGGCCGATGAGAATTTTTCCGTGACTGACTTACCAACGTCGAGGGAGCGATGGCTTCAGTTTGATGTTCAGGTGCATATTTGGCGTACTTTTGTGGCGAAACGATAAATCTCGAATTTGGATAATTTTTGTTATGAGAATCAAAAACTGGATAAATTTCCATATCGAGATTTTTACGCGACTGATATGCACAGTACATGAGAATGAAAATAAATATCAGCTTTTTCTCGGAACTGCACCATGCCGAATCTGATCAGTTTAAAAATAATATAAACATATTACAAATGACTTCACAAATGAATTACCCTTCCCGATTTTAAAATGCTATCTCATTACTAAAAGTTTTGTACGTCACGAGAATATACAGTTGCATTTTACAATGAACTGAAATTGTTTGCTATTTTCGTCATTGGTGAAACTGGGTGTTTTGATACCTAGTTTAAATTGCACAATTAGTTGAATATATTGTTAAACAGTTTTAGCCATATTGGAAATTTTAAATATGGTTAATGTATTTCAGAACGGAGCATTATGTCTATTTTACAGATGTTGAGGAAGTTTAACTTGACGTTCCTTTTCTACCGAAACAGAGCCGTAAAACTTGATATCTGGACTGCAAAGTCCTTTGCGGAGCCATGAAACACCAAAAACATAATGAGCTTATTACGGATTATTTAAGATTTATATTTTTACGTATAAAATAATGTATGTCGGAATTGCACTTCACATTAATCGATTTTTAATTTTAATGTATCCTTTTTTCCATACCGATATATCTAACATTTAAACATCAGTGCATTGTTTGACAGATATTTAACCAGAAAATGTAATATGGATTTAATGCATTTGGAATTCCATTTCCAAAGGTAGGTTGATTTTGTAGTTCTTTTACCTGGATGATAAGTTTGTACAAAATCTCAGGCACTTTAGTGAGTGTTATACGTCCTTATAATTGGGAGCAAACGCACCTGTTTGGAAATTCTAGTAAACCAGAAAACAGATACATATTTTATTTGGCGAAGTACTCAAATATCGTAATGAATGTGCAGTAGACGAAATGCATGAACACTTTTATTAATACTACTGCAAAGTACGTAGAGCAAGCAATCTGCACATATCTTTGTTTTTGTTTTGTTTTGTTTTTTGATTGAAGGTTTAACGACCACCGTGAGCAACTCAATGGGCTATAAGTAGTCGCCCGTCCCTAATTTAGAGTCACTGGTTCCAGGGAAGGGAGAGAACCAGTGCCGTAAGACAAACACAACATCCATGCCTCACCGGGATTCGAACCCGGACCCCTTACGGACGAATGATCAGAGGCCATCGCTTAGACCACTGCGCCACCGGGGCGGCACATATCTTTGTAGTGTATTTGACGTAATAAATAAATATAATTTGCAAACCATATTCGAAATCTTTGTGAATGTCTTGAGCGTTCAACGGAAAGTTCGGTACTTGATAATAATATTTCACCCAGAAAGATATTATGGGGGCATTAAAACAAAGCATTGTTGGCGGTTTTAACGAAAGACATACAATTATAAACGTCATTATTTCTAAAATACAACATTTCCTTTAATGACAAAAATTATCACACCGTTTAAGCAAATATTTCGCACTTCGTCGAGTGGCTTCTAAGAGCTAGATTACCTAAGCTTTAATAGAAATAGTGTTAGCATTACGTCATTAAAGGTAACGTGTAATTTACTTAAGGTCTACAGTTTTTAGTAATAGTCATAATATCTTTATCGCGTAAATTAAATGAACTGAAAGGTTACCTGTAATATTACTGAAAATGTATTTTTCAATCAAAGGAATTACGTTGCTTATTAGGAGATTTAGGAAGGGGTAAATAATTCTATTACAACAAATGTTAAAAAAAGAGTAATAAATATAAAAAAATAATTCGAATTCAAAGTTTGCCTAAACTTAGAATTCGAATTATTAAACGTTTTAATATGTGATATTACATCCGCTCTTAAAAGATGTAGTTCCATTTTATTTGTTTTTCATTTCAGCATTAAAATCAACAATCGGAACGCCGTAAGAAGTATTTCTCTGGTTTAGTACCCATGGATCCAAACAAGAAATATTGCAAAGGCCATAGTAGACACAAGATCTTTTCTCGTTTCATTTGAAGTTATTGTCTCTGTATACTACACAAGCAGAATTTCAGTCATAATTTCACCGTAAATTTTCGAATAGAACGTTCATATTTGTAAAGTAAATTAGATTTACGTTTTGTCCTTAAAGAGTGCGAACTTTTTCTGAAAAAGATTCAACCCTACTAAGAACAGAAATATTTCACGCCGAAGACTTTTTTAAAAGCCATTAGTGTTCTAAAACCGTTAGCACGTGGTTTCTTTTAATGTTAATTGTTTTTTCTACTGACATGATGTACCCAATGATTTTCCTTTGCTTGTGAGATATTTTGTATTTACTTCAGCTCTCCATTTAGTTACTTAGATTACATAAATGAAATTGTGGGTAAACTATCAATTCTAGTTAATTATCTGACACTGATACGGACAAAGCCGAAACGATCACTCCAGGTTGATCAACGTAGACATTTGAAAGCTCTAGATTTTGAGTAGGCACTTTGACATGCAAAAGTTCAAAGATTTCAGAGATTTTAAGAGTCGTTTTTTTGGGTGGAAAATAATTGAGCTTACAACCCACGTTAGCAAAGTGCTTTTTTCCTAGTATGGGGTCTCGAGCGTTTCCCATATCAGAAAGCTGTTAGAATTTTACTTGTAATTTACACAACTGCTTGGAATCAGAGTTTAAGAAAGAAATAGTCACCTCTTCTAATTTTCCAATTTTTAATACGAAAACCTTTGCTGCACTCTTGATATCCTAACGTTCTACTGCTAGGAGCATAAGTAATTAAAATTAAGTTACAAATTACTTCTGTTGACTTTGACCGAGCGAGGTAGAGCAAAGACCCTGGAGCTGTGGAAAAATGCATTCATCCTTCATCAGGGCAAGGCCAGAGCTCAATCGGAGCTTTCAGGGACGCAGGTTTCAGCCGCGAAATGCGTCACAATGTTTCAACATGCAGCTTACGCACAAAATGTAGTCAGATTTGAGTTTATCATTCTCTCTCAAGTCACATTCACATTCAAGGGGGACCTGTTTCTTGCAATTTGCTGTGATGAAGCAAATTATCTCGTTCCTTAAACTTATCACGCATGATGAGATGTGCAACCATTTTCCTAGCTGGAAGCTCACAATGCATGAAGGGGAGTGCATTAAAAGCTGTAAGAACTGAAACAGTAAGATACAGCGTTAATCTGATTAAAGAGTAGTTATACTTCGTAAGTTTACAAAATTGTTGCTGTTTTTATCGCGTGTATTTCTAACGGAGGCATTTTAATAAATGGATGTTTGAAAACATTTTGCTGGTTTTTTAATTCGTATACAGGGCGATACAATCTAAACTTAATAGTTACGTATGATATACAATTTGAAATTTTATACAGTGTATAATTAAAAAGTAAAGTATATAAAATGATATTTAAGTAGATGCATTAGGTTTGCTTAGTCCTTACTTTAAAAAAATAACACATAGCAATCACTGACCGATAAGAAATACGCAATAGAGTCAGAAAGCAACAACATGGAACTGAAGATTTCTACATTTACAAAAGCACAGGTCTTCTTGGATGAAAGCATAAGATTTGTGCATAAGGAGGTAATGTCCTCCAAAAACCACACACAAAAAATGGAGAAGCAAATTAAGAAAATTCTAAAAGAGGGATTACATGTATTGAAGGAGGAACTATACACCAAGCTACTGGCTTAACAGAAAGCTGAAGGAAATGAAGCAGAGCACTGGTTAAACTTCGGCAGGAACAGAAGAGACAAAGACTTGCAAAACGAAAAGAAAGAAGTACATCCTCAAAGGTGCGGCCACACACCTATCAATAGAAGAAATATCTGGAAGAACCCAAAGGGAAAGGCATTAGTGCACGAAATTTGGTAAGGTTGAAGCATGAGTCATGGGCTTTCCGAGAGGTTTTAAACTTCCAACCAGTAGATCATATATCCACTGGCTCGATTACATTATTCGAATACAGGATGACCCTGGATGAATTCAGACCTCCCCCCTCCCCTCCCTAGAAGCAGATGCACTATTTTTGCAGCATAGGAGCTACAGGTCTTTAGAGGGCCCTCAAGAGGACAAAATCCAGTCATCTCTCAAAAAGCAAATCTTCCAAGTAAAAACTATATCCAGTTAACTGCTCAGCAACCTGAGGCGATCACATCAGATTCTGCGGGAGCGTTTGCTTCAAACGAGAACGAAAGAATGGAATTAGCCTAGTACTTTTTGGGGCTGAAGCAAGAATTGGAACAAAGAAGTAGGAGCAGGGAATTTTTTTTAAAAAAGGAACTACCGCGCTTGTACAAAGAATAATATTATATAAACATCAAACGAGAGAAGGAAAATATAATAAATAAGGAAAACGAAATAATGTGTGTTTGTGTGTGTGTGTGATTAAAATACAATTACCTAGACATAGATTTATCCAGAAATACAGAACAGTAGCAAAAATATGTTATTACAATTAAAACACTCTAAGGTTGCAAAGGGAACGAATCAAATAGCATTGTATCATACGCTCATATCAGTGAAGCATGTAATAAAGTATGTAAGAACTTTGAAAATGAAAACAGGCCAAATCCACAGTTGACATAAAAACAGAAAAAAAGTGTGTGTTCTTATTTGGATGAAAGACTAACATGTATTAGGTCATCCAAAAGTAATGTCGTTTTGCGCAAGCCCAACAGTAGTGAATCCCCTGGTGCCCAGACTATGACGTCGACCACGGTGGGTATAAGAGGGAACACGCGAGCAGACCTTCAAGTCACTCGAGACCGCAAACTGGAGTTCTAGGTGCAGTCGCTTTGCACTTAAATCGCATAGGAAACGGTAGTGTCAGAAGACCACATTAGGCATATTATGGTGTATGAGTTCCACCATCGACTTTCAGCGATGGTAGAAACACGAAACATCAATTACGTATATGAGCCGAGTACCCTGGAGGTCAGGAACTGTCAACGCTGGTTTCAGAAATTTTGAAGGGAGCACACCAGCCTCAAGGATATGCAGCGACCCGGACGACCTGTTGAGCTACGTAACGACGGGCAGACATCTATTGTTGGGGGAAATCCGAAGACAAAAGTCGAGGAATTGGCCATACTTGTTCATTCAACCCATTCCACTGTTCACCGGGATCTACAGGACCTCGGTTATGTGTCGAAACTGGATAAGTGGGTGCCCCATGATCTCACTCCACAACAGCTGCAACAGCGTGTGGACATTTGCACTTCTTTGCTTTTCCCGTGAAAAAAGGAAGCCGTTTTTGGAAAGAATTGTCACGGGAGATGAAACTGGATTGTTTATCACAATATTACGCGTAAACGGCAGAGGCTTTCCAACGGGGATGTGCCTGCAGCAGTGGCGAAACCGCGACGTTTCCCACAAAAGGTTTTGATGTCTGTGTGGTGGGATATGCAAGCCGAATCCATTACGAGCTGTTGCCTCCCAACAAAACCGTTACAGGGAAAGTCTACTGTCAGCAGTTGCAGCGTCTACGGGCTGATTTGCAGGATAAACGTCAAACACTGGAGAATCGTAAAGGCGTTCAGCTGCACAGGACAACGCAGAACCACAGAAAGCGAAAATGACCAGTGCCACGTCGCAGGACTTCGGATGGGAAAAACTTCCGCATTCAGCATATTCCCCTGACATCGCCCCTATCCGCTCCTACCTCTTTTGCAGCCTGCAAAACCATCTTGCTGTGACTACACTTCGAAATGTGGAGGAAGTACGGCAAGCCCTTTCTGACTTTTTCCATCGAAACCCATGGAATTCTACAAGTCTGGGATTCAAATCCTTGTCGATCGATGGAAGAAGGTTGTAACTACCGGGGGCACTTATTATATGGATCAAAACATCTGTTCCAGGTATGTTTTTCTTTCTTTTCTTCACACGTTGAACCAACGACAGTATTTTTGGGATGACCTGATAAACTAACACTTTTTTTCCTCATACAATGCAGTTTGCTCAAGTTTCGTAAAGGAGTCCAACAAACAGTCCAGTCCCAGTGACCAATCAAGGAAAATAACATTTTGCATTGGCTTATGAAACCCTTCCCTATTGATTGATACAGGGGCTTCACCATCCTTGTAAAGTAACGACTACGGTGTAGTAGGCAAACCAAAGTGCCTTTTAGTTTAGAGCATAAGAAGTCACAAATAAACAAAAAAAAAAAAACTGGGTGTGAGAACTATGTGTTCTCTGAGGGGCTTTCATGTGGTATTTCTTCTGCTTGCAAATTCCCCTTTCCCGTGGCCCTTCCTACCTTGCCCGTAACCCGGTGCGTGATGACTACGGTGTAGTAGGCAAACCAAAGTGCCTTTTAGTTTAGAGCATAAGAAGTCACAAATAAACAAAAAAAAACTGGGTGTGAGAACTATGTGTTCTCTGAGGGGCTTTCATGTGGTATTTCTTCTGCTTGCAAATTCCCCTTTCCCGTGGCCCTTCCTACCTTGCCCGTAACCCGGTGCGTGATGACTCAGGTGAGTATGTAGGGAAGCTTACAATTTCTATACATAACGGGAAACGGTATATTCCTTAAACTCCCATACTTTCAGTACTTTTATTTTTCTGTCTCTTTCCTATCAGGGCTTCCTGCTCTCGCTTCTGAAAACACTTTCTTCTTTTTCCTCCCACCAAAAGGCGCAGCACGCTGAGAGTTTGGGCTTATGAATCTGAGTTAGGAAACTTTTCTTCTTCTACATAAAAATATTTATACAAAACCCGTGAAATCTGTTAACAGAATTGTGGAAAATTTAATTGATAATTTGAACTTCTGAAGTTTGATATCTTCAAACTTTATTTTTTATGGAATGTCGTAGAATTAGATAATCTAATTCTACAACATTCATGAAATCTGTTAACAAAATTGTGGAAAGTTTAATTGAGAATTTGAACTTCTGAAGTTTGATATCATTGGAAAGATGATGCAGAAAGTAATACAGCGCGCTCTATTAATAAATTGTATTTTAAAAGAAGTTAAACACAAAACCATGATAAAACGTATTTCATAACTTCTCCCAATTTGTGTTAGTAGTTAGCCGGAGATTTTGTCCTGTAATAACAGCCTCATAATGGCGTCCTATGTAGTGAACCAAACATTTTCGTTCATCGGTTTATAATGTGAAACCAAGATTGTGTCTACCAATTGTGTTTTATTCCTTGGTTGTTTCTAACTAAGAAGTTTCTCTAATCCGATTAACCTATTTTTTTTAATTCGGGTTAATGCAGTTACCTGGCCATTATAGCAGTGTAATATGATTTTTCCCGAAACCACTCCGGTATAAATATGTATCACTATAAAAAAGAAAAACAATTTGTCTTCTGTACTTCGGGTGGGGATGGACCCCATTTCTTTGGTAAGAGCCATGATAGTAATTATTTGAAGGGTATAAACACGAGCTTTGACAGAGAAACGAATGGGTAGACATTTGAATCCACGATTCGGGAACAGAAGCAAATGACGGTTCAAATGAATGTGGTTAACGGCTTCGTTTGCCGAGAAAGAGATCTGCTGGAATTACTGAACGGATATCTTTGTTCACCCCGTCTATCTGGTTACTTGGAACCGATGAATCGAAAACGAAGTATCTTTGCAGTACACTAGTCGTCAAGCTATGTGCTTCTCTAGGGAGGTGTATTTAATGCAGTGCTTCAACATAGAATGTGGCGATTTGAAACTCGTAAGAAATCAAGATAAAGTTTTGAAATTGGAGTTGAAGACATCTCGAACAGTATGGCATGTTACTTAACTATCGACTGTGCGCTGTGTTGTAATGCATTTCTTTCTTTGAATAATGCATGCGGGATCCTGTAATTCATAGTTTGGAGAGTGAATCATCCCATGCCGACTTCCAGGAGATGATTTCACCTGTATATCTGATTGCTGTCTCTTTAAATTTCGTATATGGATCAGCTCTTTCAATACTGTTCCATAAAAAAAAATAGGAAAATTCAATTTCAAATGTCAATAGCGTTTATCCTTCAGGGTACCAGCTATTTTGAATTCCTACCCCTATTTTTGCAAATGGGGCGCATGTGCAACATCACATCAGCCGATGTAATCAAAACCTCCTTATGAACATGAGGGAGAACGATACTTCTCAAACAAAATAGTATTTGTCTCTTGCCTCGTAGAACATAAAAACGCATGGAAAATTCCAAAAAATAAGTGTTTATATTCCATTCGAATATATCCGCAAGTATCGTGAGCTGTGTTCGCAATATAGAACTATGAAAATGAAAAAGCCGCCCTCGTGGCACAGTGGTCTAAGCGATGGTTTCTGACCATTTGGACGAGACGTGCTCGGGTTCGCATCCCGTTGAGGCATAGGAGTTGTGTTTGCCTTGCAGCACTGGTTCTGCCCCTTCCCTGGGATCAGAGGTGTACCGTATTCCATGTATCCATTTGAACTGACAGAAATGCATTTGATAAGCACCAGTAGTGCAATTTCACTGTAATTTGTAATTGAAAACAATGTCAATGGGTAGATATAATGTCAGTAACTAGCTTTCTGATAACTTTTTTGAAGTAGTTCATAATAAATTTTTAAACGTTGTTCATGTCGTTGAAAGAAGTCGCCTGCGTCCCTTTGGCTTTGTTATTATATTCCTGATTACCATTCATTGGATTTTCTTGCTGATTAATAACACTGTGATCAAGGGAGTCATGAATTCCCTGTGACGATGTATATACACCGATGTGTGTATGACTTTCGTAAGTATCGACGGAGGTTCAGTAAATACTGGGATATGGTGCCGCCATGGATGACAAATAAGTTGCTTGATGATTTTCAAAGTTTGATGGTGGTGGTGAAGGATGAAAATGCGCACGCCCATCTGCCGGTGAATCGTGTTGTTTTGTGTCCTTGCGGTGCAATTATTAATATGTAACGTTATATATTGCTTTCATAACTAGTTTTTAACTTCAATTCGAAATGCCATTTTATTTAAAGGAGCCATGCGTCTCACGTGAATAAAAAGAGAGCTGAAATAAACTTTATCTTCATCGTGTTTGTCTAATGATAGTGACTATTCGTCATCGTCAACGTGCATCGTAGTGTGATGCGACGTAGCTATGGACATATACCAAGTTTAATGCAAGAGTGTAACCTTTTACTTTCTACATTCATTTATATAATTTTCCGTTCAAGTGTCCCCATGACACTTATACAAATTACTGCACCTGTAACACGTGGGGCACGAAGGATACTATACTTGAAATAAAAACCGAAATTTCCCATACAAACATCTAATAAAAATTCAGTGTTCCAATTTAATTACTGTTTGCCTAATAAAAGGCGAATTGCAGGTCAAATACGAGTTATACTAAGGCTAAGGATGAATTTAAGCTCTGCTTTTATTCAATTCATTTTCTGAATATTAAACTGAAAACTGTTACAAACGTTTTTCTCTCCGTACACATATATATGAACGATGAAGAAACTGGTTTCTGTACCCCAAATTAATGAGAAAGTTTTCTACGTTTGAAGGTTTATGTATGCCAAATTAATAGTTTCTGTACACCAAACAATGCGAAGAATATCAGATGCTTATTTATTTATTTAAAAAAAAGCTTTTGTTTCCATAGAAATAACGCAGTCTTACAGGAATTACTAGATCGAAGCAACTAATCCAGAATTCATAAATTTGATCAAAGAAATTAAAACCGGATGTGCTACAAAAAAAAGCCTATTCGATGATTCCATAACAATCTCTATAAACCGAGTGCGACAAGGAGATGTTATATTATTTAACCTCTTTACAAACAACCTTGAAAATATTTTAAGGAAAATTGACTTAAAAGGTGGTATAAATATTGATGGACAGAGGCTCTAAATAATAATGTTCACATATAATATAAATCATATAGCTCAGTACATAAAAGAATGACTTTTTAAAAAATGCTTTACCAAATAAATGACGCCTGTAACAATATAGGTGTAGAAATTCACGATGATAAAACCGAATGGATAAGAAATACACTGCTTGACAGAGAAAAATTCCATACCATTAAGGAATGCTCGAAAATACACTGGCGGAAAGTGAAAAAAGAACACCAAGAAAGAGACGTCTGATACCAACAAAGTTTATACAGCATAACAACGGAATACAGAGGATATTCCATGTAACATGGTTAGTACGAGGTTGAACCGCCATGAACTGCGTCACACTGTGCAACTCTGGCATGGAGTCTGTCGTACAGATGTTGGATGTAAGTTTGGGGTATTGAGTTCCAAGCATCCTCAACCTAGACGCGTAAATTGGGAATGGTCGTGGCTGGCCGTGGAGACTGGATAAGTCGTTGTCCCATGAAATCCCACACGTGCTCAATGGGGAACAAATCCGGTGAACGTGCAGGCCATGGAAGCTGCCTCACACCCTGAAGTGCATGTTACGGTGCACGTGCCGTGTGTGGGCGTGCGTTATCTTGCTGGAAAACACCACGATGGATCGACCTTACAAATGGCAAAACAACGGGCTAAATAATGTTGTTGATGTAGGAGGTGCTGTTTAACGTACCCAGTACAAACACTAGTTGTGTACGGTAGTGATATCTGATCGCTTCCCACACCAGGAGACTAGGTGAAGGCCGTGTGTGTCGCTGGCGGATGCAAGAAGGGTGCAGACGCTCCCCTGTACGTCTGCAAACACGCATACGGCCATCGGGGGCTCCCAAGCAGAATCTGCTTTCATCGCAGAACACGACAGATTGCCATTGCGTTATCCAGTGCAGACGTTGGCGACACCACTGAAGCCGTTCCTGACGGTGGGCTGGAGTCAGAGGTACACATGCCAGAGGCACACGTGCACGTAGTCCTGTATCCAGTAGACGTTTGCGGATTGTTCGAACAGTCACCTGAGGTGCAACGGCAGCTCGAATTTGCGTCGCAGTGGATGTTCTGCTTGGCAACGCAGCTCTTCTTATGCGTCGATCGGTCCGCTCATCAGTCCGTCTGTGACTCCCGGTTCCACGTCTTCTCGTGTGGGAATGTTCCTCGGACCATCTACGCAACCATCGTACCACCATCGATACTTTCCGTCCAATTCGCTTCACAATACGACGATACGACCACCCAGCCTCGCGGAATCCGACTAGACAAACTCGCTCTAAGTCCGATAACAGCTGAAATCGTACACGTCTTCCATGACCAGGCATTGTAGCTTCTTCAGAGTCTTCTCACGTGTCCGTACACCGACGACTGATTACATTCACTTCGCCGTACTCCTTAAATACCACCGACGATAATTTGCATATTATGCAGTGCTGTGGCGTAAGCGCTCACCGGTTGGTCCCGAAATTAACATCACACCTGCATAATCTCGTCCCCATTAACATATATAAATTTCATGATTGTCCGGCAATTCCTTCTTGGTGTTCTTTTTTCACTTTCTGCCAGTGTAGACCAAAGGGCACGAACAGATAGCAAATTAGGTTCTGAACAAATGATTTAATTGTCACATACCGGCTGGGCTCTAGTGGCTGGACATACAAGATGATCAATAAGGAGTGTGGCACCTATTTTGGGCGATACAGTGTTGAATCCGACGAGGCATCGAGACAGTGAGTGTCCGAATAGAATTGTGGTGTATAGTGGACCATATGATGTCTATCCGAGTAAACAGTTCATTTTATTTTGCGTGGGTGGGAAGGTACTTATTCGGCATTCAATCGTGTCCCACAGATCCACGATGTCCGATAGGTTGGGGGACCGTTCTGGCCACGGAAGCATCCGCACACCGTTAAACGCATCCAGTCTGATCTGAGCGGCATGAAGCTGGGTGTGTTAAAAAACAGCATTTGGGATTCCCTGGAGGTACGGTAGTTTCACGGACCGCTGCACCTCGTCAACATAGCGGCGTGCCGCCATTGGTCTGGTAATGCGTTCCAGTGGTAATCGGCTGTTGGAGCTGATAACACCACACACCATGATTCCACGTTGCCGGTCCGTGTGGCCCTCCAAAATATTCAAGGAATCAGCACGTCGACCGCGTCGCCTCCAGGCTCTCACACAGCGATCTTCTGTGGTGAGACAGAATAGCGATTCGTTGCTAAATACCATGTTTTTCCATTCGTCATCCCACGCAACTTTGGATCAACACCACGACAAGCGGCGGTGACGATGATGGCTGGCTGTTAAGGGCAGCCTTTGCAGCGCAAGGCTGGACAGCAAACCAAACGTAGCCAATCGGCGCGACACTCTACGAATCGATATCGGAGCACCCAAGTCTCCACGTGCATTAAGCAAAATGTCGCCTGTTGTGAACGCCTGTTGTGAACTATGTGTCGGCCACGACATGACGTCCGAAGCGACTATTGCTGCGCTCGAACGTCCGTCTACCTGCTTCCGTCTCCCTACGACGTCGTACATATCCTTCCTGGGTCTACTGTCTTGAAATGCAACCGATGGTTGTGGCATCACGTTGCGTTTCTTCCGCAATACGACGCAAGGACCACCCTGAGGTATAAAGGCCTACGATGACACCCCTTGTGAACTCATCTGTTTGACGAAATCACCTACAACGGCATCTTAACGGCATTGACTACTTTCTTCCTTCATCAGACACGATTGCAGCAGAACCACTCACTTCTCGCGGCAGTGACGATGTTTCGACTGATGGTCTCAAGGGCTGGTTGTCCGCTTATATCCCGCGCGTCGTTCATGCGATTGGCCTGCAAATGCAATCATTGGCATAACTTGTGCGTTTGCACCGACCTTGCAATATGCATGGCGCTGCGTAAACGTCTTCGTGCTGTTGCATTTTCTCTGTAAGGGAATCAAGATATTGTACAAATCATACCACCTAACCAAATAACTTTACCATACGAAATGTAGAATCCTACGCATACATTGTGCAAACAATAAATATCGACAATGACATATCTGAAGAAATATCTAACAGAAAAAGAGCAGCACTGACCTCCTTTAACCGTATGAAAACCTCAATCACAGATCCAGAGCTAGATATCAAAATAAGAGCTAACATGTTCAAGAGCTGTATCCTCCCATCTGTAACATACGGCTCTGAAACATGGAGCGCCACACAAAACGAGGAAGGAACGTAGTTTTCAACCCACCCAGTATTCTACGAAAAGAAGAATTCTAATAAAAAGTAAGAAAGATCACATCACATATCAGGAATATCACAACCATCAGGAATTTAACGTAGTCTTCAAACCACCCAGTATTCTACGGAAAGAAGAATTCTAAGAAAAAGTAAAAAAGATCACATCACATATCAGGAATATCACAACTATCAGGAATTTAACTGGAGTAAAAAAGTAGTAAAAACGATATATGTCACCAAGGCACAATGGGCAGGTCGCATCGCCAATCTCACCGACAACAGGGGGACCTACCGTGTTACCAACTGGTATCCAAGAACAAGCAAGAGAAAACTTGGTATACCTATAGCTAGATGGGAAGATCCATTAGCCTGGGCTATCGGAAGCAGCTGCAGATGACTGGCTTAAAATCGCCTTCGGTGGAAACTTTGCGGCCTACATTCATGTATAAATCCTGAATTAAACAACAGGTCCATCTAGGTAATCTAGGTAATTAATCTACTAATTTTAGCTGAAACTTTGAAAAAGAAATTTCTTGCATTTCTAAAATGTTATATAGATCTCTGAAGCAAAGTGGGTAAAAAGATATATTTTGCTTTATTAGTTTTATTTTATCTACTTCTTCAACACGTGAATTTGAGGGACTTTTCTTTTAATTTCACGTGAAATTCAGTCACCCGTTTGTCGGTATTTACATAAGCATTCCATAACAATATGACTGGTGTACGTTACGTTAGTTTATTGACATCTACGTTTCGAAAGGAAATCTTAGAGGAAATGTTGCACTATCGTCAGACCTAATGTTGATCAAGCTATTCGTGGATTTTAAAGAGAAGCGGCATTTCCTCTTTCTAAGCGCTATATTTACCTACATATTTTGTATATATTGCAAAAAATGTCCACCTTAAAATACGGCTTTGTGAATTCCAATCGCCACGTTCTCTAATTATTGCAGTTTTGGTGCAGAAAACATCTTTTCTATATCGACGTACAAAAGTTAGAGGAATGAAAGAAAGAAATTGGTAAATGTTCTTTTAAAAATAAAATATCTTCCGATATCCGGAATGTCTCAAATTCATCCCAAACATATGCGATTTTCGTTTATATACTTCAGTAAAATGACAGTAAATCAGTATATCCATTCTGCAATACTTTTTTTATGAATTGGCACTGGATAAATATTTATCTGTAATTGTAATTTCAAATGTTGTATTTATTCTTCTACGTCTAACAGAACGTTATCCTTCCCAAATTTACTTCTACTGTAGGTCGTAATTTTAAGACTCCTGTTTTGCCATTTTTTTCAACAATTCATATTTAAAATATGGAAACTTGAAATACTGTTTCACCAAGTCGATCTGGTAATACGGAGCCACTGAAACTTGAAAGTCTTTAGTGTTATATGAAAAAAATTAGTTTCATTACAATTTTTGAAACACTTAGTTTTTAACTGATTTAGTACTATCTGTCACTTAATTTCGCCTTTAGATAGGCCTACTATTCTTACAACTAGTGATTTTTTTAGTAGCGACACTCCTATTTCAATATCAACAATGTAGTCACTTCTGGAGGGACAACGACATCATATCATACGCATTTCATAGTTTATGTGGATATCATAGATGAGACTGCAAAAATCAATCTTCTTAAATACGGAAAATAGCACAGAGGCTGTACTTTCACAGCAATTCTCTATTATATTTAAAACGAAAAAAAAATAGGCTTTGCTCAATGTTTTACGTAAAATCACCAATGCCTTAATTTATAACCCGGTAAGAGTAAGGGACAAATGACTCTAAGTGCTCAATGACATGTTGCGATGTTTACAGGACATGCACCGATGAGCCCTTACATTATGACCACTTACTTGATAAGCTGTAGGACCCTTTTTAGCCAGCAAATAAACTGCCACTGGGCGAGGTATCTATTCGACAAGGTGGCAATACGTATTCTAGGGTATCTGGTACCATAATGTCAACATCAGGTCCACCAGGTTCCGAACAATTCGGGGTGGGGATTATTTAGGACGAACCAGTTTTTCCAAGTCGCACCCCAAATATTCGATTGGATTCATGTCAGCTGAATTTAGAGGAAAGGAATTAACAGAAAGTCACCAGCATGCTCCGTGACCCCCGCCTTGCGGATTCTGGCAGTGTAGCATGGCGCTTCATTCTGTTAGTAATGGCGCCATCATGGCGCCATCACCAGCAAGGAACACAGCTGCCATGAATCGGTGAACGTGGTGCGCAACGATGTTCAGATACTGACAGCTGTCAGGGATTGTGTTATTGGGATAATGAGGTCAAAAATGTCCCAAGAAAACATCACCGATAGCCGGTCCTCGGGTTGTATATATTCTTCTCTGTGCACTTCACCTGTGCCACCATTCGGTCTCCAGGAGCGCTCATTTCTCTAGGCTCGGGGTGGTCATAATGTATTTCGGTGTATGTCAATGAACAGGAGAAGCAAGCGCCCAGAGTGAAATGCGCTTATTATTTATCAAACTGTTGTCCAATACGTTAACCTGGACAGCATTTTACACATAAAAACCACCGCTGAAAGCAACGGCACTTTCCTTGACAGCGATCTTAAGAATCTTTCGTCTGTTGCAAATTATTTTCGTTTGTCTCATACATGGGTATCACATGCATGGTGGAATACGATCAGGGGACTACAAGTTGGCCAGTTACAGGTCCTGTTCGCAAAAGAATTCGATTACCTACTCACCGAGGTTTTGCGGTGATGGTAGCAATTCAGGAACATCGGCAAGGTGTCGCTAAGGCCCGACAAATATCATCCAGTGATTTCGACGTCTCGTGAGGACGGTTATACAGCTTTACGGGGAGTAACAGATTATATGTACTTCGCCAATTGCCTTCGGAGATCTACGCCTCAACTGGGGCTGTGTTGCCAGGGTGAAAGATATATCGAAGGCTTAATACAGTTGGCCTTTATTTCGCGAACCCTATGGGTGTTTTAATACAGTTGGCCTTTATTTCGCGAACCCTATGGGTGTTTCTTTCCAGCTACTACGTTGAAAGGAAAGCTCGCTTGAACTTGCGTTGGCAGGATCTTTCTCGAAGTCCTGTCGAGTGGACGGAAATTTTTACCAAAAAAGTGCGGGAATGACAAAATAGCACATGTGAGATCGAGTTTCTTAAGCGGCGCACGTGTGAAAGAAATACCAAGAACTGCTCAAGATGTGCATCCAGAAAAGTCTAGAAAATTCTCAACAACTATTTTTCCTGTATACCAGAAGCACTTCAGAGAAAGCATTTGTGTGCAGGAGAGCATAATTCTGTAATCTGTTACAGAACTTTCTCTCAGATGATTGCCTTAAAACGTGGGAGTAGAGAACCTCTGTCACCTTTTTCTGACTAATTTACTTCCCGGATAATAAATTTATACTTTCCCGGATAATAAAGGTTTCGTGTACTTCCAAGGCCTTACTTTAGTTATTGAAACATGCGTAGCTATTTTCTTACGTACTCAATTTTGGGACGTTTCCACATACAATGTTTGAATTTACCTGTTCGTGAGTATGTATGTACACTGAAGTGCCAGAAAAACTGGTACCCATACTTGGTAAGTCCATCACGGTAGCGCAGGACTGCAGACATACGACAGGGCATGGACTCAACTAGCTTCTGGAAATATGCTGTAGGCAATGCACACCATACTTCCTGCAGAGCGTTCCACAATTCGGGTGTACTTCGATGTCTCGGATTCCTGGGTTCGATAGCGCGTTGCATGGAATCCCAAATGTGTTCTATCACTTTCAGATCTGGGGACTTGTGTGGAAATGGCAACATTCCAAGATCAGATGAATGCTCCTCTAACCATAATGTGGCGTCCCGACTCTTGTGTGGAGGTGCGTTGTTCTGTTGGAACAGTCCCTACCCATCAGCATGAATGCAGGACATGAACGGGTGTACCTTGTCAGAAATTATACGCACATAGGATTCGCCGGTCACAGACGTTTGTAGACGTAACAGGGGTCCAAGTGAAGTACAGCTAAACACACCCTATACCATTACGGACCACCCATAAACGGTACAGTTCCATGTTGACAGGCGGGATCCATGGCTTCATGAGTTTGCGCCACACAAGAAACCTTCCATCTGCCCGGAACAGTTGGAAACGCTAGTCGTCAGACCAGGCTACTTGTTTCCAGTCATCAAGTGTCCAGTGACGGTGTTGCCGTGCGCAAGCAAGGGTGCACGACATATAGCGCATAGCTATGTGTCGTACACCCATCAAAGGGAATCGAGGTGGGCGTCGGCTCCGAAAGCCCATATCGTGCAGGTTACGTTGCACAGTCCGGACGCTAATGCTTGTTAAGGCTCCAGCATTGAATTCCGGTTATACCTCCGAGAGTGTTCCACGTGTATCGCGTGAAACGATTCTTCACAGCCGAAGATGGTCACGTCCACCCAATGTCTTTTTATGGCCACACTGGTATCTTAGGTTGGAGGTTTTCCCGGAATTCTTGTAGTCACGGAACACCCTTGCAATGGTCGTCCGTGAAAATCCAAACTTCGTTTCTACCTCCGAAATACTGTGTCCCATCTCCCGAGGCCAACAATGACACTGCATTGAAAATCGCGTAAATCTTTATTACTTATCATTCTCATGCCGAAAGCAACTCTGACAGCTGACAAGGATGTCTGTCACTTTATACACGCACTGGCGGTCTCAACTAATACGCGCATAGGTGACGTTGCTATGTATTTTGCATAGGCTCGTCTGTACCAGGTTTTCTGGCACTTCGGTTTACATGTTGTGTGATTTCACGATCAGGATAATAGCCTATGATCGTTCTTAAGCACGAAAATACACTGCTGGCCACCCAAAATGCAACACCAAGAAGGAAGCATCCGATTGGCCTGAAATTCTGCAGCATGCGTTGCCCGCGTAAGGACATGCAAACGATTACCATTACAGGGCATATGCAAATCATGTACGCACTGCACGCCATTGAGAAGCACTATTAGAAGGGTGCACAGAAGGCGGGCGTTAAGTAGTGGAAAGAGTGTTGTGATGCCGGACTTGTGCGTGGGATGCTTCCTGATGCCTCATCGCACAGTACGGCAGTCATTCCAGCACGTTTCGGAGTTAGACAGGGGAAGAAGAGTGGCTTATCGCGACAGCGGTTTATCGTACCGAGACATTGGCGCCTGTGTGGGACAACATCCAGCCACAGTCAGGCGAGTACGTATTCGGTGGGTGCAGGAGGGATGGACGGGCAGACGTGAGCAATTACCGCAGCCGCGGCACACCACCGAAGGAGAGGACCGGTATGTTGTGCGGCGGACATTGACGGCCTGCACCGCCACATCACGAACGTTAGCGCAGGAATTAGGGTGTGTTGGGCAACAACCTGTGTCAGCACGTACCGTTCGACGTCGTCTGCAGGAGAGAGGACTTGTCGCACGGCGCCCATTGCTCCGATTACCTATTAGGTTACACCACCGGCGAGTGCGGCGGCAGTGGGCCGTTGAACGCCGCACTTGGACTACGGAATGGCACGACATTGTCTACTTCGATGAATCACGCTTCTGCCTGCAACACCACGATGGTCGGATCCGCGTGAGGCGACACCGCGGCGAGAGACTTTATGATGCCTGCATTATGCATCGCCATACTAGCCCGACGCCTGGAGTTAGGGTTTGGGGCGCAATTGGATATGACATCCGCACTCCTCTGGTAGGCATCGCCGGTACACTCAACTGCCACCGCACCATTTCCGACGTTTTGGAGCCCGTAGTCCTCCCTTACCTGCAGGACCTGCCAGCAGCCACGTTTCAACAGGACAATGCGCGCCCGCACGTGGCACGTATCGTGGAACAATTCTTCACGGCCCACCAGGTGTCACTGCTGCCGTGTCCTGCCTGTTCTCCCGATATGTCGCCTATCGAACACGTCTGGTCACTGATCGTCAACCAAGTGGCCCGGCAAGCACCACCCGCGGCTACGCCTTATGAACTGTGGCAACGTGTGGAAGCACCCTGGACCGATATACCCCAAGCCCACATCCAAAGCCTCTTTCGTTCGATGCCGCGGCGTGTAGCGACCGTTACTAACAGCCATGGGGGCCACACGAACTATTGATGTCTGCGTGTTCCGTAAGTCGCACGGGCCTGTAAGCTCAATCGTTTCATCCTTGTATCTGTTGTAATGTGTCCAGTAAATCTGGCTTTGCTATCTCGTGTCCTTCTTAGGGCTGCATTTTGGGTGGCCAGCAGTGTAAATATTAAAATTATGTTGCTGGCTTATTTGTAAAATAAAATTAATTCATTTTAAACACCATGCTCTTTTTTTAGAAGACAAATATATTTAACATTGTTTTGCACATCTTAATCAGCTCATGTCGGCATGGAATAAGAACTGGTACAGATATAAGTCTATTCACCTAAGAATTTGTTAGAAGATCAACCATAACATTATTACAACAGTCACTATCCCAAAAATTTCGAAATACATGATAAAAGAAAAACTTTAGCGCAGAACATATTTATAATATTACAAAGTAGAAAGAAAATCTTAGCTCAAAACACAATTTAAAAACTGTCAAAAATGTTTCGATGTTAATTTATTGTTAATAGATGATCTTTGCACGTTTTTATCTCTGTGTCACCTTTTTCATGATATTAACAAAGGTGAACTAAAAATTGAAATTTTCTATAAATTTTAAGGGAAAATTCCCGTTTACATGAAGGTGCAACCAAACAGTGCTCGAACTAATACAGAACACTAGTTTCTAAAACCACATTTTTTTCAAATTCAAAAATGCAGATACAGGAACATATTGCAAGCTTTCGACGGAACACAAAATCCGAGATCAATACTTCAATTAAACAGCGAATTAGTTATTCGCTCAATATTAAATTATCGATTTTTCTTGCGGTAATAAATTCAATTAAAAATTAATTTGACTTATTTTGATCCAGATTTAGTTTAACGTATTTCTTCATTAAAATGTTTCCTATTAAGGAAGATAAAGCTTGCGTTATTTGTTAACAAAGTGCTGTAATGGAATCTTCTTTTCTTTGCACTGTGCTACGGGCTCAAAATACCATGCTTTAATCGACTAATCATAGCTTTTTAAAATCATATAGGTTCGGACCCTGCCGTTTGGGTCAAAGCCGTTAAGTATAAGCTCCACAATGACGTACTGCTTATGCACTTTAAACGGTGTACCCTTACTTTGAGGAATTCCGTATATCTATCAGCACGACAACGCCCGATGTAATGAGTTTTTCGGGGTGAAACAAGAAGTTCCTTTAGCTGGATTGGCATCAAGTGGAGCTTCTTTCTCGTGGCGAACTTAGTTTAGGGAATTTGTGTATTTGATTTCCTAGTTGCAGCTTGTGGATGGAATGCTTCTTGGTAAGTTCGAAAAAATGTTCCCGTTTTTCATTTCATTGGCCTATTTATTCGCTGGATGACACTTCCTTAAAGCTCTTGACATATCTTGTTGAACTTGCCATTTTTTGTGGTTCTTAACAATTTAGCGTTCCGTTAGTTACTATGTTACTTTGCAGTTCTTTTCTCAGTTTTGCCAGGGTTTGGGCAAGGCTCTTTCCTCTTTGATAGTAACTTCGACAGTCCCAAGGTATTTTCCTTAAGGATTTCTAAATCCGAAATACAGTTCTACAATCTCTTGAAACATGAATTCCTAATTTTTCATTTCTAGGGCTACTTAGCCTAGCTCAAATTTTTGAACATCTTTGCCTTTTATCATTAAATAAATAATCAAATTTTAGTGAGCACAGTTATTCGAAATAACGTAACTGCTTTGGAAAAAATGAACTACTGAAAACTTAAAAATCGTGGAATCATAATTACCGCAAATAAAAGATAAAAAAATGCAATGGAGAGGTAACACGAAATCACCATTTTTACTTCCTCATGAATAAATTTGAATCGCTACATTTATTTTGTGTGAAATGATTATTTGGAAGATTTACAATGATCAGAAAGATCAATTATGTTGGTATTCCTTATGTAATGTGTTATACATATTTCCTTAGAGAAAGTTATTTCAAAATATCATGTCTTGTCTTTACCCAAAGTAAGACTCGTAAAATTAAGCACTGGACATGGAATTTGTGAAAATTTCCGGTATTCGAAGTATTTGGTATAATTTGTGAGTTGAGTAGCGTAATTAATCTGCTATAATTCTGTGGATTGTTTTATGAATTATGTTGTGACAAACATACAAAATGTCACGGTCGCGAGGTCGCTCACTGTACATAAAGGGCGAAGGCATATTTTAGAGAATACATAATTTAGCTAAGGTCTTTAAATGTTATCATAATATATATAAATCCAGTGCTTTCTGAATCACGATATGGTTCCAGAATTATAGGTGCACATGTCGATTAAGTTACGCTTCTGCAAAACTGTTTAAGTAACAGACGTAATAGAAATAATTAAATTTATCGTTGTATTGAGTGTTTGATATACCGATAATCATACATTTTTGGAACGTTTTTGATAAGAAATAGCAGAAAATAAAAGAAATTCAAGAAATTGAGAACTGCTACAGGGTTTTAGGTGAACATAAAGAAATAAACATCTGATGCCGCTACAAATCGCCTGCTAAGAAAATGGCACACGTAAACAAGCTGTGTATGAAAGGTTATGTTTTTGCCCTTTACGAAAAAATATATTCCTGTTCTATAATCAAAAACCGCTGTGAAAATCATGGAAGGAACCTTTCAAAATGTGAAACAAGTAGTATTTTTAATAAGAGAGAGGAAAATCGCCAACTATTGCTTGAACAGAAAAAACAATGTCAAACGAATATCCAAATAAGGAACGTAATTTTACAACTATTTCAAAAGTTCATGGCCTGAAAGGAAATCCATCCTCAAAAAGTCTCTAAAAATCACTGTACCAAATGTAAACAAGGTATTAAACAGAGATTTCAATCTGAAAAAGATTAAAAGAAAAGAAAATCATAGTGTTCACAGCATTTTGCGTGAACACATGGCTGAGTGCAGGACACAGGATAGACTTCTCTATAAAAATCATACAAATTCAGATATATTAAAAAAATCACGGCATTTGAGATCTAATTATTCTATTTATATTTTTCTAATTCGTCTAATTTGATGTAATATGAACAAAATAAAACATAAAGTATTATCGAAACTGTTTCCTATATGTTACTTTACATTTTTTGGAAACATATTTAGATAGTTTTACACTATAAATACAGCTTTGAATACACCAGCATTCGTTCATTCGTCTATGTTTTACAGTGAATAAAAAAGTTGGATTGTTTAGCACTGGCTGAAAGTTAATGATATTTCTGATTTTCCGAAGTCAACGGCTAGGATAGGATAAGAAGGTAGGATGCTATAAACATAGTGAAAGGACGCGCACAAGTCTTTTGTGTTTCAGAAGTGTTCGCAATACGACTGTGGACTTGTTTCCGATAAATATTAACAAACAGATCAAGTTCAGGTTAAAGTGTTCTATCATAGACCAATGGGGAAGTGGCCGTGACAGTTATTTAATGGTATGCAGAAATCGCCGACAAAATGGGCTGATATTAGATGATCATTTTATAAAGCCACCGACCCTGCGTATGCATGCATTCAATAAACGGACCGCCGATGGCCTGGCGGTTAGCAAGGTTACCTGCCAATAGGAAGGACTCAAGGATCAACCGTGTTTAGGGCAGATGTGTTGAGCTACAAATTACAGACTTTACGTCGAATGGCAGGTTAGATCGCAGAACAGGAAATACTGGTTCCATGTTAAAAATATGGGCTTATATTCTCCTTGCACATACACTTCCATTTCCCTGATTACTAGTGTGTGCTTATAACTTCTCTCTGCATAACAGCTTTCCAATGGTGATCCTCAAACTTCCGCCTAGTACACCTTCGTTTCAACTACACGACTGAAATGCTTCAGTCGTGTAGTTTATCATGAATGATAAACCCTAAATGAATCATTATGAATTCAGATGTGCTGGTTTTCTTGTGGCCAGCAGGATGTCACGGTTTCGTGATTAGCATGGATATTTAAATTCGCGTAATAAGCAAAATCTATGTAATGCCCAAACATGTTCACCATGTATGGATGTCGCCTATCCCTGTAATACCTTGTCAATTCACTAAACTAACAGAATGGACTTACGAACTTTCAGCCTGTAGAAGTAATAGTAGCTGTCAGTTTAATTCGTTGACAATTTGCTCTTTGGCGTGGAGTCTGATAATTCGACGAGTTCCAGTTTCATGGGAACGAGAAACACACAGCATGTTCTCCTACTTCCATTAGCAGCATCATTTCTGCGATGCTTTTGGAGAAGTGTCACAACCTGTGGGGTTACAAATCTCTATATAATTAAGTATGAAATTTTGAAAGCAATACGAAATCGAAATAAGACAGTGGGCGAAATGTTATTTCCCATAAAGTTGCATGGAATTTCAGACATCTTGACTGATGACATTTTTCGGCCTTATGAGGAGAGGTAGTATCTTCACCATGGTTCAGAATGAAATTGAATTCATGGGTTGGCACTGGTCTGGCCGTAACCCTGAAAAGCATGTTTGGGAATTTATAGGAAAACAAAATGCATCTTGTCACACCACGCCAACGAAATATCAAGTGCTGAAACAGGCGTTCGTACAGGACTTTGCTTAATATAGGATATGCGAATAAGTTGACGCGCTAGCTGTTGCCCGTAACACATAACTTGCACGAGAAGCGTGATATGTTTATTTCATCAGTTCCCCACCTTTTGTGTTTAATCCTACGGTTTATTGCTAATCATGTTTTGAATGGCAACTCATCACGTTTTCCCAAACTGTATCAAATAGTTTACGTTAATATGCATTTTGTGATCAGTCAGTAAAAACGGTGTCTTCGAAATGCGTGAGCATGTTTTGGCAAACTTCCATTTTTGCGCCAAGTTAAAGGCTATATGCAACAAACATTACAAACTAACAAATAAATCTACATACTTTATAAAATGTTTATAATAATGGTGTTTGTTATATTAAACTGGATACTTTATGAACTGCATGTGTTAATTTTTTTTCGAATTAAATTGGAGAAATAACTCAATATAAACCTTTAAATATTAAATAATGCCATAAATTATAACACTGTATCTTATACAGTAATATAGGCAACTAAAGAAATATGAGACAGTATATGTCTTGGGGATGTAAGGTCAGGTGATGCGTAACATCACAGCCTCTCCTTGACAAATGTCAACCCCGCCTTCTCGTGGTGCATCCTGTTCCTACTAAAGGGGCTCTGACGACCGCAAATAGCGGTATAACTATACCATCGGGATTAGAGGAAATACTATCCCACACTCACCAACCCGCTTGGCCAGCGTGGTGAGTTATGGCCAAACCCCTCCAAAATGACTCCACAACTTAAATCTTGGCCCTCAGTCTCCGGCAGCTGGAATGTACCTGGCCAAGGCAGCGGCCAGTGCGACATGAAGGCAGAGGGTGCTAAGAATCCCCGGAGGACCGGACTAGGCTGCCATCTGATGCTGACCTTGGCAACGTACAATGGACGCTCCCTATCTTCTGATTCAAGGCTTCTTGAATTGGAAGAGGAACTACAAAGGATCAAGTGGGACATCGTGGGGCTAAGTGAGGTAAGGAGAAAAGGAGAAGATCTCATTGAACTGAAAAGTGGACATCTCTTCTACTATCGTGGGACAGATACTGGCAGAACTAGTGGTGTTGGATTTATAATAAACAAGAAACTGAAGAATAAAGTTGTAGAAGTTGAAAGTTCCTCTGACAGAGCTGCACGGCTTGTTATCCAACTCTCGAAAAGATACCAGGCTCAGATTATTCAAACTTATGCACCCACCACAAGTCATCCTGAAGAAGAAATTGAAGAATTTTATGAGGAAATTTGTCATCTAAATAATAAAGGTAAGCAGCACTTGAAAATAATTATGGGAGATTTCAATGCAAAAATAGGGCAACGGCAACAGAATGAAACTTCAGTAGGTAAATTCGGTCACGGCAACAGAAACCAGCGTGGAAATACTCTCGTTGAGTTTGCAGAGGCAGAAGGGTTTTTCATCATGAACTCCTTCTTCAAGAAAAAGCCACACAGGAAATGGACATAGAGACATCCAAATGGGACGACAAGTGAAATTGATTTTATTATGTGTAACAAAAAATTCGTCATAGAAGACTGCAGTGTGCTAAACAAGTTCAACACTGGTAGTGACCATAGATTGGTGAGATGTAAGATGCACCTCAACACTAAACTTGAACGTGGCAAGCTCATAAGACAAACAAAATGTATTGACATAACCAACCTCAAAAAACACCATAATACCTTCAAGTTGGAACTGAAGAACAGGTTCTCTGCTTTAGAAGGCCTAACATCGGAAGAAGTGGACATCTCTGAAGTTAACAGAAAAGTAACCAAAGCTCTTATGGAAACAGCAACAAAATTAGCTGGGTCTAAGAACAAGTTGCATGTAAATAAATTATCAGGAAAAACGAAAATGTTGATGCAAAAAAGAAGAGAGATGAGGACAACTAAAGAAGATGTGACTTCCAAAGTGGAATATATAGAGCTATGCAAGACAGTACGAAAAAGTATCACTGAAGACGTAAGAAAATTCAACTGTGAACTAGTGAGGAAAGCAATTGAAAACAACCAAAGCCTAAAGATAGCAAAGGGACATCTCAGTAAGGGAAGAAAACAGATTATGGCACTGAGAAAAGAAGATGGTTCTGTAACAAGAAATAGAGGCGAAATTTTGACAAGAGTGAAAGATTTCTACTCCAAATTATATGAAAGGGATGATACATGCACTCCAGACATCATGAAAGATACCAGTACTAGAGTTCCTCCAGTCCTTCCAGCAGAAGTTGCACATGCAATCAAGAACATGAAGCGAGGAAAAGCTCCAGGAGAAGATGGAATTACTGTAGACATCATACAAGAAGCAAGTGGAGAAATCGAAACAGTACTCGCCCAAATTTTCACTCGATGCCTTAATGAAGGAAAGATTCCTGAGGATTGGAACACCGCTACAATGATCCTGCTACATAAGAAAGGTGACATTGAGGATCTCGGAAACTACAGACCTATCAGCCTCCTATCAGTAGTTTATAAAATCTTCACTAAAGTTCTTTCACACCGCTTGAAGGTAACACTGGACATGGCTCAACCGAGAGAACAAGCTGGATTCAGGAGTGGCTACAGCACAATAGATCATATCCATGTGCTGAGAGAACTAATTGGAAGAGCGAGGGAATATGAACTTCCATTGTGCATGGCTTTTATCGATTATGAAAAAGCCTTTGATTCGGTGAAACCATCAGCAGTTACAATGGCTCTGAAAACCTGCGGTATTGAAGATGCATACATTAATATTATTAATAACATCTATGAAAATGCAAGTGCAAAGATTAGGCTGTTTGAAAATACAACACACATAAAAATTGGAAAGGGAGTGAGACAAGGTGACACCATATCTCCGAAGCTCTTTAATGCCACATTGGAGGGTGTTTTTCAGTCACTGAGCTGGGAAAACAAAGGGATAAAGATTAATGGAGATTATCTAACCCACCTTCGTTTTGCTGATGACGTAGTCATTTTTGCAACTAGCCCATCAGAGCTGCAGAGTATGATCCAGGAACTTGCTGACAAGAGTAAAGAAGTGGGATTAAAAATGAACTTTCAGAAGACAAAAGTGATGTTCAATGCTTTTACAAGAAATGAAGATTTATCGATTGATGGAGAAAAGCTGGAGATAACAGACACGTACGTTTATCTTGGACAGCAGATATCAAGTGAGGGTCACATTGATGAAGAAATTAATCGGCGTACAAAACTTGCCTGGAGAGCTTTTGGAAGAAACAGCATAATTTTCAAGAGCAATATGCCATTATGTCTTAAAAGAAAAGTGTTTGATCAATGCATCCCTTCCAGTGCTTACGTATGGTGCAGAGACGTGGACCTTAACTAAAAGAGACATACAAAGGCTGCAGACAACTCAAAGAAGCATGGAGAGGTGCATACTTGGTGTAACCAGGAGAGATAAGAAGAGGAACTCGTGGATCCGAAAAATGACAAGAGTGGAAGACATCATGATCAGAGTTAAATCCCTGAAATGGCAATGGGCTGGACATACTGCCAGAAGGACAGATCATCGATGGACAGCCGAAATTTTAGATTGGATTCCAAGGGACAGGAAAAGACCCAGAAGAAGACCACATGGGAGATGGGTGGATGAAATTCGAAAGTATGCAGGGGTGACATGGAGGAGACTGGCACAAGACAGACCGTTGTGGAGGAAACTTGGGGAGACCTTCGTCCAGCAGTGGATTGATAATGGTTGACAATGATGATGATGATGATATGTCTTGGAAAAACCTACTGGATTGCTATTTCGTTTCTAAAGGAATTAAAACTAGATACACTTAACTATAGTTTTTGAGAGCTTCCCGCTCTTAAACGTATATAAATTCAGACACAAGCATCACACTTCACCCCCTCCCCCGCAAAAAATAATTTAAGCTTTCGCAGGACTGCTTGACGATTGCACATCAGCGTTTTCGTACGTGCGATGTTAGATTGGACTTCGTGGAACAAATTATTCCGGTAAAAGAGGACAGCCCACAATGGTAGCGAATAAAACGAGGAAATGCCACCGTCCCTTTTCTTAAAGTAATTCCGTGTTACTTTGAGTATTATTCATTGGCGGTAGGTCATTATCATTTCATTTAGTAATGTAATGGTTCATTATCATTTTCATTTGGTAAATCTTTATTATCATTTTCATTTGGTAATTACTCATTATCATTTTCAGTTGATAATGCTTAATTGTTATTTTCAGTTGGTATTGATTCCTTATCATTTTCATTTGGTTATGACTCATACCCAGGCTTATGATGATAGGAGTTCTTGATCCTTAAAATGCAAGAAATATTCGCCATGTACTGGGCTAATTCCACTCCCAAATAAATGTTTCTGCAACGAAAAGTAAAAGTGTTTCTTTACCTCTGTTAGAGGAGTCTATAAATTATCCCTCAACGGTTTGACCTGGTCTTGTTATTTGCTCTTAACCCAAATGAGGCAGCAGTGTTGACATGCGAGCAACTCGAGTATGCAAAACAAAACATCAGAAGTGATTATTTCTCGATCACTTTTGTAGAAAATAAAATGACAGTCATGATGCGAAGACCACACAAAATGACACAGCTTTCCTTTTAGTTCTAAGTGAATGGCACCAGTGATTTCTTCCCGATGATATCTGCCGTGCACAGAACGCTGGCGAACGTTTGGTGGCAGCTCCATCAGCTGGCAGGCGTTTATGACCCTACAGCATGGCTGTGAATATAGCCCTCCATAAATAAGGAATAAAAGAAAATATATTTCATATTTAGAACAGATGTACCTTTGGAACGTGAAAAAAAAAAAAGATATGTTGTTAACAATATGAGATAATATGACAAGAGCACGTAAATATGTGGATTAAACAATCGCATTTCCAGGCCACAAGGACAGGACAAGGATTTTAAAAAGTTGGTACACTCTTTGAAAGGGAGTGAAGTTCCCTCAATACAAGTGAAAACAAATCGTTTCATTAAAGAAAAAAAATGTATATATATATATATAAATATATATCATCATTGTCAACCATTATCATTCCAATGCTGCTCGCAGGTCTCCCCAAGTTTCCTCCACAACGGTCTGTCTTGTGCCAGTCTCATCCATGTCACTCTCGCATATTTTCGAATTTCATCCACCCATCTCCCATGTCTGTTTTATATCATCATCATCATCATTGTCAACCATTATCAATCCACTGCTGGACGAAGGTCTCCATAAGTTTCCTCCACAACGGTCTGTCTTGTGCCAGTCTCCTCCATGTCACTCCCGCATATTTACGAATTTCATCCACCCATCTCCCATGTGGTCTTTTTCTGTGTCTTTTCCTGTCCCTTGGAATCCAATCTAAAATTTCGGCTGTCCATCTATGGTCTGTCCTTCTGGCAGTATGTCCAGTCCATTGCCATTTCAGGGATTTAACTCTGATCATGATGTCTTCAACTCTCGTCATTTTTCGGATCCACGAGTTCCTCTTCTTATCTCTCCTGGTTATAACAAGCATGCACCTCTGCATGCTTCTTTGAGTTGTCTGCAGCCTTTGCATGTCTCTTTTAGTTAAGGTCCACGTCTCTGCACCATACGTAAGCACTGGAAGGATGCATTGATCAAACACTTTTCTTTTAAGACATAATGGCATATTGCTCTTGAAAATTATGCTGTTTCTTCCAAAAGCTCTCCAGGCAAGTTTTGTACGCCGATTAATTTCTTCATCAATGTGACCCTCAGTTGATATCTGCGGTCCAAGATAAACATACGTATCTGTTATCTCCAGTTTTTCTCCATCAATCAATAAATCTTCATTTCTTGTAAAAGCATTGAACATCACTTTTGTCTTCTGAAAGTTCATTTTTAATCCCACTTCTTTACTCTTGTCAGCAATTTCCTGGATCATACTCTGCAGCTCTGATAGGGTACTTGCAAAAATGACTACGTCATCAGCAAAACGAAGGTGGGTTAGATAATCTCCATTAATCTTTATCCCTTTGTTTTCCCAGTTCAGTGATTGAAAGACATTTTCCAATGTGGCATTAAAGAGCTTCGGAGATATGGTGTCACCTTGTCTCACTCCCTTTCCAATTTTTATGTGTGTTGTATTTTCAAACAGCCGAATCTTTGCACTTGCATTTTCATAGATGTTATTAATAATATTAATGTATGCATCTTCAATACCGCAGGATTTCAGAGCCGTGGTAACTGCTGATGGTTTCACCGAATCAAAGGCTTTTTCATAATCGATAAAAGCCATGCACAATGGAAGTTCATATACCCTCGCTCTTTCAATTAGTTCTCTCAGTACGTGGATATGATCTATTGTGCTGTAGCCACTCCTGAATCCAGCTTGTTCTCTCGGTTGGGCCATGTCCAGTGTTACCTTCAAGCGGTGTGAAAGAACTTTAGTGAAGATTTTATACACCACTGATAGGAGGCTGATAGGTCTGTAGTTCCTGAGATCCTCAATGTCACCTTTTTTATGTAGCAGGATCATTGTAGCGTTGTTCCAATCCTCAGGAATCTTCCCTCCATTAAGGCATCGAGTGAAAATTTGGGCGAGTACTGTTTCAATTTCTCCACTTGCTTCTTGTATGATGTCTATAGTAATTCCATCTTCTCCTGGAGCTTTCCCCCGCTTCATGTTCTTGATTGCATGAGCAACTTCTGCTGGGAGGACTGGAAGAACTCTGGTACCTTTCATGATGTCTGGAGTACATGTATCATCCCTTTCATATAATTTGGAGTAGAAATCTTTCACTCTTATCAAATTTTCGCCTCTACTTCTTGTTATAGAACCATCTTCTTTTCTCAGAGCCATAATCTGTTTTCTTCCCTTACTGAGATGTCCCTTTGCTATCTTAAGGCTTTGGTTGTTTTCAATTGCTTTCCTCACTAGCTCACAGTTGAATTTCCTTATATCTTCAGTGATACTTTTTCGTGCTGTCTTGCATAGCTCTATATATTCCACTTTGGAAGTCACATCTTCTTTAGTTGTCCTCATCTCTCTTCTTTTTTGCATCAACGTTTTGGTTTTTCCTGATAATTTGTTCACATGCAACTTGTTCTTAGACCCAGCTAATTTTGTTGCTGTTTCCATAAGAGCTTTGGTTACTTTGCTGTTAACTTCCGAAATATCCACTTCTTCCGATGTTAGGCCTTCTAAAGCAGAGAATCTGTTCTTCAGTTCCAACTTGAAAGTATTATGGTGTTTTTTAAGGTTGGTTATGTCAATACATTTTGTTTGTCGTATGAGCTTGCCACGTTCCAGTTTAGTGTTGAGGTGCATCTTACATCTCACCAATCTATGGTCACTACCTGTGTAGAACTTTTTCAGCACACTGCAGTCTTCGATGACGAATTTTTTGTTACACATAATAAAATCAATTTCACTTGTCGTCCCAATTGGATGTCTCCATGTCCATTTCCTGTGTGGCTTTTTCTTGAAAAAGGAGTTCAAGATGAAAAATCCTTCTGCCTCTGCAAACTCAACGAGAGTATTTCCACGCTGGTTTCTGTTGCCGTGACAGAATTTACCTACTGAAGTTTCATTCTGTTGCCGGTGCCCTATTTTTGCATTGAAATCTCCCATAATTATCTTCAAGTGCTGCTTACCTTTATTATTTAGATGACGAATTTCCTCATAACATTCTTCAATTACTTCTTCAGGATGACTTGTGGTGGGTGCATAAGTTTGAATAATCTGAGCCTGGTATCTTCTCGAGAGTTGGATAATGAGTCGTGCAGCTCTGTCAGAGGAACTTTCAACTTCTACCACTTTAATTAATATCTACCACTTTAATTAATTTCTGTTTTATATATATATATATATATATAGTACATAAATAAAACAAAAAAGAAATACTTTATATATAAATTATTCTGACGGAAAAAAAATCAACACCAAGAAGGGGTTGTGTTAGATAAACGACAGTTGGTAGGCTGTGAGAGTATATCTGTAAGATGACGTCTATGCAAATTTCGCGCTCGGCGCATACGTGTGGCGCTAGTAGCGCCCCTCGGAACATGCAAAGCTGGTTTGCTGTAAATACGCGCTGTAACGTTCGTGAGCGTTAGTTATCGTTGATATTCAACGTAGTGTGTTGATCTTAGTCAAGAATGCCTTTAAGAAGACGAAGAAATCATTATCAACAGCTCACGATGTTTGAACGAGGTCGTGTAATAGGTCTACGAGAAGGTGGATTTTCTTTCAGCAATATTGCAGAACGACTTGGCAGGAATGTAGCCACTGTGCATGATTGTTCGCAGCGGTGGTCAAGGGAAGGTACTGCCTCAAGAAGACCGGGTTCCGGCCGGCCAAATGGCACTACAGAGAGGAAAGACCGCCGTGTACTGCGTATGGCTGTGGCACATCGTATTGCGTCTGCGGCGGCAGTTCGAGTTGCAGTTGCCACCACAGTGACACAACGAACTGTTACAAATCGGTTACTTGAAGGACAGCTCCGAGCCAGACGCCCTGTAGCGTGCATTCCACTTACTCCAAACAACGGCCGTTTGCGACGTCAGTGGTGTCAAGCTAGACCTCATTGGAGGACGGAGTGAAGATCTGTTGTGTTTTCTGATGAAAGCCGGTTCTGCCTATGTGCCAGTGATGGCCGTGTGTTTGTTAGAAGGAGGCCAGGTGATCGCATGCAACCAACCTGTCTGCGGCCGAGACACACTGGACCTACACCTGGAGTTATAGTCTGGGGAACAATTTTCTATGACAGAAGGAGCACTCTCGTTGTTATCCCACGCACCCTGACGGCAAAGTTGCACGTCGGTCTGGTGATTCAACCTGGTGTGCTGCCATTCATGAACAGCATTTCAGGGGGTGTTTTCCCACAGGATAACGCTCGCCCGCATACCGCTGTTGTAACCCAACATGCTCTACAGAGTGTCGACATATTGCCGTGGCCAGCTAAATCACCAGATCTTTCACCAATCGAGACATCATTGGACGACAACTCCAGCGTCACCCCAACCAGCATTAACCGTCCTTGTATTAACCGACTAAGTGCAACAGGCTTGGAACTCCATCCCACAAACTGACATCCAGCACCGGTACGACACAATGCACGAACGTTTGCGTGCTTGCATTCAACATTCTGGCAGTTACACCGGTTATTATTGTACCAGCATTTCACATTTAAAATGGCTCTTCTCGCGCTTACATTAAGCTGTGTTCTTGAAACCTGAATCGATTGAATGTTACCTATACAAATGTATTGCCGCCATTTCATTCCTCTACAACTAAGTTTTCGTGGTGATAGGATTTTTTTCCGTCAGTGTACTTAACACAAGAAAATTAGACAAAAAATTCTAATACCATGAGAAGCGCCAAGGGCAGCTAAACCTCATGTAGTAGTTTATATAGAATGAAAATATTACAGAACAAAAATACAAAATTTCAAAACAAGTAAAAAACTGGAACAGGTTTCCGTCATCAGGAGAGCATCAACCTGTGGGAGTGGCCTTTCTAGTACCAACAAAACGACAAGGCAAGCCAAGATTGTCGGTTGGTCCTGCTCCCTAGGCCACAAAACCAAATTCAAATAAGCACAAAAATTACAAAAATCAAATTTATAAAATTAAAAAAAGAATAATTAAAAGCTTGCCGGTAGAACAAAAACCGCCATGACAAAGAGTCAAACAAGACTGAACAGAGCACCCACAACAACCCAATATATATGTACGCTGATAAGAAAGCTGGTCACGGTTAAACAACTACCTGGTAAGCCAAAAAATGTGTGAATTGACAAGATGCAAAACTGTGTATGTAGATAAGATCTTCAGCTGTTAGGGACCCACCAAATAGCACTTTGTGTTACCTACATATTTAAAATTGTTAGGTCCTAGTTTAATAAAGCATGTCAATGTGTAATTTGAAATTTTTGGACACCGAATTAAAGTTCAAAATTAAATGGTTAAAATGATGCCTTAAAAATTTTTTAGAATAATTGTTAGATTGCAATTTAGAAAGAAGAGCTTTCAGATTTTTGCAAGTCACAGCTGTGTAGAACAAATTTGAGCCATTCTATGAAACTGGGAAATGAGTATATTGCGATGTATAACCTTGAAATATTGGATGACATGTGAGTGTAGTGAATGATACCAAACTCAAAAAAGTTTATTTTATCAAATACATTCACCACATCTCTTCCCTCCTCGTCCACCTAAACCTCTAAATCGAGGCAACAAACACAAGTAGACGATCTGTTATTTTTTCTAGGGTAAGGTCGTCAGGATACAAATCAGTGGCGCAACGCAGAACGTCCGGAATGTTAATGACAATAATGTCATCAACATATCTTAGAGCAATTCCAAGTAAAGGATGATTGGCAACATATCTATCCTCAAAAAAATGTAGATAGAGATTAGCCAAACTGCTAGAAAAGCGGCTGCCCATCGGGATACCACGAGTTTGGAGATAAAGCCCATCGCCCACGGTAACAAAATTGTTATTGATACAGAAATCCAGTAAGAAAATGCCAATACTGTTCTGTAGTCCCGGGCTCGAACTTCGTATGTAAGTTTTAGGCTACCTGCCACAGACCCTTCAATGAAATTGAGGTGAAGAGGTTTTTAAAATCGTATGTATCCACGGATGTGTAAGTCACCCAGCCAAGTGTCTCCAAGACTCTGTTATTGCTCCCAAAATTCCAGGTCAAACCCAACCTGCGAAGAGCCACGGACAAGTATCTCTGTTGCAACCCACCCGCTTGGCTGTTATAACAGTTGCGTCCATTAGTAATAAAAGGAAAGGAAACAGGTTCCTTATGAAACTTTGGGATATCATAAATAAAAGAAAAGTTTAAGTTGGACACATTAAGTATTATCCTTTTATGCAGAGCGATTATTTTCTTAACAATGTCTTTATGGTTTAGAGAAACCCTAGTGTAAGTATCTGTGGTATTCATCTCCTGTATTAGGAGATCCGAATAGAATTGTTTACAAAAAAGGCAAAGTTATTACCAGCCTTATCCACTGGAGAAATAGTGAATAAGTTTTGCAGTTCATGAATTTGTGAATTAATCAAAGCAAAATTATGTGGCTGCCGGGTACAAACACCAGAGCTCTTGAACTTGTCGAGCTCATGACGAATGTCACATAATACGGAATCCAGCCATTCGTCAAAGGCTTCGAGGGGCAAACCAAACTCATACGAAAGTTTTAGTGCGCATTGTAAAAAAATACTGCGTAGAATAGGGACACATTTCTTAGTTTTGAATCGAGGTGTCAACCTGTATTTTGTGCCCAGAGACATAATTGTGCGTAGTTCTCGAAAAGGCACTATGTCCAGGTCATCGGTAACGATATGACCGTGGTAAGGGTTGAGAAATTTTCTGAATCTGTCAAGATGACAGTAACAGCTGTCATCCTCATTGCCGCTTATAGATTTTAAATCAGCAACGGTTTGCCTGTAGTTAAAAATACGGCGACCAAGCGGTCTATCATAGCGGAAACAGGTCACCAATTTTACCTCATTTCCAAGAGGGAAAAGATCCAGACGCTTATGCAAAATTGACTTTAAGCCAATAAAATCAATGGCCTCATGACAGTAATCAATAACGCTGTACTTCCTGACGAGGTGTGCTCCTGTGAATTTACTATGAAAAGTGTAAAGTCGGTACGCAAGATAATCTTGGTGAAGGTCATTCACCCAATTTTTGTAAAGCTGTCAATTGTGTGTATTTGATTACTTGTGAAACCTGCCAATGTGGTTTTGTTGGTCAGAGCAGTAATCCATTGCATATTCGCATTAACGGTCATAGGTCTGACAAAAGAACCTTCAAAAGGAAATCTGATCGTGAGATTCAACATTTCCAGTCACATGATTTCAGCAATGTCTCCATTGGAATTTTGTTCGTTGAGTCCGTGCTGCAAAACAGGTTAATACTTGAAAACCTGTGCATGCTGCAATTTAAAACTCTCTTTCCGTATGGGCTTAAAGAACTATTCAATGGTAAGCAGCTGAATCAAGATACTTGTGCCTATCTGAAATTTAAATTTAAACCTTTTGCCGTTTCTCAAAGAAAAACAAGGAGTAGTAGAGGGAGCGGAAGGAACTAATCGGTTCGGGTGAGGTTACCGGTAACGATATGACCAGGTTAGTTTTATTAGTTTTAGTTTTAGGATTCCGTATTATGTGATTTGGTTCATGAGCTTGACTGCGTTGAGGGCTATTTCGTTAAGCGTTGTCGTTCTAAAATCTTTCAGATAAGTAACAAAAAAAACAATGTATTTGACCAACTGCTTTGAAATTATGCCTTCGGCTCTGAACACATTGGAATTTTGATCGATGACCTTGCGTACCGACTTTCCACTTTTCGTAGTAAATTCACAGGAGCACACCTTGTCAGAAAGTACTGCGTTTGTGATTACTGTCATAAGGCCATTGATTTTATTGGCTTAAAGTCAATTTGGCATAGGTGTCTGGATCATTTCCCTCTTGGAAATGAGGTTCAATTGGTGACCTGTTTCCGCTATGATAAACCGCTTGGTCGCCGCATTTTTAACTACAGACTAACCGTTGCTGATTTAAAGTCTATAAGCGGCAATGAGGATGACAGCTGTTACTGTCATCTTGATAGATTCAGTAAATTTGTTAACCCTTACCACGGTAATATCGTTACCGATGACCTGGACATAGTGCCTGTAGTTTGTACCAAACTCGAGTATAAACTACACTCCAAAAGGCTGCATCCAAAACATACTAAAATTAAAAATTAGAAATAAAAATAAGAGTGAATTGTAAATAAATAGATAATGAAAAAAAAACCACAAATAAAAAAATAGTAATAAAAAATAAAAAAATAATAAAACATTTCAACTAGAATTTGCGCATGAGCGGCTAAATAATAAATTGAAATTAGTTACTAAAGAGCAAAACTGAAAACTAAGGAAAAACTTTAGAATTTAAAACGAAAGTTGCAAAATAACCTGAAGATCAAAACGCGCAACGCAGCAGTTTTGAAAATTCAGAATTCACATCCTATTAAGAAGAGACCTAAGCAAAAAAATACATATATATTTTTGACTCATACCAAGTACAACATAGTAAAGGTTATGTATCTACCGGTGTGAGTAAAAGGAGAAAAGATAAAAAAATATATAAAACAACTGAATGTAGAAGGTGTCGAGAATACTGAGCCTTGGCTTTATCAAGGACCAGCAAAAACTCTGCATTTTCTCACTTCCACAAAGACCTAGTTGGAAATGGGTCTGAGCAAACCAACTAGGAAAAACTTTTTAGAAATAAGCAGTCCAAGAAAATACCAAACTCGAGTATAAACTACACTCCAAAAGGCTGCATCCAAAACATACTAAAATTAAAAATTAGAAATAAAAATAAGAGTGAATTGTAAATAAATAGATAATGAAAAAAAAAACCACAAATAAAAAAATAGTAATAAAAAATAAAAAAATAATAAAACATTTCAACTAGAATTTGCGCATGAGCGGCTAAATAATAAATTGAAATTAGTTACTAAAGAGCAAAACTGAAAACTAAGGAAAAACTTTAGAATTTAAAACGAAAGTTGCAAAATAACCTGAAGATCAAAACGCGCAACGCAGCAGTTTTGAAAATTCAGAATTCACATCCTATTAAGAAGAGACCTAAGCAAAAAAATACATATATATTTTTGACTCATACCAAGTACAACATAGTAAAGGTTATGTATCTACCGGTGTGAGTAAAAGGAGAAAAGATAAAAAAATATATAAAACAACTGAATGTAGAAGGTGTCGAGAATACTGAGCCTTGGCTTTATCAAGGACCAGCAAAAACTCTGCATTTTCTCACTTCCACAAAGACCTAGTTGGAAATGGGTCTGAGCAAACCAACTAGGAAAAACTTTTTAGAAATAAGCAGTCCAAGAAAATACCAAACTCGAGTATAAACTACACTCCAAAAGGCTGCATCCAAAACATACTAAAATTAAAAATTAGAAATAAAAATAAGAGTGAATTGTAAATAAATAGATAATGAAAAAAAAACCACAAATAAAAAAATAGTAATAAAAAATAAAAAAATAATAAAACATTTCAACTAGAATTTGCGCATGAGCGGCTAAATAATAAATTGAAATTAGTTACTAAAGAGCAAAACTGAAAACTAAGGAAAAACTTTAGAATTTAAAACGAAAGTTGCAAAATAACCTGAAGATCAAAACGCGCAACGCAGCAGTTTTGAAAATTCAGAATTCACATCCTATTAAGAAGAGACCTAAGCAAAAAAATACATATATATTTTTGACTCATACCAAGTACAACATAGTAAAGGTTATGTATCTACCGGTGTGAGTAAAAGGAGAAAAGATAAAAAAAAATATAAAACAACTGAATGTAGAAGGTGTCGAGAATACTGAGCCTTGGCTTTATCAAGGACCAGCAAAAACTCTGCATTTTCTCACTTCCACAAAGACCTAGTTGGAAATGGGTCTGAGCAAACCAACTAGGAAAAACTTTTTAGAAATAAGCAGTCCAAGAAAATACCAAACTCGAGTATAAACTACACTCCAAAAGGCTGCATCCAAAACATACTAAAATTAAAAATTAGAAATAAAAATAAGAGTGAATTGTAAATAAATAGATAATGAAAAAAAAACCACAAATAAAAAAATAGTAATAAAAAATAAAAAAATAATAAAACATTTCAACTAGAATTTGCGCATGAGCGGCTAAATAATAAATTGAAATTAGTTACTAAAGAGCAAAACTGAAAACTAAGGAAAAACTTTAGAATTTAAAACGAAAGTTGCAAAATAACCTGAAGATCAAAACGCGCAACGCAGCAGTTTTGAAAATTCAGAATTCACATCCTATTAAGAAGAGACCTAAGCAAAAAAATACATATATATTTTTGACTCATACCAAGTACAACATAGTAAAGGTTATGTATCTACCGGTGTGAGTAAAAGGAGAAAAGATAAAAAAATATATAAAACAACTGAATGTAGAAGGTGTCGAGAATACTGAGCCTTGGCTTTATCAAGGACCAGCAAAAACTCTGCATTTTCTCACTTCCACAAAGACCTAGTTGGAAATGGGTCTGAGCAAACCAACTAGGAAAAACTTTTTAGAAATAAGCAGTCCAAGAAAATACCAAACTCGAGTATAAACTACACTCCAAAAGGCTGCATCCAAAACATACTAAAATTAAAAATTAGAAATAAAAATAAGAGTGAATTGTAAATAAATAGATAATGAAAAAAAACCACAAATAAAAAAATAGTAATAAAAAATAAAAAAATAATAAAACATTTCAACTAGAATTTGCGCATGAGCGGCTAAATAATAAATTGAAATTAGTTACTAAAGAGCAAAACTGAAAACTAAGGAAAAACTTTAGAATTTAAAACGAAAGTTGCAAAATAACCTGAAGATCAAAACGCGCAACGCAGCAGTTTTGAAAATTCAGAATTCACATCCTATTAAGAAGAGACCTAAGCAAAAAAATACATATATATTTTTGACTCATACCAAGTACAACATAGTAAAGGTTATGTATCTACCGGTGTGAGTAAAAGGAGAAAAGATAAAAAAAATATAAAACAACTGAATGTAGAAGGTGTCGAGAATACTGAGCCTTGGCTTTATCAAGGACCAGCAAAAACTCTGCATTTTCTCACTTCCACAAAGACCTAGTTGGAAATGGGTCTGAGCAAACCAACTAGGAAAAACTTTTTAGAAATAAGCAGTCCAAGAAAATACCAAACTCGAGTATAAACTACACTCCAAAAGGCTGCATCCAAAACATACTAAAATTAAAAATTAGAAATAAAAATAAGAGTGAATTGTAAATAAATAGATAATGAAAAAAAAAACCACAAATAAAAAAATAGTAATAAAAAATAAAAAAATAATAAAACATTTCAACTAGAATTTGCGCATGAGCGGCTAAATAATAAATTGAAATTAGTTACTAAAGAGCAAAACTGAAAACTAAGGAAAAACTTTAGAATTTAAAACGAAAGTTGCAAAATAACCTGAAGATCAAAACGCGCAACGCAGCAGTTTTGAAAATTCAGAATTCACATCCTATTAAGAAGAGACCTAAGCAAAAAAATACATATATATTTTTGACTCATACCAAGTACAACATAGTAAAGGTTATGTATCTACCGGTGTGAGTAAAAGGAGAAAAGATAAAAAAAATATAAAACAACTGAATGTAGAAGGTGTCGAGAATACTGAGCCTTGGCTTTATCAAGGACCAGCAAAAACTCTGCATTTTCTCACTTCCACAAAGACCTAGTTGGAAATGGGTCTGAGCAAACCAACTAGGAAAAACTTTTTAGAAATAAGCAGTCCAAGAAAATACCAAACTCGAGTATAAACTACACTCCAAAAGGCTGCATCCAAAACATACTAAAATTAAAAATTAGAAATAAAAATAAGAGTGAATTGTAAATAAATAGATAATGAAAAAAAAAACCACAAATAAAAAAATAGTAATAAAAAATAAAAAAATAATAAAACATTTCAACTAGAATTTGCGCATGAGCGGCTAAATAATAAATTGAAATTAGTTACTAAAGAGCAAAACTGAAAACTAAGGAAAAACTTTAGAATTTAAAACGAAAGTTGCAAAATAACCTGAAGATCAAAACGCGCAACGCAGCAGTTTTGAAAATTCAGAATTCACATCCTATTAAGAAGAGACCTAAGCAAAAAAATACATATATATTTTTGACTCATACCAAGTACAACATAGTAAAGGTTATGTATCTACCGGTGTGAGTAAAAGGAGAAAAGATAAAAAAATATAAAACAACTGAATGTAGAAGGTGTCGAGAATACTGAGCCTTGGCTTTATCAAGGACCAGCAAAAACTCTGCATTTTCTCACTTCCACAAAGACCTAGTTGGAAATGGGTCTGAGCAAACCAACTAGGAAAAACTTTTAGAAATAAGCAGTCCAAGAAAATACCAAACTCGAGTATAAACTACACTCCAAAAGGCTGCATCCAAAACATACTAAAATTAAAAATTAGAAATAAAAATAAGAGTGAATTGTAAATAAATAGATAATGAAAAAAAAACCACAAATAAAAAAATAGTAATAAAAAATAAAAAAATAATAAAACATTTCAACTAGAATTTGCGCATGAGCGGCTAAATAATAAATTGAAATTAGTTACTAAAGAGCAAAACTGAAAACTAAGGAAAAACTTTAGAATTTAAAACGAAAGTTGCAAAATAACCTGAAGATCAAAACGCGCAACGCAGCAGTTTTGAAAATTCAGAATTCACATCCTATTAAGAAGAGACCTAAGCAAAAAAATACATATATATTTTTGACTCATACCAAGTACAACATAGTAAAGGTTATGTATCTACCGGTGTGAGTAAAAGGAGAAAAGATAAAAAAAAATATAAAACAACTGAATGTAGAAGGTGTCGAGAATACTGAGCCTTGGCTTTATCAAGGACCAGCAAAAACTCTGCATTTTCTCACTTCCACAAAGACCTAGTTGGAAATGGGTCTGAGCAAACCAACTAGGAAAAACTTTTTAGAAATAAGCAGTCCAAGAAAATACCAAACTCGAGTATAAACTACACTCCAAAAGGCTGCATCCAAAACATACTAAAATTAAAAATTAGAAATAAAAATAAGAGTGAATTGTAAATAAATAGATAATGAAAAAAAAACCACAAATAAAAAAATAGTAATAAAAAATAAAAAAATAATAAAACATTTCAACTAGAATTTGCGCATGAGCGGCTAAATAATAAATTGAAATTAGTTACTAAAGAGCAAAACTGAAAACTAAGGAAAAACTTTAGAATTTAAAACGAAAGTTGCAAAATAACCTGAAGATCAAAACGCGCAACGCAGCAGTTTTGAAAATTCAGAATTCACATCCTATTAAGAAGAGACCTAAGCAAAAAAATACATATATATTTTTGACTCATACCAAGTACAACATAGTAAAGGTTATGTATCTACCGGTGTGAGTAAAAGGAGAAAAGATAAAAAAAAATATAAAACAACTGAATGTAGAAGGTGTCGAGAATACTGAGCCTTGGCTTTATCAAGGACCAGCAAAAACTCTGCATTTTCTCACTTCCACAAAGACCTAGTTGGAAATGGGTCTGAGCAAACCAACTAGGAAAAACTTTTTAGAAATAAGCAGTCCAAGAAAATACCAAACTCGAGTATAAACTACACTCCAAAAGGCTGCATCCAAAACATACTAAAATTAAAAATTAGAAATAAAAATAAGAGTGAATTGTAAATAAATAGATAATGAAAAAAAAACCACAAATAAAAAAATAGTAATAAAAAATAAAAAAATAATAAAACATTTCAACTAGAATTTGCGCATGAGCGGCTAAATAATAAATTGAAATTAGTTACTAAAGAGCAAAACTGAAAACTAAGGAAAAACTTTAGAATTTAAAACGAAAGTTGCAAAATAACCTGAAGATCAAAACGCGCAACGCAGCAGTTTTGAAAATTCAGAATTCACATCCTATTAAGAAGAGACCTAAGCAAAAAAATACATATATATTTTTGACTCATACCAAGTACAACATAGTAAAGGTTATGTATCTACCGGTGTGAGTAAAAGGAGAAAAGATAAAAAAATATATAAAACAACTGAATGTAGAAGGTGTCGAGAATACTGAGCCTTGGCTTTATCAAGGACCAGCAAAAACTCTGCATTTTCTCACTTCCACAAAGACCTAGTTGGAAATGGGTCTGAGCAAACCAACTAGGAAAAACTTTTTAGAAATAAGCAGTCCAAGAAAATACCAAACTCGAGTATAAACTACACTCCAAAAGGCTGCATCCAAAACATACTAAAATTAAAAATTAGAAATAAAAATAAGAGTGAATTGTAAATAAATAGATAATGAAAAAAAACCACAAATAAAAAAATAGTAATAAAAAATAAAAAAATAATAAAACATTTCAACTAGAATTTGCGCATGAGCGGCTAAATAATAAATTGAAATTAGTTACTAAAGAGCAAAACTGAAAACTAAGGAAAAACTTTAGAATTTAAAACGAAAGTTGCAAAATAACCTGAAGATCAAAACGCGCAACGCAGCAGTTTTGAAAATTCAGAATTCACATCCTATTAAGAAGAGACCTAAGCAAAAAAATACATATATATTTTTGACTCATACCAAGTACAACATAGTAAAGGTTATGTATCTACCGGTGTGAGTAAAAGGAGAAAAGATAAAAAAATATAAAACAACTGAATGTAGAAGGTGTCGAGAATACTGAGCCTTGGCTTTATCAAGGACCAGCAAAAACTCTGCATTTTCTCACTTCCACAAAGACCTAGTTGGAAATGGGTCTGAGCAAACCAACTAGGAAAAACTTTTAGAAATAAGCAGTCCAAGAAAATACCAAACTCGAGTATAAACTACACTCCAAAAGGCTGCATCCAAAACATACTAAAATTAAAAATTAGAAATAAAAATAAGAGTGAATTGTAAATAAATAGATAATGAAAAAAAAACCACAAATAAAAAAATAGTAATAAAAAATAAAAAAATAATAAAACATTTCAACTAGAATTTGCGCATGAGCGGCTAAATAATAAATTGAAATTAGTTACTAAAGAGCAAAACTGAAAACTAAGGAAAAACTTTAGAATTTAAAACGAAAGTTGCAAAATAACCTGAAGATCAAAACGCGCAACGCAGCAGTTTTGAAAATTCAGAATTCACATCCTATTAAGAAGAGACCTAAGCAAAAAAATACATATATATTTTTGACTCATACCAAGTACAACATAGTAAAGGTTATGTATCTACCGGTGTGAGTAAAAGGAGAAAAGATAAAAAAAATATAAAACAACTGAATGTAGAAGGTGTCGAGAATACTGAGCCTTGGCTTTATCAAGGACCAGCAAAAACTCTGCATTTTCTCACTTCCACAAAGACCTAGTTGGAAATGGGTCTGAGCAAACCAACTAGGAAAAACTTTTTAGAAATAAGCAGTCCAAGAAAATACCAAACTCGAGTATAAACTACACTCCAAAAGGCTGCATCCAAAACATACTAAAATTAAAAATTAGAAATAAAAATAAGAGTGAATTGTAAATAAATAGATAATGAAAAAAAAACCACAAATAAAAAAATAGTAATAAAAAATAAAAAAATAATAAAACATTTCAACTAGAATTTGCGCATGAGCGGCTAAATAATAAATTGAAATTAGTTACTAAAGAGCAAAACTGAAAACTAAGGAAAAACTTTAGAATTTAAAACGAAAGTTGCAAAATAACCTGAAGATCAAAACGCGCAACGCAGCAGTTTTGAAAATTCAGAATTCACATCCTATTAAGAAGAGACCTAAGCAAAAAAATACATATATATTTTTGACTCATACCAAGTACAACATAGTAAAGGTTATGTATCTACCGGTGTGAGTAAAAGGAGAAAAGATAAAAAAAAATATAAAACAACTGAATGTAGAAGGTGTCGAGAATACTGAGCCTTGGCTTTATCAAGGACCAGCAAAAACTCTGCATTTTCTCACTTCCACAAAGACCTAGTTGGAAATGGGTCTGAGCAAACCAACTAGGAAAAACTTTTTAGAAATAAGCAGTCCAAGAAAATACCAAACTCGAGTATAAACTACACTCCAAAAGGCTGCATCCAAAACATACTAAAATTAAAAATTAGAAATAAAAATAAGAGTGAATTGTAAATAAATAGATAATGAAAAAAAAACCACAAATAAAAAAATAGTAATAAAAAATAAAAAAATAATAAAACATTTCAACTAGAATTTGCGCATGAGCGGCTAAATAATAAATTGAAATTAGTTACTAAAGAGCAAAACTGAAAACTAAGGAAAAACTTTAGAATTTAAAACGAAAGTTGCAAAATAACCTGAAGATCAAAACGCGCAACGCAGCAGTTTTGAAAATTCAGAATTCACATCCTATTAAGAAGAGACCTAAGCAAAAAAATACATATATATTTTTGACTCATACCAAGTACAACATAGTAAAGGTTATGTATCTACCGGTGTGAGTAAAAGGAGAAAAGATAAAAAAAATATAAAACAACTGAATGTAGAAGGTGTCGAGAATACTGAGCCTTGGCTTTATCAAGGACCAGCAAAAACTCTGCATTTTCTCACTTCCACAAAGACCTAGTTGGAAATGGGTCTGAGCAAACCAACTAGGAAAAACTTTTTAGAAATAAGCAGTCCAAGAAAATACCAAACTCGAGTATAAACTACACTCCAAAAGGCTGCATCCAAAACATACTAAAATTAAAAATTAGAAATAAAAATAAGAGTGAATTGTAAATAAATAGATAATGAAAAAAAAAACCACAAATAAAAAAATAGTAATAAAAAATAAAAAAATAATAAAACATTTCAACTAGAATTTGCGCATGAGCGGCTAAATAATAAATTGAAATTAGTTACTAAAGAGCAAAACTGAAAACTAAGGAAAAACTTTAGAATTTAAAACGAAAGTTGCAAAATAACCTGAAGATCAAAACGCGCAACGCAGCAGTTTTGAAAATTCAGAATTCACATCCTATTAAGAAGAGACCTAAGCAAAAAAATACATATATATTTTTGACTCATACCAAGTACAACATAGTAAAGGTTATGTATCTACCGGTGTGAGTAAAAGGAGAAAAGATAAAAAAAAATATAAAACAACTGAATGTAGAAGGTGTCGAGAATACTGAGCCTTGGCTTTATCAAGGACCAGCAAAAACTCTGCATTTTCTCACTTCCACAAAGACCTAGTTGGAAATGGGTCTGAGCAAACCAACTAGGAAAAACTTTTTAGAAATAAGCAGTCCAAGAAAATACCAAACTCGAGTATAAACTACACTCCAAAAGGCTGCATCCAAAACATACTAAAATTAAAAATTAGAAATAAAAATAAGAGTGAATTGTAAATAAATAGATAATGAAAAAAAAAACCACAAATAAAAAAATAGTAATAAAAAATAAAAAAATAATAAAACATTTCAACTAGAATTTGCGCATGAGCGGCTAAATAATAAATTGAAATTAGTTACTAAAGAGCAAAACTGAAAACTAAGGAAAAACTTTAGAATTTAAAACGAAAGTTGCAAAATAACCTGAAGATCAAAACGCGCAACGCAGCAGTTTTGAAAATTCAGAATTCACATCCTATTAAGAAGAGACCTAAGCAAAAAAATACATATATATTTTTGACTCATACCAAGTACAACATAGTAAAGGTTATGTATCTACCGGTGTGAGTAAAAGGAGAAAAGATAAAAAAAAATATAAAACAACTGAATGTAGAAGGTGTCGAGAATACTGAGCCTTGGCTTTATCAAGGACCAGCAAAAACTCTGCATTTTCTCACTTCCACAAAGACCTAGTTGGAAATGGGTCTGAGCAAACCAACTAGGAAAAACTTTTTAGAAATAAGCAGTCCAAGAAAATACCAAACTCGAGTATAAACTACACTCCAAAAGGCTGCATCCAAAACATACTAAAATTAAAAATTAGAAATAAAAATAAGAGTGAATTGTAAATAAATAGATAATGAAAAAAAAAACCACAAATAAAAAAATAGTAATAAAAAATAAAAAAATAATAAAACATTTCAACTAGAATTTGCGCATGAGCGGCTAAATAATAAATTGAAATTAGTTACTAAAGAGCAAAACTGAAAACTAAGGAAAAACTTTAGAATTTAAAACGAAAGTTGCAAAATAACCTGAAGATCAAAACGCGCAACGCAGCAGTTTTGAAAATTCAGAATTCACATCCTATTAAGAAGAGACCTAAGCAAAAAAATACATATATATTTTTGACTCATACCAAGTACAACATAGTAAAGGTTATGTATCTACCGGTGTGAGTAAAAGGAGAAAAGATAAAAAAAAATATAAAACAACTGAATGTAGAAGGTGTCGAGAATACTGAGCCTTGGCTTTATCAAGGACCAGCAAAAACTCTGCATTTTCTCACTTCCACAAAGACCTAGTTGGAAATGGGTCTGAGCAAACCAACTAGGAAAAACTTTTTAGAAATAAGCAGTCCAAGAAAATACCAAACTCGAGTATAAACTACACTCCAAAAGGCTGCATCCAAAACATACTAAAATTAAAAATTAGAAATAAAAATAAGAGTGAATTGTAAATAAATAGATAATGAAAAAAAAAACCACAAATAAAAAAATAGTAATAAAAAATAAAAAAATAATAAAACATTTCAACTAGAATTTGCGCATGAGCGGCTAAATAATAAATTGAAATTAGTTACTAAAGAGCAAAACTGAAAACTAAGGAAAAACTTTAGAATTTAAAACGAAAGTTGCAAAATAACCTGAAGATCAAAACGCGCAACGCAGCAGTTTTGAAAATTCAGAATTCACATCCTATTAAGAAGAGACCTAAGCAAAAAAATACATATATATTTTTGACTCATACCAAGTACAACATAGTAAAGGTTATGTATCTACCGGTGTGAGTAAAAGGAGAAAAGATTAAAAAAAAATATAAAACAACTGAATGTAGAAGGTGTCGAGAATACTGAGCCTTGGCTTTATCAAGGACCAGCAAAAACTCTGCATTTTCTCACTTCCACAAAGACCTAGTTGGAAATGGGTCTGAGCAAACCAACTAGGAAAAACTTTTTAGAAATAAGCAGTCCAAGAAAATACCAAACTCGAGTATAAACTACACTCCAAAAGGCTGCATCCAAAACATACTAAAATTAAAAATTAGAAATAAAAATAAGAGTGAATTGTAAATAAATAGATAATGAAAAAAAAACCACAAATAAAAAAATAGTAATAAAAAATAAAAAAATAATAAAACATTTCAACTAGAATTTGCGCATGAGCGGCTAAATAATAAATTGAAATTAGTTACTAAAGAGCAAAACTGAAAACTAAGGAAAAACTTTAGAATTTAAAACGAAAGTTGCAAAATAACCTGAAGATCAAAACGCGCAACGCAGCAGTTTTGAAAATTCAGAATTCACATCCTATTAAGAAGAGACCTAAGCAAAAAAATACATATATATTTTTGACTCATACCAAGTACAACATAGTAAAGGTTATGTATCTACCGGTGTGAGTAAAAGGAGAAAAGATTAAAAAAAAATATAAAACAACTGAATGTAGAAGGTGTCGAGAATACTGAGCCTTGGCTTTATCAAGGACCAGCAAAAACTCTGCATTTTCTCACTTCCACAAAGACCTAGTTGGAAATGGGTCTGAGCAAACCAACTAGGAAAAACTTTTTAGAAATAAGCAGTCCAAGAAAATACCAAACTCGAGTATAAACTACACTCCAAAAGGCTGCATCCAAAACATACTAAAATTAAAAATTAGAAATAAAAATAAGAGTGAATTGTAAATAAATAGATAATGAAAAAAAAACCACAAATAAAAAAATAGTAATAAAAAATAAAAAAATAATAAAACATTTCAACTAGAATTTGCGCATGAGCGGCTAAATAATAAATTGAAATTAGTTACTAAAGAGCAAAACTGAAAACTAAGGAAAAACTTTAGAATTTAAAACGAAAGTTGCAAAATAACCTGAAGATCAAAACGCGCAACGCAGCAGTTTTGAAAATTCAGAATTCACATCCTATTAAGAAGAGACCTAAGCAAAAAAATACATATATATTTTTGACTCATACCAAGTACAACATAGTAAAGGTTATGTATCTACCGGTGTGAGTAAAAGGAGAAAAGATAAAAAAATATATAAAACAACTGAATGTAGAAGGTGTCGAGAATACTGAGCCTTGGCTTTATCAAGGACCAGCAAAAACTCTGCATTTTCTCACTTCCACAAAGACCTAGTTGGAAATGGGTCTGAGCAAACCAACTAGGAAAAACTTTTTAGAAATAAGCAGTCCAAGAAAATACCAAACTCGAGTATAAACTACACTCCAAAAGGCTGCATCCAAAACATACTAAAATTAAAAATTAGAAATAAAAATAAGAGTGAATTGTAAATAAATAGATAATGAAAAAAAACCACAAATAAAAAAATAGTAATAAAAAATAAAAAAATAATAAAACATTTCAACTAGAATTTGCGCATGAGCGGCTAAATAATAAATTGAAATTAGTTACTAAAGAGCAAAACTGAAAACTAAGGAAAAACTTTAGAATTTAAAACGAAAGTTGCAAAATAACCTGAAGATCAAAACGCGCAACGCAGCAGTTTTGAAAATTCAGAATTCACATCCTATTAAGAAGAGACCTAAGCAAAAAAATACATATATATTTTTGACTCATACCAAGTACAACATAGTAAAGGTTATGTATCTACCGGTGTGAGTAAAAGGAGAAAAGATAAAAAAAAATATAAAACAACTGAATGTAGAAGGTGTCGAGAATACTGAGCCTTGGCTTTATCAAGGACCAGCAAAAACTCTGCATTTTCTCACTTCCACAAAGACCTAGTTGGAAATGGGTCTGAGCAAACCAACTAGGAAAAACTTTTTAGAAATAAGCAGTCCAAGAAAATACCAAACTCGAGTATAAACTACACTCCAAAAGGCTGCATCCAAAACATACTAAAATTAAAAATTAGAAATAAAAATAAGAGTGAATTGTAAATAAATAGATAATGAAAAAAAAACCACAAATAAAAAAATAGTAATAAAAAATAAAAAAATAATAAAACATTTCAACTAGAATTTGCGCATGAGCGGCTAAATAATAAATTGAAATTAGTTACTAAAGAGCAAAACTGAAAACTAAGGAAAAACTTTAGAATTTAAAACGAAAGTTGCAAAATAACCTGAAGATCAAAACGCGCAACGCAGCAGTTTTGAAAATTCAGAATTCACATCCTATTAAGAAGAGACCTAAGCAAAAAAATACATATATATTTTTGACTCATACCAAGTACAACATAGTAAAGGTTATGTATCTACCGGTGTGAGTAAAAGGAGAAAAGATAAAAAAAAATATAAAACAACTGAATGTAGAAGGTGTCGAGAATACTGAGCCTTGGCTTTATCAAGGACCAGCAAAAACTCTGCATTTTCTCACTTCCACAAAGACCTAGTTGGAAATGGGTCTGAGCAAACCAACTAGGAAAAACTTTTAGAAATAAGCAGTCCAAGAAAATACCAAACTCGAGTATAAACTACACTCCAAAAGGCTGCATCCAAAACATACTAAAATTAAAAATTAGAAATAAAAATAAGAGTGAATTGTAAATAAATAGATAATGAAAAAAAAACCACAAATAAAAAAATAGTAATAAAAAATAAAAAAATAATAAAACATTTCAACTAGAATTTGCGCATGAGCGGCTAAATAATAAATTGAAATTAGTTACTAAAGAGCAAAACTGAAAACTAAGGAAAAACTTTAGAATTTAAAACGAAAGTTGCAAAATAACCTGAAGATCAAAACGCGCAACGCAGCAGTTTTGAAAATTCAGAATTCACATCCTATTAAGAAGAGACCTAAGCAAAAAAATACATATATATTTTTGACTCATACCAAGTACAACATAGTAAAGGTTATGTATCTACCGGTGTGAGTAAAAGGAGAAAAGATTAAAAAAAAATATAAAACAACTGAATGTAGAAGGTGTCGAGAATACTGAGCCTTGGCTTTATCAAGGACCAGCAAAAACTCTGCATTTTCTCACTTCCACAAAGACCTAGTTGGAAATGGGTCTGAGCAAACCAACTAGGAAAAACTTTTTAGAAATAAGCAGTCCAAGAAAATACCAAACTCGAGTATAAACTACACTCCAAAAGGCTGCATCCAAAACATACTAAAATTAAAAATTAGAAATAAAAATAAGAGTGAATTGTAAATAAATAGATAATGAAAAAAAAAAAACCACAAATAAAAAAATAGTAATAAAAAATAAAAAAATAATAAAACATTTCAACTAGAATTTGCGCATGAGCGGCTAAATAATAAATTGAAATTAGTTACTAAAGAGCAAAACTGAAAACTAAGGAAAAACTTTAGAATTTAAAACGAAAGTTGCAAAATAACCTGAAGATCAAAACGCGCAACGCAGCAGTTTTGAAAATTCAGAATTCACATCCTATTAAGAAGAGACCTAAGCAAAAAAATACATATATATTTTTGACTCATACCAAGTACAACATAGTAAAGGTTATGTATCTACCGGTGTGAGTAAAAGGAGAAAAGATAAAAAAAATATAAAACAACTGAATGTAGAAGGTGTCGAGAATACTGAGCCTTGGCTTTATCAAGGACCAGCAAAAACTCTGCATTTTCTCACTTCCACAAAGACCTAGTTGGAAATGGGTCTGAGCAAACCAACTAGGAAAAACTTTTTAGAAATAAGCAGTCCAAGAAAATACCAAACTCGAGTATAAACTACACTCCAAAAGGCTGCATCCAAAACATACTAAAATTAAAAATTAGAAATAAAAATAAGAGTGAATTGTAAATAAATAGATAATGAAAAAAAACCACAAATAAAAAAATAGTAATAAAAAATAAAAAAATAATAAAACATTTCAACTAGAATTTGCGCATGAGCGGCTAAATAATAAATTGAAATTAGTTACTAAAGAGCAAAACTGAAAACTAAGGAAAAACTTTAGAATTTAAAACGAAAGTTGCAAAATAACCTGAAGATCAAAACGCGCAACGCAGCAGTTTTGAAAATTCAGAATTCACATCCTATTAAGAAGAGACCTAAGCAAAAAAATACATATATATTTTTGACTCATACCAAGTACAACATAGTAAAGGTTATGTATCTACCGGTGTGAGTAAAAGGAGAAAAGATAAAAAAATATAAAACAACTGAATGTAGAAGGTGTCGAGAATACTGAGCCTTGGCTTTATCAAGGACCAGCAAAAACTCTGCATTTTCTCACTTCCACAAAGACCTAGTTGGAAATGGGTCTGAGCAAACCAACTAGGAAAAACTTTTAGAAATAAGCAGTCCAAGAAAATACCAAACTCGAGTATAAACTACACTCCAAAAGGCTGCATCCAAAACATACTAAAATTAAAAATTAGAAATAAAAATAAGAGTGAATTGTAAATAAATAGATAATGAAAAAAAAACCACAAATAAAAAAATAGTAATAAAAAATAAAAAAATAATAAAACATTTCAACTAGAATTTGCGCATGAGCGGCTAAATAATAAATTGAAATTAGTTACTAAAGAGCAAAACTGAAAACTAAGGAAAAACTTTAGAATTTAAAACGAAAGTTGCAAAATAACCTGAAGATCAAAACGCGCAACGCAGCAGTTTTGAAAATTCAGAATTCACATCCTATTAAGAAGAGACCTAAGCAAAAAAATACATATATATTTTTGACTCATACCAAGTACAACATAGTAAAGGTTATGTATCTACCGGTGTGAGTAAAAGGAGAAAAGATAAAAAAAAATATAAAACAACTGAATGTAGAAGGTGTCGAGAATACTGAGCCTTGGCTTTATCAAGGACCAGCAAAAACTCTGCATTTTCTCACTTCCACAAAGACCTAGTTGGAAATGGGTCTGAGCAAACCAACTAGGAAAAACTTTTAGAAATAAGCAGTCCAAGAAAATACCAAACTCGAGTATAAACTACACTCCAAAAGGCTGCATCCAAAACATACTAAAATTAAAAATTAGAAATAAAAATAAGAGTGAATTGTAAATAAATAGATAATGAAAAAAAAACCACAAATAAAAAAATAGTAATAAAAAATAAAAAAATAATAAAACATTTCAACTAGAATTTGCGCATGAGCGGCTAAATAATAAATTGAAATTAGTTACTAAAGAGCAAAACTGAAAACTAAGGAAAAACTTTAGAATTTAAAACGAAAGTTGCAAAATAACCTGAAGATCAAAACGCGCAACGCAGCAGTTTTGAAAATTCAGAATTCACATCCTATTAAGAAGAGACCTAAGCAAAAAAATACATATATATTTTTGACTCATACCAAGTACAACATAGTAAAGGTTATGTATCTACCGGTGTGAGTAAAAGGAGAAAAGATTAAAAAAAAATATAAAACAACTGAATGTAGAAGGTGTCGAGAATACTGAGCCTTGGCTTTATCAAGGACCAGCAAAAACTCTGCATTTTCTCACTTCCACAAAGACCTAGTTGGAAATGGGTCTGAGCAAACCAACTAGGAAAAACTTTTTAGAAATAAGCAGTCCAAGAAAATACCAAACTCGAGTATAAACTACACTCCAAAAGGCTGCATCCAAAACATACTAAAATTAAAAATTAGAAATAAAAATAAGAGTGAATTGTAAATAAATAGATAATGAAAAAAAAAAAAAGAAAAAACCACAAATAAAAAAATAGTAATAAAAAATAAAAAAATAATAAAACATTTCAACTAGAATTTGCGCATGAGCGGCTAAATAATAAATTGAAATTAGTTACTAAAGAGCAAAACTGAAAACTAAGGAAAAACTTTAGAATTTAAAACGAAAGTTGCAAAATAACCTGAAGATCAAAACGCGCAACGCAGCAGTTTTGAAAATTCAGAATTCACATCCTATTAAGAAGAGACCTAAGCAAAAAAATACATATATATTTTTGACTCATACCAAGTACAACATAGTAAAGGTTATGTATCTACCGGTGTGAGTAAAAGGAGAAAAGATAAAAAAAATATAAAACAACTGAATGTAGAAGGTGTCGAGAATACTGAGCCTTGGCTTTATCAAGGACCAGCAAAAACTCTGCATTTTCTCACTTCCACAAAGACCTAGTTGGAAATGGGTCTGAGCAAACCAACTAGGAAAAACTTTTTAGAAATAAGCAGTCCAAGAAAATACCAAACTCGAGTATAAACTACACTCCAAAAGGCTGCATCCAAAACATACTAAAATTAAAAATTAGAAATAAAAATAAGAGTGAATTGTAAATAAATAGATAATGAAAAAAAAACCACAAATAAAAAAATAGTAATAAAAAATAAAAAAATAATAAAACATTTCAACTAGAATTTGCGCATGAGCGGCTAAATAATAAATTGAAATTAGTTACTAAAGAGCAAAACTGAAAACTAAGGAAAAACTTTAGAATTTAAAACGAAAGTTGCAAAATAACCTGAAGATCAAAACGCGCAACGCAGCAGTTTTGAAAATTCAGAATTCACATCCTATTAAGAAGAGACCTAAGCAAAAAAATACATATATATTTTTGACTCATACCAAGTACAACATAGTAAAGGTTATGTATCTACCGGTGTGAGTAAAAGGAGAAAAGATAAAAAAATATATAAAACAACTGAATGTAGAAGGTGTCGAGAATACTGAGCCTTGGCTTTATCAAGGACCAGCAAAAACTCTGCATTTTCTCACTTCCACAAAGACCTAGTTGGAAATGGGTCTGAGCAAACCAACTAGGAAAAACTTTTTAGAAATAAGCAGTCCAAGAAAATACCAAACTCGAGTATAAACTACACTCCAAAAGGCTGCATCCAAAACATACTAAAATTAAAAATTAGAAATAAAAATAAGAGTGAATTGTAAATAAATAGATAATGAAAAAAAAAACCACAAATAAAAAAATAGTAATAAAAAATAAAAAAATAATAAAACATTTCAACTAGAATTTGCGCATGAGCGGCTAAATAATAAATTGAAATTAGTTACTAAAGAGCAAAACTGAAAACTAAGGAAAAACTTTAGAATTTAAAACGAAAGTTGCAAAATAACCTGAAGATCAAAACGCGCAACGCAGCAGTTTTGAAAATTCAGAATTCACATCCTATTAAGAAGAGACCTAAGCAAAAAAATACATATATATTTTTGACTCATACCAAGTACAACATAGTAAAGGTTATGTATCTACCGGTGTGAGTAAAAGGAGAAAAGATAAAAAAATATAAAACAACTGAATGTAGAAGGTGTCGAGAATACTGAGCCTTGGCTTTATCAAGGACCAGCAAAAACTCTGCATTTTCTCACTTCCACAAAGACCTAGTTGGAAATGGGTCTGAGCAAACCAACTAGGAAAAACTTTTTAGAAATAAGCAGTCCAAGAAAATACCAAACTCGAGTATAAACTACACTCCAAAAGGCTGCATCCAAAACATACTAAAATTAAAAATTAGAAATAAAAATAAGAGTGAATTGTAAATAAATAGATAATGAAAAAAAAAAACCACAAATAAAAAAATAGTAATAAAAAATAAAAAAATAATAAAACATTTCAACTAGAATTTGCGCATGAGCGGCTAAATAATAAATTGAAATTAGTTACTAAAGAGCAAAACTGAAAACTAAGGAAAAACTTTAGAATTTAAAACGAAAGTTGCAAAATAACCTGAAGATCAAAACGCGCAACGCAGCAGTTTTGAAAATTCAGAATTCACATCCTATTAAGAAGAGACCTAAGCAAAAAAATACATATATATTTTTGACTCATACCAAGTACAACATAGTAAAGGTTATGTATCTACCGGTGTGAGTAAAAGGAGAAAAGATAAAAAAATATAAAACAACTGAATGTAGAAGGTGTCGAGAATACTGAGCCTTGGCTTTATCAAGGACCAGCAAAAACTCTGCATTTTCTCACTTCCACAAAGACCTAGTTGGAAATGGGTCTGAGCAAACCAACTAGGAAAAACTTTTTAGAAATAAGCAGTCCAAGAAAATACCAAACTCGAGTATAAACTACACTCCAAAAGGCTGCATCCAAAACATACTAAAATTAAAAATTAGAAATAAAAATAAGAGTGAATTGTAAATAAATAGATAATGAAAAAAAAACCACAAATAAAAAAATAGTAATAAAAAATAAAAAAATAATAAAACATTTCAACTAGAATTTGCGCATGAGCGGCTAAATAATAAATTGAAATTAGTTACTAAAGAGCAAAACTGAAAACTAAGGAAAAACTTTAGAATTTAAAACGAAAGTTGCAAAATAACCTGAAGATCAAAACGCGCAACGCAGCAGTTTTGAAAATTCAGAATTCACATCCTATTAAGAAGAGACCTAAGCAAAAAAATACATATATATTTTTGACTCATACCAAGTACAACATAGTAAAGGTTATGTATCTACCGGTGTGAGTAAAAGGAGAAAAGATAAAAAAAAATATAAAACAACTGAATGTAGAAGGTGTCGAGAATACTGAGCCTTGGCTTTATCAAGGACCAGCAAAAACTCTGCATTTTCTCACTTCCACAAAGACCTAGTTGGAAATGGGTCTGAGCAAACCAACTAGGAAAAACTTTTTAGAAATAAGCAGTCCAAGAAAATACCAAACTCGAGTATAAACTACACTCCAAAAGGCTGCATCCAAAACATACTAAAATTAAAAATTAGAAATAAAAATAAGAGTGAATTGTAAATAAATAGATAATGAAAAAAAAACCACAAATAAAAAAATAGTAATAAAAAATAAAAAAATAATAAAACATTTCAACTAGAATTTGCGCATGAGCGGCTAAATAATAAATTGAAATTAGTTACTAAAGAGCAAAACTGAAAACTAAGGAAAAACTTTAGAATTTAAAACGAAAGTTGCAAAATAACCTGAAGATCAAAACGCGCAACGCAGCAGTTTTGAAAATTCAGAATTCACATCCTATTAAGAAGAGACCTAAGCAAAAAAATACATATATATTTTTGACTCATACCAAGTACAACATAGTAAAGGTTATGTATCTACCGGTGTGAGTAAAAGGAGAAAAGATAAAAAAAATATAAAACAACTGAATGTAGAAGGTGTCGAGAATACTGAGCCTTGGCTTTATCAAGGACCAGCAAAAACTCTGCATTTTCTCACTTCCACAAAGACCTAGTTGGAAATGGGTCTGAGCAAACCAACTAGGAAAAACTTTTTAGAAATAAGCAGTCCAAGAAAATACCAAACTCGAGTATAAACTACACTCCAAAAGGCTGCATCCAAAACATACTAAAATTAAAAATTAGAAATAAAAATAAGAGTGAATTGTAAATAAATAGATAATGAAAAAAAAAAACCACAAATAAAAAAATAGTAATAAAAAATAAAAAAATAATAAAACATTTCAACTAGAATTTGCGCATGAGCGGCTAAATAATAAATTGAAATTAGTTACTAAAGAGCAAAACTGAAAACTAAGGAAAAACTTTAGAATTTAAAACGAAAGTTGCAAAATAACCTGAAGATCAAAACGCGCAACGCAGCAGTTTTGAAAATTCAGAATTCACATCCTATTAAGAAGAGACCTAAGCAAAAAAATACATATATATTTTTGACTCATACCAAGTACAACATAGTAAAGGTTATGTATCTACCGGTGTGAGTAAAAGGAGAAAAGATAAAAAAATATAAAACAACTGAATGTAGAAGGTGTCGAGAATACTGAGCCTTGGCTTTATCAAGGACCAGCAAAAACTCTGCATTTTCTCACTTCCACAAAGACCTAGTTGGAAATGGGTCTGAGCAAACCAACTAGGAAAAACTTTTAGAAATAAGCAGTCCAAGAAAATACCAAACTCGAGTATAAACTACACTCCAAAAGGCTGCATCCAAAACATACTAAAATTAAAAATTAGAAATAAAAATAAGAGTGAATTGTAAATAAATAGATAATGAAAAAAAAACCACAAATAAAAAAATAGTAATAAAAAATAAAAAAATAATAAAACATTTCAACTAGAATTTGCGCATGAGCGGCTAAATAATAAATTGAAATTAGTTACTAAAGAGCAAAACTGAAAACTAAGGAAAAACTTTAGAATTTAAAACGAAAGTTGCAAAATAACCTGAAGATCAAAACGCGCAACGCAGCAGTTTTGAAAATTCAGAATTCACATCCTATTAAGAAGAGACCTAAGCAAAAAAATACATATATATTTTTGACTCATACCAAGTACAACATAGTAAAGGTTATGTATCTACCGGTGTGAGTAAAAGGAGAAAAGATAAAAAAAATATAAAACAACTGAATGTAGAAGGTGTCGAGAATACTGAGCCTTGGCTTTATCAAGGACCAGCAAAAACTCTGCATTTTCTCACTTCCACAAAGACCTAGTTGGAAATGGGTCTGAGCAAACCAACTAGGAAAAACTTTTTAGAAATAAGCAGTCCAAGAAAATACCAAACTCGAGTATAAACTACACTCCAAAAGGCTGCATCCAAAACATACTAAAATTAAAAATTAGAAATAAAAATAAGAGTGAATTGTAAATAAATAGATAATGAAAAAAAAAACCACAAATAAAAAAATAGTAATAAAAAATAAAAAAATAATAAAACATTTCAACTAGAATTTGCGCATGAGCGGCTAAATAATAAATTGAAATTAGTTACTAAAGAGCAAAACTGAAAACTAAGGAAAAACTTTAGAATTTAAAACGAAAGTTGCAAAATAACCTGAAGATCAAAACGCGCAACGCAGCAGTTTTGAAAATTCAGAATTCACATCCTATTAAGAAGAGACCTAAGCAAAAAAATACATATATATTTTTGACTCATACCAAGTACAACATAGTAAAGGTTATGTATCTACCGGTGTGAGTAAAAGGAGAAAAGATAAAAAAAAATATAAAACAACTGAATGTAGAAGGTGTCGAGAATACTGAGCCTTGGCTTTATCAAGGACCAGCAAAAACTCTGCATTTTCTCACTTCCACAAAGACCTAGTTGGAAATGGGTCTGAGCAAACCAACTAGGAAAAACTTTTTAGAAATAAGCAGTCCAAGAAAATACCAAACTCGAGTATAAACTACACTCCAAAAGGCTGCATCCAAAACATACTAAAATTAAAAATTAGAAATAAAAATAAGAGTGAATTGTAAATAAATAGATAATGAAAAAAAAACCACAAATAAAAAAATAGTAATAAAAAATAAAAAAATAATAAAACATTTCAACTAGAATTTGCGCATGAGCGGCTAAATAATAAATTGAAATTAGTTACTAAAGAGCAAAACTGAAAACTAAGGAAAAACTTTAGAATTTAAAACGAAAGTTGCAAAATAACCTGAAGATCAAAACGCGCAACGCAGCAGTTTTGAAAATTCAGAATTCACATCCTATTAAGAAGAGACCTAAGCAAAAAAATACATATATATTTTTGACTCATACCAAGTACAACATAGTAAAGGTTATGTATCTACCGGTGTGAGTAAAAGGAGAAAAGATTAAAAAAAAATATAAAACAACTGAATGTAGAAGGTGTCGAGAATACTGAGCCTTGGCTTTATCAAGGACCAGCAAAAACTCTGCATTTTCTCACTTCCACAAAGACCTAGTTGGAAATGGGTCTGAGCAAACCAACTAGGAAAAACTTTTAGAAATAAGCAGTCCAAGAAAATACCAAACTCGAGTATAAACTACACTCCAAAAGGCTGCATCCAAAACATACTAAAATTAAAAATTAGAAATAAAAATAAGAGTGAATTGTAAATAAATAGATAATGAAAAAAAAACCACAAATAAAAAAATAGTAATAAAAAATAAAAAAATAATAAAACATTTCAACTAGAATTTGCGCATGAGCGGCTAAATAATAAATTGAAATTAGTTACTAAAGAGCAAAACTGAAAACTAAGGAAAAACTTTAGAATTTAAAACGAAAGTTGCAAAATAACCTGAAGATCAAAACGCGCAACGCAGCAGTTTTGAAAATTCAGAATTCACATCCTATTAAGAAGAGACCTAAGCAAAAAAATACATATATATTTTTGACTCATACCAAGTACAACATAGTAAAGGTTATGTATCTACCGGTGTGAGTAAAAGGAGAAAAGATAAAAAAAAATATAAAACAACTGAATGTAGAAGGTGTCGAGAATACTGAGCCTTGGCTTTATCAAGGACCAGCAAAAACTCTGCATTTTCTCACTTCCACAAAGACCTAGTTGGAAATGGGTCTGAGCAAACCAACTAGGAAAAACTTTTTAGAAATAAGCAGTCCAAGAAAATACCAAACTCGAGTATAAACTACACTCCAAAAGGCTGCATCCAAAACATACTAAAATTAAAAATTAGAAATAAAAATAAGAGTGAATTGTAAATAAATAGATAATGAAAAAAAAAACCACAAATAAAAAAATAGTAATAAAAAATAAAAAAATAATAAAACATTTCAACTAGAATTTGCGCATGAGCGGCTAAATAATAAATTGAAATTAGTTACTAAAGAGCAAAACTGAAAACTAAGGAAAAACTTTAGAATTTAAAACGAAAGTTGCAAAATAACCTGAAGATCAAAACGCGCAACGCAGCAGTTTTGAAAATTCAGAATTCACATCCTATTAAGAAGAGACCTAAGCAAAAAAATACATATATATTTTTGACTCATACCAAGTACAACATAGTAAAGGTTATGTATCTACCGGTGTGAGTAAAAGGAGAAAAGATAAAAAAAAATATAAAACAACTGAATGTAGAAGGTGTCGAGAATACTGAGCCTTGGCTTTATCAAGGACCAGCAAAAACTCTGCATTTTCTCACTTCCACAAAGACCTAGTTGGAAATGGGTCTGAGCAAACCAACTAGGAAAAACTTTTAGAAATAAGCAGTCCAAGAAAATACCAAACTCGAGTATAAACTACACTCCAAAAGGCTGCATCCAAAACATACTAAAATTAAAAATTAGAAATAAAAATAAGAGTGAATTGTAAATAAATAGATAATGAAAAAAAAAAACCACAAATAAAAAAATAGTAATAAAAAATAAAAAAATAATAAAACATTTCAACTAGAATTTGCGCATGAGCGGCTAAATAATAAATTGAAATTAGTTACTAAAGAGCAAAACTGAAAACTAAGGAAAAACTTTAGAATTTAAAACGAAAGTTGCAAAATAACCTGAAGATCAAAACGCGCAACGCAGCAGTTTTGAAAATTCAGAATTCACATCCTATTAAGAAGAGACCTAAGCAAAAAAATACATATATATTTTTGACTCATACCAAGTACAACATAGTAAAGGTTATGTATCTACCGGTGTGAGTAAAAGGAGAAAAGATAAAAAAAAATATAAAACAACTGAATGTAGAAGGTGTCGAGAATACTGAGCCTTGGCTTTATCAAGGACCAGCAAAAACTCTGCATTTTCTCACTTCCACAAAGACCTAGTTGGAAATGGGTCTGAGCAAACCAACTAGGAAAAACTTTTAGAAATAAGCAGTCCAAGAAAATACCAAACTCGAGTATAAACTACACTCCAAAAGGCTGCATCCAAAACATACTAAAATTAAAAATTAGAAATAAAAATAAGAGTGAATTGTAAATAAATAGATAATGAAAAAAAAACCACAAATAAAAAAATAGTAATAAAAAATAAAAAAATAATAAAACATTTCAACTAGAATTTGCGCATGAGCGGCTAAATAATAAATTGAAATTAGTTACTAAAGAGCAAAACTGAAAACTAAGGAAAAACTTTAGAATTTAAAACGAAAGTTGCAAAATAACCTGAAGATCAAAACGCGCAACGCAGCAGTTTTGAAAATTCAGAATTCACATCCTATTAAGAAGAGACCTAAGCAAAAAAATACATATATATTTTTGACTCATACCAAGTACAACATAGTAAAGGTTATGTATCTACCGGTGTGAGTAAAAGGAGAAAAGATAAAAAAAAATATAAAACAACTGAATGTAGAAGGTGTCGAGAATACTGAGCCTTGGCTTTATCAAGGACCAGCAAAAACTCTGCATTTTCTCACTTCCACAAAGACCTAGTTGGAAATGGGTCTGAGCAAACCAACTAGGAAAAACTTTTTAGAAATAAGCAGTCCAAGAAAATACCAAACTCGAGTATAAACTACACTCCAAAAGGCTGCATCCAAAACATACTAAAATTAAAAATTAGAAATAAAAATAAGAGTGAATTGTAAATAAATAGATAATGAAAAAAAAACCACAAATAAAAAAATAGTAATAAAAAATAAAAAAATAATAAAACATTTCAACTAGAATTTGCGCATGAGCGGCTAAATAATAAATTGAAATTAGTTACTAAAGAGCAAAACTGAAAACTAAGGAAAAACTTTAGAATTTAAAACGAAAGTTGCAAAATAACCTGAAGATCAAAACGCGCAACGCAGCAGTTTTGAAAATTCAGAATTCACATCCTATTAAGAAGAGACCTAAGCAAAAAAATACATATATATTTTTGACTCATACCAAGTACAACATAGTAAAGGTTATGTATCTACCGGTGTGAGTAAAAGGAGAAAAGATAAAAAAAAATATAAAACAACTGAATGTAGAAGGTGTCGAGAATACTGAGCCTTGGCTTTATCAAGGACCAGCAAAAACTCTGCATTTTCTCACTTCCACAAAGACCTAGTTGGAAATGGGTCTGAGCAAACCAACTAGGAAAAACTTTTTAGAAATAAGCAGTCCAAGAAAATACCAAACTCGAGTATAAACTACACTCCAAAAGGCTGCATCCAAAACATACTAAAATTAAAAATTAGAAATAAAAATAAGAGTGAATTGTAAATAAATAGATAATGAAAAAAAAACCACAAATAAAAAAATAGTAATAAAAAATAAAAAAATAATAAAACATTTCAACTAGAATTTGCGCATGAGCGGCTAAATAATAAATTGAAATTAGTTACTAAAGAGCAAAACTGAAAACTAAGGAAAAACTTTAGAATTTAAAACGAAAGTTGCAAAATAACCTGAAGATCAAAACGCGCAACGCAGCAGTTTTGAAAATTCAGAATTCACATCCTATTAAGAAGAGACCTAAGCAAAAAAATACATATATATTTTTGACTCATACCAAGTACAACATAGTAAAGGTTATGTATCTACCGGTGTGAGTAAAAGGAGAAAAGATTAAAAAAAATATAAAACAACTGAATGTAGAAGGTGTCGAGAATACTGAGCCTTGGCTTTATCAAGGACCAGCAAAAACTCTGCATTTTCTCACTTCCACAAAGACCTAGTTGGAAATGGGTCTGAGCAAACCAACTAGGAAAAACTTTTTAGAAATAAGCAGTCCAAGAAAATACCAAACTCGAGTATAAACTACACTCCAAAAGGCTGCATCCAAAACATACTAAAATTAAAAATTAGAAATAAAAATAAGAGTGAATTGTAAATAAATAGATAATGAAAAAAAAACCACAAATAAAAAAATAGTAATAAAAAATAAAAAAATAATAAAACATTTCAACTAGAATTTGCGCATGAGCGGCTAAATAATAAATTGAAATTAGTTACTAAAGAGCAAAACTGAAAACTAAGGAAAAACTTTAGAATTTAAAACGAAAGTTGCAAAATAACCTGAAGATCAAAACGCGCAACGCAGCAGTTTTGAAAATTCAGAATTCACATCCTATTAAGAAGAGACCTAAGCAAAAAAATACATATATATTTTTGACTCATACCAAGTACAACATAGTAAAGGTTATGTATCTACCGGTGTGAGTAAAAGGAGAAAAGATAAAAAAAATATAAAACAACTGAATGTAGAAGGTGTCGAGAATACTGAGCCTTGGCTTTATCAAGGACCAGCAAAAACTCTGCATTTTCTCACTTCCACAAAGACCTAGTTGGAAATGGGTCTGAGCAAACCAACTAGGAAAAACTTTTTAGAAATAAGCAGTCCAAGAAAATACCAAACTCGAGTATAAACTACACTCCAAAAGGCTGCATCCAAAACATACTAAAATTAAAAATTAGAAATAAAAATAAGAGTGAATTGTAAATAAATAGATAATGAAAAAAAAAAAAAAGAAAAAACCACAAATAAAAAAATAGTAATAAAAAATAAAAAAATAATAAAACATTTCAACTAGAATTTGCGCATGAGCGGCTAAATAATAAATTGAAATTAGTTACTAAAGAGCAAAACTGAAAACTAAGGAAAAACTTTAGAATTTAAAACGAAAGTTGCAAAATAACCTGAAGATCAAAACGCGCAACGCAGCAGTTTTGAAAATTCAGAATTCACATCCTATTAAGAAGAGACCTAAGCAAAAAAATACATATATATTTTTGACTCATACCAAGTACAACATAGTAAAGGTTATGTATCTACCGGTGTGAGTAAAAGGAGAAAAGATAAAAAAAATATAAAACAACTGAATGTAGAAGGTGTCGAGAATACTGAGCCTTGGCTTTATCAAGGACCAGCAAAAACTCTGCATTTTCTCACTTCCACAAAGACCTAGTTGGAAATGGGTCTGAGCAAACCAACTAGGAAAAACTTTTTAGAAATAAGCAGTCCAAGAAAATACCAAACTCGAGTATAAACTACACTCCAAAAGGCTGCATCCAAAACATACTAAAATTAAAAATTAGAAATAAAAATAAGAGTGAATTGTAAATAAATAGATAATGAAAAAAAAACCACAAATAAAAAAATAGTAATAAAAAATAAAAAAATAATAAAACATTTCAACTAGAATTTGCGCATGAGCGGCTAAATAATAAATTGAAATTAGTTACTAAAGAGCAAAACTGAAAACTAAGGAAAAACTTTAGAATTTAAAACGAAAGTTGCAAAATAACCTGAAGATCAAAACGCGCAACGCAGCAGTTTTGAAAATTCAGAATTCACATCCTATTAAGAAGAGACCTAAGCAAAAAAATACATATATATTTTTGACTCATACCAAGTACAACATAGTAAAGGTTATGTATCTACCGGTGTGAGTAAAAGGAGAAAAGATAAAAAAAATATAAAACAACTGAATGTAGAAGGTGTCGAGAATACTGAGCCTTGGCTTTATCAAGGACCAGCAAAAACTCTGCATTTTCTCACTTCCACAAAGACCTAGTTGGAAATGGGTCTGAGCAAACCAACTAGGAAAAACTTTTTAGAAATAAGCAGTCCAAGAAAATACCAAACTCGAGTATAAACTACACTCCAAAAGGCTGCATCCAAAACATACTAAAATTAAAAATTAGAAATAAAAATAAGAGTGAATTGTAAATAAATAGATAATGAAAAAAAAAACCACAAATAAAAAAATAGTAATAAAAAATAAAAAAATAATAAAACATTTCAACTAGAATTTGCGCATGAGCGGCTAAATAATAAATTGAAATTAGTTACTAAAGAGCAAAACTGAAAACTAAGGAAAAACTTTAGAATTTAAAACGAAAGTTGCAAAATAACCTGAAGATCAAAACGCGCAACGCAGCAGTTTTGAAAATTCAGAATTCACATCCTATTAAGAAGAGACCTAAGCAAAAAAATACATATATATTTTTGACTCATACCAAGTACAACATAGTAAAGGTTATGTATCTACCGGTGTGAGTAAAAGGAGAAAAGATAAAAAAATATAAAACAACTGAATGTAGAAGGTGTCGAGAATACTGAGCCTTGGCTTTATCAAGGACCAGCAAAAACTCTGCATTTTCTCACTTCCACAAAGACCTAGTTGGAAATGGGTCTGAGCAAACCAACTAGGAAAAACTTTTTAGAAATAAGCAGTCCAAGAAAATACCAAACTCGAGTATAAACTACACTCCAAAAGGCTGCATCCAAAACATACTAAAATTAAAAATTAGAAATAAAAATAAGAGTGAATTGTAAATAAATAGATAATGAAAAAAAAAACCACAAATAAAAAAATAGTAATAAAAAATAAAAAAATAATAAAACATTTCAACTAGAATTTGCGCATGAGCGGCTAAATAATAAATTGAAATTAGTTACTAAAGAGCAAAACTGAAAACTAAGGAAAAACTTTAGAATTTAAAACGAAAGTTGCAAAATAACCTGAAGATCAAAACGCGCAACGCAGCAGTTTTGAAAATTCAGAATTCACATCCTATTAAGAAGAGACCTAAGCAAAAAAATACATATATATTTTTGACTCATACCAAGTACAACATAGTAAAGGTTATGTATCTACCGGTGTGAGTAAAAGGAGAAAAGATAAAAAAAAATATAAAACAACTGAATGTAGAAGGTGTCGAGAATACTGAGCCTTGGCTTTATCAAGGACCAGCAAAAACTCTGCATTTTCTCACTTCCACAAAGACCTAGTTGGAAATGGGTCTGAGCAAACCAACTAGGAAAAACTTTTTAGAAATAAGCAGTCCAAGAAAATACCAAACTCGAGTATAAACTACACTCCAAAAGGCTGCATCCAAAACATACTAAAATTAAAAATTAGAAATAAAAATAAGAGTGAATTGTAAATAAATAGATAATGAAAAAAAAAACCACAAATAAAAAAATAGTAATAAAAAATAAAAAAATAATAAAACATTTCAACTAGAATTTGCGCATGAGCGGCTAAATAATAAATTGAAATTAGTTACTAAAGAGCAAAACTGAAAACTAAGGAAAAACTTTAGAATTTAAAACGAAAGTTGCAAAATAACCTGAAGATCAAAACGCGCAACGCAGCAGTTTTGAAAATTCAGAATTCACATCCTATTAAGAAGAGACCTAAGCAAAAAAATACATATATATTTTTGACTCATACCAAGTACAACATAGTAAAGGTTATGTATCTACCGGTGTGAGTAAAAGGAGAAAAGATTAAAAAAAATATAAAACAACTGAATGTAGAAGGTGTCGAGAATACTGAGCCTTGGCTTTATCAAGGACCAGCAAAAACTCTGCATTTTCTCACTTCCACAAAGACCTAGTTGGAAATGGGTCTGAGCAAACCAACTAGGAAAAACTTTTTAGAAATAAGCAGTCCAAGAAAATACCAAACTCGAGTATAAACTACACTCCAAAAGGCTGCATCCAAAACATACTAAAATTAAAAATTAGAAATAAAAATAAGAGTGAATTGTAAATAAATAGATAATGAAAAAAAAAACCACAAATAAAAAAATAGTAATAAAAAATAAAAAAATAATAAAACATTTCAACTAGAATTTGCGCATGAGCGGCTAAATAATAAATTGAAATTAGTTACTAAAGAGCAAAACTGAAAACTAAGGAAAAACTTTAGAATTTAAAACGAAAGTTGCAAAATAACCTGAAGATCAAAACGCGCAACGCAGCAGTTTTGAAAATTCAGAATTCACATCCTATTAAGAAGAGACCTAAGCAAAAAAATACATATATATTTTTGACTCATACCAAGTACAACATAGTAAAGGTTATGTATCTACCGGTGTGAGTAAAAGGAGAAAAGATAAAAAAATATAAAACAACTGAATGTAGAAGGTGTCGAGAATACTGAGCCTTGGCTTTATCAAGGACCAGCAAAAACTCTGCATTTTCTCACTTCCACAAAGACCTAGTTGGAAATGGGTCTGAGCAAACCAACTAGGAAAAACTTTTAGAAATAAGCAGTCCAAGAAAATACCAAACTCGAGTATAAACTACACTCCAAAAGGCTGCATCCAAAACATACTAAAATTAAAAATTAGAAATAAAAATAAGAGTGAATTGTAAATAAATAGATAATGAAAAAAAAAACCACAAATAAAAAAATAGTAATAAAAAATAAAAAAATAATAAAACATTTCAACTAGAATTTGCGCATGAGCGGCTAAATAATAAATTGAAATTAGTTACTAAAGAGCAAAACTGAAAACTAAGGAAAAACTTTAGAATTTAAAACGAAAGTTGCAAAATAACCTGAAGATCAAAACGCGCAACGCAGCAGTTTTGAAAATTCAGAATTCACATCCTATTAAGAAGAGACCTAAGCAAAAAAATACATATATATTTTTGACTCATACCAAGTACAACATAGTAAAGGTTATGTATCTACCGGTGTGAGTAAAAGGAGAAAAGATAAAAAAAATATAAAACAACTGAATGTAGAAGGTGTCGAGAATACTGAGCCTTGGCTTTATCAAGGACCAGCAAAAACTCTGCATTTTCTCACTTCCACAAAGACCTAGTTGGAAATGGGTCTGAGCAAACCAACTAGGAAAAACTTTTTAGAAATAAGCAGTCCAAGAAAATACCAAACTCGAGTATAAACTACACTCCAAAAGGCTGCATCCAAAACATACTAAAATTAAAAATTAGAAATAAAAATAAGAGTGAATTGTAAATAAATAGATAATGAAAAAAAAAAAACCACAAATAAAAAAATAGTAATAAAAAATAAAAAAATAATAAAACATTTCAACTAGAATTTGCGCATGAGCGGCTAAATAATAAATTGAAATTAGTTACTAAAGAGCAAAACTGAAAACTAAGGAAAAACTTTAGAATTTAAAACGAAAGTTGCAAAATAACCTGAAGATCAAAACGCGCAACGCAGCAGTTTTGAAAATTCAGAATTCACATCCTATTAAGAAGAGACCTAAGCAAAAAAATACATATATATTTTTGACTCATACCAAGTACAACATAGTAAAGGTTATGTATCTACCGGTGTGAGTAAAAGGAGAAAAGATAAAAAAAAATATAAAACAACTGAATGTAGAAGGTGTCGAGAATACTGAGCCTTGGCTTTATCAAGGACCAGCAAAAACTCTGCATTTTCTCACTTCCACAAAGACCTAGTTGGAAATGGGTCTGAGCAAACCAACTAGGAAAAACTTTTAGAAATAAGCAGTCCAAGAAAATACCAAACTCGAGTATAAACTACACTCCAAAAGGCTGCATCCAAAACATACTAAAATTAAAAATTAGAAATAAAAATAAGAGTGAATTGTAAATAAATAGATAATGAAAAAAAAAAAACCACAAATAAAAAAATAGTAATAAAAAATAAAAAAATAATAAAACATTTCAACTAGAATTTGCGCATGAGCGGCTAAATAATAAATTGAAATTAGTTACTAAAGAGCAAAACTGAAAACTAAGGAAAAACTTTAGAATTTAAAACGAAAGTTGCAAAATAACCTGAAGATCAAAACGCGCAACGCAGCAGTTTTGAAAATTCAGAATTCACATCCTATTAAGAAGAGACCTAAGCAAAAAAATACATATATATTTTTGACTCATACCAAGTACAACATAGTAAAGGTTATGTATCTACCGGTGTGAGTAAAAGGAGAAAAGATAAAAAAATATAAAACAACTGAATGTAGAAGGTGTCGAGAATACTGAGCCTTGGCTTTATCAAGGACCAGCAAAAACTCTGCATTTTCTCACTTCCACAAAGACCTAGTTGGAAATGGGTCTGAGCAAACCAACTAGGAAAAACTTTTTAGAAATAAGCAGTCCAAGAAAATACCAAACTCGAGTATAAACTACACTCCAAAAGGCTGCATCCAAAACATACTAAAATTAAAAATTAGAAATAAAAATAAGAGTGAATTGTAAATAAATAGATAATGAAAAAAAAAACCACAAATAAAAAAATAGTAATAAAAAATAAAAAAATAATAAAACATTTCAACTAGAATTTGCGCATGAGCGGCTAAATAATAAATTGAAATTAGTTACTAAAGAGCAAAACTGAAAACTAAGGAAAAACTTTAGAATTTAAAACGAAAGTTGCAAAATAACCTGAAGATCAAAACGCGCAACGCAGCAGTTTTGAAAATTCAGAATTCACATCCTATTAAGAAGAGACCTAAGCAAAAAAATACATATATATTTTTGACTCATACCAAGTACAACATAGTAAAGGTTATGTATCTACCGGTGTGAGTAAAAGGAGAAAAGATAAAAAAAAATATAAAACAACTGAATGTAGAAGGTGTCGAGAATACTGAGCCTTGGCTTTATCAAGGACCAGCAAAAACTCTGCATTTTCTCACTTCCACAAAGACCTAGTTGGAAATGGGTCTGAGCAAACCAACTAGGAAAAACTTTTTAGAAATAAGCAGTCCAAGAAAATACCAAACTCGAGTATAAACTACACTCCAAAAGGCTGCATCCAAAACATACTAAAATTAAAAATTAGAAATAAAAATAAGAGTGAATTGTAAATAAATAGATAATGAAAAAAAAACCACAAATAAAAAAATAGTAATAAAAAATAAAAAAATAATAAAACATTTCAACTAGAATTTGCGCATGAGCGGCTAAATAATAAATTGAAATTAGTTACTAAAGAGCAAAACTGAAAACTAAGGAAAAACTTTAGAATTTAAAACGAAAGTTGCAAAATAACCTGAAGATCAAAACGCGCAACGCAGCAGTTTTGAAAATTCAGAATTCACATCCTATTAAGAAGAGACCTAAGCAAAAAAATACATATATATTTTTGACTCATACCAAGTACAACATAGTAAAGGTTATGTATCTACCGGTGTGAGTAAAAGGAGAAAAGATAAAAAAAAATATAAAACAACTGAATGTAGAAGGTGTCGAGAATACTGAGCCTTGGCTTTATCAAGGACCAGCAAAAACTCTGCATTTTCTCACTTCCACAAAGACCTAGTTGGAAATGGGTCTGAGCAAACCAACTAGGAAAAACTTTTTAGAAATAAGCAGTCCAAGAAAATACCAAACTCGAGTATAAACTACACTCCAAAAGGCTGCATCCAAAACATACTAAAATTAAAAATTAGAAATAAAAATAAGAGTGAATTGTAAATAAATAGATAATGAAAAAAAAAAACCACAAATAAAAAAATAGTAATAAAAAATAAAAAAATAATAAAACATTTCAACTAGAATTTGCGCATGAGCGGCTAAATAATAAATTGAAATTAGTTACTAAAGAGCAAAACTGAAAACTAAGGAAAAACTTTAGAATTTAAAACGAAAGTTGCAAAATAACCTGAAGATCAAAACGCGCAACGCAGCAGTTTTGAAAATTCAGAATTCACATCCTATTAAGAAGAGACCTAAGCAAAAAAATACATATATATTTTTGACTCATACCAAGTACAACATAGTAAAGGTTATGTATCTACCGGTGTGAGTAAAAGGAGAAAAGATTAAAAAAAAATATAAAACAACTGAATGTAGAAGGTGTCGAGAATACTGAGCCTTGGCTTTATCAAGGACCAGCAAAAACTCTGCATTTTCTCACTTCCACAAAGACCTAGTTGGAAATGGGTCTGAGCAAACCAACTAGGAAAAACTTTTTAGAAATAAGCAGTCCAAGAAAATACCAAACTCGAGTATAAACTACACTCCAAAAGGCTGCATCCAAAACATACTAAAATTAAAAATTAGAAATAAAAATAAGAGTGAATTGTAAATAAATAGATAATGAAAAAAAAACCACAAATAAAAAAATAGTAATAAAAAATAAAAAAATAATAAAACATTTCAACTAGAATTTGCGCATGAGCGGCTAAATAATAAATTGAAATTAGTTACTAAAGAGCAAAACTGAAAACTAAGGAAAAACTTTAGAATTTAAAACGAAAGTTGCAAAATAACCTGAAGATCAAAACGCGCAACGCAGCAGTTTTGAAAATTCAGAATTCACATCCTATTAAGAAGAGACCTAAGCAAAAAAATACATATATATTTTTGACTCATACCAAGTACAACATAGTAAAGGTTATGTATCTACCGGTGTGAGTAAAAGGAGAAAAGATAAAAAAAAATATAAAACAACTGAATGTAGAAGGTGTCGAGAATACTGAGCCTTGGCTTTATCAAGGACCAGCAAAAACTCTGCATTTTCTCACTTCCACAAAGACCTAGTTGGAAATGGGTCTGAGCAAACCAACTAGGAAAAACTTTTTAGAAATAAGCAGTCCAAGAAAATACCAAACTCGAGTATAAACTACACTCCAAAAGGCTGCATCCAAAACATACTAAAATTAAAAATTAGAAATAAAAATAAGAGTGAATTGTAAATAAATAGATAATGAAAAAAAAACCACAAATAAAAAAATAGTAATAAAAAATAAAAAAATAATAAAACATTTCAACTAGAATTTGCGCATGAGCGGCTAAATAATAAATTGAAATTAGTTACTAAAGAGCAAAACTGAAAACTAAGGAAAAACTTTAGAATTTAAAACGAAAGTTGCAAAATAACCTGAAGATCAAAACGCGCAACGCAGCAGTTTTGAAAATTCAGAATTCACATCCTATTAAGAAGAGACCTAAGCAAAAAAATACATATATATTTTTGACTCATACCAAGTACAACATAGTAAAGGTTATGTATCTACCGGTGTGAGTAAAAGGAGAAAAGATAAAAAAAAATATAAAACAACTGAATGTAGAAGGTGTCGAGAATACTGAGCCTTGGCTTTATCAAGGACCAGCAAAAACTCTGCATTTTCTCACTTCCACAAAGACCTAGTTGGAAATGGGTCTGAGCAAACCAACTAGGAAAAACTTTTTAGAAATAAGCAGTCCAAGAAAATACCAAACTCGAGTATAAACTACACTCCAAAAGGCTGCATCCAAAACATACTAAAATTAAAAATTAGAAATAAAAATAAGAGTGAATTGTAAATAAATAGATAATGAAAAAAAAAAGAAAAAACCACAAATAAAAAAATAGTAATAAAAAATAAAAAAATAATAAAACATTTCAACTAGAATTTGCGCATGAGCGGCTAAATAATAAATTGAAATTAGTTACTAAAGAGCAAAACTGAAAACTAAGGAAAAACTTTAGAATTTAAAACGAAAGTTGCAAAATAACCTGAAGATCAAAACGCGCAACGCAGCAGTTTTGAAAATTCAGAATTCACATCCTATTAAGAAGAGACCTAAGCAAAAAAATACATATATATTTTTGACTCATACCAAGTACAACATAGTAAAGGTTATGTATCTACCGGTGTGAGTAAAAGGAGAAAAGATAAAAAAAAATATAAAACAACTGAATGTAGAAGGTGTCGAGAATACTGAGCCTTGGCTTTATCAAGGACCAGCAAAAACTCTGCATTTTCTCACTTCCACAAAGACCTAGTTGGAAATGGGTCTGAGCAAACCAACTAGGAAAAACTTTTTAGAAATAAGCAGTCCAAGAAAATACCAAACTCGAGTATAAACTACACTCCAAAAGGCTGCATCCAAAACATACTAAAATTAAAAATTAGAAATAAAAATAAGAGTGAATTGTAAATAAATAGATAATGAAAAAAAAACCACAAATAAAAAAATAGTAATAAAAAATAAAAAAATAATAAAACATTTCAACTAGAATTTGCGCATGAGCGGCTAAATAATAAATTGAAATTAGTTACTAAAGAGCAAAACTGAAAACTAAGGAAAAACTTTAGAATTTAAAACGAAAGTTGCAAAATAACCTGAAGATCAAAACGCGCAACGCAGCAGTTTTGAAAATTCAGAATTCACATCCTATTAAGAAGAGACCTAAGCAAAAAAATACATATATATTTTTGACTCATACCAAGTACAACATAGTAAAGGTTATGTATCTACCGGTGTGAGTAAAAGGAGAAAAGATAAAAAAAAATATAAAACAACTGAATGTAGAAGGTGTCGAGAATACTGAGCCTTGGCTTTATCAAGGACCAGCAAAAACTCTGCATTTTCTCACTTCCACAAAGACCTAGTTGGAAATGGGTCTGAGCAAACCAACTAGGAAAAACTTTTTAGAAATAAGCAGTCCAAGAAAATACCAAACTCGAGTATAAACTACACTCCAAAAGGCTGCATCCAAAACATACTAAAATTAAAAATTAGAAATAAAAATAAGAGTGAATTGTAAATAAATAGATAATGAAAAAAAAACCACAAATAAAAAAATAGTAATAAAAAATAAAAAAATAATAAAACATTTCAACTAGAATTTGCGCATGAGCGGCTAAATAATAAATTGAAATTAGTTACTAAAGAGCAAAACTGAAAACTAAGGAAAAACTTTAGAATTTAAAACGAAAGTTGCAAAATAACCTGAAGATCAAAACGCGCAACGCAGCAGTTTTGAAAATTCAGAATTCACATCCTATTAAGAAGAGACCTAAGCAAAAAAATACATATATATTTTTGACTCATACCAAGTACAACATAGTAAAGGTTATGTATCTACCGGTGTGAGTAAAAGGAGAAAAGATAAAAAAAAATATAAAACAACTGAATGTAGAAGGTGTCGAGAATACTGAGCCTTGGCTTTATCAAGGACCAGCAAAAACTCTGCATTTTCTCACTTCCACAAAGACCTAGTTGGAAATGGGTCTGAGCAAACCAACTAGGAAAAACTTTTTAGAAATAAGCAGTCCAAGAAAATACCAAACTCGAGTATAAACTACACTCCAAAAGGCTGCATCCAAAACATACTAAAATTAAAAATTAGAAATAAAAATAAGAGTGAATTGTAAATAAATAGATAATGAAAAAAAAAACCACAAATAAAAAAATAGTAATAAAAAATAAAAAAATAATAAAACATTTCAACTAGAATTTGCGCATGAGCGGCTAAATAATAAATTGAAATTAGTTACTAAAGAGCAAAACTGAAAACTAAGGAAAAACTTTAGAATTTAAAACGAAAGTTGCAAAATAACCTGAAGATCAAAACGCGCAACGCAGCAGTTTTGAAAATTCAGAATTCACATCCTATTAAGAAGAGACCTAAGCAAAAAAATACATATATATTTTTGACTCATACCAAGTACAACATAGTAAAGGTTATGTATCTACCGGTGTGAGTAAAAGGAGAAAAGATAAAAAAAATATAAAACAACTGAATGTAGAAGGTGTCGAGAATACTGAGCCTTGGCTTTATCAAGGACCAGCAAAAACTCTGCATTTTCTCACTTCCACAAAGACCTAGTTGGAAATGGGTCTGAGCAAACCAACTAGGAAAAACTTTTTAGAAATAAGCAGTCCAAGAAAATACCAAACTCGAGTATAAACTACACTCCAAAAGGCTGCATCCAAAACATACTAAAATTAAAAATTAGAAATAAAAATAAGAGTGAATTGTAAATAAATAGATAATGAAAAAAAAACCACAAATAAAAAAATAGTAATAAAAAATAAAAAAATAATAAAACATTTCAACTAGAATTTGCGCATGAGCGGCTAAATAATAAATTGAAATTAGTTACTAAAGAGCAAAACTGAAAACTAAGGAAAAACTTTAGAATTTAAAACGAAAGTTGCAAAATAACCTGAAGATCAAAACGCGCAACGCAGCAGTTTTGAAAATTCAGAATTCACATCCTATTAAGAAGAGACCTAAGCAAAAAAATACATATATATTTTTGACTCATACCAAGTACAACATAGTAAAGGTTATGTATCTACCGGTGTGAGTAAAAGGAGAAAAGATAAAAAAAAATATAAAACAACTGAATGTAGAAGGTGTCGAGAATACTGAGCCTTGGCTTTATCAAGGACCAGCAAAAACTCTGCATTTTCTCACTTCCACAAAGACCTAGTTGGAAATGGGTCTGAGCAAACCAACTAGGAAAAACTTTTTAGAAATAAGCAGTCCAAGAAAATACCAAACTCGAGTATAAACTACACTCCAAAAGGCTGCATCCAAAACATACTAAAATTAAAAATTAGAAATAAAAATAAGAGTGAATTGTAAATAAATAGATAATGAAAAAAAAAACCACAAATAAAAAAATAGTAATAAAAAATAAAAAAATAATAAAACATTTCAACTAGAATTTGCGCATGAGCGGCTAAATAATAAATTGAAATTAGTTACTAAAGAGCAAAACTGAAAACTAAGGAAAAACTTTAGAATTTAAAACGAAAGTTGCAAAATAACCTGAAGATCAAAACGCGCAACGCAGCAGTTTTGAAAATTCAGAATTCACATCCTATTAAGAAGAGACCTAAGCAAAAAAATACATATATATTTTTGACTCATACCAAGTACAACATAGTAAAGGTTATGTATCTACCGGTGTGAGTAAAAGGAGAAAAGATAAAAAAATATAAAACAACTGAATGTAGAAGGTGTCGAGAATACTGAGCCTTGGCTTTATCAAGGACCAGCAAAAACTCTGCATTTTCTCACTTCCACAAAGACCTAGTTGGAAATGGGTCTGAGCAAACCAACTAGGAAAAACTTTTTAGAAATAAGCAGTCCAAGAAAATACCAAACTCGAGTATAAACTACACTCCAAAAGGCTGCATCCAAAACATACTAAAATTAAAAATTAGAAATAAAAATAAGAGTGAATTGTAAATAAATAGATAATGAAAAAAAAACCACAAATAAAAAAATAGTAATAAAAAATAAAAAAATAATAAAACATTTCAACTAGAATTTGCGCATGAGCGGCTAAATAATAAATTGAAATTAGTTACTAAAGAGCAAAACTGAAAACTAAGGAAAAACTTTAGAATTTAAAACGAAAGTTGCAAAATAACCTGAAGATCAAAACGCGCAACGCAGCAGTTTTGAAAATTCAGAATTCACATCCTATTAAGAAGAGACCTAAGCAAAAAAATACATATATATTTTTGACTCATACCAAGTACAACATAGTAAAGGTTATGTATCTACCGGTGTGAGTAAAAGGAGAAAAGATAAAAAAAATATAAAACAACTGAATGTAGAAGGTGTCGAGAATACTGAGCCTTGGCTTTATCAAGGACCAGCAAAAACTCTGCATTTTCTCACTTCCACAAAGACCTAGTTGGAAATGGGTCTGAGCAAACCAACTAGGAAAAACTTTTTAGAAATAAGCAGTCCAAGAAAATACCAAACTCGAGTATAAACTACACTCCAAAAGGCTGCATCCAAAACATACTAAAATTAAAAATTAGAAATAAAAATAAGAGTGAATTGTAAATAAATAGATAATGAAAAAAAAACCACAAATAAAAAAATAGTAATAAAAAATAAAAAAATAATAAAACATTTCAACTAGAATTTGCGCATGAGCGGCTAAATAATAAATTGAAATTAGTTACTAAAGAGCAAAACTGAAAACTAAGGAAAAACTTTAGAATTTAAAACGAAAGTTGCAAAATAACCTGAAGATCAAAACGCGCAACGCAGCAGTTTTGAAAATTCAGAATTCACATCCTATTAAGAAGAGACCTAAGCAAAAAAATACATATATATTTTTGACTCATACCAAGTACAACATAGTAAAGGTTATGTATCTACCGGTGTGAGTAAAAGGAGAAAAGATAAAAAAAATATAAAACAACTGAATGTAGAAGGTGTCGAGAATACTGAGCCTTGGCTTTATCAAGGACCAGCAAAAACTCTGCATTTTCTCACTTCCACAAAGACCTAGTTGGAAATGGGTCTGAGCAAACCAACTAGGAAAAACTTTTAGAAATAAGCAGTCCAAGAAAATACCAAACTCGAGTATAAACTACACTCCAAAAGGCTGCATCCAAAACATACTAAAATTAAAAATTAGAAATAAAAATAAGAGTGAATTGTAAATAAATAGATAATGAAAAAAAAAACCACAAATAAAAAAATAGTAATAAAAAATAAAAAAATAATAAAACATTTCAACTAGAATTTGCGCATGAGCGGCTAAATAATAAATTGAAATTAGTTACTAAAGAGCAAAACTGAAAACTAAGGAAAAACTTTAGAATTTAAAACGAAAGTTGCAAAATAACCTGAAGATCAAAACGCGCAACGCAGCAGTTTTGAAAATTCAGAATTCACATCCTATTAAGAAGAGACCTAAGCAAAAAAATACATATATATTTTTGACTCATACCAAGTACAACATAGTAAAGGTTATGTATCTACCGGTGTGAGTAAAAGGAGAAAAGATAAAAAAAAATATAAAACAACTGAATGTAGAAGGTGTCGAGAATACTGAGCCTTGGCTTTATCAAGGACCAGCAAAAACTCTGCATTTTCTCACTTCCACAAAGACCTAGTTGGAAATGGGTCTGAGCAAACCAACTAGGAAAAACTTTTTAGAAATAAGCAGTCCAAGAAAATACCAAACTCGAGTATAAACTACACTCCAAAAGGCTGCATCCAAAACATACTAAAATTAAAAATTAGAAATAAAAATAAGAGTGAATTGTAAATAAATAGATAATGAAAAAAAAACCACAAATAAAAAAATAGTAATAAAAAATAAAAAAATAATAAAACATTTCAACTAGAATTTGCGCATGAGCGGCTAAATAATAAATTGAAATTAGTTACTAAAGAGCAAAACTGAAAACTAAGGAAAAACTTTAGAATTTAAAACGAAAGTTGCAAAATAACCTGAAGATCAAAACGCGCAACGCAGCAGTTTTGAAAATTCAGAATTCACATCCTATTAAGAAGAGACCTAAGCAAAAAAATACATATATATTTTTGACTCATACCAAGTACAACATAGTAAAGGTTATGTATCTACCGGTGTGAGTAAAAGGAGAAAAGATAAAAAAAAATATAAAACAACTGAATGTAGAAGGTGTCGAGAATACTGAGCCTTGGCTTTATCAAGGACCAGCAAAAACTCTGCATTTTCTCACTTCCACAAAGACCTAGTTGGAAATGGGTCTGAGCAAACCAACTAGGAAAAACTCTTTAGAAATAAGCAGTCCAAGAAAATACCAAACTCGAGTATAAACTACACTCCAAAAGGCTGCATCCAAAACATACTAACGACATAATCGCTTCTGTTGGCGAATTGTGGAACTTAGCAAACACAACTCTAAAACTCTGATAGATAGGGCAGAAATGTAAAATACAAAGTTATGGAACTGACTTTGCTTATTAGGAATCGATATAGCTATATTATTAAGTACACATTGTACACCTGTTTGTATTCTACGAGAAATTACGATTTTATTATTAAATTTAGTTGGTTCACATATAAAAAAAATGTGCATTATATCATTATATTCCCGAAAAACTTGGGGGATCCTTTACATTGGGAATCACCGACTCCGAAAATATGGGAGGGTCCTGACCCCCAGTGGTTACGCCTATGACCTCTGCGGACTCGCATATTTGGTTCCCTGTGTCCGCGGTTTAATAAAACGGAAATCTTAACTAGAACTGAGTGAAATGGTGAGCAAGGAAATAAAATATTGATGCGAAAATGGAGTCTAAATTAAGAACTATTAAAATGGGGGACGGACTTGATAGGCGTGGATAAATTATGTTGATGATTGAATTAAATATTTGGCCTATTGCAAATTAATTGGAAAACGAACTCGTTTTAATTGGGGAAGTCGTGTAATTCTCTTTGTCTGTGTGAGTACAAAGGATATAAGGATATCGTCACTGGAGGTCTGCTTAGCAACAAAGGGACCACCCTGTCTGCAACAGAGAGGCACCCAGACCCTCATAAATCCGATTTCAAGTGACAAAAATCGGTAGGGAACGCTAAAAATTATGATTATGAGGGGCGAGGTTTAAAACGGAACCATTCTTGCAGAGGCAACGGCGCTCCGTGCGAAAGGCAGGAGAGAAATCTCAAGTGTCGACTGAAAAGAAAAAGATGAAGTCACGTGACAGAGGATAGCCAAAAAGACGCAGAATAACAGAAAGGCACATTTAATTGTCTCGGTACGCTGTTGTAAGTCTCACGGAAATATTGCTACGAGAACAATGCGCGATATGGCTCTATGCAGCTGTCAGACGTAGTGAGCCTGCTATGCGCGAAATTTGACGTCCGACGCTTACCTAAGATTGCCACGGTACTTCTAGCGTAGCGGTAAACCGCCAGAGTACGAGGAAAGAGGAGAGCTTAACAATAATTAGGCGGCCAGGTAAGACCCCCAAATATGCCAAATTGAGAATGTCTACTCAAAAAGAAATCATTAGCTAACCACTGCAAGCAAACCAGCCTCCCGAAAACGCCGTCTCCATTCCAAGTGTGGAGGTCGCTGACCTTTCCGAAGCATTACGTAAACGTTGCTTCCTTCCTAAAGACGAAAGTTCTTGACGGAGTTCGAAAGAGATACCCCTGTTCGTTCTACAGCGTCCCCTCTGCCGAGTCTGGAGGGCGGAAACTGCATGGATTGAATGCGGTACGAAGAGGAGTCAGCTGTAGGTGTTACTTTTCCTTCAACAACGAGCGGTCCGCGAAGGGCGGAGAAATTCTATCTCTCTGCGGCATCGAAAGAAAAGAGGAAAACCAACAAATTGGCGAAGACCCTCTGTGACACACAGGTGAAAAGCCCCTCTTCGACTACTACAGAGGGCGTGTGTGTGTGTGAGTGACACTGAAAGAAAGTACTAAATACATGGATAGTCCAACATCGTCCAGCCTTTCGTAAGTACTGACTTTCAATTATCATCTTGCAAAGCTCATTTTGGAATGGGGTTCTAACCCGTGCTCTAGGGCATAGACTGCCACTTGAATTTATTAGCCATACACTCGAGTTCCAGAACTTTAAATATTCCCGCTATGGTGAACTGAAATTCGCTCAAGAGATAATTACAAAAGAGTAAGACTGAACTAGGAGAGAGATCCCTCCCATTTCTCTTCCTTTTTTGTATGCCTATCTCATGTACGGAATTTACATCCTAGCCAACCGGATGTTAAGTAATTAAATTGATTGGTGTTAACTGATTATTTGCTCTCTGTTCTTTTAAGCTCTGGTGCATTTTATTCCTGTGTTTCAGCGAGCATCAGGTTCTCGCCCATTTATAACAGCTTCCGAATTACAAGAACCTACAAGTCCCGTTCGTCTCAATTGGTGACGAGTGCTTATAAATTATATCATTCGGCAAGTTCTTATGAAATGGTAGAGCGGCCGAGTTCGCATAATTATATGTACATATGTATCTAAAAATAATATTTTTGTGCATGTCGTGTGTATTCATTAAATTAAGTAAACAATATTAATTTTACTTTACCTTAATTAACGTGAAAAAAATCTTTTATATGCCGCTGCTTGCTGCCAGCAGTTTTAATAAATATTTTTCAATGTCCTTTCCTAGATTCTGTGCTTTTGCTGCACTTGGTTCTACATTTTCCATACCTAATGAAAGTTGTCATTGAATAGGCAACAAAAGCGCGATACACCACGAACCAATACATCCCTTTATTGAAACAGCCAACATCAACCAGTTTAGTTGTTCTGTGGTACAACAACGCTGCATGGGGTTGTTCTGTTATACAACAACGCTGCCTGGGCTGAGTTACAAGCAACCTGATGTTTTCTACCAACACAAGACATCACTCAAATAGATGGACATCCATATCCTGCTTGCTATATAGTACGGTGAACAGAAACATTATCAAGTACACTATTCCCAACGAGACAGATGATTAGGCAATCACTCTACAATATCCTAAGGACACCAAAGCGTTCGTTTATAATTCGAGTACACGAACATGAAAAAAAAAGTTAAAAATTGCAGTACAGTAAACACGCCCCTCTTTTTAAGAAGTCAAATAAATTTCTTTGCTTTTATGTGGGATAAGGAAAACAAATTATATCAGAGCTAGGTACCAAGTGTGATTTATATCGTTTCATGACTTTCGCACGTGTCGCAGTTTACCAGGAGTTGCTTCAAAATGCGTCGAAGCAAGCTGATCGGCGTGTTTTACGTCTTCGGTGTACATTGAAACCCTTTAACCACTAAATTATTCACAGCAGTCAGAACTTTGTACTGAATTGCTTGTAGTTTTCTGGTCACCATGTAACGTCAGCTTAGTAAATATAAAAATTACATCGCCCTAGGCCGGGAATTAAAATATTATCGCCCGAAATTTGTTCCAGTACGCTATCCGTTAAATTCGTCAGGCCAATGACGTTCTGATAAACTAAAGCTCAAGGTTCTTAGATACGCACAAATATTTCTCATTCCTGAGACGTTGGAATACATCCCCTTTTCTATAAAACCGCAAAAACTTTAAGATAATATTATATAAAACTTAACATCTGAACTAAATACACTGAGGGAAAAAAATCCCAACACCACGAAAAATCAGTTGTAGAGGAATGAACTGGCGGCAATACATTTGTATGGGTGACATATTTAATCGATTAAGGTTTCAAGATCACAGCTTAATGTAAGCGCGAGAAGAGCCATTTTAAATGTGAAATGCTGGTACATTAATAACCGGTGTAACCGATAGAATGTTGAATGCAATTACGCAAACGTTCATGCATTGTGTCGTACAGGTGCTGGATGTCAGTTTGTGGGATGGAGTTCCATGCCTGTTGCATTTTGTCGGTCAATACAGGGACGGTTAATGCTGGTTGGAGGTGACGCTGGAGTTGTCGTCCAATGATATCCCATACGTGCTCGATTGGTGAAAGATCTGGTGATCTAGCAGGCCACGGCAACATGTCGACACTCTGTAGAGCATGATGGGTTACAACAGCGGTATGCGGGCGAGCGTTATCCTGTTGGAAAACACTCCCTGGAATGCTGTTCATGAATGGATGCACAATAGGTTGAATCACCAGATCGAAGTACCACTGTGCCGTCAGGATGCGTGGGATAACCACGAGAGTGCTCCTGCTGTCATAGGAAATTGCTCCCCACACCATAACTCCAGGTGTAGGTCCAGTGTGTCTCGGCCACAGACAGGTTGGTTGCAGGCGCTCACCTGGCCTCCTTCTAACCAACACACGGCCATCACTGGCACCCAGGCATAACCGGCTTTAATCAGAAAACACAACAGATCTCCACTCCGTCCTCCAATGACCTCTAGCTTGACACCACTGACGTCGCAAACGGCAGTGGTTTGGAGTTAGTGGATTGCATGCTTCAGGGCGTCTGGCTAGGAGCTGTCCATCAAGTAACCGATTTCTTAACAGTTCGTTGTGTCACTGTGGTGGCAACTGCAGCTCGAACTGCTGCCACAGACGCAGTACGATGCGCCACAGCCATACGCTGTACACGGCGGTCTTCCCTCTCAATAGTGCCACGTGGCCGGCCGTCACCCCGTCTTCTTGAGGCAGTACCTTCCCTTGACCACCGCTGCCAACAATCGTTCACAGTAGCTACATTCCTGCCAAGTCGTTCTGCAATATTGCGGGAAGAAGATCCACCTTCCCTTAGCCCTATTACACTACCTCGTTCAAACTCCGTGAGCTGTTGATAATGGCTTCATAGTCTTCTTAAGAGCATTCTTGACTAACATCAACACACTACGTCGAATCTCAACGATAACTAACGCTCACAAACGTTACAGCGCGTATTTACAGCAAACCTGCTTTGCAGGTTCCGAGGGGCGCCACTAGCTCCACACGTATGCGCCGAGCGCGAAATTTGCATAGACGTCATCTTACAGATGTACTCTCAACGCCTACCAACTTGTGTTTATCTAACACAACCCCTTCTTGGTGTTGGAATTTTTTTCCGTCAGTGTATAATGGGGGATGACTATGTTTTAAATTTGTGAATAACTAAATATTAAGTGTTAGGAAGGCGTTTCAGACGTGAACTACATGACACTGTGAGACTACTCTTTGTAGTATGCGCGCTATCAACCCGTAAATTAAATATGACTACACATAAGAGAACGTGAAATATTCACAAGCGATATCCAAGCAGCTAACTGGACAGTCTGATTACTTTTAATTTGGTAGAGTTTATAGATAATAAAATAATAATAAAGAACTATACACCAGTTATGCAGAAATCAGTAAAACTATGCTAGCACTCCCATTTAATGCCGTAGGAATATTTAAACAATCATTTTCAAACTTTCACACGTCACCCAGATGAATTTTGCCAGGAAGATGGACAGAAACTGTTGTCTATTTCCTTCAAAAAGACAACAATAGTGATGTCTGGCGATTTCCTACTGCCCAAAATAAAGCTCAGTTAGTACTTACCTACCGGGTAGCAAAGGTGTAATAAAAATGAAGCAGCTGACATGATCAGCGACATTGAAAAAACATCGTGCGTTATTTGAAACTTGTTGTTTTTCTGTTTTCGAAGAACAAAACTATTTGCGGCAGCAGTAAGTCAATATGCCTTCCAGAAAGCTGCGTTGCACATAAGAAGTTTGCACACCACTCAAACATGCCCAAAGGTGCGCTCTCAGCAGATTTCCTCTTCGAAAAAATAACCAAATGGCTCATCCAAAAGACCTTAGAGCAGTTGTGTAGGATGAGTGTTCATTGACGTTTTCACAAAACAAGGAGTCCATCACACTGTTGTGTATTTCATGCTGACAGAAGATTTAGGCCAATCGAACAAATTACCGACATGGTTACCGCACACACAAAAATAACATAGGAGGAATAATCCTACGTATTTGCATGGTGTAACCTTGCGTTATATATGGGCAATAGTAGGATGCTCACAAGGTTCCCGTGATTTGATCTAATTTTGGTGGAATATTATGCACCCTGCAACAATATCAGTGACAGTACCAGGTTTAGCACGGTTCATCCCTGGCTGTGCAATCATGCTAAGAGTTACAATAGAATAAACTCTTTTTGGTATTTTGCATGAATGCCGGTTTTGTGGCATCTTGATATGATGAAAACATCAACATATTATCCGAGTGATATAAATAATTTCCAGGAGATCATTTCCTGGCATAGGTACGGTGATATCCTTTACTTATGACCTGTTCTCCTACCCGACAACATGCGCGGCAAATCAGTGCACGCATTGTTCGGGTGTTCATTGAATAAAAAGCACGAGTATATCTACCCAAACGATCATATTTACCAGAAACCAAAACCTGTGAGTTATTGCAGTCCATTTGAAAAAGAAATATGTTTGGTGCTCGCTGCAACAATAAAAATGATGTAGATGCCCGAATCACATTTCCCACAGAAAGTTTTACTGATTTTATGAAAAGGCTACTTAGATAACGCTGCATGTCACAATTTAAAGCGCGCTGTGTGTAAGGTTGTAAACTCGAACAGAAATCGAAATAAACACCGTCTAAATTAAGCGCTATCGATTGTAACCAAAATATATAAATAGCAACTTCCTGAATTAAGATCATCTGTCTTTTACTTAAAGCCTACGGAAACGCGTTTAATGAGGGATAATAGATTCAAAATTCTCAGGAAAGTAAGAAACATTATAATATAGAAATTTATTTTTCAGTATTAAACTGTCAATTCTTTCGATTTTTAATGACGGAACACTGCGATGATTTCTTCGATCTTCTTTTAAAACTTCAAGATTGATATAAAACATACAAATGTTTGGTAAGATAAAATTTAACTGAAGTATATTATCTTATTTGAATATATTGGTGCGTCAGCACTGAAGTATCGGAATGGCTTTCGCACATGGGATTTAATTTAATATAAGAAACGTTGGGAATGGAAGTTTGTGTATTATGTATACAATGAGATGCCCGTAAATTAGACGCACCTGCTTTCATATTATGAGATTCGGTTGAGGCTCGCAGTCTAGAAATGCAGCAGTATGACTTTCAGCTCAGACAGTTGTTGCTGGAGCCTTAAAAACTCACTTCATACTGCAAAGTTCATGTCGTTATTTCTCTAACCATTTGCCAACCTTCCCCAAAGGTTATGATCCCACGACGGTACTGAGAACAGCAAGTACCGAGAACAGTAACAATTTCATGCCAGAGTCAGCATCTACCAATGAAGCGAGAATATTAAGAAGCCTCTTTGCTCCACAACTTGTTTGTGGAAAAGCTCAATTTTAACACACGCAAGTTGCTGCTTCCCTGGCTACATCTATTGGAACTTGGACTTAGTAGAAGCAGCTCAGCCGTTGGCAATTGTTTAATGTGAGTGTATGACGTAGGAGCCCAATCGCGGTGCTCTGGTAGTTTTGTATGAGGTTTGCCTGGAATTATGCTAGAAAGAGACGAAGTGCGAAAATGAAAAGATACCTAGCTGCGAAGCAAAAACTGAATAAGGAGTGTTATGTGATTAATTTATTTCCAGGAATATGTAGGAGTGAGTGTCTTCGTATATTATTTGAGTGTGTATTTGTGCATATGGTATTAAGTCGCACCTAGTAGTTTCATTCTCGTCCCCACTAATTTTGGAGGAGTGATTGCTTATAAAAGTGAGATTTTTAGTAGCAAATGGATATTCAAACAATATCAAGCAAAGCCATTCTTCATCCATGAAGATAGTTGTCTGCAGACAGAGGCCAGGGTTTCATCTTGAATTGTTATAATATCTTTCCCCGGAGATGAGCATCCTCTACCTCGCTAGCAGAAAGCAAATTCTTCAAATTCCGAGAATGGATGCAGTGTAAAGCCAACAGAGAGGTTTTACAGAGATGGTGGTAAGTAAATCTCAGATCGTTCACAATCTTTCGGTTGACTGATGCCTACCGAAGAAGGAGAATTTTTCTGATTAAAATTCTGATAAAACTTTGAAAAATGAATTAATATTATATATATGTATTTTGTGATGATAAAACTGATAGTTTTAAATATCCATGTCGCTGACGTTCTTTGCATTACATTATTGTATCTTTAATTTTCATGAAATTAAGAAATGATTTCAAGTATAACAGCGAATGTGAAACGTAAAATTTTGTTCAACTCTAATGTAATTTATCATTGATACAATTTGGAGTATATTAATTTATATTTACCACCGCAAAACTCACAACAAGACAAACTGAAGTTGTTCGATTTGATCAGTGCTATGCAACAATTTTTTCTAACGTACCCCACAAAACAATTTTTCATAACTTTGCACCTATAATATTTTTTTCAATTTAATGAATGCCAAATGGGTTTTTTTTAGTAAAAATACATATGAATTGATGAATAACATTGTTTAATATTATAAATATACTGTATATATGAATTGGGAATCGGCAATGTTTGTTATGAATCATATCAAGAATACGGCAATATTAATTTCATTATGAAAAATACATTTAGTGAGATATCTAGGTTTGTTTTTCGAAAGTCGGAATTCAATACGAGGACGAATACTAAGGAGTACAAGGACAAACCTGAATCTGTATCAAGGCAGTAGTCCCTCTCCTCAGTTTAGCGCAGAGAAAACGTTTTCACACAAGTAAGGCGATGGAAATTGAAGAAGTTTCGAAAATACAAGGTCATGTATCTCCGTGAACTCTTTTCGACATGCTGTCCAAAAATCGGTAATTCAGGTGTTCTCGAATGCTGCATTTAGTGTGCAATCAGCAGGCATTTTAGTTTTCTTCTTCAATTTGACAGAATATTTTTATTGACTAAGATGAAGTGCATGCGACGTATTAAAGATATTTGCAACCCAATCATTTGTTCTGTCCACATTGTCAAACTGTTGAAAGCATGGCAAGAATGATTGACTAAGCCAGACTGAAGTGGCAATTAAGTTTCCCACCACAGTATCCCTAACCGTGACTCTATTTTTTTCAGTAAATCAATAAAGAATATGCTTGACTCAGCCGGAGCGAAGTGGCAATTAATTATTTCCACCACGGTATCATTAACAGGGACTCTATTTTGTTCAGTTAATCAATAAAGAATATTTTTGACTCAGCCGGAGCGAAGTGGCAATTAATAATTCCCACCAGGGTATCCCTAACAACGAGTTTCTTTTGTTCAGTCAATCAATAAAGAATATGTTTGACTCAGTCGGAGCGAAGTAGCAATTAATGATTCCCGCAACGGTATCATTAACAGCGACTCTATTTTGTTCAGTTAATCAATAGAGAATATGCTTTACTCACCCAGTGTGAAGTGGCAATTAATGATTTCCACCACGGTATCATTAACAGTGACTCTATTTTGTTCAGTTAATCAATAAAGAATATGTTTGATTCAGCCGGAGCGAAGTGGCAATTAATGATTCTCACCACGGTATTACTAACAACGAGTTTCTTTTGTTCAGTCAATCAATAAATAATATGTTTGACTCAGTCGGAGCGAAGTAGCAATTAATGATTCCACCCACGGTATCACTAACAGCGACTCTATTTTGTACAGTTAATCAATAAAGAGTTGAAAAATCGTAGTATTTCCATCTCTAATACAATTTAACAAAAACAAAACGTTGTTCTAAAACCCTTTGATCTCTTGTTGTGTGTCTGAAAAATATTTGGATCTAACTTTTGGAGCTGTAGATTAAGTTCACTTAGTTGGCTTAAAATGTTTGACAAGTAAATTAATTGGAAATGCCATCCATCATTTTCAAAATATGTGACCAGTTCGTATTTCAATTTTGCGGTAAAATACATTACTAATTCCCTCAATCCAAAGAGATTGGTTATAACACGTCATCGTGACAACCAGCATACCTCGGTGTCTAACAATAGTTGTGTATCTGCAGATCCCAAATCCTCACATTAGGTATGTGCAGATCCCATCTCTTCACATTTCCTTTTATAAAGATGGGAAATGAATTCCCGGACTTGATATAAATAGAAAACTTTTGTATGAATGTTCAATGTTTTGTCAATACATGAGATATTTTTGCAGCCAACTGGGCGAATTCGCGCAACAGGACCACTCTTTTGGCCTGTCATTAAAGCGGCTACATCGTGAATACACTGATGCACCGTTCCGAATGGAGGCCTAATTTAAGTCGCATAACTACATCTGATAATATCATCAGTAATGACGATTTTATTAACATAAAAAAAAGCAAAAAAACGAACGTGCACAATCAGCTGCACGTCCTTAGAAATGTCCGTTGACTCACCAATTTCGATAGTAAATCGTTTTCCAAGTATATTTTTTTCCACAGTGTGTCAACATCATCTTGTGCCATTTAATGAATTCAGCGACCTACGGACGTATTAGAATCGGGAATGATTTTTTATTGTGTTTGCAGATTTAGTATCTAACATTTTATTAGCAATAATTAAAGCACCAGGGATAGTAAGAGACTACTGATGTATATGATTTCTTACTTTTGGCAGGTTTCGTATCATGCCAGTTCGAATGATGTCTCCAAACACAGCATTGATGATTATGTAAATTAATGAATTCATGTAGAATTTTACTCACACTCTTAATTTCGGTTCATAAAAATGAAAGGGCTTTCCTCAAACTCACCATAACTTGCAATTAAGACCTGTTGTGCAAAAGATGGTTTCATACTGTTTTTGATAAAATTTGGTTTAAAGTACATATAGTGAAAGAGGTGAATCATACGTATCTGAAAGTATTCCATATTTCATATAAGATTTGTCAGAGTAGCCACACTTCACCTTATTATACACTTTAAATGTTATGGGGATTTATGATTTATTAGGTTGTTTGTTCTCACATCAGCACTATTTGTATCGTCACCACAATTCAGCACAGAAACTGACTCACTGTAGGATTGTTGTGATTCAAAATTGTCACTCTTTCAAACGTTATCCTCAAAATTCCGCTTCTTTTTTATAATAAAATTATGCATGACAAACGAAAATACAGTATTACTAAATGTAGTTACAGTAAATGAAAGAAATTTCAGAAATTGTTCCAGCTCTAATATCACGCCTCAAGGAGAAGCTGTTGAGAAAATACAAGGTGTGAAAATGGCGGATGTGCGGAAATTTACGTGAAAACTTCGACCTCTTTTAGATAAAAAAAGTGTTCAGACTCTGTCTTCTAAAATAGTCGGACAGATTTTTTGCCCCTCTCCCTCTTCACTTTCAGCTTCCTCTGTGGAGGCTCCAACTGCTCTTAAAATCGTATAACTATACTAGCAATTCGAATTTCCAGGTGTAGAATAAAAATCTAATTGTCCATGCTTTGCACATCACCCAGATGGCTTTTGAAGGAAGGTAGACAGCAAACTGTCTACCTTTGCACATCAGCCAGATACATTCTTTGAAAAAGCCATCTGGTTAATTGAAAATCCGGTCTGGTTGATGTGCGAAAACTTGAAAATTTTGATTTGTTTACTACACCAAGAAAGTCAGATAACTCGAAGTGACTTCATCATCAAGAATCGTTCGATAGAGACTACACGTAAATTTTATACTCTAAGATTGCTAAAAAATATTCCATTCAGCACAACTCACAAATTGCATTTTTAAACCTGTAGCGAATAACTGGCAGAATGGGATACTGTACTTCGAATAAAATTTGTTTTGCAAATATATACTAATCTTCTTGTATATACTAAAGATGAGTTTAAAGCAAACCTGGCTCACTAGTTCGCAAATAAAAATAGTCGTATTCTCCTTAGTTATATGTAGTATTGCCTTAAAACTACTTACGTCTACAAGTTTAGATTTTTACTGCAGGTTCAGTTTAAGACCTCATTCCTGTGCAAATATAATAACATTTTAAGAGCTGTGCCTTTTGAGAATTAGGCATAAATAGTGACCATTTTAAAGTTCGGGCTATGTGTGGAGGTCCGTACCAAAAAAATGGACCAGGGTTTCAGGTTTAGAACTTTGTGAATTAATAGTCCAACTAGATACATGTAAACATACAGAGTCTGTTTACATGTATCTAGTTGTCCTGTTAATACCATTAGTTTACCATTCTTAAAAACATATACTTGAAATCAGAAATTTGAGCGACATTTTTAATCGTCTTGTAATGGTCATTTCATCTATTTAAACAAAATATAGCTAAAATATTATCAGTCAGACTAGTAGAATATTTCATGTAGAAAATAATGGTTTTTATTTGAGCATGATAGCTTTAGTAGTGAAGCAGTTATGCAATTTTACGCAAACGGCGATTTTGGCCAAAAACGCCATTTAGATACTAACAAGAATGGCCGTCAGAAAAAAAACTGAGACTTGTATAAAAAATGTTTGCTATTTTTGAAGTGCCATGATATTGGGAATATTGTATGTAAAATATAACATCGACATGTTATATTTTCTTTTGTTTTTTGAATAAGTTTAATTCAAATATTTTTTTAAATTTTTTTTATATAGTATATTATAAAGTGTACTGGGGGGTTCTGTTTATTGATGTTTGGTCTTCATGTATGGCATGTGATTGTCAATAATAATGAGTGACATATATACACTACACAAAGTTTCTAATCTGTTGTCTGGCGACTTTAATGATGCCTTGAAATTAATTCATATAAATGCCAGATCTCTTATGTCTAAGGTTACTCTTCTTGAGGCATTGATTCAGGCGACCAGATCGGGGATTGACATACACTGCTTGACTGAGACATGGTTCCCGACTCAAAATTATAATATTGATATGCCTGGTTATAAAATATTTTTCGATAATAGAATTAAACCAGAGGGCGGTGGAGTGGCAATTTATGTAAATACAATTTACCAAAATTATTTTTAATAACAGACTTAACTGTTCTTGACTCTTATATAAAAATTTTGACAATTGAAAACGAATATTATATAATAATGGTTCGTTATCGCCCTCCGAGTTCTAACTCATCCTTATTTATTAATAAACTATTTGAAATGCTAAATTACGTCAACTTGACAGGCAAAAGAGGTTTCTTCTTGGGAGACCAAAATATTGATATTTCCCAAAATAACTTACAAACTCAACAATTCATTGAAATGCTAAATGTTGTCGGGTTTAGCAATACAATTACAGCTCCAACGAGATTAACACCAGAAACTGAATCTACTATTGACTTATCTCTTACGAATGCTCCTTTAGAGTTGACTCTTTTGGGAGTTATAATTTATGATATTAGTGACCATCTACCAATTTTTATATTTTACAAACATACATATGCTGTAAATAAAGAAATAATTAATAGCTCAACTCGATTAATAAACAATAATACGTTAAATAAATTTTATAATCTATTACAACATATAAAATGGAAAAATGTTTTACAGATGACTGATCCAAATCTTTTATATGACAGCTTTGCAACAGTGCTAAAGGAATTATACATCCAAGCCTTTCCAATTTTACTTAACAAGAACAAATCTAAAAAGCAACGTAAACCATGGCTCACTAGACATCTATTAAACCTAATTAATAAAAAAAATCGATTATACTCGAAATTTATAAAAAGTAAACTACAAACGGATTTTCATATATTTAAAACATATAGAAATAAATTAAATTCTGATATTAGGAAATTTAACAGAGAATATTATACTAACATCTTTTCTCAAAACGATTCTAAATTAACTTGGAAACATTTAAACAGATTACTGGGTAAATCTTCAGGTTCAATTACACCACGATACCTAACTAATTTAACTCAAAAAATTACATCCAAACAAGTTATAGTCAATGAAATCAATAATCACTTTATATTAGCTCCGCAAATTCTTAAACAGCAAGTTTTACTTATAAATTCTCAATATCATCAGTACTCTCAGAATTATCACCAATCAAACACATTTCACTTACTTAAAATTACACGATCTGAACTTTTACACTTGTTGTTGCAAATTAATGTCAATCGTGCACCTGGATATGATGAAATTTCACCATTGGTTATTAAACATGTGGTTCACATTATTGTGGAGCCACTTTTGGTGATCTATAGTTCTGTATTTACTACAGGCATATTATCAAATGCTTTTAGAGTAACTAAAATTACTCCCAAATAAAAGAAAGTTTCGGTAAACGAAGCAAATAATTATCGGCCAATTGCAAATTTGACTATTTTTGCAAAATTGCTAGAAAAATTAATTTACGTTAGATTACTTTCCTTTTTACAAAAATACAACATATTTAACAAAAATCAATTTGGCTTTTTGCGAAATAAATCAACAGAGCTTGCAATTTCATTTACACATAATTTAATCCAACAAAATGCCATAAAAATAAATCAACAATTGCAATTTCCTTAGATTTATCTAAGGCTTTTGATACGCTAAACCATGATATTCTACTAACCAAATTATTTTCTATTGGAATTGGGAGTTCTACATATAATTTATTCAAAAGTTATTTATCAGCTAGAAAGCAATACACTGTGATTGATATGACACAATCCACAGTGGGAAATTTATTTCTGGAGTGCCGCAAGGTTCGGTCCTTGGTCCTATATTATTTAATTTGTATATTAATGATCTCTTTACAGTGGTAAAAGATAATGATTTATTTTTATTTGCTGATGATGCAACAATCTTATTCAAGGGTAACAATACTTTATATCTTACATCCAGAATAAATGCACAACTTGCGTTGGTGACAAATTGGTTAAACAGCAATGAATTGATTATTAATGTAAACAAGACCAAGGATATGATCTTTTCGAAACTACAAATACTACAATCTATGAGTGACATGGTGGTCTTGAATGGAGCTAAAATTGATTTTGTGAATAGTCATTCTTACTTGTGGGTATTGATTCCAGGTGATTTGAAATGGAATATGCATATTACAACCTGACTAATATAATATCTAGAAACATTGATGTAGTTAGTAAGATTATGATAAATTTGTCCCCTAAAATAATGATACTCTTATACTACACACTAATACAAACACATATAAATTACTGTATACAGACATAGGGGCAAACAACACAATATAACTTCAAAAAAAATACAGGTATTACAGAATAGATATTTAAGATTAATAGATCTAAAAACTCTTAATAATTCTATACATAATCTTACCTTTAGGTCAGAAGTAAATCCCAATAAATATAATATACTTACAATAAAACAATTATTTGACTATAATCTTGGTAAAATAATGTTCAGAAGAATTAAAAAGGATTTATACCATGACTTAATATAATTAAATATTCGTACTCATACTCATGAAACCAGGAATCGATCAACACTCATACCTAATTTCCCTCAGACAGAAACAATTAAAATGAATATAAATTCTTCGGGTCCAAAACTTTGGAACTCCTTTCCTTGTGACATAAAATCTATTAACAATTTTGACCTATTTAAAAAAAAATTCAAGCACCACCTTATTAACAAGTCTTTCAATTAGCGCTGAGTTGACCTGATTTGGTCGCTGGATTGATTTCACGGCTTATGGATAGACCTTGCATCTATATATACTTATGTATTTATTTAATCTTTCAGTTATATTCAGTATGCCTTTGACTTGTCTTTTGTATTGTTAATTGTTGTTCGTGTGTTTTTTTTGGTACTAGGGGTGGGAGGGATATGTCAGGCCTTACGGCCTTTTCCCTCTTCCTCCTGGTTGCTACATTTTTTGTAATTGATTATATTGTTTGTATTTTGAACTGTAATATGTGGTAACTGAAAAATGAATAAATGAATAAAATGAAATAAAAATGAAAAGTCACCAAAATAAAAAGTCACCAGCGCAAAATGCACATTTTGCGGAATGTCAGGAATTCTTGTGTGTACACCTCTTTTCTGAGGTAGAATTAAGTGTAAATCGAAATGTGTGTGTGTACACTCACCGCTACATATCATAGACGTGCAAAAAAAATTCTTAACCTAGAGCGGGGATTAAGAAATAAGGGTTTTTTTAAACATTTTTTTCTATTCTTGAAAAGCCATTTCATTCTCCCAAAGCACGTTAAGAACAATATAGCGATGGTAAGCAGAAAATTGCCATTATATATTGTTTTTGCCAATAGACGGTGTACTGAAATCTTTATTTAGTTGATTGATTTCGGAATTTGCTGTCTTAGATTAATCAGTGAAAAAAGTAATGAATCAGCTTTTATAGAACTTGAATCGTTTAATAAAGTGTCAAAATTAACGCCACTCTCTGTTGAATTTTTTCTTCGATTTGCTATTAATATGACTTGATTTGTAAATAAAATTTCTGATTTATTTCAGTTTATTCTTCATAAACATTTTTATGAGAATAATGCTTTAATACACCTACTTTCTCAGTGTTTTGAGTCCCTTAAAAATGTGAAACGATCTTTAATTGGGGCCACCATCATTGGTATTTGTGAAAGTATATAACGTGGGAAATTTTGTAATTTTATCTTATTCATACCTAATAACCGCATTAATAGCAAACATAATTTTTACGTCATTCGGCGTGTATTTATAGTTGTACTACACTACGTGTTTCTGAAAATCTCGTTCTACTGGGTTTGGCCATGCCGGGAGATACGCGAATTAATCACTGGAAACATCAGTAGGTGGGAATATTTCATAAATTAGAATCATGGAATATCCCGGTCAGGAGAAACGTTCCGATTTCACAGTTTCATGAGCAAAATTACCTAAGAAATTGCGATACAACTTTCGAAAACTGAAAACGTAAGACAGAAATGTAAAAAAAAAAAAGTTACATTTCTAGTGGTTTCAGAATTGCTATTGTCTTTTACGATATCATCAGCCGCAAACTTTGCTTACCGCCAAAGCTTTGTGTCTGGTGGCAATAGGGTCTTGCCAACGACTGCAGAGTGGTAGGCAAAGCACTGTTGTTCCAGCTCAGAAATTTATGTTACAGAAAGTGTTTGCAACCATAATCCGAGAATCTGCTAAACATGTATAATTTGTAGGTGTTTCTTACACTCATTTAAGATATAAGTGAGGGTTGCGAGAAATCAGGAATGCTGAGGAAAGGCTTTAGCGTACCGGTAGATAAGCTGGAAAAAAAACTTCTAAATAAAACATTTAGAACTGCAGATATGAGTCAAAACGTAATACAACTTGATTTCCGAATGTGAAATCAGTGAGCTTTGGAATGAAATAATTAACAAAAAATGTTCTTCACACTGACAAAAATCCTATAAAAAACAGATTTACCTTAGGGGTAATAGAATCGGATATACCCCTGCAAATATATGAATGCGTCACGAATCACATGTCATTTACGTTAAGCTGTGGGATACATATTCCAGTGCCTTCAGTTAGAATACTTATAATGTATTATACTAGCAGATGTTAAATATAGTAGCAACGTTCTTCATGCTGACACCAGCTCTCCTCAAACAATTTCAAAACAACCCATTTCACTGAAAAATAAATTAAGCCAAATGCAGTCAACCTCTGCATAAAAGGATGCTGATCGTGCCTCAAATTATCCTCAAGAAATGTTTTACACATACTGTACATTCATGAATAGATATCATATGGTCTTATACACAATCTAAAATGTATTATGTTGTACTTCCTATTATTTAAATGAAGATTTCAAGATACAAACTCTAGAACTTTTCAAAAAAAATTGGCAGTGACTATGTAAATTATTATTTACACCAGCCATGACTCACCTGGATTCGAACCTGGACATATCTGATACGAATGGCCAGGGCAGAATTTAGATCACTGTGATATCGGGGCGGCGATTATCTTATTTAAAAGCGCCCCGGGAAGTTTGTTTCAGATAAAATAGTTTTATATTTCATTACAAGATCCTTCCCTTGGGTTTGGAATACCTAACGTACAATGACCCGGTTTACCCACCCAAGCGATCACAGATTGCAGACAAGGCCATTTCTTTCCAACAAACAGAAAAATGTATACCTACTTATAACTTACAAAATTTGAAAGTCGTGATGGTTCCGCTCCAAATGTGAAGAAGCACGCCAATCTAAAAGACGATTTGCATTAGAATGACCAAGCATTAAGTAGAATTTGGAGAATATCTGTACTGCATAGTGAATGAAGGATTTTGTTTATTAACTTAAAAATTTATGCCAGCTTGTAATAATATGTCTTACCACACAACAAAACTCAAACTTCTCTTTTGTTTCTCTTACACACTGATTTCGTTTTGTTTCCCTCATACAGATCACATCCAACCCTTGCCTATTCATTCGTTCAATTTTGTTTTACTAATAACATTCAGCATGATTACATTGATTTGTTTCACACAACGCACTAGAGGACTGATGCTGAGAGTCCTGCGAAGGCGATATCACACCCTATATTACACAAATTGCTCTGATTTGTACTCTGATGGTTCGTACTGCTATATCGTATTTGTACTCTCAAAACCCCGAAATAAAATCTATACGGAAAAATAAATAATGCACGTCAAAATGTAAGGAGCAATATAAAGAACCTTTAGAGAAATTAACAGCACGTCACTAGGTTAGGAAGATTCAGTGAGGAAAAAAAGAAACATTGGCTATTCGCCGTCAAAATAACGCGGATTTTGGACGGACGAATTGAACTGCAAAATACAACAGCGACGTTGGAATACATGTGTGACGTAGGAATAAGAGGCCACTTACCCCAATTTTAATGTCACGTGCTACATGTCAGTTATAGCAATCGAGGATGATTGACTACGTTGGCCAGAGAGGAACAAACTGTACCTATTAATACCGCTACGATCGCACGATAATTCAATTTCTATTTCATTGTTTGGTAAGGGCGCAAGTAGTATTTCAATATGAAGCAAAAGAAAATGGCATTTTGTTCTCTTTTGCCAGCAATACGAGCAGTTTCAAATACACTCAATGGACGACAGATGGCTGAACAGGCGTCCAACAGGCTATATTATCCCTGTTGTTCGCAGCATAATTCTGTCGATGCAGACGAAGTAATTGAAAACAAGTCATGTTCAATTAAATCACGTTCTCAGTGGAACTATCAAAGAAAGACACAAGTAATAAAACATGACAGTAGTGTTTAAACAAACAAGTAAAACTTTCTTTAAAAAAAAGAGAACAATGAATAAGAAGGCATATAAAGATAGAGAACAAATTATCTGAGACAGAACCCTCGTATATTTCAAGAGCACTGATAGTACCACGCAGAAGTAAAATATCAAAATTTATATTTTAAGACGACATCCGAAAACCGAAATTTAGTTTCTCCAATCTAATTGCAACAATAAGCAAAAACAAAATCCATATAAAATTTAAAAAATAAAATAAAAAATAAAAAAAAATCACTCGCGTGGTAATCATAGCATCAGATGATTAACCGAGATTTGACTGTTTCCTATTATACACCTCTATATCACTTTTTCCTTTGGGAGACATTCAGGTCCTCACATATTCAGTTATAGGAAAAAGCCTTGAGAAAGATTTGATAGCCCTAGGTAGCCTGCAACATTTTGAAAACACACTCAACAGCTATGCATTTTAAATTCAGATATTGGAAATAGCATCGGCTTTGTTATTATACTTCACATAAGATAAGTTGTGTACGGTACTAATATTGGGTAGTCGGAAAAGTCTTGAAGTATTTTGGCACCCGATGGCGGTTGGGCGGTTTTGCAAGCACTAGACGCATGCGGAGCTCTGTTATCACTATGGCATTCAACAGGTGCCAGTTCTGGCTGCTCTCTAAAAGGAATAGTAAGCAGTTTGGTTGATTTGCGAAGATTTGACATGAAGTTAAAAATGGTCGGCCAAACTGTGCATTTTCGCCATATTTTACTGTTTTACTTCCGTAAAAGTAAGCACGCGCTTCAAGCTTGTGAAAATTGGCGTAACGTACGGTGATAATGCTCTACCAGAACGTCAGTGCCAACGGTGGTTCACAAAATTTCGTGCTGGTGATTTTGTCCTCAACGATGCTCCTCTGTCCGGGAGGCCCACCGAGGTTAATGACGACTAAATCAAGGCATTGATTGAGTCAAACTCACGTTACACGACACGAGAGATTGCAGACACATTGCATATCCATCATTCATGCGTTCACGACCACCTGAGGAAGATAGGATACGTAAGCAAGCTCGATGTGTGTGTTCCTCATGAACTCAAAGAAGCTCAATTGAAGGCGCGTATAAAAATCTGCGGTATGCTCATTAAACGTGAGGAAAACGATCCTTTTTTGAAGCGACTAATAACTGGTGACAAAAAGTGGATTGTGTACAACAATGTGCTGCGCAAACGGTCTTGGTCCCGGCGTGCTGCTTCGCCTCAAACGACATCCAAAGCAGACACTCATCAACGTAAGGTTCTTGCCTCAGTATGGTGGGATTTTAAAGGTGTCGTGTTTGTCAAGCTTCTACCACGGAACCAAACAATTAATTCGAATGTGTACTGTCGGCAATTGGTCAGTTTGTACGAATCCATCATCCAGAAACGTCTAGAGCTCGGTCATCGTAAAGTTGTTGTGTTCCATCACGACAACGCGAGACCACACACAAGTTTGATCGTCCGCCAAAAATTATTGGTGCTTGGGTGGGATGTGTTGCCGCACCCAGCATACTCGTCTGACCTTGTGTCGTCAGACTTCCACTTGTTTCGCTCTCTTCAACAGTCCTTGCGTTATATAACGTTCAATTAGGATGAAGCTGTAAATCAGCACCTTGTACAGGTTTTCCCGACGAAAGACAGGTCCTTCTGTGAACGAGGCATTCTGCAGCTCACTGAAAGATGGCAAAACGTTATCGAACAAAACGAGCATTATATCATTCATTGATCTTTGTTCTTTCTATCAATAAATTACCTTTGCAAAACATGACTGAAATACGTCATGACTTTTCCTAAAACACATTAGTATTGAACGAATATAAAACTGTGTTCCGCCGTGCCATTGCACAAAGTAGTTTGAAATTAAAAACAAACAAACAAAACAGATTCAATAGCGCTTTTGTTCCACCGTGGCATAAATGCTCGCGGATCCCGGTAACGCCCGTAGTTGTATTGTTTCCAGGACAAAAAATGACTACTTTTGAAGTATATTCGGTAGAAGCCGCATTATAAAACGCCATATCTAGAATTGTTTCCTTTGAAGAAAGATAGGCTGCAACCAAGTGCAACGTAAAATTTTTCGTGCTATTGGGTAAAAGGGTGAAAACATGAATATATATTCGGTAAACCTCATTGGTAGCATGCTACTTATTCTTAGGTTTCAGACTGGGTGCCATCTATGAGAGTTTGAGGCAGTAAAAACAATAAAGCGATCACGATGTTCAGAAAGCATCGCGTTGCTGTGAATTTCTAAATGGTATTAAAAAACATTATGACTCCAGTCCAAAAATGTATTTTTACTCGATAATTGTCTTTTCTGATTTTTTGGGGTATTATCAATGACGAGCGTGATTTAGACCTAAGGGAATTTAAAATACAATCAATAACTGAAGAACTGTTTGGAGGTGGCTCATAGATTTACGGAATCCATTTGAGGGTAGGAAATATGAATCTTAAATATCGAGTCTGGCGATATAAGTTCAATTAAGTCAGAAACTTACATTTTTAAGTCCAATGCCCGTCAGTATACTGAAATGTCGCATCAACACACCACAGCATTCGGATCCTCTATTGTTGAAAACAGTCCGGTAGTTCATATGGTGTGATCATTTTAATAATCTAGATGGTTCTCTCCGAGGTAAAACAGTTTTGCTGGGCCAGCACTGGGCCATTACTCGCAGCCAGCACTGCCAGCAGCAATGGACCAGCACTATGTTGCCGCTGCCGAACCGTCAATAAAATGTCCGGGCGGCCAACAGAAGGGCCAGAAGTTCAGGTCAATAGCTGGCCAACAATTGGCACCCCATCAGTTGTCATATGCCAGAACAAGACAACAAGGCCATCAGTTGTCCATCACAGGCAGTAGCTGACACAAGTAGCGCTTCAGTGGCCCGGAGTACGTGTCAGAAATGATGGCTAGCCTAATGTGGTCCGCTAGTTTGCCGGTAGTGGCAGCCGGCAACCACGTGACATAACTGGTGGCTTGCCGGATCTTGTCCGCCAATTTCCCAGTAGTAGCCATTATAAAAAAAAAGTCAGGGTTAACCGCAGTTTCCCAAAGCTACAATTTTTTTTCTACCCTTGCGAAACTTGTGAATTATCGCACTGCGCTGAGGAAATTTTCTCAACAGGCCGGAAAAACGCCCGCTTGCATCTCAGTGGATTTGATCCAAGGCCGTTGCGTTGTAGCCCAGCTCTCTACCGACAGGACTAATTTGCCACGCACAAGCGTATGCTTCAAGCTGTCTGTTTCTCATACAATGTTTAATCTATTGCTTCCCTCTTTTATTTTACAATATTGCGAGGTATTTTTCATAAAAGTCAGTTTTATATAATTCATAAATGAATTTTTTCAGCGTAACGACAGTTTTTTTTTTACCTTAAGGGAACTTCACTCATTTTCAAGGAGTGTACATACTTAAAGTCGCTTTCCAAAGTTTTGTACTGTCCTTGTCGTCTTGAAAATAGGTTGTTGAATAAATATATATTTACCCGGGTTCATGTCACATTCTGTTACAGTTTTGACGTTGTGTCTTTCCTTTCCGTTGTCCGAAGCCACATTTGTTTTAAAGAGGAAAGATATTTTATTTTACTTCTCGTTATTTTTAGAAGCGAATTCCTCCCATACTTGTGTATTCAACCCATGGATGAGTACACCACATAGCGTTGCTTTTTTTTCTTTCAAATAATTAATAAATTTTGTACACGTATAATTTTTTTTTCAACAAACGTTGTTTTAATGGTTTTCCAGGACATTTGTTTCAAGCGGTTTCAAATTTTCTATGGTTATTCATCCACTCCATTCCCATGAAGTCTTATTCATGGGAATGGAGTGGGTGTATTTCATGGCTGTAATCTAGTATTTCACGGCTTAATCTGATATCATCGTCGACGTAAAATTTCATTAGGAAATTAATTCGCCTCTCTACATATGGATTTTTTTCTTAACATCCACTAAAACAACACGATGGCGATAGCGTCTTCTTCAATTAACTGGTACCATGAGAGACACAGCAAGTGTTGCGTCTGCGTATGAGCAGTCCCGTTACTTCCACCTGCTGTTGGGTTGCATTGGTTGCCAGCAACGGGCCACTAGTGGCACTTGCTTGGAGGCCGACAATTCACGGTGATGCTGCAGGGCCGTCAATGGCTCGCCAACTGATAACGTGTTTAAGAGTTGAGAGGAAGATAAATAAAACTAAATGTCAATTTGAGCTGGATACTGGGGCGGATATTGCATTAGTCCGTCCGGATTTTTTCAAGCAAATTAAGGAAATTGCAGATTGTTTGAAGAGTGAGCAACGGGTTGAGATTCAAACTGTGAATGGTGAGGGTTTAGTTGCTCTTGGAACCGCAGGCGTCGACATACGAATTGGAAAGAAATGCTGCAGACACACTGCAGTGATTGCTGATATCGTTTAAAATGCATCCTGGGTCTCGATTTTCTTAGTAAGAACGGATATGTTTTGGACCTTAAGAATGGAACCCTGAAGACGGAACATGAGGAAATGGTTCTGATGAGGAGTCAACATGGGCACCTGAGGTCGCAAAGGTTCACAGTTCTCGCAAAAGAAAAGTGTGTTTTACCAGTAAAAAGTGAAACAATTCTGGCGGGATGTTTGTCTGAGCTTTCACTAGAATATCCGATGGCAGTATGCGAAATGTCCGTAATTTGCCTGTTACCGAAAAATGTACTAGTTGCTAGAGTGCTGGTAAAAACAGCACATTGCATCCCGTAGGAATAGTTAACCTGAGTGACGTCGATGTGAAAATAAAGGAAGGGTTAGCACTTTGCTCCTTGAATCCTGTAACTTCGGCGCGTAGCTGCAGAGTAAGGATCGCACCTAACTTGAGCGTGGGAGGGTGCTGCACAGTACCGTAGCATCTGCGTTGCCTTGTAAGGGAGGCCACGGCGGTCATGAATACGTGTCAGCTTGGAGAGTGGACCGAGATGATATGCGAATTCGCCGATGTTTTTTCCGCAGGTGAGGTTGATTATGGACGAACCAATGTCGTTTTCCATAAAATAGACACGGAAAATAGTGCTCTAATTAAGCAACCGCCTAGACGTTTACCTTTAGCTAAACGAGCGGAAGTGGAAGAGATGTTAAGAAATATGGAGAAGCAAGGAGGTATAGAACCTTCTTTTAGCCCGTGGGTATCACCTGTTGTTTTAGTGTCTAAGCCGGACGGTACAACTAGATTTTGTTTAGACTACAGGAAATTCAATGAAGTAACTCGCAAGGATTCCTATCCACTACCTAGGATAGATGACACTTTGGATCATTTGGCTGGATCTGAGTAGTTCTCAACGCTCGATCTAAAAAGTGGCTATTGGCAGGTGGGTATGCATCCAGATGATAAAGAGAAAACTGCTTTCACGACAGGTAATGGTTTGTGGCAATTTCGGGTAATGCCCTTTGGATTGTGTAATGCGCCCGCCACATTTGAACGTTTAATGGAAACTGTTCTTCGACGTTTACCGTTTGACATCTGCATGGTTTATCTGGATGACATAATTGTGTGTAGTACTACTTTTGCCAAGCATTTGGATAATTTGAGAGTCGTTTTCACTAGGCTCCGGAAAGCTAGATTAAAATTGAATCCGAAAAACTGTAGGTTTTTGCAAAAGGAAGTGAAGTACCTAGGACATGTAATTTCTGCAGATGGCATAGGGACAGACCCTGAAAAGATTGTGGCAGTCAAAGAATGGCCACCGCCGACGAATGTTCGGGAGGTGAGAAGTTTTCTTGGGTTATGTTCCTATTACCGGAAATTTATCAGAGGTTTTTCGCAGATAGCCCGACCATTGCATCGGTTAACTGGGGCGAAAGTTCCTTTTGAGTGGAATGAAGAGTGTCAACGAGCCTTCGCGACACTAAAGGAAGCTCTGATATCAGCGCCGGTATTGGCTTATCCCAAAGCGGAATTATCATTCATCCTTGATGTCGATGCTAGTGAAACTGGAGTAGGAGGTGTTTTATCTCAGGTTCAGAATGAACAGGAAAAAGTCATAGCATACTTTAGTAAATCTCTTTCTAAGCCGGAACGGAACTACTGTGTTACTAGAAAGAATTATTGGCCATGGTAAAAGGTATAGAACATTTCCATCATTATTTGTTCGGTAGAAAATTCTTGTTGGAAACCGATCATGGCGCTTTGCGTTGGTTGTTTAAATTTAGAAATCCGGAGGGACAGGTAGCCAGGTGGATAGAACGTTTACAAACTTATGATTTCCAGGTACAACATCGGAAGGGTAATGCACATAAGAATGCGGATGCTTTGTCAAGAAGACCCTGTCTCCCGCAATGCAAATCCTGCCTACGCGCAGAGAGCAATGATCTGCAGCCGGGGACCCAAGCGTTGCGCCTAAGCGATAATTCCCCCAACCCCGACTGTACGAGATCCGCTGAGTCTGGATGAGATGCAAAAAGCGCAGGAAGCGGACGAAGATGCTTGACGTCTGGTCCGATGGAGGCAAGAGTTTTCCGACCGTCCTCCGTGGGCGACGGTTGCAGCGTACGGATAGATTTTGAAAAGTTATTGGGCGCAATGTGATTCTCTTGTGGTTAGAGATGGAATTTTGTACAGAGAGTTGGAAAATTCCAGGAATGATTCGCGACAAATTCAACTGGTGGTTCCAAGATCTTTGGTGAAAGATGTGTTGAAATAAATGCATGATAGCCCGAATGGTGGATATTTTGGTGTCAGAAAAACTCTCGCAAAAGTCCGGAAACGATTTTACTGGGTAAATGGTAAGACGGATGCAGAGGATTGGTGCAGACAGTGTCACTTATGCGCGTCCAAGAAAGACCCAATGGCACGATGTCGCGGCCGAATGCAAGTGTATAATGTGGAAGCACCGTTCGAAAGGGTAGCCATTGATGTAATGGGACCGTTTTCTAAGTCGGAGGATGGCAACAGATATTTGTTGGTGGTTATGGATTACTTCACCAAATGGCCGGAGGTCTTTTCTATGGAAAATCAGGAAGCAGTTGCTGTTGCCGAAATTCTTGTCAGTAGATTTGTGAGCTCTCATGGGGTTCCTCTTGAATTGCATTCCGACCAGGGGCAAAACTTTGAGTCTAAAGTTTTCCAAGAAATGTGTAATTTACTCGGCATTAAAAAGACTCGAACTACGCCACTTCATCCTCAGAGAGAAGGAATGTGTGAAATGTTCATACGCACCTTGGGACAGCAGCTTTCATTATTTGTTAGTGATAACCAGAAAGATTGGGACAGGCTTGGTCCGCTATTTTTGTTGGCGTACCGAGCTGCGGTGCATGAAACCACAGGGTATACCCCGAGTATGATGTTGTATGGGCGAGAATTACGTCTCCCCTGTGATTTGGTGTTTGGACGGCCGGAACCAATTTACCAGGATTCTAGCACGTATGTCGCAGAGCTTACCAGGTGATTAGAGAGTGTACATAGTTTTGCTAGGAAGAATATTAGAATAGCTACTGAACGAATGAACACCAGATATGACGTGCAGGCTGCGGAGAAAGTGTTTAAGGAGGATGACTTACTCTGGCTCTATAACCCACGAATGCGGAAGGGAAAGTTACCCAAATTGCAGCGCCCGTGGGAAGGTCCTTATGTAGTAAAGAAAATAATCAACGATGTTCTTTACAAAGTTCAGTACAATAATAGACCAGTTAGAGTCATACACCTCGATAGGCTTAGACCGTATAGGGCATGAAATACCGAATCATAAACGTTTGAAGGATGAGTGTCTCAGGTGATTGGTTAGGTTCCCGTCGGTTGACTTGTTTATGTGAAAGTGTGAGAAGCGGAGAGCCTGAGAACATGGAATGAGTTTGTTGGTTGTAATAATTTTGTATAGTGTACTCGGTGTTGGGTTCTTTTGGTGGAAATATTTTAATATTGCAATACGTCGTGTGCAGTGGTAGTGGAACTGTGTAATGTAAATTAATTATGTAGTGTCGTATTTGGGTACTGCCCTGGGGAGTGGCAGTGTAAATAAATATGCAGGTATGCGTGGAATGTGGGCGTTCCGTAAGATTCGTTAGAAAAGGAAATGTGCCCGGGGAATGTCCAAGACCAATTCAAGGCGATTGTTTTGAATAAGGGCAGAGACGGCGATGCACAAAGAAAGAGGGGTACTGATGAGTTCTTATCTAAGTTAGGCAGTTCCGGGTGGTGAAATCACAGGTAGCTTATATGCACTCGAGACGAGTTGCATTTTAAGAAGGGGGGATGTGACGATCCCCCCTCGCATAATTAATTGGCGATAGGCGTGACTAATTAACGGTAATTGAAACTTGATTGGGGGTTTTAATTAACAGAGAGTTATAATTTAAACACTTGCGAGGGGCGGTATATTAAGAAAAGATCTGCTAACACTGGGAATTCAAGTGGCGAGTTGCAGGTGTTTGCCACGAGAACAAAGAGCCCATAAAAGGAAATGGGACGGGTCAGAGTTTAAAAGCTATTTCCCATGACTCAAAAATATTTGGACGGCAAAAGCTTTTGAAACTTTTGTCTGTGCCGCGCGCGAAACAATGGGGAAGATCTTGGATTTGAAGAGCGGTATATAATAAATATGTCGCGGTTTCAAGTGATGGAATTCACCGCTTACTAATTTCTTGGAGACGGGAGATTGTTGTTGAGAGGGACAGAATCACTTTTGATAGCCGAGAGAACTGGGCCTCGATTTTTCCTCGCGCTAAAAATGCTTGCCGTCTGCTGGGCTCTTGCAATTCTGAGCACAAGAAGTGAAGGCAGCTGAAAACATAAGCTGAAGAATAACCAGCCCCAGATCAGCATGGGAGCTTTCTTCACCTCGCCGGACCACGGATACCTGTCGTAAGGAGCCATTTCAGGTGAAATGCAGACAGAGACATAATTACGGAATATCCTCGCTCATCCAGAGAGAGAGAGAGAGAGAGAGAGAGAGAGAGAGAGAGAGAAACGCCTGACACCAGGAACCACGGAGGATCCCCCCCCTGCGTATAAAACGTCTGAAGCAACCGCTAGCCTCTTCGTGTTCAAAGCGGAGAGAGAACTTTTGTGCGTGTGTCTGAGTACGTGCGTTCAGCGACTGGGGACGACGACCAAGAGACCGTAAGCAACGCGGCCTCATCCAAAGAGGAAAAAGAGCTACCCGTAGTGCCAACATATTAGTGAATGTGAGTGAGTGTTTGTGTTTGTTGGTGTCATCAATACTTTGGAAACTCGAGGACATATGTAAGTACTTTAATCAGTATTTTATTTGCGGTCCATTGTGAAAGAACAGACTTTTCGTTAGGAAATATTTTCTGAATACGGAAGTGGGCGAAAACTGGCCGATAATGATAGCCTTTGTTATTTGCAAGAAGTATCCGGTGTAATTTATGCATATACCTATTAAATCCCTGTTTTAATTGTTATGCTGTGCCTCCATTGGTTTATTGGTGTACTGTGCCAGCTAATTGGCTAACGAGGTTATTAGCGGATCCAGTGATTCGAATCACAATCCGGAATTAATTTGGCATCCTGATATCTGAAGACCTAAAGGTCGCAACAATATATTTGCAGTAAAACCTCCGCTCAACACTTAATTTCATTTGGAATTATGTGTTGATCGGATGTTGTACTACACTGCAGGCCACCCAAAATGCAGCACCAAGAAGGAAGCATCCGATTGGCCTGAAATTCGCAGCATGCGTCCCCCGCGAGTGGACATGCAAACGATTAGCATTGCAGAGCAAATGCAAATCATGTGTGCCCGGCAAGCCACCGAGAAGCACTATAAGAAGGGTGCACAGAAGGCGGGGTGCATGTAGTGGAAGTGTGTTGTGCTGCCGGACCTGTGCGTGGGAAGCTTCCTGATGCCTCGTCGCAGAGTACGGCAGTCATTCCAGCACGTTTCGGAGTTCGACAGAGGATGAAAAGTGGCTTATCGCGACAGCGGTTTATTGTACCGAGACATCGGCGCCCGTGTGGGAAAACATCCACCCACAGTGAGGCGAACCAACGTAAGCCATTGCCGCAGCTGCGGCACACCACCAAACGAGAGGACCGGCATGTTGTGCGGCGGGCATTGAGGGCTCGCACCGCCACATCACGAAAGTTAGTGCAGGAATTATGGTGTGTTGCGCAACTACCTGTGACAGGACGTAACTTTCGACGTCCTCTTGAGGAGCGGGAGCTTGTCGCACGGCACCCATTGCTCTGATTACCATCGACGTTACACCACCGGCGCGTGCAGCGGCACTGGGCCATTGAACGCCGCACCTTGACTATGGAATGGTAAGACATTTTCTTCTCCGACGAATCTCGCTTCTGCCTGCAACACCACGATTGTCGGATCCGCGTGTGGGGACACCGCGGCGAGAGACTTTATGACGCCTGCATTATGCATCGCCATACAGGTCCGTCGCCTGGCGTTACGGTTTGGGGCGCAATTGGATATGACACCCGCACCCCTCTGGTACGCATCGCCGGTACACTCAACAGCCACTGCTACATCTCCAACGTTTTGGAGCCTGTAGTCCTCCTTTACCAGCAGGACCTGCCAGCGGCCACTTTTCAACAGGACAATGCGCGAGCGCATGTGGCACGCATCTTTCAACAATTCTTCACGGCCCACCAGGAGTCTCTGCTGCCGTGGCCCGCCTATTCTTACGATATGTCACCCATCGAACACGTCTGGTCGCTGATCGGAAACCGAGTGGCCCGGCAAGCAGCAACCCGCGGCTACGCCTCATGAACTGTGGCAACGTGTGGAAGCAGCCTGGACCAACATATCCCAAGCCTACATCTAAAGCCTTTTTCGTTCGATGCCACGGCGTGTATCGGCCGTTATTGCCCGCCATGGGGGCCACACGTCCTATTGATTCTGTGTGTTCCGCAAGTCGCACGGGCCTGTAAGCTCAATAGTTTCATCTTTGTATCGGTTGTTATGTGCCAAGTAGAACTGGCTATGCTATCTCGTGTCCTTCTTGGTGTTGCATTTTGGATGGCCAGCAGTATATATGTATATATATATATATTTGGTTCAAATTGGGAAATAAAACTGAATGTACTAAAGTTTATCATCTTCGTAGTACAACATCTGTTCAACACATAATTCCATATGGTCAGTGGCGCTATTATCTTCTGTTGGATGTTTTAACTGAATGCGAAGTTTGACAGAGGTATACGTACACCAATTTACACATTTCTTAATCATTTTAAAACATATAATCGATTGTATTGGATCCACACTTTTTTTATGGTTTCATTTTTTTAAATCATAGCAATCCTTTGTTTCACATTTCTATTACCATTTCGGACGTTATGAATATATGTGTAGCTGCCATTTACTAAAGTGATTAGTACGAAATTATATCTGCCAAACATCTGAGAACCAAGTTTCGTTAGTGATCTCAACAGGTAGCATTCTTTAAGGTTTATAGTAACATAGACAGAAAATGGAAGAAGGAAATAAATTCTATTAAAATGTGTTAAAAGTTGTGCTTACAATATTCAGTTTAAAAGTTGCAGTGTTTGCAATATTCAGTTTAAAAGTTGTAGTGCTAGCGATATTTAGTTTTCTATTATTGAAAATGGACATTTTATGTGTATAAGAAAATGTAGCATTAAGTTCATGGTTTTATGTGGAAAACATAATTTAATTATACTTTTCTTTCATAATTTTTCCCAATGCATTAAAAAATCGTTATGTATGTCGGCGTTTACTTAATAATTGCGTTTTCGCAACTTCATTTTAGCGCTTAAGAGAAGTTCTAGCAGTATACATGTTGCGTTATTTGCAACCACAACCGTAAGAGGAACACATTGCATCTCACATCAACGACTGCAGCTGTAATACCATTGTGCTGCCAAACAATAAAGCACAAAAATGTGACTTGGAACCATCATCTCACATCAGTGATTGCGATTGATTCTTGTCCACTGAATATGTGAAAAGCATAAGGATATCTTCGTAATTGCCACTCCAGCATTCATCGAGAATTTGAAATCGTGGGCTTTTCTATCAAATGAGAAATAGGTTCTTTTATTTCTACTTTTCTTGAAGCATTGTTCTGAGTGTTACGATTACTGGTTGTAGGAAAATTAGTGCTACGGTGAAACGCTTCTGTTGAGAATGACTTAAGTTCTGTCAGAAATACGGAATGGCACACTTTTTTCAGTCTTAGAAGTAAGGTTTACATTCCTCCAGATGTTTAATATCTCCAGAATTTTCCCGATATCTTCAATTCAAATGAAGTGCTGTAAGGATATCAGCCTACATAAAAAACAGTAATATATTTAATACATATTTTTACCGTCTTACACTCCCTCATGGGGAGTTTGTGAAATATTTGGACTACTGGAAGGGATCTAACTCCTCCTTTAATAGACGGAAAACCGTACAGATATCAATGAAATCAATTGACTTCATATTACAAAACGTATATTAGCACATAAAATATATCGAGGTTTCGAATAATCGGATGTTAAAATTGACACCAGAGTGTCTGAAAAACGTCCAGAACAATATTCATTTTTGTGGGACGAAAACATGTGTAACTCTGTTAGTTTGGGTATGTCATTCCGGGAATGGCGTATTTCTGAAATATTTTCCTCCCTTTATTTAGAACTGTTATCTTTTGGCACTCGTTTTCAAAACCAAAGGATGTAATAAAGTTATTACTATGTTTGACCATCTTTGGCCACCAAATTTCTTCACATTCTATTCAGATTAGAAAAACGCTTTCCCCTTCGAAAATCCCGAAATTTGAAAATGAAAAACTTTTTTTATCTTAGACTTTCTGTGATTCATAACATTTCCATTATGAAAAAAGGAGATAAGATCTTGTTTTAAGTATAATTTGTTCCACGTATTACTTCTTAAAATCTGAGAAAGCATTTTTTTGCTTTGACAGGATTTTCAGATTTGATCATTTTGTGAACTTTCTGTCGCCCCCAATAATGCTCAGGTTCCTGGTTGAGATATTTGCATTTTTATCGATAAATCACTTTTGAATTTAAAAGTTATGTTTTCCTTGTGAGACACTTGGAAGTAAGAAATATTTTGCACAATATGGGTAGCTTTTGAAGACGCCCCATTTGTGCAAAATGTAACCAAAAAACATTTCTTTTTCCCATATATTATCATATATATATGGGAAAAAGAAATGTTAGTCAAGTCAAGTCAAGTATGTGTATGTTGCAGAGTAAGGGTTCAGCTTCCCCTGGCTCCGTATTATGTATCATGAAAAGGATATACGACCTAAGATATATTACTAATATGTGGTGATAGATCTCTTATAGCAAACTGATTTGTAGATTGAGTTGATAACATCATTAGAAAGGTTGAGTTATACCTCAAAACTACTGTTGTATCTCGGTTGTGCTTCACATGGGTGGAGCCTTCAGTCTTAGGAGTCCTTTTACCGATTCGGTCTAGAAGACAGGTACTCTTGCTAGTGCTGGATTATTTTCTACCTTGGAAAGTGGAACGTGAAATAATTTTTTGTCTACATGTTCATATTTACTTAATTTATTTTGACTGAACCTTAAGAAATAGTAGAATACCAAATTCTTGAATAAGGTGCCAATGTGCTGCCCTCTGGTGTGACATACATAAGTTGATAATTGACCGATATACATGTAATTTTTTTTCTTTGGATGTGACATTATGACCACAAGAAGCAAACAAAATATATCGAATAAATCGGGGAGTAGTCCATGTATGAATCGTTCTAACCCAGTTGACATGGAACTAATTTTGAATTCACTACAAGATATCAATGAAAAAATTGACTCGACAAACTTAAAAGTTAGAAATGATCTAAGACAGGCCTTGGATGACATAAACAAAAATTGGAACCTATTTTGGAATTGAAGAAAGAACTGAAGGAATGTAAGGCATCTATGGAACATATGTCGACAAATTATGATTCAGTTTTGGAACAATTGGAGTCATTTAAGAGCGAAAATGAAGGTTTAAGGATTACACAAGATAATCTCTTGCAGCAGATGGAGTTCAAACAACTTGAATTGAATAAATTACAATATGACTTTAATGAATTGGCACAATATTTACGTAAAAAAATATCTGGAATTTCATGGTCTTGACTTGACTCATATACAACATGAAAAATAACTCAGAACTTATATGAGTACATTGGCACAAGCCTTTGATGTACATGATTTTAATTTACAGGATATTGACATTATACATCCCTTAAAACCAGATTCTTCCAATAAAACTAATGCAAATGTGCTTGTTCAGTTTTTGTCCAGAACTTCAAGGAATAGCTGGCTTGATAGGAAGAAATCCATTATATACAATTGTGATTTTAAAAGTATTCTGCCCAAAACTCGTGTATTTATAAATGAAAACATTATTCCACCATATACGAAATTATTCTGGCATGCTAGAAGACTGCTACATCAGGGATTAGTGAGATCCGTTTGGGTTAATAATGGACATATCTCTGTCAGAAAAAATGACTCATCACCAAGAAAAAATATAATTTACATGAATGATCTGACTGAGTTTGGTTTACCATCTACTTCCACTGATTCTACTGGTTTATGACTTTGGTATGAGAACTGACAAATGTAAAATGTATATGGTTTGTTATTATTATTCTACTTCATTTTATTTTATTCCTTTAATTTCTTCATTTGCTGCACTGGACTATTGTACAGAACTGCTTTTGTAATATGTAATCAACTTATTTAATATTTCAGTAATTCCTGCAGGTCATTGGAAATGTTGATGTCCTATTTTCACCTAGCCATTATTTGTGTGTAAGTTTGCTGGATTTTTGATCTGAGGGCAAAGATTTCGGACTTATATTTTTTTGGATGCTACTAGTTTATAGTATCATTTCTTTATTATTTTTTGGTTTATTACATTATACCATCATACCTAATTATTGTTTTTATTTGGAAGACAAGAAGAAATTATATGGTGTATAGAGGTTATTTCCATGAACCTAACTTCTATCTTATATTTGCATGTTATTGGTGTTGATTGATGGCAGATTCCATCACAGTCATTAGCTCTTGTTTAATCACTGGAATTTGGGCATGGGAACTCATGGGTTTACCTACTTGTCAATTTTTTTAATTATTGAAATTTTAGTATGGTAATTGGAAATTTGAACTATATTTGGTTAGCTAATTTTATACTATATTTTTGATTACCTACCATTCTTAGTTATTATACTTGACTGCTGTATAATGGCTGGGGATCACTGGGAGGTATAAGGGAGTTTGTACTGTGTATAGAGGTTACTAATACATATAGTTTTGACTGTCGTTGGTGTTCCTAGTGACACATTCTTTTCCTGTTATGTGAGCATACCTATTGCAATTTTGGTATGGGAACTGAAAAACTTGAATTGTATTTGGTTTTTACTATTATTTTTTATTAGTATATTTCGTTCGTTATTTTACAGATATGTTGATCATTGGGAGGAAGTGGGGAATTTGTATTACATATAGGGACTATTCAAATAAACAAAATCTTTATATAATTCGTCTATGTCATGAGAGTTGCTCATTGACATTCTTCTATCTAGTCACTAAATATGTTTAGCTACTGGATTTATAACATGGTAACTGAAAAAATGAATTGTACATGGTCCCTTACTATTACTAATCTTTTTTATTACATTCCCTTCATTGTTTGGTATATTAATTGATTATAACACAGAAGTGTTGATTACTGAGGAAAATATAGAATTTGTACTGTGTACTGAGGTTATTAATATGTTTATAATTCTTTATTTTCTTATATGTCACTGATTAAAACTATTGGAGAATGTCTTGATGTTTACATGGGACTTTAAAGATATTATGTTATGCCACAATAACTAACTGTTAGATTTTTTTTATTTTTTTAATTCCTTTGACAAAACAAAAAAGGGAAAAATATATATAGATATAAGGAGATAAGGTCAATTTTTTTATTAATTGGTGCAGGGCAGGGGGTGGCCAGCATTTTGTGGAATTCTCAAATAGTGCTTAGGGGAGGGGACTTAATCCTACAAAACTGTTTGGGGTACATTGGTATATGACTATTAATTATTATTCAGTACAGCATCTTAATGATACAATATCTAATAACCCTAATAATTCTCTAAATGTTATTCATCTTAATGCCGGATCATTAGTCAATAAGATATCTGATCTGGAGGCATTAGTTAAACTATTAAAATATCAAATAGATATAATTTGCGTTTCGGAAACATGGTTTCCTTCTGAAGACTATTGTCTACATCTCCCACTCTATCAGACTTTTAATAAAAATAGGACTAAGTCTAGAGGAGGAGGAATTGCAATGTTTGTTAAAACAAATAATTTGGACTACAACCAAATTGAAAAATTGACATTTATTAATTCTGATATTGAAATTATTACAATTGAAGATCAATATAATACAATTTCAGCTTGTTGTCGTCCACCAACAGCGAACCCTTCTTTATTTATTGAAAAATTTGCTGATATACTTAATTATGTAAATTTTACAAGGAAAAAAAGACTGTTACCTGGAGACTTTAATATTGATCTGTCACGGAATCTTTAATACCCACGAGAATTTAATTCTGCAATTACCACTGTAGGATTCTATAACACTATTTCTTCAGCTACAAGAATTACTCAATATACGGCCTCTATTTTGGATCTATGCATAGCAAATATACCATCGGACTCTATTTTATCAGGTATTCTTAATTTTCATTTTAGTGATCATCTGCCAATATTCGTAATTTACACATATAGTGATATGCACGCATCCAGACCAACAAATACTTTCACTCAGATTATTAATGAGAATAATGCGAATCTATTCATAAACCTAGTACAAGATACGAACTGGGATGAAATAATGAAAATTTCTAATCCTGATGTGGCTTATAATTTATTTGAAATAACTTTGAAGAGATTGAACAATAAGGCTTTTCCATTTAAAAGAACCACGTCTAAATTCAAGAAAGAGCGGAAACCTTGGCTAACAAGGCACTGTCTTAATCAGATAAATAAAAAAATAAACTGTTCACAAAATTCTTAAAATCAAGGTCACAAATTGATCATAATATTTAAAAAAAATTAGAAATAATCTTAACTCCTACATTAAAAAATTAAAAAGATTATTATTTTCATATTTTTTCTAAAAATAATCCAAAAGTAACCTGGAAGCACTTAAACATATTATTAGGTAGTAGGAATGTACAAAAGACTTCGATTCACCTCACACGGGGTAGCATCAAAATCACCGATCAAACTGAAATTGCTAATCAATTTAATGATCGATTTATTTTAACACCACAACGTATAATACAACAACTTCCTAAGCTGAACGATCAACAATTACCTCGTTACTCCAACTCATGAACCTTAAATTCAATGCATACTTTGGAAATTACTAGAACCGAATTAATCTACCAACTGCAAAATATAAACATAAATACAGGACCTAGTTCAGATGATATTCTTCCAAAATTTTAAAAACTATAACTTTTTTATTGTTTCTCTCCTATTATACATTTTTAATTCCATTCTTGCTGCAGGTATTTTCCCAGATTCGTTAAAAGTTGCAAAAATTACTCCTATCTTTAAAAAGGCTTCTTTGACAGATATTAATAGCTATCGACCTATAGCTGAATTATCCATATTTGCTAAAAATTTTGAAAAATTACTATTTGTTATATTATTTGCTTATATTGAAAAATACAAAATTTTGCACAAAAATCAATTTGGCTTTTTACCAAATTCCTCAACAGAAATCGCCCTTTTACATTTAAAAGATAAAATTCAATCTAATTCTGTTAATAATAAATTTACATTGTGACTTTTCATTGATTTATCAAAAGCATTTGATACTTTAAATCACAACTTATTATTATCAAAATTGTATGCAATTGGTATTCGGGGTATATTACATAATCTCTTCAGAAACTATCTCACTGGTCGCCAGCAATATACAGAAATTGAACATACCAAATCAAACTTACAATCAGTCATTTCAGGAGCCCCTCAGGGCTCGGTACTTGCTGCATTATTATTTCATATTTCTATTAATGACTTCTGTACCTGTCTATGTAATTCAGATATTATTGTATATGCAGATGATGCAACATATTAATACATGGAAATGATGTTGAGACACTGGTGCGACAACTACAAGGCCGTTTTGTATCTATCACTAATTGGTTAACTAAAAATGATCTGTCTATTAATATTAACAAAACAAAAGTAATGATTTTTTCAAGTACATCAACACCTATTTCCTTAATTCAGAATATTAATTTACTCGGATCATCTATAGAAGTGGTTAAAAATCATAATTATCTTGGTATCATTATTCAGCATGACTTAAAATCGAATTCACGTGTTGACTACTTATCTAATAAGATCTGAAGAAATATAGGGATTATTAGTAGTGCAGTGGCCAATTTAACCCCAAAACTAATTATTTTATTATACCATACTTTAATTCAGTCTCATCTGATCTATTGTATATCTGTATGGGGATCGACTACCTTATATAATATGAAAAAACTTCAGTCGTTACAAAATAGATTCATGAGACTTTTACAATTTAAATTACAATATACTCAATTTTCAAATACAGTCTTTCAGGCTAGACTCGGTCCAAATGATTTTAATATACTAACTATTCAACAATTGCATATCTATAGTATAGGTAAACTGATGTTTTTGAGAATAAAAAATGGTTACTACCAAGATTTAATTTGAATAAGTACTCGTGGTCATGATTATTCCACGAGACAAAAAACAACACTAATCCCCGTGTTTCCATTAACAGAACGATTTAGATCATTTGTTAATTATACTGGTCTGGCATTATGGAATACATTTCCTACTGATATTGTATCACTTAATAATATTAATATATTTAAAAGAAAACTCAGGTATTTCTTACTGACTAAAAGCTCATAATGTATTATTACCTTTATTAATTTATAGTACCACCCTAGCTGTGTTTGATATTTTGTGGACTTGACTTCTTTATGGTGATTTTTTATTTTTTTTTATTTTCATGAAAATTGTGATGCTTTAGGAGAAAAAGGCACGTCAGGCCTATCAGGCCTTTTCCCTCCTCATTCCCTGTTGTTATAAAAATATAATGTGTGCTATATATTTATGATTGTAGTAATACCATGTCTGTAACAACTAAAATGCAATAAATAAAATGAAAAATGAAATGAAACATAAACTCTATTATTAAAAAACGTGAATTGAAAATTATGAGTTTCAACGGAAAACATTTGAAACGTAATTTCCAGCGCAAGAAAGTGTGCAGGTTTTTCGTAAGCAATGTAAAGTATATTTTGTTTTTCGGATATCTCTGCTTTCGATTGGGAGTATTGAAAATAATGTTACTCAAAGAACACTCATGGTGACATTTTCTTGTAATTTCTTTTTAGTACATAAATTTACCAGTAGAGGGAGAACAAATAATTTTTTTACAATACATTAAGACCTAGTCATAGACATAGTTCATCAACCAAATAATTTATCGCCATTTTCTGCAAGACAGGTTAACAATTTTCCGCAAGGCGCAGGCGAAGCCTTCCGTTCTAAATATCAAAATTTTAAAACTTCCTCCATGTATGGACATAGTTTTTGTGTCCGTACTTACAATCAGCATTAATTTAGCTTTGGATATATGTAACCCGTTTTAAATAGGCATATATATTTTGTCGTCCTTGCACTGTGTTGGGATTAAATTGTAAGTATTCTTTCATTTAAACCGTCAGTTGTTTTCTCTAAAAGCTGTGCACGTACAAAAACTTATATGTTACTGTCAATGTTTCTAGTAGTCGCATTAAAAGCTCTATCTTACGGTATTTCGCTGTTACTTTGCCAAAATGCGTTAATCTACGTTCTTATTTGACCGAATATCACCGATCGTTAAAGTTATTGGTAATTTTTCTATTTGTTAACATAGCGTTCCGAATAAAGCATGCTTTGGCTTACCTCCTCCTAAAAACACTGCACTTTCTCTTTCAAATAATAAAAATCTCGCAAGGCGAAGACTAAGGTCACATTTTCTTTCCGGCCTTCTGCTTTACGTTTTTGGACAGTTTTTTTTAACACGGTCATATACTTTAAAGATAAAGAAATGCCATTAGATTTTGTTGTTTTTGTGAAGCTTATGTTTCTTTCTAATAGTGTAAGTAGCTATTACCTCAAACGTATGCTACACATTTGAGGTATTATTGCGATCGATTTTTTTCTTGAAAATGGTTCTTTTTCATAGGAAGAAACCCCCACACACCCGTGTTGTGTTTTACACAATGTTCTATTTCTTGGCAAACTGACATTAACATGTTTTATTTCTTGCTGATCTTGCTTGTTCTAAATCAATTAGAAACTCTTTCTGCGTCTGGATTCCCTCAATAGACGGCATGTTCACTTCACTGTAGAATTCAATGTTATCCTTCCAGCAATCATTCACGGAAAGAATGGCGAAGTTTAATTGTTCTAGTAATTCTTTAAAAGTACTCAAGTTCTCGATGATGTTTTCACATAAAGAGAAATTATGTAGTTATGAATAAACTTGGAGTTCGGAAATCATTGCGTGAAGTTTTCTTTGAAACACTTGAGCATACTGACTTTCCAACGAGAAATACTTTTAAGAATTACATGCAAAATATGATTTAGACAGGAATAAAATTACTGGCTGCATTAGAAATTCACTAACTAAAAGCCACAACCCCTATTAAGAGAACGAAAAAATCATGTTGCGTTCATTGAAATACGTACTCAGATTTACCCATGAGAATATTTCAGTAAAAAAGTGCGCAGTTCTTTTTTTTTTTTTTTAATTATATTACTATTAAAAAGTTATTGCCTTCAGGTGCATTAATAATGCAATCAATCCGCTGAGAAAGCGAAATGTATTTTGTTGAATACCATTGGTTTAAAAACAAACTTCTAACACGGGAGAAATTAACTGTTTTTAATAGTACTTTTTATGCTGAATCACAATATGTTACTAACTTTCTGTACCACGGATGGAGATTTAGTGGTACACAGGTTAAGTCTGAAACGTGGTGTATGTGCATGTATTTTTAACACTATTCATGTTACCTAAAAATTGGTACTTGATTTTTTTCGCTATTTAGAATCTGGAACATCAATCTTAAGCGTCCAGCATTAGTCAGAAAGCATGCTAGAACTCCTCTTCCGCTCGTACTACTTCTCCGTGACCGAGATATCTCGGCGGAATTGCTTGCCATGTTCGTCACCGACGCCACCTAGACTCTTACGGAAGAAATCCAAGTGGCAGTCCAAGAAATGAATTTTTAATCAGTTATTGCAGCCCATATGTTGGATGAATGCAGCAGTTTACAAACAATGTCAAAGTAGTTATGTGCTTTACAATTTTCCAAAAACTTTTCCATACCGCTTTTGAATCATCTCTGGGCTGTGTTTTCGTACTGGAATTTTCACCTTGAAAAGAAGTTTTAATTTATGGGCTCACAAAATCGACATCTTTAATTTTATTATCACTTATTAAAGGAACCCTTTACTTCAAAGAAGAAAACCCAGCATCATTTTTATCCATGGCTTTAACAAGTGTTAAAGAGTCTTAATTTTATATGACGTGGAGGTAGGATATATGTATTTTCAGGATTGAATATTGGGGCATGTGCAGCATTTTTATACGCCTTTTTTTCTGTACGTGTTTCTCGCTTTGACCATTGCTACGTGATGTAATGCCATTTCTTGTCTCGACTATCTCACTCACACAAGTAACAACAAAATTTAGTATTGTTGATATTGAAACCAAATAACAGCTCAATGGTTTTCAAATCAGCACAGATGTTACTTAGGTGTACTAAATTTTTTCAACATCCGGTTCGTATTTTTGTAATATTATTTTCTTGTAAAGGAATAAGCTAACTACATAGAAGGAAATTTGTTCCGATTATGCACAAAAGGACACGTTTCAAACCAGTTTTGGGGGAGTCAATGACCAAACGCCACTGTGTTGTTTCATGTTCATTAGCAATTCACCCGATTCGAAATATATTAGTGTAATCAATTTATAAAATTTAAAAACATCGATATATGTTTAGAATACTTGAATAATATTCGATAACAATATCTGCTGCAAGTTATGACTTATCAAACTTGCTTATCCAGATTCTTAGATTACAAATAAGGTGATGGTTAAGTCGTGATAAGTCTTCTACGGGACAGGACAGCATTTATAATGTCAAAAGGAATGATATTTTGAAAAGGTGGCCAAGTGTCAAAACATTGCAAAGTATTCAACACAAAGAATATCAGATTTATGTATTCCAGACTGTATTCAAATCTATAATTGAAAATGAAACCAAAAAAGTGGCAAAGAACACAATGGAAAATTGTAGACGGTGTCAATATTCAAGTATACATTGGATTACTGTTACTCCTTGGAGATTACATGTCATACAAACAATCAACTAAAAGTTTGTAGGATAAAGAAATTGGTGGTAACAAATATCGTACAACAATGGCACTTAAAGCACTTTGCACCATATCTTCAGTTTTTCGTTTTGATAATAAATCCGCTCGTCAAGGAAAAAGGTGCATAGGTAAACACTCTGCTGTGCAGGAAAGCTGGGTAGAATGTCTGCCAAAATTATGTTTTAATAATAAAACTGTTTCTGCAGATGAACAATTAGTTGCATTTCTTGGCGGATGCATTTCAGTCAATTCCCAATAAATAATTTGGCACGGAATTAAAATGTGGACTTTATGTGACAGGAAAGCTTATCATCTTCTGAAGACACATATTTATACTGGAAAAGATTCAGGGTTCAGGCTACAGAAAATCAACGTATGCGAGTAGTATGTGACCTTATATATGAATTTAGGGGCAATAATCTTACATGTCGTAATTTTCACCTCATAGCACTTCGGTTTAAAATCTTCTCAAACGAAAAATGGCTTCGCTTGGCACCATAATCATCCTGAACAAATGACTAACAATGAGATGAATGTCTCACCCTTTGATTTTGCAAGGGATACAGCTGTTATAAATTACATCCAAAATCAAAACAAGAACGTTGTTCTTACGGAAACATTGCATCATTAAAAGCAGTTAGCAGCAAATGTGACAAAAACCAAAGTAATATTAGATTGTAATGCAAGTAAAAGTGCTATGGATACTTTTGATTAAATTTTTAAAACTTAAATATGCAAAAGAAAACAAAACTGCTGGCTGATGGTAATTTTCTATAATATGCTTGACAGTTCTGCTTGCAACGCGTTTGTTCTAAGAACTTCAATAGAGACCAAATGGAATGGGAACAAAGTGACCACAAGATAATTGTTGTTTCACGAAATCGGGAAAATCTATTTATTCTCCACGTATAGAATCTGGGAAACATCTTCCAATAACTGAGGAATCACGTAGCATAATACAGAGAGCACACGGAAAAATCCAAAATGCATCTTCGGAATATGTTGTGGAATTTTCCGTGACTATCAACGTGCACAGTGCAAATTCTGTTCATCAAGTAATGCAAATAAGACACATATATTGTGCTCCAATTGTAAAAACAAGAATTAAAAGTAACACGCAACTTATTGTTGTCAAAACTGCAAATGAAAATGAAAGTTGAGCTATTTAAAATGTTCATAACATTTTAAAAAAATGTCTGTTCAATTTGATACTGCATTTTACATGTTTTGCGTTATCAAATTATTCATCAATATCTTATAAATATACACTGAGTGGCCACTTTGTTATGACTACATGACAGTTTTAAGAAAATGAGCTATGCGTGCATGGTGTTGCCGCCAGAGGGCGAGTATAGAAAGGGAAGGATTAGTGCATGCAACAGTAGTAGAAGGGATTTTTTGGTGACGAGATTGGTAAAAATGGGATTTCACAGACTTTCAACGTGGGATGATTGTAGAAGCTCGGAGCCATGGAGCGAGTATCGCCGAAACTGCTGAATTGGTGAAATTTTCCAGAGCAGCTGTTGTCAAAGTGTTTAAAGACTGGACTTCTCAGCCAAAAAACTGGGTCTCTACGTGCAATGTGTGGTCGTCATCGACTAATGACTGCTCGGGCGGAACGCAGAGTGTCCAGACTGGTGACTAACAACAGAAGGGCAACAGTGCAGCAAATTACAGACCATATTAATCAAGGATCTCCTCAAATGAATTTTGCACGAACTGTTCGCCGTACCCTGCAACGGATGGGATATGGCAGCCAAAGGCTTCTTCGAACACCTTTGCTGTCTGCAGTTAACAAGAGAAAGCGTCTCCAGTTCGCACAGGAGCACAAGGATTGGAATGTCGATAATTGGAACCAAATTAAATGGTCCGATGAATCACGTTTTCAGTTGCACTATGCCGATGGCCGAGTGAGAATTTGGCGTAAACAGCACAAAAGCATGGACCCCAAATGCATTGCTACCACCCTTCAAGCTCGGTGGAGGCAACGTTATGGTTTGGGGAGTGTTTTCCTGGCATGCTTTAGTCCCTTTAATTCGCGTTGATCAACGTCTGACTGGCACATCATATCTAAACATCGTTGCAGACCACGTGTATCCTGTCATGTGGATGGTTTATCCCAATGGCGATGGCTACTTTCAACAAGATAATGCGTCCTGCCACAGTGGTCGTATTGTACAGGATTGGTTTCAGGAACATGCCGGTGAGTTTACTTTACTTAGGTGGCCCCCACAATCTCCAGATCTCAACCCCATTGAGAATTCGTGGGATGAAGTTGAACGAGCCACCAGACAGCTGGATCCACAACCCTACAATCTCACACTCCTGGAAAGCGCTATTCATCAAGCATGGTCTCAGATTCCATAAGCCACCTATCAACATCTCGTGGAGTCCATGCCACGAAGAATCGACGCAGTATTAAAGGCAAAAGGTGGCCCAACGAAGTACTGACGTGGTGGTCATAATAAAATGGCCACTCAGTGTATATTTATATTACACTGTATTACATTTATTGTCATAAAGCTTAAGGCACAATTTTTACTTCTCGAAATAATATTCCGAAATGGGTCACGTCGATCCGAACACCATTGGTACAGTAAATATGAACAGAACATCAGAGTTAATCAACTCTTTCGACGTAAACAGAAAAAATGACACTTTGCATCTAGAATGCCTAGGTAAAGGCAATTTAGATTCTCTTTATAACTAAGTTTAAACTAAAACCCTTTGAAATAAGAATTTATGTGAATTATTTTTTAAATAAAAAACTAAAAAATATTATTTTAACTTAATAATGAATACATTTTGCAACATTACCTTTATCATCATCTGCACTTTCGGTGATTTTATTTCTTGCTTCTACTTTACCGTTTTTAATGTGAGATATCAAATTAGAGATTTCAGCAGATTTATTTCCCGTTGCTTGTGCTTCATATACTGTTGTGTGCTCTTGGTACGAACAGAGACATTCTTGTAGGTACATGCCATCAGTGGCTACTCTACAATCTTCTGTTGACGTTGATGTAATCCCTTCAACAAGTCCAGCTTTCTCAAAAGAGCTACGGATAGTTACTGAGACAAGTTTCTCAGTGGGAGATGTAATCCACAGTATAGAATCTAAAAGAGTGACACTGACAGAAAGATCACTCGCAGATGAAAAACATCTGTCTTCCCATGCCCTACCACATTCTGGCGATATAAATTTTGGAAACATTTTAATATGCATTGACTTAATGACAGACAGGCAGAGGTAGTGTTTGGTGAAGGAAATAATAATTTTACATTTCCCAACGTTTTCAGAAAATGTTTCTGCGTTTTCAATCTAAAATACAAACATTTACAGTATCTTCCATTTAGTGATTATTGCATTTTTGTGATTGAACTATATAATTGTGACTAAACCTTCACAACTCAGAGGGCGAATGTTTAGTTTCCTTGGGCTGAAAAAAAGCCAACAAAGATTAGAACGATATAAATATGCAAAAAACAGTTCTTTAGCATAGTACGAGGAATGTTGATAGCCATATTTAAGCAAATTGACCGCTGCTTCTGGAAAAAGCGCGTGAAATCAAAGTAATATATATTACCGGGAAGGGAGGAATACTGCTTGTTTTGCTGCAATATGCTTTCATGCCGTTTATTGGCAGCATATTTTTTCTATGATAACGAATGGACACGAATTAACGAATACACGAGGGATGCCACTTATGAAAAAGTGGGAATTTTCTAATGAAACCGACGAATCCCCTCAATTTGATTGAACGTATTAAGGCCGTAACTACAACAATTTTATTTCACTACTTCAGAAATGTAGAGCATCCACCCAGGATTTCTACCTGTACAGTTGATTTCCAGATATTTCTAACTCAAATTTGCATAAATTCTCAATGCCCACAAAACATTAAACACTAAGTGGACAAAAGTAATCTGCCACTGTAAGAGAAAAACGGTTTTGTGTCTACATCAGTAGCAAGTAGTTCCTCCATTTACAGCTATTACAGCAGCCATATGTCAGGTAAACTGTCCTCAAGTCCATGGAGGACGGCGAGCCTGTTGTTCTTGCATTGCGCCTTGGGTACATCGATCAACTTGGTCAGTGATGACTGTCATATTCGTCTAGACCTCACTCGCTGTTCAGGTTCACCCCACAGGTATTCCATGGGAAGTAGATTCGGGCTCCGAGCAGGCCAGTCCATCCGCGATACCTGGTTTTCTGCAAACCACTACATTGTAGACCTAGAAACATAACAATTGGCATCGTGGTCGTGGAAGAAACAATCGTCGAGTCCGTAGAACTTCCGTTGTGGGAGTTCTACGGACTCGACGTCCACTGGTTGTTATTCCTGTCACCATGAACTCCGTGATGTATATTACTATTACTTTAAAGCATGAAGGTCATGGTGACAGGAATAACAACCAGTGGACCCACGCCGTACCAGCTGGAACAGCCGCATAACGTAACTCAACTGCCTCCATTTTTACTGTCGTAACTACATTCCCGAAGCCGACGTTCTGCGGGTAACGGCCGAACCCAGACACATCCATCCGATCGGAATAATGTGAAACGTAATTCGTCTCCCCATAATACCTGCCGCCATTGCCCCCATGTCTATTCTGCTTTTGACACCATCGTAGCTGCCTGGGTTTATTGGTGTTGTGGACGAGAGGTTTATGTGTGGTTTCTCGGCCATGATTTCCGAGCACATGGCTACTCATCAAAGTAGCTTGGTGGAGGCAATAACATCTGTGGCATCTGGAAAATAGTGTTCATTAATCGGTATCTAGTTTTCCGGAATTTCCTCTGCAGCATCCTCCAATCATGCTGTTTGCATTGAAAGACAATAAAACCTTATAAACCTGCAGTTGCTGTAGTGACAGATATATTTTATTTCGCTTAGCTTTATCCTGCTCGCGGGTGATCTTGGCGAAACAAATTCCATTAGACCATTATATAAACCCGTTGGAGTGCAAAAGTAAAATGCGGAGAACAGAAGTAAGTTTGAAATTTTACCTACAAGGAAGTGCCCACATATGATTTTGCAATTACAAGAATCTACCGAGGTTGCATAACCTTGCAATTTAACGTAGGCCTGGTACTGAACCCCCGTCTTTCAGGAAATTAAAGCTTTGGCTTAGTTTCTGGCCGATGTTTAATAGCGAGGCCGGGAAACTGGGTAATATTCACGTAGTTTGATGAAAGTAAAATATCAGGTCGTTTGTGCTTATCTCTCGAATATCAAGATTGAATTCCAGCATCTGTGGGTGCTGGAATTCAATCCTGATGTTCTTATGAGTGATACACTATCTTTCTAAGTCATGGTACACGTGATAAATTTCTACATTCTCCCAATTTGCGGTACCCCTGAAAGTACTGGTGGGGCCAAAAGTTTTATTTTATTTCCACAGTAGAATTGCTATGTTGTATAATACTGCTATTGGTGAAGTTGTGGTTCTCTCCTTTCTGGTATACATGTTATATGTTTCATAATTCCTTCACACAGAGGCCGTTGTGAAGAAGAGTCCTCTTTTAAGAGACCAAAAAATACTTCTATTGGTAAACGAGCATTAAGCACAGAACCATACTTTGAGTCCAGTAACTTGCTTAGTAAATTGCCTTAATTTACATTTTATTTAGACAAATAGCTTTCATAAAAGCGTGAGATAAATCGTGGTTGTAAAATTGTATAACTATACTCATTTATTGGCGTAGAATAGAAATAAAAATTTTCAAGTATTCGAACATCAAACAAATGACATTTTCAAGTAAGGTAGACATCAATCTGTCTGAAAGCTTAAAATTTTGTTTTCCATTCTACGCCAATAAATTCGGATTACTAGTATACTAACTTAAGTATAGAGTATAGATGGTGCAAAGTTCCTTGTGTTGTTATTTAATTTGTGGAATATTTTTTTCATACTAGAAGAAGACCTGTTTTTTTTTTTTTTTTTTTTTTTTTGTAAATTCAGAATTGTCCCCGTAGGTAAAGAACATACTTTCTATAATTTAATAGTATTAAATTGAATATGTAGATGTAGAAACATTCAATTTATACACCAATGAAGTGTTTCATCAGACTTATTTGTTAGAAGAAGTAGCGGACTAATTAATGCAGAAATCAGACATCTCTAAATTGCCTTCTTTTCCTGTTTTTCGCGTAACGTCAATCACGTCGGAGAATTTGCAATTACATCGTCCTAGAGCTGCGGTCGAACCCTAACTTGCCGATTTCCGTTTTCTAATGTGACTGATTTTACGTGATGAACAGAAAATACAATCAATTCAGAGATGTCTGATTGCTGTGTTAATAATTATAACCTATTTCCACGTACTGTGAGAAGAATATTTCTTCAACAGAATTTACCTAAAGTATTTGACTCTTTCAAATTCTTACCATTTGTGTGCCGAATGTCCTCCATCAGTTTCCTCGTCAATAAAGGGCGAAAATGGATCCATCAGGGAAAAGTACATGGTATCACTCTGTATTTCATTACATGTGCTGTTAGGCGCAGGTACATCTTTGACGAGGTTGAGCTGATGCCAATGTTATACGTATCATCGGCCTCTATAATCTGAGTCGGTACTCACGAAGTCACTTTCTAACCGTTGATTTACATACTGTGGCCCCCAGAAGCTTCCCGAAGGGATCTCAGAGGTAGTTGATTGTAAAGCTGGGCATTCTCGGAGAACACTCCCACTCCTGGGTATATCTGCAATATTTCTCTGTGTTAGAAATCTTGTATGTAACCGACATTGTACTACACTTTGCGAAACCCCAAAAGCAGCAGAACCTAAATATATCTGATCTGCCGTATGACTATCTTCCTGTAACATGTCAACATCCCTTTTGCTGCTGTCTATTTTGAAATGTCGTCTGGACATCATTTCAGGTAACTCCCACACTGGAAATAATGCATTTAGCAAACTTCTAGAAAAGTGGTGAAACGATCAATTGTCCACTTCTCGCATGGCACTTTTATCGGAGCTAGCACGCCACGGGTTGTGTTGTCATAATGCTAATTTACATATGACGCGGTTTTCCATGCTGATAACAGATCTCCAGTTGTCTCTATATTTGCATATCACCAGGTTTGCCCTTCGAAACCACAATATACCTATTTTCTAGGAACTAATGAATTTTGCTGTCGCAGAAGATTTCCCCTACAAAACCACTTGGTCCTCTAATTGTTTTGAATAATGTAATTTAAGAGGGACTAGATATCCAAGATTCATTTATGAACATTTCGTTTTACATCTTTCGAAATACAGCTATCCCCTACGTTTTCACCAGATACTGTATCACACAATTTTTTAGTTCCTTATAGTAGTATCTAAGGTACATTATTATGTTGTCTTACGTTATTTAACTCTCGAAAACTTTGTATTCAGCGTTGTTTGTCTATTAATGTAGTGTGCAAAATAATGAAATACAAGCCTTTAATATATATCAAATACGTGGAGATAATGTAAATGGACGATGTCATCGCTCTGTCCACGTTATTTATAAACAACGCATAGCGACTGAAAAATTGTGTTCCGAAACCGCTGGGATCGAAACCCAGATCTCTTGATAACTAGTAGAGCGCGTTCGCTTTTTACGCTACGGCGTCAACAATAATTCTCAGCGCCATGCGTGGTTTATCAGTCAGCATCTGACTACACGAATCCGTTTTGATAGTCTCAGCAACTGATGGTTATTTGGTTATTAGATTTTATTGGCGCAAGGGCCATGGTTGGCCAAAGAGCGCCAGGCACAAGACAAACAGACAGAAGTTAAAAAACGGAGCATAAATCGCAAAATCTGGCTGACCAAGTAAAACCGAACCATGAGTACGAAGGAAGGGCCAAAAAAAAACAATGAAACAAACAGTATGAAAAACATGGTACAATGATGAGAAACAAGTCGATTAAGTAAAACTGAGGAATGAGAATGATAAAACATATTACGAAATCGAACACAACTACACATAGGAAGAGTCACTCTCCTCCCCCACTCACTCCAATGTAATGCTGGCCGAGGGCGAGGACGAACTGTCACTATTCTCCCCCTCATGTTCCTCTGCAATGTTAGTTGAGGCTGGGGACGAACTGTCACTGTCCTCCCCCCGATGTTCCTCTATAATGTTGGTTGAGGGTGGGGACCTCGCTGAGTCCGAGGCAGGTGCAATGTTGGTCAGGCGGACCGCGACAGTTGGATGGACACTGCACACCTTTGCGGATTGAGGGCCGGGTCTTCCGCACGTGCAGGCTTTCTGCTGGGAACCGGAAGAGTCGGTCGTCTTCAAAAGAGAAGGCGCAGACTCAGCTGGTCGAATAAGCTGGAGCTCGGTGAAATCCACTTGTGTCGCTTGTTCAACTGTAGATCGCTTGGCAAGTGCGGCGAGAGCTACAGGGCGCGGAACGAAGGGCTGCACGGGTTGCGGCAGAGACTGAACCACTGCGGCAAAAGTACGCTGTCGGTTGGTGGGTATACCCAACTTGGCCTTGGCAGCAGGGTACGAGAGGCCTTCCAGGGTCTTGAGGCGCTGGATCGCCATCTCGTCCTTCCATTTCATACAGTTGCGGGAGTAAGCTGCATGGGCCTCACCGCAGTTAACACAGCAGGCCGCAGAAGTGCAACCATCCCCGTCATGTTCACTGGAGCCACAATTCGCGCAACGAGCGGAACTCTTACAGAAACGTTGGGAATGCCCGTACCTCTGGCACCTGAAACAGTGCAGAGGACTGGGAATGTACGGGCGAACTCCACAGACCAAGTAGCCAGCCTTGATTTCGGTCGGAACTTTCGGGGAGTTAAAAGTCAAGATTACATTTTTAGACTTAATCAAGGAACCATCGCGCCGTAACATCATACGACGAGCAGCAATAACACCTTGATCTGCAAGTTCAGTCACCAATTCGTCTTCACTGCATGGCAAGAGATCAAACTCAGAAATAACACCCCGAGAGGTGTTAAGAAACGGGTGAGGTGTCACTTTTACAGGAATGCCTTGAAGACTAGTGAGGTGCAGAAAAGTGTTACTCTGAGAAACACTACAAGTTTGGACAAGCAGGTCCCCAGAGCGAAGCTTCCTGACAGACTTCAAGGGGCCAACCGCAGCGTCCAAAGATTTAGAAATGAAAAAGGGAGATCTGGCGGACAGTCTCTCATTCGGATCGATGGATTCTACAAGTAAGTGTGTAGCATGCGTAGTCACAGCAATCGAGGGGAGACGACGCTTCGGAGCGACTGGTACAGCTGCCGAAGAAGAGGTTCCACATTCTTGGTCCAGGTCAAGGTCTAAAGACCGTTTAAGGGTATGAGACTTGGTATGTTGAGAAGACGAAGGAGAGTCGTTTGCAACTATCATTTTCTCAGGTGACTTAAATTTGGAGTTTTGTTTTTTGTTTTTACCCATGGAAAAAAGGAGGAAGATTCATCTGCAGACTACTCCACCCACCACCGAGCCCTACAAGGGAGAACTGGAGGTCTGCAAGCCAAGAAAATGACGCTGGACACAGTTCTGGAGCTTATACGTTGCAGATATAGTCCGTTGGCTGTGATCACACGCACTCGGCGGACACTTCGGCCTCCGGGTACCGTCATGCCAACGCCTTTGGCATGATCCCACAGCCCCCGGGCTCACCCTGCCGTGCTATACGACAAAAAAGCCGCTAAAGCCCTGCACACAACTTGGTACAAGACTTCTGACTAGAGGTGGGTTAGTCTCTAGCCTCCCGTTTACAGCGAAGCCGGGGTCGAAAAGGAGTGTTGGCACACAGGAGGCACTTATCCGGTCTCCTGCGACATCAGCCGCCAGACATCCCATTTCCGCCTCACGGGTCTCCGCACGCGGCAAACATGCAGTTAGGTCTAGCACCCAAACCAGCTAAAAGGAAAAAGAAATACAAAGAAGACAAATCCTGGAAGGGAACCTAAACGGAATTTCAGCAACCTACGAACTGAGCGGTTAATATAAAACAGTTAGTGGTGGAGGGTAACAAAACCACAAGACCGGGGTGTTAGTACATAACGTGGTAGCGAATAGGTTGAGTATACAACACGGGCAACTAGCCAGTGGAGAAAATAAATAAAAACAAAAAGCGAGACACAAGACCAGCTCGGGATCGTGGGGCCGCGACTCCCCAACAGCTGGATGAACAGTCGTCCCTGCAAACACCAACAGCACCAAATCGAAAAACAGGCGGTGGCATGACATCAGATGTTGACCAGTCACAAGGTCAGCTCGGGCCGTGGGGGCGCCGCTCCCCAAATAACTGGAAAACCAGTTATCCCCGTGCGGGGCTCAGCAACTGAGATGTCGTCATCTGGTGGCATTTAACGCAACAGCTAGATTTAAATAGCTATTGCGTTAAATGCCACCAGATGACGACATCTCAGTTGCTGAGACCATCAAAACGGATTCGTGTAGTCAGATGCTGACTGATAAACCACGCATGGCGCTGAGAATTGTTTGCATTGTAGCATAAATGCGAACGCACTCGAATTTTCACAAAAGTTCTTTCACACCGCTTGAATGTAACACTGGACATGGCTCAACCGAGAGAACAAGCTGGATTCAGGAGTGGCTACAGCACAATAGATCATATCCACGTACTAAGAGAACTAATTGAAAGAGCGAGGGAATATGAACTTCCATTGTGCATGGCTTTTATCGATTATGAAAAAGCCTTTGATTCGGTGAAACCATCAGCAGTTACAATGGCTCTGAAATCCTGCGGTATTGAAGATGCATACATTAATATTATTAATAAAATCTATGAAAATGCAAGTGCAAAGATTCATCTGTTTGAAAATACAACACACATAAAAATTGGAAAGGGAGTGAGACAAGGTGACGCCATATCTCCGAAGCTCTTAAATGCCACATTTGAAAATGTCTTTCAATCACTGAACTGGGAAAACAAAGTGATAAAGATTATTGTAGATTATCTAACACACCTTCGTTTTCCTGATGACGTAGTCATTTTTGCAACTACCCCATCAGAGCTGCAGAGTATAATCCAGGAACTTGCTGACAAGAGTAAAGAAGTGGGATTAAAAATGAACTTTCAAAAGACAAACGTGATGTACAATGCTTTTACAAGAAATGAAGATATATCGATTGATGGAGGAAAGCTGGAGATATCAGAAACGAACATTTATCTTGGACAGCAGATTTCAAGTGAGGGTCACATTGATGAAGAAATTAATCGGCGTACAAAACTTGCCTGAAGAGCTTTTGGGAGAAACAGCATAATTTTCAAGAGCAATATGCCATTATGTCTTAAATGAAAAGTGTTTAATCAATGCACCATTCCAGTGCTTACGTATGGTGCAGAGAGGTGGACCTTAACTAAAAGAGACATACAAAGGCTGCAGACAGTTCAAAGTAGCATGGAGAGGTGCATGCTTGGTGTAAGCAGGAGAGATAAGAAGAGCAACTCGTGGATCCGAAAAATGACAAGAGTGGAAGACATCATGATGAGAGTAAAATCCCTGCAATGGCAATGGGCTGGACATACTGCCAGAAGGACAGACCATTGTTGGACATCCGGAATTTTACATTGGATTCCAAGGGACAGGAAAAGACCCAGAAGAAGACCACATGGGAGATGGGTGGATGAAATTCGAAAGTATGCGGGAGTGACATGGAGGAGACTGGCAGAAGACAGACCGTTGTGGTGGAAACTTGGGGAGACCTTCGGTTGGTTGGTTGGTTGTTGGATTTTATTGGCGCAAGGGCCAGGTTTGGCCAAAGAGCGCCAGACCAAGAACTATCAGCCACAGATTTTTAAAAAACGTGGAAAATGATTAAGAGCAGACAGGCTTGGTAAAAGTTGAAAAAGAGTATGATGAAAGCTGTGAAGACAAGGTAGTTAATTAGGTTTATATAAAAATTTATTAATTGACTATTATAATTATAATTTTTTTTTTTTTTTTTTTTTAAACAGAACTACACAAAGGATGAGTCACTCTCCTCCCCCACACTCCCCTGCAATGCTGGCAGAGGGCGGGGACGAACTGTCACTCTCTTCTCCCCCATGTTCCTCTGCAATGTTGTTTGAGGCTGGGGACGAACTGTCACTCTCCTCCCCCCTATGTTCCTCTATAATGTTGGTTGAGGGTGGGGACCTCGCTGAGGCCGAGACAGTTGGATGGACACTGCACACCTTTGCGGATTGAGGGCCGGGTCGTCCGCACGTGCAGGCTTCCTGCTTTAAACTGGAAGAGAGGGTCGGCTGCAAAAGAGAAGGCCCAGAATCAGGTAGTCGAAAAATCGCGAGCTCGGGGAAAAACACCTGTGTCGCTTGGTCAGCTGTAGATCGCTTGGCAAGCGCTGCGAGAGCTACAGGGCGCGGAACAAAGGGCTGCACGGGTTGTGGCAGAGACTTAACAACTGCGGCAAAACTACGCTGTCGGGTGTTGGGAATACCCAACTTGGCTTTGGCAGCAGGGTACGAGAGGCCTTCCAGGGTCTTGAGGCGCTGGATCGCCATCTCGTCCTTCCATTTCATACAGTTGCGGGAGTAAGCTGCATGGGCCTCACCGCAGTTAACACAGCAGGCCGCAGAAGTGCAACCTTCCCCGTCATGTTCACCGGAGCCACAATTAGCGCAACGAGCGGAACTCTTACAGAATCGTTGTGAATGCCCGTACCTCTGGCACCTGAAACAGCGCAGAGGACTGGGAATGTACGGGCGAACTGCACAGACCAAGTAGCCTGCTTTGATTTCTGTCGGAACTTTCGGGGAGTCAAAAGTCAAGATGACATTTTTTGACTTAATCATGGAACCATCACGCCGGAACATCATACGACGTGCAGCAATAACACCTTGATCAGCAAGTTCAGTCACGAATTCGTCTTCACTGCAAGGCAAGAGATCAAACTCCGAAATAACACCCCGAGAGGTGTTAAGAAACGGGTGAGGTGTCACTTTCACAGGAATGCCTTGAAGACTAGTGAGGTTCAGAAAAGTGTTACTCTGAGAAACACTGCAAGTTTGGACAAGCAGGTCCCCAGAGCGAAGCTTCCTCACAGACTTCAAGGGGCCAACCGCAGCGTCCAAAGCTTTAGAAATGAAAAAGGGAGATCTGGTGGACAGTCTCTCATTCGGATCGATGGATTCTACAAGCAAGTGAGTAGCATGCGTAGTCACAGCAATTGAGGGAGACGACGCTTCGGAGCGACTGGTACAGCTGCCGAAGAAGAGGTTCCACATTCTTGGTCCAGATCATGGTCTAAAGATCTTTTAAGGGTATGAGACTTGGTAGGTTGAGAAGACGAAGGAGAGTCGTTGTCAACGATCATTTGCTCAGGTGACTTGAATTTGGAGCGTTTGTTTTTGGGTTTACCCATGGAAAAAAGGAGAAGGATTCGTCTGCAGACTACTCCACCCACCACCGAGCCCTACAAGGGAGAACTGGAGGTCTGCAAGCCAAGAAAATGACGCTGGACACAGTTCTGGAGCTTATACGTTGCAGATATAGTCCGTTGGCTGTGATCACACGCACTCGGCGGACACTTCGGCCTCCGGGTACCGTCATGCCAACGCCTTTGGCATGATCCCACAGCCCCCGGGCTCACCCTGCCGTGCTATACGACAAAAAGCCGCTAAAGCCCTGCACACAACTTGGTACAAGACTTCTGACTAGAGGTGGGTTAGTCTCTAGCCTCCCGTTTACAGCGAAGCCGGGGTCGAAGAGGAGTGTTGGCACACAGGAGGCACTTAACCGGTCTCCTGCGACCTCAGCCGCCAGACATCCCATTTCCGCCTCACGGGTCTCCGCACGCGGCAAACATGCAGGTAGGTCTAGCACCCAAACCAGCTAAAAGGAAAAAAAAAAAGAAATCCAAAGAAGACAAATCCTGGCAGGGAACCTAAACGGAATCTCAGCAACCTACGAACTGAGCGGTTAATATAAATCAGTTAGTGGTGGAGGGTAACAAAACCACAAGACCGGGGTGTTAGTACATAACGTGGTAGCGATTAGGTAGAGAATACAACACGGGCAACTAGCCAGTGGAGAAAATAAATAAAAACGAAAAAGCGAGACACAAGACCAGCTCGGGAACGTGGGGCCGCGACTCCCCAACAGCTGGATGAACAGCCGTCCCTGCAAACACCAACAGCACCAAAATAAGAAAAAACAAGCTGTGGCATGACATCAGATGTTGACCAGTCACAAGGTCAGCTCGGGCCGTGGGGGCGCCGCTCCCCAAATAACTGGAAAACCAGTTATCCCCGTGCGGGGGGGGAGACCTTCGTCCAGCAGTGGATTATAATGGTGGACAATGATGATTATGATAATATATACACTGACCGAAAAAAAATCCCAACACCAAGATGCGGTTGTGTTAGATAAATGACAGTTGGAAGGTGGTTTAGAGTTCATCTGTAAGATGACGTCTATGCAAATTTCGCGCTCGGCGCATACGTGTGGCGCAAGTAGCGCCCCTCGGAACATGTAAAGCAGGTTTGCTGTAAATACGCGCTGTAACGTTCGTGAGAGTTAGTTATCGTTGAGATTTGACGTAGTGTGTTGATGTTAGTCAAGAAGGCCTTTAAGAAGACGAAGAAGCCATTATCAAGAACTCACGGAGTTTGAACGAGGTCGTGTAATAGGGCTACGAGAAGGTGATTTTCTTTCCGCAATATTGCAGAACGACTTGGCAGGAACGTAGCCACTGTGCATGATTGTTGGCAGCGGTGGTCAAGGGAAAGTACTGCCTCAAGAATACCGGGTTCCAGCCGGCCACGTGGCACTACTGAGAGGGAGACCGCCGTGTAAGGCGTATGGCTGTGGCGCATCGTACTGCAGCCTGCGGCAGCAATTCGAGCTGTAGTTGCCACCACAGTGACACAACGAACTGTTACAAATCGGTTATTTGAAGGACAGCTCCGAGCCAGACGCCCTGTATCGTGCATTCCACTTACTCCAAACCACTGCCGTTTGTGACGTCAGTGGTGTCAAGCTAGAGCTCATTGGAGGACGGAGTGGAGATCTGTTGTGTTTTCCGATGAAATCCGGTTCTGCCTGGGTGCCAGTGATGGCCGCGTGTTGGTTAGAAGGAGGCCTGGTGAGCGCCTGCAACCAACCTGTCTGCGGCCGAGACACACTGGACCTACACCTGGAGTTATGGTCTGGAGAGCAGTTTCCTATGACAGCAAGAGCACTCTCGTAGTTATCCCACGCACCCTGACGGCACAGTTGTACGTCGGTCTGGTGATTCAACCTGTTGTGCTGCCATTCATGAACAGCATTCCAGCGGGTGTTTTCTAACAGTATAACGCTCGCCCGCATACCGCTGTTGTAATCCAACATGCTCTACAGAGTGTCGACAGGTTGCCGGGGCCTGCTAGATCACCAGATCTTTCATTAAACGAGCACGTAGGGGCCATCATTGGACGACAATTCCAGCGTCACCCCCAACCAGCATTAACTGTCCCTGTATTGACCCACCAAGTGCAACAAGCATGGAACTCAATCCCACAAACTGACATCCAGCACCTGTACGACACAATGCATGACCTTTTGCGAGCTTGAATTCAACATACTGGCGGTTACACCGGTTATTAATGTACCAGCATTTCACATTTAAAATGGCTCTTCTCGCGCTTACATTAAGCTGTGATCTTGAAACCTTAATCGATTAAACATGTTACCTCTACAAATATATTGCCACCATTTCATTCCTCTACAACTATGTTCTCGTGGTGTTAGGATGTTTTTCCGTCAGTGTATATATATATATATATATCGGTGTTGATTACAGCTATTTTATTGTTGTTATTATTGCCTGTATTGGCAGGGGCTATTACTATACTTTTTAACCGAACGTAATTTCAATACTTCTTTTTTTGACCCGGCAGGTGGGGGGACCTTATTCTTTTTCAACATTTGTTTTGATTTTTTGGCCATCCGGATTTATATTTTGATTTTACCGGGATTTGGGATAATCTCTCATATTATTAGCTCGTCGGTTGGGTGGCGAGCGCCTTTTGGGGCTTTAGGGATAATTTACGCAATAGCTTGGATCGGGGTATGGGTTTTGTGGTGTGGGCCCACCATATGTTTTCGGTAGGGATAGATGTGGACACCCGAGCTTACTTTACTGCCGAGACGATAGTAATCGGTGTAACCAAGTTTCTTCTATAATTGTCTCCCTTGAGCCAGTCTCCTCCATGTAACTAAGGCATACTTTCGAATTTCATTCAAAAACATTCATTTCCACCACCGTGTTGCATTTGGATTGGGCCTGTTTTCAAATTTGTCTGTGCACAAAATTCTAGGCGTTATTCTACGGAAACAACTACAGTAACACCCCTAATTACGTAAGTAATGTGCTCCGTAAATTGTTACGTAACTTCAATTTTACGTGAGTCGAATTTGTAAATTACGTTCATAAGAAACTGCAATATTTATTATTATATGTATGTACATGTGTATTATTTAGTATTATTTTATAAAAGAGGCATCATGTAGCAGTATTTACTCTCATATACGTAAACTATAAAAGTATGAAAAATATATCGATACGTAAAAGGATATAAAAATAAACTGAAATACTGTACATGTGTATTCACTTTTCAAATAGGTAAAGAAATGTCTTGTGACTGCTAAATTGGCTCTGCAGGGAGAGAGCCGGCGCTGGGGTTCGATGGTTGTGATGAGGAATGCTGTTCTGCGACAACTTCTTCCCTTCTGGATATCAAGTGAAACTGAAATGTGCTTACTGCGATAAGGCTGTCAAAGACGCAGCTGCGCAAAGCCGCAAACATGTTCATACGTGCTAGTAAGTAGTTCTCAGAATTTTCTGTTTTTTTACGTCAGGAGAAAGGTCACGTGTAAGGAAACAAGTGCAGATAAAGACGCGGCAATTATTACATAACTGGGAATTTACGTAAATCGCGTGTTCGTAACTCGGTGTTTTACTGGAGTTTTTAAGAATGTACATAAACTACTTGTAGCGTTTTTCTTTGGAGGCTTAGCCACGTTTTAAAATGAAACTTCACATAATGTTAAATAATCTGAGAAGTTTTCCCGAAATGTGGAGGAAGGTTTCTAATGGGGTCATGACGTTCAAACTTAGAACTTCGAGTTTGCTCCTGAATATTAACTTTTGAATAAAAGAGCCTTTAGAAAAATATTTTGCTAACATATCCTTTCCACCAGACTTGAGATATTTAGTAATGAATATAATTTTATGGATATAAAACTAGTAGCTGCTTAATTAAAACGATTTTGTATCAATATTTAAACACGTATTTATTATTTCAGTGACCTACCTATACCCAAATTCATGAATTTAAGAAGACCTAAGAGAATAAATAATATATACGTAAGATGACAAGTCGGTATGAAATTTTGTTTCTTTAGAGAGAAAAGGGTATTTACCAATCATAATTCATGTTTAAGGACGAAAGTAGTGAACAGAAATTTGCAAAGCTTCCTGTCATATTTACTATACATGCAAGTATCCTTAGGCAAGGCATTACGGGGAAATGACTTTTAACTTCCAATTTGGAAGTCATAAAAATAAATTTTAATCTCTTGATAACATTTTTTCAATTCAAATAAAATATATTATATTCTGTCTGATCATCTACAAATCTGAACGCGCTCATTATAATCTGATTGCTTTGCTATTCAATTTGTGTGTTAACCCCACGTATTTTCGTAATATCTTTTCCTATGAAATGCGTGCTTTTTTCTTGCATGAATTACTGATTACAACTGGAATGAAAAAAAAAGAAAGTCACGGGAAGGGTTCTTTCTTCCTCGAAAGTTTAACAACCGCATCACTAGAGGTCATACGTTCACGGTTTCATTTGCAGCATATTCGCAACAATATCTACAAATCTCCAAACAATATTCAAAAGATACTTTCTGGTCAGATAGTACGAACTGCCAAAACATTTTACGTGAATTTCCTGACAAAAAGTTAAGCACCATTCCTCCGATAGGGAACTGAAAGTTTTATTTGGTTTCTGCCGATATCTCTGCTTCTGAAGCGCCTGAATTGAAATTTTATTTAATACTACGTATGTGCCGTTTGCAATCTCGAAGTTTTTCTAACGTTTATATTATTTGCAGTTCGCAGTTCCTGCGGTTGGTGGTGTTACTGTGTATTCTGTTTACAGCTGTACCTCAGTTTCTGAAGAACATACTGAAAGAATTATTATTTTTCTGTATGCCGTCACTGCTGCACAGATGAGAAAAAATATTGTTTTTAAACAATACACAGTTTTCGAGCTGAGGGGCTTAAATGGCAAAACCTTCTTCTAACTATCTCTACTTCTGTGCTATGCATTTGAATTTTTTTTCTCTTAGCTCAGCGTTCGCAAAGAAAAAAACTTTTCCCATATTTTATACTTTTCCATAATTTAGTTCTTTCCCCAAAGGAACATAAAACCATACCATACTTTTCTCTCATAGTTCTATTTGAAAATTACTTTGCTTCTGAAATTTTCCTTTATTTAAGAGAAACGTTTTGTGCTCTATTTCTAACTTCTTGTATGATCATTTTCGGCCGCTACTGGGAGAATGTAATTATTCGTGTTTCTACGTGTTTAATAGATTGAAGAAATCCGGCTGATCCTGTTTTTTTTTCAACGTGCTACATTAACTGTAAATAACTTTGAAATATTTTGATCATGTCGGAAGTCATAAAAAACACGTGTTCATAACAATGAGTAGGCAACTTTCCATTATATATCTGCACTGAATACTTTTTTAAAATCGTGAGCTGCATTAATGAAGCACGTCATTTTGCCGATTTCGCAGCCCTCATTATTAATATTATGTGAGCATCCAGTGATATAGGCATCCACTGTGCACATCTTTCTTTGTTCCTGATACATTTTTAAATCGTTGAAATTTATGTCCCGAAATTATCCCGAAATTACTTGTCATATGGCCAACTAATTTGTTGAACTCTCTCTGGAAATTGGGAGTTGAAATGTATTTCGAATTCGGATGACCTGAACTTTCTTCGGCACCGGAAGGTACTATACAACAAAAAACAAAAGCCCTATGACCATCTGCCAAATATGATGTCGGTCATCCCCGTCCTCTAAAACGTCTCTTAGCCGACGAGGCGTGAGCAACACAAAATTTCTAAAAACGTCCTTTTGTATCTGATACCCATATGTTACCACCAAGCATTTTAATTCCAGTAAGTTACGTGGTCGACTCGCAGCAGATCGAAGTAGCTGTTGAAATACAAACCACAGATCCTTGATTGGATGATGTCTGAGGAATCTGGGACCAGAGCAATACTTGGAACTCTTTCGGATGTTCCCAAACAATTCTCGAACTATCCAATTAGTGTGGAATGGCACATTATTATTCTGAAAGAAAGCAGTTCTAGAGAGGTATCCCGTTATCTCTAAATAATGCTCCTGGACTACATTTCCTCTACTGGCATGTTTCCTCCCCCTACAGTACATCCTGGTGTCAACACTTCAGTAAATAAGCAATGTAAACATATTCGCCCATCAAAACGGTTCAACGCGAAACGAGATTCATCTGACCAGACGACGTTCTTCCTTTCATCGAATGCCCAGTTTTGATGTTCGCCTGCGAAATGGTTGGCGTTTGTAACCGTTGACAGAGGTTAGAATGGGATAAAACAAAATAACTAAACTTTTACCTGATTAGATTTCAAAATTACGTAGGATACGAGATTCGTATCGCTTGAAAAAAAGAAAAGAAAATACGAAAATTGCAATTTTAGAAAACGAAATAACTAACATTTTGTGCAATATAGCAAGGTGAGTTAAATCAAAAATCGTCAATAACGGAACTATGCAGTTCTGAAAAAATTATGAAATTCGGATTACTGAACGAGAGTTGTTTAGTTTATGTATTTTACTAGTAGAAAGTGCATTATCAGTTTTTAAATATCTCCAAAAAGTTCATCGATATGTTATGTCATATGGAAATCCTGACTTAGATTATGGCTGAACCACAAATGATTGAGGTTGTGTGGGTGTATGTTGGATGACATTAGAGAATATATTCTCAAACAGCTGGTGAGTTATTAAGGATTTTGCATTTCAATGTATACACATCCACTTTTATTTTTTTGGGGGAAACATTTCTGCCTCGTCTAGCAATCAGAAAACATTCGAATGGAAGCTCTTGTACGCGCCTGGGCGGGTACACTGTGTTTTCTGGGGTGGTGATATAATTCTGATACGACTGTGTATTTTATTTTAAGTGCCACTTTCTAACATGTTGTAATTATTGTGTACTATATTCGTGCACATGCAACACGGCATCGTCAGTTTCGTCACATGCTAAAATTAGACTATTCGTTATTTTGAGTGAATTTGCCATATCACTTTAATGTGCGTTGGTTATCGCTGGGACAGGTGTTAGCAAAGATGTTATATTTGCGAAAACAGAGAGTAAAATTTATGACGAATAGAATCATCAATGTGAATAATTGAAAGAAGATTTCTATAGAAATGTTGCATTCCTGTGAGATATCATTTCAAAGGAAAATGACTTGAATATGTCTCTGCATGGTAAAACTAAGTCCTGTACATGACATGTAGCAAAAATACAAACATTTCGAAAAAGTCTATCTTTATTCAAAACTCTTCTTCTTCAAAAGGAACTTTCGGATGAACTATTTCCTGGTTAGCAGAGGGCATTGACGTGTATGAGGATACACAAGAATCATTTGAAGAACACGCTGCTGTTATAGAATTATTAATAGGAGAATACAATGAAAGGTTCACTGACTTTGAGAATCATGGCATCACACTGAAATTAGCATTTCAACCTTACCTAGCTGATGTTTCCATGTCTCCTAAAGAATTACAGAAGAATTGATTGAGCTACCAGAAGATCACATTTTAAACTCTTTATTTGACCCTAAGTAAGGTGCAATTGAATTATGGAGAAGTGCAATAGAATACCCACGACTTCGCAACATGCACGAAGAATGCTTTCTCACTTTTAAACTAATTGCTGAGAACTTACTTTCGGCTACCTAACCAAAATCAAAACGACCTTGATCTCACATTTGACGGATACCCATTAAGAGGATCAGCTGGAACTGCGTAACCCGACGTTGCAACTAAATATGCAAATGCATTCCAACAAAAAGCAGTCGCACCAAAGTCATTAGTAGGATAGTTAACTTTAGAATTAACAATTTGTTTCCTTTTTGTAGTTAATATACAGAAGTCTAGTTTTTACAAACTCATAAACATTTTATAATATATTCATTTAAGGTATTTTGAATGTGGCCTTCCAACCAAAAAGCTGCCCCACCTCTGCTCTAGTGCTACAATTTGTAAAAATCATCAGCTCAATATTAATCTACATAAACTGATTTTACTTGAGCCTAACTAAAGGCGCCCCATTTAGTTCTTTCATCTAACGTTACTTTAGTTTTGAGTGAAGGTTATGTTTATTTAACATTTATTACAGATAATAAACTGAAAACGTTGTAATAATTCTTTTTTCCTGCATTACAAGAGAAGAAAGGGTGGTAAAATTAGTAAAAAAAAGTGCTAACAATTGACTTTATAGCATATCTGAAAATAAGGTATTATATCTAAGAATATGGCGAATAATTTTATAATTTGGACCCTCCTTACTATTTACGTACACTGCAAATCCTTGGAACACATTAAGAACACATTAGGACCTTATTTTAGAACGCAATGTGTGCCAGATTAAGAACACTTTAATGTGTTCTTATTTAGAACATATTTGGAACACATTTTAAGAACATATTTTGAGAACACATTAATGTGTTCCCAATATGTTCTTATTTAGAACACATTGGGAGCAAGTTTTAGAACACATTTTTGTTCCAGTTTAGGAACACATTAATGTGTTCTCAATGTGCTCTTGCTGAGAACACATTAATGAAATGCGTTCCTAATGTGTTACTATTAGAACACATTTTTAAATGCCTTCTGAAATGTGTTCCCATTGTGTTTCAATCAGAACACAATAGCAGCAAAATGCAGAACACGTTCTGTGCTAGATTAAGAACACATTTTATGTGTTCTTAATGTGTTCGAATTTAGAACACATCGGGTGTAAATTTTAGAACACATTGAGAACATATCAGGAGCACATTCATAATTGAATGGGAATACATGCAAAATATGTTAGGAGCCCATTACCAACATATTGGGGACATTCAAAACGTATTTTGAACACATTCTGGGCAACTCATTGACAAAATGGATTGCTGTGAAATACAGGTGTACCATGTCAGCAAACTCTGAATTCCAAGTGTGTATTGTGGATTAGAAATTTATTTCAGATAGTTGCTTCTGGAAACTGATGATAATTTTGAAACTTCTCTTAAGGATGGGTAACGTTCATCTAAGACAGTTAATTGCTCAAGCTAAATTTATTCTTTTGAAATTAATAGTGCTGAGTGATGAAATATGTTTTTAATGTTTGTGGGTAAATTTTGAACTATGTTTACCAATGGAATTTTCACCATAAAGTAATAACATATTGCTTTAATAGGAATGAAAAATAAATGTTCATATAAATGTAACACAAACAGTCCACTATACAGCAAAATAATTTATTGACAATATCTTTATTTTTAATAAGGACTTTATTTAGTTTCCCAAACAACATATGGGGTTTTTTTTTGTTCCGTCAGTTTTATGATAATGAGCTGATAGCCTTTTTGATTTTTGACCTATATATATATATATATTTTTTTTTTTTGAGGTAGTTCAGTTCAAATGTGTAGTAAAATGTTAGCAGCACAGTTAACAGCGACAGCGTCTGGGCAATAGCGATAAAATTCCCCTGGAACAGAACAGCAGCATCTGTTGTTTGTTTCCACTCTATTTGTACTATCGCATAGGGTAAAACATACTCTTCCACACTCTGCACTTTTTCTATGAATTCCACAGCATCCTGAAATTAAAAAGACAAACAAATAAGCTGTATATGCCACTCTGAACAATGACTTAAGATATTTGAAATTATGGATAGCAAAATTAAATTTGACATTTTTTAAAAATAAAATTTAGGACAAACATGCTTAGAAAAAAAAATCACAATTTGCATTTGCAGGTTTAAGAGCAAATCACTTGTTTAATAGAGAACTGATCTTCTCCCATAGTCTGGTTTCCTCTTAAGTATATTTACAGAAACACATATTTTATGTGAAATCCAACACTGCTATTCATTTGTGTTATTTCTCCTCCCCTAAAATATGTGTTCTTTTTACAAACACAAAAGTTATAGATTGTACGAGGTGGTACTGAGAAGTAGTATGTGCTAATGTAATTACATTTCACCACTTTTTCCATTGCCACAATTGTATACAATGATTTTTATGGATATACACTAACAGGCTTTGCACTTGTAACTTATTCGGATATCATATAAAGCATTATGTTAAAATGTACTGTATGCCAGGTTGTTTCTCTAGTATCTATAGAAATATTCTTAGTTATAATCACAGTAAAAAAGGCAATTCCGGTAACGTGATATACGCATTTTGCTAGATCACTAAGAACCTTTCTGCATTCCACAAATCAGCTATTTTATCTGCCTTCCATTTCTTTTTCTCACTTTTCTTTATCCTTTAGCTGTTCTAAGTATGAAGCATATATATATAGCATGGGACTGCTTCACATAATTCAAGAGCTGTTTAGGAATTGGAATGGAATTAATGGAGTTTTTATGCAGTCAGATTGCATCGTTACAGACATACGGAGTGAATGCATGAATCCAAAATAAATTCTTTCCTTTGTAACAATGCAATTGTTTTATGAAAAGCTCCTTTCCAGCTTAATGCTAGCAGGCAATAGTGTTAGACCTGCTTGGAGAAGTTTGATACAGCAACAGCAATCAGTTAAAAATTATCTGTTTTTTTCTTTGTGGAGCTAACCTCTGAATCCCAGAGAACAGCTTAGTGATATGTATATGATGATGTAATAAGGACCCACCAGCTGAATCTTTAATATCTGGAATCTCGAACCAATATTTACAGATATTTGCATCTTCTGAGTTTTATAGATTCTGTAACTAACCTTCAATTTTTACTCAAATCCAATGAAAACTTATCGAATTACACATAAACAAATTTTAGGTTGCTATTTAGAGAAACACTGCCATTATAGCTTGGAGCATCATGTTTTGAGGAAACTAATATCTAGACTTTGGCCCATTATTAGAAATGCTGACACTTTTATTGGCAGGAACTATTGTTCCTTGTTATTGCTTGTGGAGGAGAGGAAGTGGGAAGTGTTGCAAGTGGTAGTTATAACATTCTAATCTAGGTCAAGTTCTTTTTTTCACTATTGCTATTTGTAGCTGCCTACAAAAAAAAAAAAAAGACAGGTCAAATTTTAAGAGTGAATTATTATATCTTCAAAATTTCAGAACAAAAATGGTAAAATCTAAGGATTTTTCAGGGCACGGAAAAAAGAAAAATCAAGAATTTCAGGACAACTCTAATCCCTGCTTTACTTATAATACAAATATTGTTCTTTAGTTACATTGTAATATTACCATGGTTCTAGGAATTAAATGCTTTTAACATGATTTAAATTATTCACTGATCAGTGCAAAGTTTCAAGCCTTTATTATGTTAACAATCAACACTTTACAATGCATACTGTGATTTCAAATGAAACTGCTAAAATATTCCTTTCATGATACTGACTGAGCAGATTTTACATTTTCCCTAAGATTACCTAGTTTTCTCCTAAACATATTTGTCACATGTTGACCCCATCATGTAATTTTTTGATTCCCTATAAATTGTAATATTTTTCAGTAGCTAACTCACAGTTTATGGCAAATTATCATTCTAGGGTATTTACACAAATAAAAAAATCAAAATTCCAGTTTTTGAGATACTCATCAAATTTAATATTGCATGACACTGAATTTAAAATAAAAAAATTGTGCACTAAAGTATCATTTTGAAGCCTGAAAAAAAGGCACTTAAGAGAGACCAATTTTCTTACTCTGCGGTAAAGTTAACTTGATTTATATTTCTCCAATGTAAGAATTTGGCAGATTTTCTAATTTTTTTTTACTTCATCAGTTTGTTAATTAAAAAATTATGGTGCTGAAAACTTAACACACAATCACCCCTTGTTTCTGCTAACAAAACTGCAAAAGTTTCATGAAAATCCAAGGTAGTCAAGTTGAAAATGCTTTGTTGGTTTAACATAAATAACCCTAGTGAGAATAATTGGCAGTGAAACACGTAACACATGAAACATTAGAATATTTTCAGAAACACTCTCTGTTTGAACTTATATCCTCTATAACTTCCAAATTCCTTCATATAAAATTCTCGTATCAAGAACAGATCGACATTAGTTTTCTGGATGTTAACATCAACCCAGACTTCTCACTTGGTCCCTCTGTTTACAGGAAACCTTCTGCCACCCATAATATCATCTCTTACCATTCCTGCACCTTTGGAAAATACAAATTGACTGTATTAAAGGCATACATCCACAGAGCTAACCTTATTTGTAACAGCTCTTCAGCTCTTCAAAACAAATATCAGATCATCAACATTGGCAAATTACATGGCTTTCCATATCTCTTAGCACATAGGCTAATTAAAAATCTGAATCACAGAATAGATCTACTACTTTACTGCCTGAACTTTCCACCACTCAGTTTGTTGGCACTTTGCCCTTTAGCCTGGCCTTCACTCACAAAGTTTGCTCTGATTTCAAATCTTTTGGCTACAGGATTGCTGTTAAACCACCTCCACATCTTCTTAACCTTATCCTTAATGACAGAGATCCCAATAAACCCCTAGAGTTACAAGGTATCTACTCTATCCCTGTCAACACTTCCACAGGTGTTACCCACTATATTGATAGCTTACTTAACAAAGCATCAACCTGTGATTGGTGAAACATATCGCTGATGCTAAGAAAAGCAACCCTTCTACCCCCCGCCCTTTCAATTTTAACTATCAGCGATACGTCCGCGATTCCCGATTGGCAAACTGTTAAATGTATCGCTCCGTTCAGCAATCGAAAAGCCCTCTGGTACCGCAAAAGCATTGAAATCTTCTGTACTCCTAACACCTGCAATACAGATGCACCTTTTAACATACTTATCATTTGTAAAGCTATTTTGAAATCTGGCAACAACTAATGCTTATACATGTTTCATTCCATGGCTGATGAAGGTAGAAGTTACTACCGAAAGGTCCCACAACTTGTAATTCTTACATAACTTATGCGTGATATGTGAACATCAAGAATTATTCTAACATAAATAACCCATTTCTTGCACAGAAAAAAAAGTGTCTTAAATAATTTGCAAAAAATATTTGAGAGGTATTTTTTAACCAGCCAATATCTATACAAGCTTTAAAAATGAATGGCACAGTATTTTAAAACCCAACATGACCAGTACAAAAACGTCGGCATGCAATTATTCCACATCACCTTTTCCCTGTCATTCATAGAAAGGTATTCAGATTGGAGGGGCACAAAACAAACAGCACCAATAAAAAAAATTGAAAATCAGATTAATCCCAACTCTCTTATTTCTTTTCATTGCAATATTTATTGGAAATATGCTTCCTTTACCACTAGCAGACAAACTAGTTTTGCACCATCAATTGATATCTTTCTAGGTATTTGGACTATGACCAGTTAATTTAGAATGTAACAGCTGTCAAATCAAACCTTCCTCTTTTGTGGTGGTTTTAGCCACCACAAGCAACTCATAGGGCTATAAACAATAGTTATAGTATCTGAAAAGAGTAATTTCATTTAAATAAATTTTACGTTAAGTATATAGTATCAACAGTAAATATAAAAAAGATTTGAGTTGACTGTACATCAGGGCTATAGCTAGCAGGGAGCCAGAGGAAGCTCAGCCCCCTCTCCCACAAGGCAAGCAAAGTTCCCCTGGAAAGTTGATGCTATCGTTAATTATCTGCAATTTTATTTTCAGTGGTTTATGGAAATTCCTTTTGCATTTCATTATAAGCACAAATATTTTGCTTTGTATATTCATGTAATTTAAAAAAAAGCAAAATTGCACTGATACACCATGAACAATGGATAACTGAAAAAATTCCTTCTGGAAATGAATCTGTAGGAACAGCTGTGCCAATGATTCTCTGCCATATGGGCACCAAACTTGCTGCTGCTAAGGGTCAGAAAAAGTATTATTAAAAGTTTAGCTTTAACCGTCTTTACACGATATTTCAGAAATGATTAAAACAATATTTAAATTCCAAAATTTAATTATAGTTAAAATCATCAGATCCTTCAAAACGCCTTGCGATTAATGAGATTAGATTTTGATTGTAGCTGTGGGCATGCATTTCTTGAACCCCATGGCTGATGTCTATAAAACAGTGTTCCCTGTTGTGCTTGTATGTCATTTTACCTGATGGTGAAACGCAGTGTTTTTGAAAGAACTCGTGATTTTAACTATCATTAAATTTTAGAATTTAAATGTTTTAATCATTTCTGAAATATCATGTAAAGATGGCGAAAGCTACACTTGTAATGTTCTTACAGCATGATTTTAGTCTAGCCTACATTGTTTAGAGCATTAATATTAATGTTATTATTATTATTTGAGAAACATGAAATGTAAAAGAACGTAAAAAAGGGGGAGGGCAAAAGCACAGTTCGCCATATGAATAAAACATTTCATCATCATTAGGTAGTTGACTATGACATATGTTAGACTGCTGTTAAAAAAGTTCCAGTTGGTTAATTTCATACTCCTACAAAGAAGTGTTGTCATGGGAATGTTTTAGCTAAACATTCTTCTAGGTGATGTAGAACAGTACTAAAGAGGTTTTTTTTTTTGTACGAGAGAGAGAAAGCTTTTAACTTCTTACTGTCGATTGTTTTTCAGTACGAGTTTTTCGATGTATGTGTGGGAGAAGTGTTTATCGGCAGGAATCTACGGCTTTTTGAGTAGGGGTAGGGATGTTTGACTGTTCATCCTGTTAAGAAGAGGTTACCTCTGAGCACCAGCAAAGGAGAATGCATGATTAATGATGGAGAAGAAAGGGCCAAAATTTGGCATCAACTCCTTGATGCCATTGCATGTATTCATGAAAAAAACCAGAATAGTAAACTAAAAAATCGTTTTCTCATGCTATTGGAAGTTATGTTTCCTCCAGTGATAATGACCCTGACACTTAGCCACCATTGAACGAATTCTGAAAATGCAATTTATTTTTTCCCTTCCAAAGTTTCCTTCATCCTTCTCCTCTTTTTCATATTCTAATCCCCCTACTTTTCGGCTGGAGAAATCATTGGGTCGTGAAATATTCATAAAAGGAATAAAAACACATAGCAAAACTTGTATTTGTATTCATGAATGAATGTACTTTGCCATTTGAACAATGACCTCCCCCCCTTCCCATCCCATCCCAATGTATCATCCGGTGGAGATCTAGCTACGGCCATCCCATCCCAATGCCTTCCCTGGTGGAGATCTAGCTACGGCCCTGCTGTACATACAATACACCAGAAAAAAATTTATACTTTTGTTCCGAGCTTGTTTTAAGGTTCTTAATGACCACTTAAGGAACTCTGAGGGCTATAAACAGTTTTCCATCTTTAATTAAGGACCACTGGTAAGTGGTTTTAGGAAAGACAGTCAATGCTGTAAGATAGTAAAACACATCACCTGTGCCGTATCCAGGAGCTGAACTTGGGCCCAGCTTGGACAATTCATCACAAACCAGTGTACCCACCCAGGCGTGTCACAGAGTGCATGTGACAAGGACGACCACATAGAGATATAAGCGGCCGGTCAGGACAGATGAGCCATAGTGTGTTAAGTAAACACAATGGACAGAGGCAGTGATTTGACAGATGTTCAAAGGGAATGATAATTGGCTACCACACCAAAGGTGAAAGCATCTCAGAAACAGCAGAATTTGCGGGCTGTTTGCAAGGTGCTGTAGTAAGGGTGTACTAAGGATGGATCGCTGGCACACCGAATATCTCCCAACGTCATAACTGTGGAGCCCAAAGCCATTGACCCCTATGGAGAACGTCGCCTCCGTTGACTGGTAAAGGGCAATTGATGCGCACCAGTGCAGCAATTGACCACGCAAATGCACACTGGGGCACCCAGGTACGTGTCCCCAATAACAGTACAGCCAATCCTCTCACACATGGGTCTCTGGAGTCAACGCTCCGTCAAGGCACCCATGATAACCTAGGTCCATCGACAACAAAGTCTGCAGTTCACATGGGATTACTGTCATTGGACAGTGGAAGAGTGGGAAAAGGTTGCCTTCTCAGATAAATCGACGTTTCTACTCCACAGAAGTGACGGGCAGTGGCGATAGAACATCGGACACATGAGAACTAACACCCGGACACGCTTGTTGGCCAAGTACAGGCTGGCAATGGCAGTTTGCATGTCTGGGATATATTTTCCTGGTATGACCTGGGACCGCTGGTACTACTGGATGGGTCCCTGAACACCAATGGCTACCTGTCCATCCTCGCTGACCACATGCATCCCTTCATGTTAGATGTTTTCCCTGGTGGTGATGGTGTCTACCAACAGGACAATGTGCCCTGTCATGTCGCTAAGGGGGTGCACGACTGGTTCCAGGAACATGACAGTGGTGTCTCTGTTCTCCCTTGGCCAGTGAAATCGCCCGACCTCAATCCCATAGAGCACTTGTGGAACTATTTGGATTGACAGGTTTGACGTGCTGACCCACAAACCATGCCATTTCCAGGACCCTCGTGCTCTGCTGCAGTCCCGATGGGCCCGTGTGCCTCAGGCAATGTTCCAGGGCCTCATTGTGTCCATACTACTCCGTCTCGCCGAGCTGTCATCCAGGCCAAGGGTGGTTATTCCCATTATCAGGTAGGTGGTCATATTAATCTGATACAACTGTGTATGTTTTCTATGAAGGAAATAATTTCACTGATGCCTTTTTTTTAAATGGCATTAATGAAAAATAAACAATACAAATCAAGCTTTCTATTATGGAAGCAAACTGGTATGCTTTTAAACCTGCAGTTTAACAAGTATAGGGAGAAAAATAATATTTGCACTTCATACATGTTCTTTCTGGGGGCTAAGTTTACCAAAAGCTTTCACAGAATCTTAATGTACAATATTTCACCACTATTCTATTTTATGCCTTCATTTGTACAATACAAAGAAATGACTTATGTATTCACAGGCAATCAGGCATCAGAGATTGTTGCAATTTGATGCACACATGGTGTTAAATATCATAGAAATGGTTACGAATTAAAGCTTCCCTTGTACACACAGTGAAGTAATTAATTGAAGCCATGTTCTGTTAATCAATTTAAATATATTTTTGTTTAGGATCTCTGAGACTTCAATTATTATTTTTCGTATAGACACTACTACAAAAACAGCTGAAGAGAAAATGTTTGTTGTGATAGTCAGCAAAAAGAATTTTCAAAGTATTACGAATCTAACTTTAGATAACTTTGCTGAGGAAAAATTCCTGGGTAAAAGCTCAAAGGGTTTGATATTTTGATTGATAAATATTTCTTTTCATCTGGGCTGCTGGACAGAAAAGAATAGAAAAAGGGCATTAACAAACTTTTCTGATTATCAACTTTTTTTTATCGTTATTTAGTTCTGACAGAACACCCCTTTCCACAGAAAAAGTAAATGCAAGACATTTCAGAATCTGAAAAAATGCTGGATGTGTGTGTGGTTTTATTGAATCTATTCAAAATCTAATTTTAGAATGATGAAGTACATAAAAACAATAAATGAACACAAAAAACATCCACATCTAGTAACCATTTATATTAGTACACTTTCACCTAGAAACCTAATTTCTTTTCACAGAAAGATCGTTTATTTTTACTTTACCAAAATATACTGTAGCTGTGAACCTTCTTACATTAGCAACAATGTATAAATGGAATAAAGTTTCACTTACTTCATCACATTCTTCTTGAAGCTTTCATTAGTTTAAATCTATTTCAATTTGTTATAGAATTTATTTACATTAATATACTCTGCATTAGGCTTTTCATTTTCATTATGAAAAACTAAGATCACAATTTGGTATGAACATTTTTAACAGAAGAGATTTATATTTCACATATATATAATTTGTGACTACAGAACTTGTGGTGGTGAGATAGAATGAAAATACCAATGTTTTCCACAATCAAAGGGCTATTATGCATTGACTATAGTTTCGCAGAGCGTTAGGCTCGGCATCATCAGGACGAATGGAGCATAACATTCAAATCATTGTGACATTATCAAAGTTCTGGTCAGTCACGGTTTTTCGTGTGTTGATTCCACTCGCTTGAAAGAAATGGAGTTGATGTCATGTTGGTGACAAGCCGTGAAGAGTTCCGGTATATGTGGAAAGCTTCCAATACATTAAGCTTGACAGTCGAATCAGATTTATCAATGAGCGTAGCGTTTCCAAACAAAAATTTATGGTTATTTTTGTGACAATGTTGGGCTACAGATGACTTCTTCAGTTCACAGTTCTGTACGCAAGCCTTGTGTTCCGTCACACAGAAACTTAAGCCCTGCGGGTCTGTCCTATACATGAAAGTCCACATTCACAAGGTATCTGATAAATTCCCCAGGAATTTATGTCTTCGACGTAGTCTTTTGATCTGTAAAAATTTATCTTGTTTATGGGTTTAAAAACCACGTTGAAATTAAAACTTTTGAGAATTTTTGAAATTCCAAAGCAAATCTGAGGAGCAAAAGGGATAACCACCGAATTCTCTCGTATTGCGAGGTCTATTGGCATGAGCGAGCAGACTGGTTTCAGTTTCCTAAATTTTTGGACAGCTTTATCTATAACGGAAAGGCTATATCCTCTGTGTACTGCAATTTGTAAGAAAATCAAGCTCTTTCTGCAAGGAATCCTCAGTGGAGCATACGTTGTTGTTTTTTTATTTATTTTTTTATTTTTTTTTATTGGAGGTTTAACGACTACCGTGAGCAAATGGGGCATATGTGTATTGCCCGATATACGTATTTGTAGAAGGCGGAGATTTTTTTGTTTCCATAGGTGATTTGGTTTTGCATGTGGGAGTAAGGAAACAGCAAATGGTTTTCGATAAGCTGTTGTACTAAAGTATCCTTCAGAGCATGGCACAAGGATGTCAAAGAATGGTTAGCAGCCATTATTTTCAGTCTCACATATGTACTGTATGAGGATCAATTTAATTGATAAGTTCAACTAATTTAGGTATTTCCGAGTTCATGCTATTCCAGAGAATAAAAGTATAATCTACATATCGAATCTACAGATCAAATGTGACAAGCTGAAAGAGTTTGTCCTCAAAGTGACACATATAGACTTTGCATGAAATAGGCGACAGTGGTCTGCCCATTGCAAGGCCTTCCGTCTGTTGGAAAAATCTTCCACAATGATTTGAATGTTTATGCTCCATTCATCCTGATGATGTCGAGCCAAACGCTCTGCGAAACTATAGTCAATGCATAATAAACCTTTTATTGTGGTAAATGTTGGTATTTTCATTCTATTTATATTTCACATATCAAAATATTCTGACCACATCCACTTGCAAAAGTGTGTATGTGTGTGTCTGTGCAGGATGATCTAAAAGTTACACTATCTGTTAATACACTGTACTTAACAAAGCTGTGTGTTATGGTTAGAGTAGCAGAATGTAGACGTACACAGATAGTTTTCAAATTATTAGCAGATTTTGCAGATACGTTCTAAATTATTGGCTGATTTTGCAGATACTTCAAATAAATTGTGTCAGCAAAAATCAGTGTTAATATCATAAAATACCACAGAAAACCTGTTTTCATTCAAAAATTTTGCATACTGTACACTTTTGTGCTAAAGACAGCACAGAAAAATATTCACATTTCCTATCATTGACTGCATGAAAGTAATGCAATTTCATTGACCACAGAAAATATTTTTAGTTGTATGTTTTGTGTCCAAAAGATGTATTACCATTAAATTTGCAAAAATCTCTCTCACCGAGGTAATATTAAAACAGGAGGCCTTTCCAAAGCATGCAGCATCATTGAAGTCCGTTCACACCATAACCTAAAATTTACTGAAATTAATTTTATGTTTGCTTTTTTTTACTGAGCACACACAATTTTTTTAAGGAATTGAAATCTAAGAATATAAAATTTTCGAATTATGTGAATTTTCACTTCTTCTGCATGAACTCAAGTGTGTATATTGGTTAAACTAGTCACACTGAAAGTAAAGAAATATGCATGAAAAGGGGTTTTGATTCTGTTTTCAATACAAATTGCATTGCAACTGATGATATTAACTGAACAGGTGTTAAAAACTACATTTTGAATCCAGCTCTAAGTTGATCTGATCAGTTGCGTTCAACAAATAAAAAATATATATATAAGTGGATAATCAAGTTAATTTGCCATCTGTATTTGGCTAGTTGTTTCAGCATACTGTTTCTTGTCACTTATTAATGAATAAAATAGCCCTACAGTGTTTTACATCATAAATGCATAGTAGCCACTGCTAAATAGTTTGATGCATATAGTTGTTTCTCTTCCAATTATACGTTAAAACAAGCAATATTAAGGATTCATGCCTTTTGAAAGAATGAACAGTGCAAAACATACCTAAAGATATAAATCCTTAATGTGTCTTTTTATTTACTAATTACCATCCTAAAATTGTCAGATGAATTATTTATAAGTTTCTTCAAAATTATATTTTAGACTCAAGACAAAAAAATTTAGCCTTAAATAACTCTCCCCAAAGAAAACTAAACCCCTACAGCCAGTCCTTTGATGCAAGACAACAGTATGCCAAAATATCAAGAATTGAGAACAGTAAAATGTTTGCAGACAGCACAAGCAACTTGCTGCCATCATTACACATATAGTGTATCAAACAGCAGATGGGAAAGAGAAGCATGCAACTTGTTTTATGTTTTCTGACACACAAATGAAAAAAAAAACTAAAAAGCCAAAGCAAATAAAGTAATCTTTGCAAAATTATTACTGACAAACTTACCCTGATTTAAATTTTGGATACTGTCGAAGTAACCAAAACGAAATGCTGAAACACAGGCAGAATCGTCTCATGTCAGACAGTTGTCTCATGCACAGGTACAGATGTTTACTTCCTGAACATAACAAAAAAATAACCATGGGATGAAACCAAATGCATTGGAGGGAGGTAGATGGGCAAATGTAATGCTGTCACTTCTAAAAAAAAAAAATGAAGGAAATCAATTGAGCTAGCAATGCCCTCTGCAATTGTGGAAGTTGGTGGAAAATACATGGCTATTGGAAAGGTACGGCATTTGATTCAACTCATAAAGTATTGCATAAATAATGCAGAAAGAATATTCATGAATGAACACATTTCAAAATCAAATTGCAATTAACAAGTTCTCAATTTCGACAAAAATCAGCTATTATCGTAAACAGAAAATACGGTGTTATACAGGGTGTCCGAGAATTATTGGACACATTACAAAATTATGTACAAAAAAAAAAAAAAAAAAAAAAAACCTATGAGCGCTGTCTGTTTTTCTATGTCACGTATTACTAACACAGTTTCTATATTTTTGTTTTGCAGAATTGTTATTCCCAGAATCCGATAGATGGCGCTAGGTGGGGCCTAATGAGGAATCTGTGAGAAGTGTGCAATCAGTAGTTATGTCATCCATACAGCAGAAGGCGATGTGTATGTTATGGCTTGCGGAATTAAAGTCTGTCGTTAAAGTTAAAAGACGGTACCGTTTAGAGTATGGTTGTAATCCTCCACCAATGAATTCAATTAAGCAGTGGATGAAACAGTTTAAAGAAACTGGCAATGTGGAACATCGTGGAGGAGCCGGCAGGCCTAGCGTCAGCGGTGAGGCGGTTGACCAAGTTAATGAAAGTTTCCGACGAAGCCCCAGGAAATCCGTTAATAAAGCAAGCAGAGAACTGTGCATTCCGAAATTGACAGTTCACGATATCTTGCACAAGAAGTTAAAGTTTCATGATTATAAAATTCAAATAGTGCAAAAGATGCATGTAAATGATCACACTCTGCGATACGTTTTCACTGTGGATATGCTGCATCGAGTGGAAAACGAAGAAAACTTTCTCAGTACTGTAATTTTTAGTGATGAATTCACATTTCATGTATCAGATATTATGAATCGTCACAACTGTAGGATATGGGGCAGTGAACTGCCTCATGCTGCTATTGAACTGGAACGTGATTCTCCAAAAGTTAATGTGTGGTGCGCCCTATCAAAAAGAAAAGTGATTGGCCCTTTCTTCTTCGGCAAAAAACCATAAATAGTGACATTTACCTGGATATGCTAGAAAATTTTGCTATATCCCAGATCAAAATATATGACGTTGTTTTCCAACAAGACGGCGTGCCACCGCATTGGTCAACGTTTGTACGTAAGTGCCTAAATAAGCATTTCCCCAACGGATGGATTGGGTATGGTGGTCCAATTCCGTGGCCTCTCCAGATCTAACTCCATTGGATTATTTCATGTGGGGTTATGCGAAGGACCGCGTCTATCAAACGCCTTGTACTGATTTGCAGGAACTGAAGCAGCCTATCACAGCTGCTATTAATTCCATAATTCCTCAGATGCTTGCCAATACATGGCATGAAATTGAGTATCGCTTGGACGTACTACGAGCAACCAAGGGATCTCACATTGAAATTTATTAACTTGTGTGGTTACACTGTACATAAGTTAGTACAGTCAGTTTCTTTGTATCTGTTTAATGTTTTGTTTTATATAATTTTGTAATGTGTCCAATAATTCTCGGACACCCTGTATATAAGCTCACCAAGCATGAACATTAATACATGAAGTTGCAGAAATACAAATTTAAGTATACTGCATTATCTTTCCCTCATATTTTTCTTAACTTCCTAAAACTGTTATTGAAAAATATTTTTACCCCATGAGCTGATGCAAAGTAAATATTACATATAGTATAAGAAATAAAGGGGGTATAAATGTTTTAAGTTTACAAGACCATCGCTGCTTTTCCTTAGACATCCAAATTGCAGTGCTACTTTCATACTCAATGAATTATAATTTTAACAGCTATCTCTACATACAGTATGACTTGAATGACCAAAACAGCACTCAATGTCATCTAATTTTATAACCGAGCACTTTTGATTTTGATCATCCATAAACATGTTCATATGAAGTAAATAGACAAGTGAACAATTAATATATCACTCCCTCTAACTGATACATGTAAGTAGTAATGCCTTTCTTAAATTTAATTTTTTCTTTGACTAAACTTGTGGTTTTTTTTTTGTTTTTTTTTTTTGCTGAGGAACAAGTTATAACACTATTTTTTTCTTTTGTTCTCTTGAAAAACATCAAAAAGATGAAAATGGCATAGGATAGACACTGAAAGATTGAAATGGTGATGAATAAGTTCTGTTTTTCTTCTTGCAATGATTCGATCTTTTACATGAACTAAAAGTCACCAAATTGTATTTTTTATTCATTGGAAGTTTAACGACCACCGTGAGCAACTCAATGAGCTATAAGCAGTCGCCCGTCCCTAATTTAGGGTCACTGGTTCCAGGGAAGGGAGAGAGCCAGTGCTGTAAGACAAACACAACACCCATGCCTGACCGGGATTCGAACCCGTACCCCTTACGGACGAATGATCAGAGGCCACCGCCTTAGACCACTGCGCCACCGGGGCGGCCGGACGAATGATCAGAGGCCATCGCTTAGACCACTGCGCCACCGAGGCGGTGTCAGCAAATTTACTTGACTGCAGTAGGAACAAAATGGTAGAAAGGAAGCTTTTCTTTTTCTTCTTAAAAACATGTTTTTATAAGACAAAAATAAAATTTTCAGCTGGAAGATATGTAACTAGATAGTCCATTATTATTGCTTTTAATTTATTAAAAGCACTGTTGCTTTTAATAAATTTGCATAAGTTTAAATATTTATCATAGTGTTTGAAATTCAAAAGCAATCTTTTGTGTGGAAGTTCTTCATACACTGCTTAAAGAAATTTTGCTTCTATATTCTGCTTCTGTGGTGTATTGTGCCTATGGTATTTATTAAGAATACCTTCTCCACCAACTTGCAGAGCCATAGCTACAGGAAGGGCAAGGAGAATGGTCATTCCAGGGGCATAAATTCATGCTCTGGGAAATGTAAAAAATATACATTCTAACTAAAAAGATAGGTATACCCTTCATAATTTTCTTTTTAAAGACTTGACTTAGTCTCATACAGCATTCCATGCAGTAAAGAGTAACATACACTATGAGGTGTGAATACCTCATATATGCAGGAAAGGAATTTTCTAAAACAGTGGAAGCCCATAAATCAAATGCTGATATGCCTGACCCCCATGACCTTTTCAAACATGTAGTTGGGATGAAGACCTAATTTATAATTTGTGCTCTGTTGCAAGAAGTCTATCCCAGTGTTTAACCTTTAACAGAATTTTCCCCAAGCCCTACGCCTAAAGCTTTTTCCTATTGTTACGTTCTTCTTTTTTTTTTTTTAGATTGAAGGTTTAAACGACCACCATGAGCAACTCAATGGGCTATAAGCAGTCGCCCGTCCCTAATTTAGGGTCACTGGCTCCAAGGAAGGGAGAGAGCCAGTGCCATAGGACAGACACAACATCCATGACTCACCGGGATTCAAACCCAGACCCCTTCCGGACGAATGATCAGAGGCTATAGCTTAGACCACTGCACTACCAGAGTGGCATTGTCACTATCCGGTACTCATTTGTTCACTATCCGGTACTCATTTGTTCACTATCCGGTACTCATTTGTTCTGCACTGGTTTGTTTTTTGCTATGCATTTCTGTGGGGTGTTGTGTTGTTGGCATTCACACAACGTTTACACTTCATTTGGTATTTACAACCTGTGGTCCTTGAGTATTTACTCAGTTTTTACATTTTTAATAAAATTATATCAAAAACCTGATGTGTAATTCTTGAATGATCATAATATCTTCCTATATAACCGCAACGTGTAAGAAAATAAAAACCATGTATTATTTGAATGGAAGTCAAAGGGACATAGTTTCCAGTCTCACCCTACCAGATAAGAAAAGCTTATCTGGTAGGGTGAGACTGGAAATTTTCCAGGTGTCTTGTGATGAGCATGTAAACACCATCGGGATGGTTAAAAATATCTTATTGTTATTAAAGAACATGCTGTAGTCTTTCTGAAAAATCAGTTTCAAAGCATATTACAGAGGACAGTCAGTGTAATTTGAAATAGACTATCTACAGTCACTGCAAGACATGATATGCTATTTTGGATTTTGAAGGGCACATAACTTACAATATGAACTAGTTTTCTTGATATCATGAATATTTAGCAATATTAATTATTACTGCAACACAACCTTTCTGAAATGAATTAATCTGCTTTTCGATAAATTCTCGTAGATCAGGTTAAAAATATATTTTTCTTACTAATAGGAGTGATGCAAAAGAAGTGAGGGAAATTATTACAGAGTGGTTGAAAATTTTGAATAAAAAGCCTGAACACTGCTATCTAAAAAGGACGCTAATCTACACATTTAACAGCGTATAAACGACAGTGTGAGCGAAACAATTTAAATTACCTGACAAATGACATATCCATAAGACCTGGGTGATATTTCAAATCTCACGAACACACATCAACACGCCAGCCATGTGAGCCATCCTCTTCCATCAATGGCGGAACTTCCTGTTTATCAAGAATAGCGGAAGTGACGAAGAACTCGCTTTACGGAGTAGCTTGTTTAGTTTACCGTCATTCTGTGTCTGAACCTCGTTGGTCTGAACTCTGAATGTAATGCAACGGGGTTTTTTTTGTGTTTTTTTGTTTTTTTTGAGTGGCGGGGAGCGGCTTTTTAAATCATTATTATTTTATGCACGATGTGTTTATCTTCTAAAATTCAGTTTCGTACCGAAGAAATAAAGCACAATAAATATACAACTTGAACCAGTATCTGCTGCTCCTCTGACGCATGGTCTAAGCGCTGGCTTTTGACTATTCGTCCGTGAAGGGATCCGGGTTCGAATCCCGGTGAGGCATGATGTGTTTGTCTTACGGCACTGGATCTCTCTTCCATGGAGCCAGTGACCCTAAATTAGAGACGGGCAACTGCTTATAGCCCATCGAGTTGCTCAGGGTAGTCGTTAACCCTTCAATAAAAAAAAAAAAGATCCAGTATCTACAAAATTATGCCGTCAGTTTTCAAACAGATATTTTGAAATTATTTTATGTATAGTAAAAGTATGAAAAAAACTGGAGCCGTAAGATTCATTCTACTTACTTGAAATTGTGGAAATATCCAGTTGTAGCACGTGCTGTTTGGACAACAGTGGAACCAAAGCCTTCGTGTTGCTCACATGTTGCTCCACAAAAGCTGCTTGCATGTTGCCTCAGGTGGTAAAGGTTGGAACTTTGTTCCTTTGCTGCTAATCGGATTAGTGAATCCACACCGTGGTTGTTAGAAAAGTGTAGGCTGTTCTACCTACGTCAACATACAACGGAAACACTGTGCCAACGAATTTAGGAATAGAAAAGTAGAGACGGTAGCTCAGTGTTGGGCCCATAGCCTGATTTCCGCACGTGCACAGGACCTCAAATTTTTTTTTGGGGGGGGGGGTCAGAACTATCTTGATAATAATATAGATCATCAGCAAATATTCTTTTAAACGATTGATTGAAAACTTTAATCGAGCGGAGGAGGGTATACACAGGATGTCCACAGGGCCCTGACTATAGCCTAGGTCGATCCCTGCTTGGGCCTACGTTAAATTGCAAGCCTGCGTGTGTGCTGCCTGGATTAGGAGGAACGCAAAACTTATTCTAGCAGCATAGTAGTCTATGCAAAAGCCATATTATTATCTCATGCTTAGCTTTCTTAATCGGGGACCGACTTAGACAGTTTGGGGCACTGGGCAAGAGGCTTTCAGGGGTCCCCCGGCATCCCGTGTGAATCGCTTTGCTGCAAAGCAAGTAATATATAGCTATATCTTAGGGGCCCCTCAAAGTTCGGGGCCCAGAGCACGTGCCCCGAATGACCTCTCTTAAATCAGGCCCTGTTTTTAATGCCTTCATCAGCTGAGCTCTCTCGAAATGAAATTCTCAAGATTTCGTAAAAAGAACAAATACATAATAAACGAAGTTCATAAAATGGGCACCTGCTTCAATTCATGAAAACTATTACTGACACTTTACAATAGAAAAAATTACGAAATTTCTTGAAAATATTGTTTTTCAACAGCGATTGGATTATTGATTTTCAAATAATAAGTCTACGTAGGAATCAATCAATATGTTGTGACTATAAACTCACAGTAAACTGAGTAACAGCAAATTCTTCTATCAAAAGTTCGCTGACAGGCAGGTACACTGAGCGTATGTACGTATAAATGGCATGAAAAGTCAGTATGTATGCAGCTTGAACCAGTATTATACCTTTCTTTGTTTTGAGAAACAAATCATAAAACTTGGATTATAACTTTTTGAGCACTTTGTATAAATCTTCATATCATGGCAAATGCGAGTGAGAGGCAGCGCTGCTGAAATGGAATAATCGATTCGCGCAATTGAGAGAAAAAAATTACTAAAGTAAAAATTCGTAAAATTCAGATCATGAGCTTTGTGTCTTTCCTCACTGTACAAATAGAACTCAGTATCGCGGAATGTGCTGTTCGTATACAGTACATTCCGAGACTTGAAAGTGTGTAAATAATGGGTTAATGTAATCGTATAAGAAAAACAAACGAAAAAAAAAACCCCGTAAAGTATATGATTTAAAAATATATTATTTGGGGGAGGGGGGTACGCCCACCTCCCCATTAAAACTCCGTATAGTGGCAAATACGAGTGCTGTAGCCCACGTAATGGTGCGTTTGTTCAACCATCTCATTTGCCGATTTGTTAAATTATATTAAGCTATGATTTCATTGTGTTTCAACCAGAACAAACATTTCTGATATGGGAACGCCCAAGAGATGAAAAATTGCTCAAAACGAAAGCAAATATGAGACATAACAGTTCGGAAAACATTTAGAACACATTCGTAATGTGTTCCCAATGCTTTCTAAATGTGTTCCGAATGTGTTCCATTCTCACGCATAAAATGTTCCATTCTCACGCGCAAAGTGTTCCGAATGTGATCTGGAAAATAATATGTTCTAAAAATTAACACTAGAGCACATTGTACAGGAGAAGAACACATGAGGAACATATTTGGAGCGCATTGGGAACACATTTGTCGTCAGCAGAACACAACCGAAACACATTTGGAACGCATTTATAAAAAAGCGTTCCCAACGTGTTCCAAATGTGTGCCGAGGGTTTGCAGTGTATTAGCGGAGACGAAAAATATTTCTTCGAATAATCTTTGGATCAGTAAAATCTTATTCCGTCTGAAGAAAGGCCGAAAGGTTACAAAATATTAATAGCACTGAATAACCATTTCGTTTTACCGTAAGGTTCTCTTCGTCCCCACGTACAATTTTTAAAAGGCTCGGCCCGCCTTTTCTACAAACATCCTTCTTCTGTAGTGTTCAACCTTCTTCTAATATTATAATTAGGCAAAGGCACGTTACCTTGAAGCCTAGTTTGTAAAGGAACACTCCAGGAAACTTCCAGTTTCACTTAGATATAGCAAACATTCTATGATTCAAAACAGCAACGGCTAATAAAAGAAAATATATTCGAAGTAATATCGCAAATATAGCGGGTAAGATATAATAGGCTTGATCAGAAGCAAGCATCAAATTTTTTGGTAATGAAAAAAATTCAACTCCTCTTGGAAAACGTACTCTCCTAATACTTCGTGTTTTCTGACCCATATGATGGAGATGGAAATATAACGAATTAGCTGAAAAGATAAAACACACTTGAACATCGACCGAGTCTTCGACATGGTGAGGAATATGCATTTCTTCTATTTAAAAAAATGGGAAAAAATAATAGTGATGCCATTGAGATATTTAGATACATATGCATTAAATTTCGCCTTAGATTTCACAGTTCATGAAAAAGAAAAGTTAATGGAAGTTTCTTAGTGAACAGGTCTAGCAATATTCAATGACAAGTCTTTTAATATAATTTGTGAAATTTCTCTATAAACGTTAGTACTCTATATGGAAATAGTTAATACGAATTTTGTTATTTTACTTCATTTTTTCATTTTATGTCTGTGTGAGACAACTTTTTTAGCTTTGAAAACTGTTAAGTTAAAGAATCTGTTGGCATCACGTGGCATGGATAGCGAGGTGCATTCTATGCTGTCTGACATTGTTCCTCACGCTGAAAAACTACAGTATGTACCTGGCGCTTCTTCCGTGTCCATGTTAATAAAATGAGACTGGAAAACAACTACTTCATATTAATAAGTAGCCATCTGTTAACTTTATGTCGGCAAATTTTAAATCATAAGGAATGAAGAATTTGCGCTTACTTGTATCAATTTCATAAATTTTGCTATTTTGATGAAGGAATGCCCACTATGTGAACGTTACTCTTCAAACGTACACAGTCAGTGAATCCGCTCGTCAAGAACATGTGAGATATTTTAACGAAGAGAATAGAAAATATTTACTGATTAAATAGTATGATTTTGAAATTTTGTGTTACGATTCCTCACTTCCTTCACTTCTACACACATTCCTCTTCCTAGAGTCCGACGAAGCGTTCAGTCTCGAACTGATACAACTGCTCGTAAGGCTTCCGAACTGCCAAGCACCCGCAACGGGAAGACCTTATATAGCCGTTCAGGCACAGCGTTACCACCACTCCTTGCTTGCGTCACATGCGCTCCCGAGCGTGATTCTTTTATCATTTGCATATCTGACGATATAAAATCTGCCCACCAAGTTTCATTCCTGTCGGTTGCTTCCTTCTGTGAGCAACTACTTTTTTGGTCGATGAGTGTACTTTCCTTCTCTACCCTACGAGAAAAGTAGAGGATTTAAAACATATGTATAGCTAATTTTTTATACAGCATAAGGTTTTCTGCATGTTTAAAATTTTTGTCGTTGGACATCAATGGTATACCAGCGACTTCATCGAAGTTTTTATTTGACCTTAAATATCGGATGAGTTGCAAGCCCATAATTCATAAAATGCGGTTTCTGAATTATAACATAAATATATGAAACAACAGTGAAATGTATGAAATTTCAAGCCTAAACCTGAAATACAACAGTGAAAAACATATCAAATTTCAAGGCTAAACCGAAATAAATTAAGGGATGGGAGTTACTAGTTATATTCAGGTAGTATTTCCTTTCTTTACTTTCCCAATCCTCACTTTAAATTTTGTACCCTTTCAAACTAAACAACAGTAAAAGTAAAGAAAACATGCAAATCTATATTCTAATATGGATTTTTTAAATATGTATTTACATTCAAACTTTTTGAAATTATGTGTTTTATGTGAAAAAGATTTGTTTGGCTTTAGAAAGCCAAAACTCCGTGTCTGAGTGGTAGCAATTGTTTCAGTCTTGCCTGTCCTAAAACCGGTATATATAATGTAACTGAAATCTTTGTAGGTTTGCAAACTTCTAAATCTTTATTCCTGAAATTCACTGAGGTAAAGCCAAGTATGTCTGCAAAACACTGTTTGAAAGAGAAGGGAAGAATTACTGTGCTTAAGGAGTTATTCGCATTTCGCTTTTAAAAATAAATGTTTCTTTTTAACAAAGTTAGTTCAATTTGCTACATCATTTTTATTGCTTTTCTTAAAGGTGAAATTCTCCCATCCAGATTATCTGATGAAGCTTTGAGATATTCTATTGAATTGTTAATGTAAAAAAATGTTTTGGTCGCAGCAGAACAAAAGCGCCATGAATTATATATTATTACTAATTACGAAGATTTAATGCATTTTATTTTTTCTTTCTGTAAACATGGAAATTGTTGTTCCTCAGATTCCACCAAATTAAAATGTGGGGCACTAATTTTTAATATATGTGGTTCTGCTAAGATAAAATATTTTAATATGCACGAAATAGTTTATGTACGGGAAATTAAAAAGAAATCGCCGTTTGTATTTTATTTAAATTATGCCTTGAAAATGGTAGACACGGTAATCCCCAGTGTAAACAGAAAACTTGAGTTGTTTTTCGGTTTAAAATATTTATCCTTCCTAAGTACCTACACAAATTTCAATACAAATCGCAAAGTACACATTTGCAATTCTGCGGATTGTGAGATAATTTGAAAGGGGAGGAAATAATGTAACTGGAGAATTCAAAACATAAAATGTGTCATTAAAATTGATTTAAAATCAGGTATATCGTTAAAAACGCGGAATTCAAAGCATTGCTGATTCATACGGAGAAAATAAGTGTTTGAGATGTTTCACCCTGTTTTAAAAACTGTTCAAAGACCATCCATGTTTGCAATGCATCGTTGCTTTGATTTATAAATCAAAAAGACGTGTTTTGTTTGTGTAAAAATGAAGCTGCCACCATGGAGCCACACACTCAGTACAGCTGGCGATGCATTCGATCACACTACCGATGGTATCAATAATTTTGCGCAGATTTTGTATCGATGAATTTTCTAAAGATACAATCAAAGTTTCCCAGAATTTATCATTTGAAAATATAAAAAATGTTAAGCGTAACTATTGCCAGAAATAATTTTTGCATCCCAGCAAGCAACATATCTGTATCTTAAATGGTAATTTCATGGAATCAAATAAATTGCTACCGACACGATATCGATGGTATATCGAGAGTTATCGATTGTCCTTTTCTAACTCTCGGTAACTCTCGATGGTACCAGCCATCGATAGATCTCCAGTTCAAATTATTAGTTTTTAAAAGAACTGAACTTACAATTGTACAACCTCAGAATGAATTCAAAAGAATTGTTATGTATCAGTACAAGGTCAAGGAGGAAATCTAAAAAAAAAATGCAATTACAGTTTACTTTGAACAATTATTATTTATATAAATTATATTTTGCACAGTAAACTGAACATATTTACGGGATGTAAGGTCAGGTGATGCGTAACATCACAGCCTCTCCTTGACAAATGTCAACCCCGCCTTCTAGTGGTGCATCCTGTTCCCACTAAAAGGGCTCCGACGACCGCCAATAGCGGTATAACTATACCATCGGTATTAGAGGAAATGCTATCCCACACTCACCAACCCGCTTGGCCAGCGTGGTGAGTTATGGCCCAACCCATCCAAAATGACTCCCAACTTAAATCTTGGCCCTCAGTCTCCGGCAGCTGAAATGTACCTGGCCAAGACAGCGGCCAGTGCGACATGAAGGCAAAGGGTGCTATGAATCACCGGAGGACCGGACTAAGCTGCCATCTGATGCTGACCTTGGCTACGTATAAGGGAACCTCCCTATCTTCTGATTCAAGGCTTCTTGAATTGGAAGAGGAACTACAAAGGATCAAGTGGGACATCGTCGGGCTAAGTTAGGTAAGGAGAAAAGGAGAAGACCTCACTGAACTGAAAAGTGGACATCTCTTCTACTATCGTGGGACAGATACTGGCAGAACTAGTTTTGTTGGATTTATAATAAACAAGAAACTGAAGGATAAAGTTGTAGAAGTTGAAAGTTCCTCTGACAGAGCTGCACGACTCGTTATCCAACTCTCGAGAAAGTACAAGGCTCAGATTATTCAAACTTATGTACCCACCACAAGTCATCCTGAAGAAGAAATTGAAGAATTTTATCAGTAAATTCGTGATCTAAATAATAAAGGTAAGCAGCACTTAAAGATAATTATGGGAGATTTCAATGCAAAAATAAGGCAACGGCAACAGAATTAAACTTCAGTAAGTAAATTTGGTCACGACAACAGAAACCAGAGTGGAAATACTCTCCTTGAGTTAGCAGAGGCGGAAGGGTTTTTCATTTTTAACTCCTTTTTCAAGAAAAGGGAACACAGGAAATGGACATAGAGACATCCAAATAGGACGACAAGTGAAATTGATTTTATAATGTGTAACAAAATATTCGTGAACTAGTGAGGAAAGCAATTGAAAACAACCAAAGCCTTAAGATAGCAAAGGGACATCTCAGTAAGGGAAGAGAACAGATTATGGCCCTGAGAAAAGAAGATGGTTCTGTAACAAGAAATAGAGGCGAAATTTTGAGAAGAGTGAATGATTTCTCCTCCAAAGTATATGAAAGGGATGATAAATGTACGCCAGACATCATAAAAAGTACCAGCACCAGAGTTTTTCCAGTCCTCCCAGCAGAAGTTGCACATGCAATCAAGAACATGAAGCGGGGAAAAGCTACAGGAGAAGATGGAATTACTGTAGACATCATACAAGAAACAAATGGAGAAATCGAAACAGTACTCGCCCAAATTTTCACTCGATGCCTTAATGAAGGGAAGATTCCTGAGGATTGGAACAACGCTACAATGATCCTGCTACATAAAAAAGGTGACATTGAGGATCTCAGGAACTACAGACCTATCAGCCTCATATCAGTAGTTTATAAAATTTTCACTAAAGTTCTTTCACACCGCTTGAATGTAACAGTGGACATAGATCAACCGAGAGAACAAGCTGGATTCAGGAGTGGCTACAGTACAATATATCATATCCACGTACTGAGAGAACGAATTGAAAGAGCGAGGGAATATGAACTTCCATTGTGCATGGCTTTTATCGATTGTGAAAAAGCCTTTGATCCGGTGAAACCATCAGCAGTTACACTGGCTTGGAAATCCTGCGGTATTAAAGATGCATACATTATTATTATTAATAAAATCTATGAAAATGCAAGTGCAAAGATTAGGCTGTTTGAAAATACAACACACACAAAAATTGGAAAGGGAGTGAGACCAGGTGATCCCATATCTCCGAAGCTACTTAATGTCACATTGGAAAATGTCATTCAATCACTGAACTTGGAAAACAAAGGGATAAAGATTAATGGGGATTATCTAACCCACCTTCGCTTTACTGATGACGTATTCATTTTTGCAACTACCCCATCAGAGCTACAGAGTAGGATCCAGGAACTTGCTGACAAGAGTAAAGAAGTGGGATTAGAAATGAATTTTCAAAAGACAAAAGTGATGTACAATACTTTTACAAGAAATGAAGGATTATCGATTGATGGAGAAAAGCTGGAGATAACAGAAACGAACCTTTATCTTGGACAGCAGATTTCAAGTGAGGGTCACATTGATGAAGAAATTAATCGGCGTACAAAACTTGCCTTTAGAGCCTTTGGAAGAAACAGCATAATTTTCAAGAGCAATATGCCATTATGTCTTAAAAGAAAAGTGTTTGATCAATGCATCCTTCCAGTGCTTACGTATGGTGCAGAGACGTGGACCTTAACTAAAAGACGCATACAAAGGCTGCAGACAACTCAAATAAGCATGGAGAGGTGCATGCTTGGTATAACCAGGAGAGATAAGCAGAGGAACTCGTGGATCCGAAAAATGACAAGGGTGGAAGACATCATGATCGTAATTAAATCCCTGAAATGGCAATGGGCAGGACATACTGCTAGAAGGACATACCATCGATGGACAGCCGTAATTTTAGATTGGATTCCAAGGACCAGGAAAAGACGCAGAAGAAGGCTACATGGGAGATGGGTGTATGAAATTCGAAAGTATGCGGGAGTGACATGGAGGAGACTGGCACAAGACAGACCGTTGTGGAGGAAACTTGAGCTTGGGGAGACCTTCGTCCAGCAGTGGATTGATAATGGTTGATGATGATGATGATGACGATTTACATTATTATATAAAATACCCATAAATGCATACCCATTTGATCATATAAATTGCCTAATGTGAGAAATGTTATCTATGTACAAGGTGGTTAGAAATAAAAATAGAAATCAATAGACTACTGCAATAGGTGAAATGTATTGAATTTTATGTGGAACATAACTGGCAGGTATTGTTTTCACGGAGGAAAAGTCATGTTAACAGATGAATCTGCATTTCAAATCAACCATCTGCCTGTTACCTTGAGTCCCCGACAAATCCCGTGGGGTTCGTCAATGTACTGAATATTTTTTTTAAAAAACAGTTAAAATTATTGAAAAAATCGTGTTTGTAATTTTTTTGTAAAAATGAAAATATAGAAAGAATCAATTACATGCACTCAAATGTAGTCCATATTTCATTCTTCTTGTTACTGTTGCGTCGATGTAAAGATTTAAGTTGAAATAGTGGATCTGCCTCCTGCTTATGACCTCGACTAAAGCAGGCTGTTTCCGCCTTCAAAGAGCAGAACAGAATCGAAATTGTCAAGGTCGCACTAATCATACCTCTAAAGAGTCATTTTGTGTCAATGAAGTTCAAAGAGAGGATTCCCTTGTAGCTTAACATACCCTCTGTTGAAGGAGCAGGCTGTTTCCGCCTTCAAACGATAGAACATAGGTCGGTTCGTGCTTTCAGCGCCACCACAGATTGTGCGCTCACGCACACTCGCACCAAACATGCATAACCTTCATTCAAGCACGCACTCTAGCATTTTGCAGAGGTTCGCGGTTGTAGTATGTTTTCTTCTAGGTGCACAAATTTCATTGTCCGTGTGTGTATTTAAATTTGTTGGAACTGATCGGTCCCTTAACACAGTGGGAATGTGTTAGAAACGCAAACATCGTTAAGTGTTATGATGTATGGTTTTATCAATTCCCTGAAAATATTTATAACTAGAGAGATATTTGTACTTGTGAACAACTGTCACTTTAAACCCATTAATTCTCTAAAGTATGGTTATGGATAAATAATCGTTAAAATATTTTGCTGACAATATACTTTGCCTCGTAAAAAAGCAATATCGCACAGGGTGGTATACTTAGATACACATCAACATTTTCCACCATTCTCTGAAAGGTGATAAAAGAAAGGTAATTACCTCATTTCTGTCTGTGAAAATGATGTGCTACGTACATGAATCTGCGCTTTGAGTAGAACTCTACAAATCTGAGTATCGTTTGGCATAACATTAACTGTCAATTTTGTATTCGGTCTGAACCTGAAGAAGAATGATATTACACATTTTTTGGAGTTAAGCCCAACTACCAAGTGATTTGGTGTCCCAATTCGTTTGCAGAATTACTTAGATGTATTATAAATATATGTGGAAATATCTTAGGTATAGAGCAAATAATTTTTAACACGTACATGATGAAGACAATTATAGTTTTGCCAGGAAAACAACTGCTAATTATAAATAAGGAAACTTCTTCGTGTCTAAAAACTGAATTCGTCACTAAAACCTACCGTTGCAAGCTTTCGGGTTCCGATGTCTCTTAGCCAGAAAGCACAGAGTGATGCTTACAAAGTAGAAGATTGAGAGTTTCTAAGAAATGTTAAACTACGAATGGCAACACAGCTCAAATTATCAACAAATCGGTAACAAAAAATTACTTACCTACTTCATGGCAGAAAAATGATCCACAATAGTTCACGCATACTTTGAATCCGGGAACATTTCATGAAACCTATAACCAAATACGTGTGGCTTATTTTTAATTCTTTAATACAGTGTTTATATTCCTTATGAGTTTCGAGCAATTGCTACTACGTTGCGAGTTTGTAATTATACATTCTGTCATTTCCAGATTTTCTCCAAATTCTGGAAACCAACTACTGAGCACTTAATCCAATAGAGCAAAGTTTGGTATACACTTTGACTTACCAAATCTTTCCTTATTGCCCATTCCCTGAAACATGTACACATTTAATGTCAGATCGATATGTTATGATGCGAATCCGTTGGATAATTGCCTTATCTTGATTCAGTGCTGCCTTATCCATCAGCCTAACCATGGGAGAAGGAATTATTAATGGCTGCTCTTCACCAAAGTTCAAATCCATCACCTGCTGCTGCATCTTCAGTACCCTCGTCACCTGGTTTCCCAATCGTACAGATTGCCATCATAATTGTTACAGCTACGATCGATGATCAGTCAAAGGCAGGCAGTGTGTGCGTCTTTATGAGACCGAGGTGAGCTCTTTCATGCGATACCCAACATTACAATTGATGATCAGTCAAAGGTATACAACTGATGATCAGTCAAAAGTGTACAATTGATGATCAGTCAAAAGTATACAATTGATGATCAGTCAAAAGTAGGCACAGTTTGTCTCCTTATGAGATCAAGTTGTGATTTTTAATGCCAAAGCACAAAGTAGTGCGCAGAAAAAATATTTTCAAGTGTTAAATGTACCTAGCATTTTGATACGCAAAATTGGCGATCATAACCGATCACATTTTGATCGATGTGTCTCTCTATTTCATCAATATTTTGAAATATTTCTGGAATAAAGCACATGTGTGTTTTGCAACCAATTGTAAAGTATTTAGAGCTATATAATCTTGATTTTTTTTGAGAAAACAAGGAAGAATGGAAAATCTATTCATCTATTCCAAAATGTAACTCCAAAACTGACGAAATCAAAGAACAAACATTTAATACGTAGATAGCATTATTTTTCAAACTACTTCACAAAGATCCAATCATTTTATTTTTTTCTGTTTTATTCTAAAAAAGGACACTCTCTCTGTGCATAGCATGTGATGTAGTCGCTCATTATTTGAAAAGTGCTTGCATTTATTTCCAAAATCTTTGGCTTTGCATTGGTCTTCAAATGTTAATCAAATGTTAAGTCTTGCTTGTGTAGACAGATTCCTTTACTGATCTAAGAACTAACAAATACGGTGTATTTTCAGCGTTTTATTGTGTTTATCAAAATTTTCTTAACACTGAGCTCACATTATTTGAGCTCAGTGCTAAGAAAATTTTGATAAACACAAAGAAATTTTTCTTGATTTTCCCAAATTCATCAGCTTCGGAGTTATAATTTCGGGTACGTTTTACTCTATAAAACTGCACAAACAGTGCAAGCAATTTTATAGAAGCATTTGTTTATGAAAAACAAGAAAAAAACCGAAGATACAACCAACAGCACGAAACTTTGGCTTTTTGATTGATTGTAGGTTTAACGACCACCGTTAGCAACTCAATGGGCTATAAGCAGTCGCCCGTCCCTAATTTAGGGTCACTGGTTCCAGTGAAGGGAGAGAACCAGTGCCGTAGGACAAACACAACATCCATGCCTCACCGGGATTCGAACCCGGACCCCGTTCGGACGAATGATCAGAGGCCATCGCTTAGACCACTGCGCCACCGGGGCGGCGTGGCTTTTTGGAGCAAACTTTCCACGAAATATTGCAAGCATCTCGAACAGAGTCTAATTACATTTCTAGATGTGCTCTGATGGTTTTCGTGAAATAACTGCTTTTTTTCGATTATTTTAACCGCACGGCAACACTTAATTTAGACACTAATATTCGAACTTTAGAGGTATTAATTATCCACTGCTTTGGTTGTCTGAAACTCAGCGTGCATAAGATAAAATAATCCACTAATTAAAAAATATTTGTGCGCATGCAGTAGGTAGCTTCTAAAGCACATTGATATGGAAAAAGTAGGTATTGACAAAGCACTGATATGAAAAAAAAACGATAATTATAATAATTCACAACCTAACATTGCTGTGTTACTCCATATTAGCGAATGCTGATGTAAAAATAATGTAGTGACTGTTGTATCCGATCTTTTTTCCGTTTTCCTTTCTGATTTAAGCGCAAGCGCAGTCCACATATCTTTTAATGTTTTGCCACATGTGCCAGATATGGTAATACATTCTTTGCCCACGGAGTTGCGGTCTACTAATTTCCAAAGCAACAAGTGGTCGTCATTTTTTGAGAGCCAATGTGGAAATACCGACCTCATACGTGTCTTATAGTGCTTTAGCATGTCCGATCTGAACAAAACCCATTTTTTTTAAACTACTTTTAACGGTAACACCATGTTACCCCTGCAGTCTACCCATATCGAAACCTTCATGGGGTGATTTACAGTTTAATAAGTGTTTCACCTTTTACTGCTTATGTAATATTAACTTCAACTATAAACTTGAAATTTCTCATTTTGAGTAGATTATCATGTGCTAGTGAGATTGAAATCACTAATGCTACTCGATTACAAATTCATTTTTGTTCACGTGGATGTTATCTATTAAAGCCGTTCAGTCTAAATTATACTTTGTATACCTCAATCGTGAGTCTATCATGCTACTCAAGTTGTCGCATGTATCGAATCAGTAGGTGGAAAGTTTTGGCCCATGTAAAAGGTACGATAGATGTATGCATCTTATATGTTCCGATGATCTCTCTCCTCTTCAGTTTTTCTCTTTTTGACTGCAAGATTTGAACATATCATCAGTTGTGACAAGCTCCTCGCGGGATGAATTCAATTGTTGCAGATGTTACGTAACTGAAAATACGTTTTGATCGGTTTGCTCGTAAAATATATATACAACGATCAATCGCAACAAGTGGCGTCCAATTTTACTTTTACCTCGGAATATCCACCCTTTGTGGAAAAGATCATGTCTTTCACATGTTTAACAGTTTCACTGCCGCGTGGCGCCAACCTGCGTCATACAATATTTTGCCCAGGTGCCGATGACGCCGAACGGTGTCGTAATTAGGGCTTCATATTTCCCTTCCTAAAACCTTCGTCACTTCAAGAGAGGTATCTGTTTTGTTACTGGCCCTGAGAATTATTATCCAACTGTTTGAAAATGGCCGCTCTTTTAGGATAGTGGACTTTTTTTAACATGGTCTAGGGAAGTTAAAATAAGTTGACTGCTCATGGACTTACACAGCGAGCGCTTTTCACTGCAATACTTATTTTCCTTTGAACGTCACTGGTTTTCAGGGTGAAGGGAACTATCAATAAACAAATGCTTGGGTGCCAATAAAAATCATTTACTGCTTAGCGTTCATCCGCTAGAGGGTGGTCTATTCAAGACGCTAAAAAGATTTCAAAGAAACCCATATTGACATCAATGCTTAGTTTTGTGGAAGCAACGGATTTATTCAGACAGGCTATCTCCGGTTTCTCTAAACCGAAAATTATCGGCGGGCACATAATGCGGTGGAAATATGCGATCCCGATGATTTGTCATCATATGCATAAACGTATTATTTTAGTAGCTGTGGTAGGACCAGTAATGAAAGTGAAAATGAAGAGCGCGATGTTCTCTCATACTCCACCTTAACAGATTTTAGCTACACATCGGTATGATGTTCCCGGCGGTACGAGCATAATTCTGTTCACCAATTACTAGTGCACTAGGACTGAAAATTAATATGACAGCTATTGAACTAATCAAATGTTTCTATATTTTGCGACTGAAGAACTTTACAATATATTAGTTGCCGTCTACAGGATATGCACGTCTGTAGCATATACATCGCAAAGCAATGCATATTCAGTAGACGTGTTTATATCGCTGGAGTTACTTGTAACTACAACTATCAGTTATAAATAAATTATCTCATTTTTAGAATAGCGCAGTCGTGCAAAGCTGTGAGATTCGAACACAGGTAGGTTGATCCAAATGCATAGCCGTTCACCCTTGGTGCCGCGTACCGCCTTGTGGCGTCTCGTGAAATTTGCTCGAGTATCTTAGCGGCACCGCGTCCTTGCCGTTAAAATAGCACAGCGGCAGGGAACGTGTTAAGGAACATATAAAATTAAACTGATTTGTCACGTTGCTTAAATAATAAATTTTGAATATAGCAGACTCTTACGTGTACAGCACGTATCAAATTTGTATCGTTGAATAAAATGTGCCGTAGTATAAATCTTTGAACACTTTCACCTAATTTTTTAAATCATGTGGAGGTAATCTGACGATTAACATGTGTTTAAACGTAGAGGGAAGTGAAACTTCTACCTTATCAAAAGTGAACATAATCGGGAAGAAATCTTCGCATTCCTTGTTACTCAAAAAAATTTACTCAACAACTGTCCAGAGAAACGTTCGTTGTATGCACTAAATTCTTGCGAAATTAAGTTATAACAATGAAGACTGGTGTAAGATCGTTTTGAACATTACCTTACACAGAGCAAATTGCGATCTGCTCACCTCTGAAAAAGAAAAAAACTACGAAAATCATTATCTGGTATCATTCATTTTTTAGTTTCAGCTGTCACATCAAAATACATGTCACATTTATGGTATTGTAACAATTAATGATTGTTGAGACAACTAGGATGAAAGAGGAAAAAGGCCATTTGGCCTGACATGGTCATATTCTCCCTAAATGGAAAATTGTAATACATTCCGCAAAAAACGAATCCAGCATGTGATGAACAGTGAAAAATATATTAGAGTGAAATACATAAAAGACAATTAAACTTAGTTCTTCCCTCTCCATCGCCCACCCCTCTATAGTTCGACTCCATACCATTCTCCTCCTCTCTATAATTATTGGTGCCAAAACATCAAATTGTCAATAATTTCCAATTTTATAATATATATAAATAAGGTACAAATTCAAAATCCATACTTATCCAATGTTGAACCTATTTTATCTTTAAGTAAATTTGTAAATGAATCCTTCCAGACCCGGACACTCAACTATATATTAGTATAAATTCGCGTAACGTTTCGAATAGCATTTTCTATCTTATTCTCCAATAATATATTTTTTTTTTAAATTGTTCCCATATATATAGTTTTAAATGTTTGTTAAATAGGTCAATATTATTAATAGGTCGTAGGTCAATTGATAATGAGTTCTACAATTTAGGACCAGAATACTTTATTAATTTTTGCCGATTCCGCCTGAGTAAACATTGGAACAAGTTTTGTTCAATTTTTTTGTTTTATGCTAATGTGTACAGATATTTAATTATATTAAAGAATAGTAAATATTATTTGTAATTCTTCTGAACATTATCTTACTCAGGTTGTAATCATAAAACTGTTTGACAGTAATAATGGCGTAATCATTCAGATTTACTTTAGTCCGCTGAAATGTATAAGGTAGAAACTTATTTTGTAATTTTATATATATTGATCTACTATATTTGCTTTCCAGTATTTAAAGTTTGTTAATATTGTAATGAGACGCTTTGCACCAAGTTAAAATCCATCAGTTTGATATGCGTTTGAATTAGTGTAAATTATAGAAATATCATTATTTTGGGGGATACATTTTCCGGGATGTGACGGACAATCTTTGTACTTCTGAACATGCATTTAGATATATTTTCAGTGTGTTTGTTCTATCTTAAATCATCTTGAATTTCCATTAAAGTGTGTTTTGGAAATATCGATAACAGACTTATTTAAGACTTGTTGTATTAATAAGATAGCGGTTAATATTTTAGAAAAACTCATTAATTAAGATTTATTTGTTATGATTTCCAACCAGTTCACTAGTACTTAGCTAATAAACTGGAAGTCAATAGAAATAAATATTGTTTTATATATTTGATAAGGAATATTGTTTATCCATTTTGAGTACTTTCATCGATAGCGTAACCATGTATTAAAATCGTTTCATCATCTGCATTTCGAATAACATCAGCATCGATAAAAACCTTGAAAAAACATTAATGTACAAATTAAAAGTTATGGGGGCTAATTTCGAGCCCTAGAGGGCCCCATATATAATATTTTTTTTAGATCAGATTGAGTATAATCAATTGGGGTAAATTGTTTCCTTCCCTTTAAGTAGCTTTAAAATAAATCACTGGTGGTCCCTCTAATTCCATTAGCATCCAGTTCATTAAGTAGAAAACCATGATTTAGTGTATCAAATGCTTTTAATAAGTCAGTGAAAAGTGTCATTATAATTTTATTTTGTAGAAGCTTTCTTTGAATTCCATTTTGCAAATGGAGTACAGCTGTTTCTGTTGATTTTTTCAACATGAATCCTAATTGGTTTTGATTTAAAATACTGTATTTTCGAATATAAAACAAACATATCTGCTATAAATATGCTTTTCAAGTATTTTCGCAAAATAGATAACTCGCCAATTTGCCGATAATTATTTACTTCGTTAGCTGAGCTGGCTTTAAATTTGGGGTCACTTTGGTAATTTTGAGTGCGTCTGGGAATATTCCTGTATTTAAAGTTTCATTATACTAGATGTACAATAACGGCACAACGGTAAAATTAGCCACATATTTTATGATCTTTGGTAATAATTCATTATGACCTGGTACGTTTCCTACTAAGCCACCCACGGCCCTTATATTTTCAGATTGTCTGCACATTCCTTATGTACCTTCCAAGCCAGCTCGCGTCACGTGTCTTCTTTCATTAGCTACTCGCTGTTCGCGTCAAAAGTAGTAGGTGGTAACAAAACGTGACTCGACTCTGGTGGTCACAATAATGTTACTCAATGATGTGGTCACAGTAATGTGGATTCACTGTGTATATCTTAATATATATGTCTTATTCTTCCGTTATTAACACTCCATAATAATGTTAAGAAGTATCGAAATTTATTACCACCTGTACTGAGGATGCGAAGAATAAGGCATTTATTCACAGATACGTGATAATTCTTCTTCATTATATGGATATAAATTTTAAAAGAAATAATTACGTATCATTGTTTTATGTTTTGTCAGAGGAGCAGAGATAGTCATTACTCCCACGGCAGCATATTTTTCTCCCACTTCCTGTGAAATTTTAGCATTTTTTTTTTGTTAGGTTTTTACACATTTGTTCAGAAAAAATGAAGCTCTGAAAAAAAGAATCCTTTACAACAGCATGTCGGTTACATTGTGGAACACTTTAGGGTTGTATTTGAGAAATTTTATAGTTCACAGCTCTGTCGCTAGAAGGTGGTTGGATACTTCTGTTTTCAGCTGAATCTCCGCTTCTAAAAACCATATTGAGAAATTTCTTTTTCACTGTATACCATTCGCTACGAAAAAGATGGTGTGCATTATTTTTTTTTAAGCAATGCACACTTTACCGCTAAGAAGCATAAAAGATAAAAACTTTGGCTGTCTCTGATTCCGCAAGAAGTATTTGAGAAGTTCTTCTTCCTTATCATAGCCTTTACAGCAAAAATACTTTACGATCCTTTTCAACAATTCCATTTTTCAAAATTGTTCCACAGAAGGAGTAAAGTTTCATCATGTTTTCTTTTATTCTTCTTCTTTTAATTATTCAATTTGAAAAATCCTTTGTGTCTGATGCCTTCCAGCAGCTATGAGAAACTTCTAGTGCGCTATTTATTAATTTTGTAACATAATTCCTACCGCTTGTCTAAGTACCTAGCTGTTTCTATTCGTGGATTTTTTATCGATTGTAGAAATGCGGTTGAGTTTTTTCTGACCGGTCCCATTTACTTTGAATAACTTTGGTAAATTCTATTCACACAGGAAAGAATTCAGATGACGTGCTCATTACCACCAAAAATTTGGTGTCATCCTTCTTGTTTAAAACTGTATCTCTAATTATATATACGTCATATTTCGACTTATATGACAAGTGACATAAATTACAGTTCAGCGTAGGTATAACAATTTCATACCGATTTTCAAATTCATGAAATTAACACGGTTCCAAAACTTTTAGTTTGGTATTTGTAAAAAATAATAACACTTGGAACTTGGCTTAAATTATGTTTACTGTCCTGGAGCTCGTGTCTTGAGATTCATCTTTCAGTAACCTTCGTGTTGAGCGATGCTTTCACCGGTTCGCAGGAAAAACTGCCGAGACTTTATAGTCTTTATTTCTGTCACTGCTAATATTCGGTATTTATCACGTTTTCTGCAAGAGAAAGACAAAGGTACTTAAGTTACGATTATCATCGTCTGATCACATGAGGACAATCCGTCTCTGCACATATGAGTCTGATACGAAAAATTCAGTTTGCATTGGGATGCATGAAATGTGGGAACGATGATCTTAGCGTATTTTACTTTTATCTGATTCACAAATTTCCGGCTATAGGGTGTAATGACAGGTGCTACAGGATTCAGAATATAGGTTATCATACCACAATTTCTTAGTATTAAATTGAGCAAAAATCTTTTCTTTTGCTTTTACACATTTTTAAACGAAAACCATTTTGTGAGAACAGGTTTCCTTCTGCGAGCGGAGGTGAATATACATTACCTTGCGTTTACCAAGAAATCTCTGTTTCTACAAGACCAGTTTGGAATTGTGTCTTTTAGTTCAGGATAAGGATTTCTATATATGATTTTAAATTGTTCGTACCAGGTACACTGCCTGACAGAGAAATGCTACACCATGGAGCCGTGAACGCAGCGGCATAAAATTATAGTTTGGAAGCACCTTTAAGAGTCATGCAAAGTGACTGCATTCGCAGGCCAATCGCAAGAACGGCGCCCAGGATACAAGCGGACAACCAGCCCGTGAGTCCATTAGTTGAGATGTCGTCACGGCCGTGAGAAGAGTGTGTTCTGCGGTAACCATGTTTGGGAGAACAAACAAGGTGTTCCAATGGCGTCAAAACGCCGTCGTACGCGATCTCGTCAAAAGGAAGAGTTCACGAGAGGTGTCATCTTAGGCTTTTGTACCGTAGGGTGGTCCTTCCGTCATCTTGGGGAAGAAACGCAAAGTGATGCCCCAACCGTCGGTCGCATTTGGAGACAGTGTTCTTAGGAAGGATCTGTGCAACATAGATGGGGTACCGGAGAACGAAGACGGATGTTTGAGAGCACCGATCATTCCATTCTACGTCATGCTGTAGAGGACCTACAGACCACAAAGGGCAACATTTTGTGGAGCGTTCTGGGAGGCTTGGATGCTCCGATATCGACATGAACACTGTCGCACAGATTGCTTGCGTGTGATTTGCTGTCTAGCTGTCCGTTACGAAGGCTACCCTTAACAACGAGAAATCGCGTCACCGATTGGTGTGGTTTCACTCCAGAACTGCGTGGGAGTGTCGAATGTAACAGTGTGGTGTTCAGCTACGAATAACATTCTGTCTCATCACGGATGATCCCCGTGTGAGAGTCTGGAGTCGATGTGGCCAGAAATAAATGAAATCGTTTTAGCTGTGGCTTGAAAGGATATATAATTACAACCGATGAATTTGATCGAAATGCATTTGAATTATACCTTATTGAAAAAGCCGGAAATTTGAGATATTTCACTTAATTCCTGGAAAACAGGAGGACATGTTAAAAATAAAAAGGACACATCTTCCGAAAGTCGGACGTCTGATCACCGTGCTTGTACCATTTGTAAATTTCACTTACACTCGTAGTCGTGGCGCAAAAAATTTGTAATGTAGGGTACGAAAGCATGATGCTGTAAAATATGCAGTACTACTGCATATTTTACAGCATCATGGTATGATAAATGTACCTTTGAATTCACACGTCTCGCAGAAGCAATGACTCGTTTAATATGTGATTCCTATCGACGCTGCTCATGCAGTGCTAAGGAACTGGGATTCTGCATAATTAATTCGCTGTCATCATTGTTTGTTTTCGGACTGTCCCGCGTAAGTTGAATATTGGCCCTCTGTGATGTGAAGATTTAGTCCCAATATATATTACGGTCACTAAAGTGCAAGATTTGTATCAAGCAAAACAAATATCCGAAATGTAATTCTGAAATACCAGTTACAACAGTGACACTTTACGTAAAATCATATTTTTTCACTGGTAATTACAATATTCTTCGTGAAAAGCATGTATTCGAATTTCTAAGGATGCAGTCGCAAGATGTTTAACCATTGGGTTGGTGCGAATGAAATGTCCGGCGGGAAAGAGAAGTGGAGACAAGCACCCAGCATAGAGGCTTGCAACCACCCATAGGTGTTGCAGGTAGTACGTCACAGAGTTACTATAAATAGATGGCACATGTGTAAAGAACAAGGCTCAGACGCCGTTTGTTTAGACGTAATGTGGCTTGCAAAGGAAACATGCAGACGCCGGATTTGGGTGTCATCTTTCTTATGAATTTAAACTGGGCCAATCTACTGGAATTGCATCTCGAAACGTTAACGAAAGGTTTCAGGAGAACACAGCTTTTTGCCCTTACATAGAGCAGCCAGACTTCGAACAATTTTTGTGTGGTTTTCACCAACGTGTTGCTGTTTCCGATAATGTTCTGTTACGTGTATTTGAAGCGGACTCTAGAAAATCGTGTCGTTAGATAGCGGCAGCGGTAGGTGTCCGCCACACGCGAATTTCTCGGCGACTGGCTGCGCTGGGTAAGGTAAAAGAGCTGGACAGGTGGCTGCCGCATGAGTTGACAACTGCTAACAATACTAGACGTTTGGAAGTCTGCACCTCGCTGCTTCCCACGAATAAACATAAACCTGCACTGCGTCGAATCGTCACCTGCTACGAGAAGTGGTTCTATCATGATATTCGAAACAATCTGCTCAATGGTATTAGAAACAATCATGATATTCAAAACAATCTGCTCATAGGGTTGGTTTAGGTTACCGTCCGTTATGCACAGCCTACCGGACGGTAACCTAAACTAACCCTATGCCCCAAGAAGATGATGTTCTTTGTCTAGCGGTCCAGAGCTGGGATATTTCATCGTAGTTTCTTGCCAAGGATCCAAACCATTAGTGCTGTATTACACCAGATGCATCGGGAATTACTGCTCAAACAACCACCTTTGATCGACAGACATGGGTTCCTTTGCTTCAGGTAAACGCTCGCGCTCGTGTCGCACAACGAACGATACTGACACAAAGTGCTTTGGGGGATGAAGCACTGCCTCATCCTGGCCATTCAACGGACTTGTCTCCGACAGACTATCGTCTGTTTCGTCGCTTGGATTATTTCCTTTCTGGGAGACAGTTCACGACAGACAACGAGGTTTAACGTGCAGTGGATGACCTTTTCTGTTTACTAGCCACAAAACGTTTTCGCTCCGGGATCATGGCCTTGCCGGACAGTTGGTAAAAATGTGTCGATACCGAAGGGGATTATTTTATCTAGGTAATTTTTCAAACTTTTCCGTTCTCGCAGTCAACGTGTGGTGGTCCTTTGCCGGACATTTCATTCGCACCAAACCAATACTTCACTACTTTTCACGAATCAACCGCTTCATTTGCATTGTTTACACATTATAAAAGCTAGGCTGAAATTTTGCAAATATATTTTCTTTTGAAATATCAATACCACCAATAAATTTACTTTACTCCGAACACAGAGATCTTCATTCACTCACTAATAATTTATAATTGGGTTTCTCGGTAACTGATGTCCCCCAGCGTCTGATGCATGTTCCGTGTGATTTAGATCATAAGAGGACGGTAAAAAACCTATTCGCCAGATATCCTAGACAGTCACTACTTTATCCGCAGATATTGCACAGTGAGGACCAGGGCCCGACTTACACAGAATTGGGCCCCAGGCACAACCCAAAACGAGGGCCCCTCCACTCGACATTTACTTTACGGAGTCGAGTAGGTAGTGTGACCATTTTGGGCGACTGTATTAGAATCCAGCGTAATAATTTAATAAACACAATACATTTAGAAGACTGACATTAAATTACGGTAGTACCTTGTAAAAATATTGTTTTCTCCTAGATTTTTATGCTGCCCTACGGATTTGCATCTGAAAAGACTTGAACCTTCATTGATGAAACACTTGTGTGTGACAAAGCCATATGACGGGTAAAATTCAATTGGACATTGAATTTTTTGCCAGGTGTGTCTAAAGTATGCTATTACCATATTAACCAGGGGGTGTATTTAAGAGAGATGTTTGGGGGGATTCAAACCCTGCCCGAATTAAGTCCAAATATTTTTCAAATATGACTTTTAGGAGCTAAAATGTCAAAAAGTTAAAAAAATGCTTCAGAATCATGCAGTATTTGAAATTGAAGCATATAGTTGATCTTTGTAAGCCATAATTACAAACATACACATACTGCTAGTTTTTGTTACAAAACACGACAATTTTTTGTTTAATCTCACACAAAAACCCGCCCCAAATTAAGTGCAAAATGTTACTGATATTAACTAGAAATATCACATATTATATTGCCAGTACTTCAGTGTGTTTTGTCAGCGATTTATATATAGTTACGCCACATCACATCTACGCACAAATAAGCAAAATATATATACAGGTTGTTCTTAAACAGTTTTTACAAAAGAAGAGGGGTGATAGTACACATAAAGGCAAATAACATTTGCAATGGAACATAGCGTGGCACTCCACTCTTAGTGCCCGAAAATCATAAAGTTAAATGACAACTTTGATCCACCAACCGTGGAAGAAAACGAGACTACCTATTTTATGGCCTGCACACTTGCATTGATGAACACTGAAGCACAGTAGGACTCAAAGGATTATTGTTCCAAAACATACAGTTTTGTATTAAATTTACAGAATGAAGTTTAAAGTTGTGATTAAGGAAATTTAGGGAAATCAATACCTTCCTGTAAATGACATGTTGCTGTAGAGTATTGGTGCTTCAAAATCAGACAACATAATGGGAAAATCTACTTTTCTTCCACTGTTGGTGGATCAAAGTTGTCATGTTAAACTTTACTCTTTTCTGACACTCAGAGTGGAATGCGACCCTAGGTTCCATAGTAAATATTGTTCGTCTTGGGGCTTGATGATCACTACCAGTATCACCCCTCTTCTTTTTGTAAAAACTGTTTATAAACAACCTGTATTGCTGTATAAAAGCTTACTTTTTAAAGTAATAAATAAAACATTTTAAAAATGTCCAAGCAACAATATATTGGCTGCTTCATCTTTACACTCTTATAAATTTCTGCTGAAAAGCAGTGATCTCCAAATCTCATAAATTCAGTTCAAGAGATGATGAAAAATTGGAAATGTTCCTAAAAATACTGTACCAGACTATTTCACAGGTCTTTTTCTGCTCTTTGCTGCAGCAAACTTTAAAACTACATCTTCAAAATCAATCTGAGAGGTTAGCCATGCTCAACCGCCAACAAGGATAAGCCAGTCAGCTTTCCCTGATATAAGCAGGATCTATCAATTTCTGAGAAAAAAAAAATTGTATAAACATTTTGAAAAAGGGATTTTTTTTTTGTAACAAAGATTTTGGGGCCCTTTCAATTTGAGGGCCCTAGGTATTTGCCTTGCGTGGCTAGGCGTAAATCAGGCCCTGGTGAGGACATACACTGAGGTGCCAGATATCATGGGATTATAGTAAGCAATCTTTAACTGGCCCTACCCTGGTATAAAAGCTTCGACACACGATATGGTTTTTATCAGTCGCAAGGTGCAATCACGAGAGTCAGGTTGCACAGCCTCCTGCCGTCCAGGTGGCGCAGTGGTCTAAGCCATGGCCTCTGATCATTCGTCCGAACGGGGTCCGGGTTCAAATCCCGGTGAGGCATGGATGTTGTGTTTGTCTTACGGCACTGGGTCTCTCGTTTTCCTGGAAGCAGTGACCCTAAATTAGGGACGGGCGACTGCTTATAGCCCATTGAGTTGCTCACGGTGGTCGTTAAACCTCCAACCAAACCAAACCAAACCAAACCAAACAACCGCGTGTAGAATTATGACTAGCTGTCGCGAAATATAGGAGTTTGAACGCGGCATGGAAGCGGGAGCAAGACGGATGGGACATTCAGTTTCCGAGTTTCGCGTTCATTCAACATTCCTCGATCCAAGGTGTCACGTGTGTGCCGAGAATACTTCATGGAAGGTATTATCAGCCATTGTGGACAGTGTATTAGTCGACCACGGGTTCTGAATGATCGTGAGCTGCGGTGACTGACAAGGATTGTCCATGCTATTAGACAAGCGAGACTGCCTCAAATAACATCCACATTCAATGCAGAAGGTACCGGACATATATCAATAATATCCGTGCAGCGTATTGTAACGTCCATGGGGTACGTGATAAGAAGACCCACTAGAATGACTTTGTTAACCACGACATTAGACATAGCGCCTTACTGGTCTCTTGAACACGGTAATTCGACTCTGGAAGATTGACAATGTGTGGCATGTCCTGATGAGTCAGGAAACACTTTGTTACGAGCCGTTGGTAGAGTTCGTGTGTGGCGCAAACCCTATGAGTCCATGTAGCACTGTGCAAGTTGGTGGTGGTTCCATACATATGTGGAGTATCTCTACGCAGTGTTTGAGTCCTATGGTCAGCGTAAATATGTCATTAACAGGCAATGGCTTTGTTGCTCCACAGGGCGACCATTTGCCGCCCTTCATGCTTTATTGTTCTTCAACAATTATGGGATATTGCAGGAGGACATTGCACCATGCCATTTGGACCACGTGTCCAGGATGACAATGCATCATGTCATTCGGACCAAGTTTCCAGGAGGACAATGCACCATGTCATTTGGCTCAAGTTTCCAGGACGACAATGCACCATGCCATTTGGTCCAAGTTTCCAGGAGAACAATGCACCATGCCATTTGGTCCAATTTTCCAGGAGGACAATGCACCATGCCATGTGGCACAAGTTTCCAGAAGGACAATGCACCATGCCATTTCGCCCAAGTTTCCAGGAAGACAATGCACCATGCCATTTGGTCCAAGTTTCCAGGAGGACAATGCACCATGCCATTTGGCCCAAGTCGTCCAAAATTCGTTCGAGGAGTATTCTTGACAGTACCAAAGTGTGGTGTGGCTACCACGTTCGCCCGACATGAACCTAATATAACACTTATGGGGCGTGGTGGAAAGGTTCATTCGAACCCAAATTCCTGCACCTAAAAATACCATCAAATTGTGAACATTTGTTGAGACGACATGGTTCATCTCTTGAGAAGTCCTTCGGGCACTTGTGAAATCGATGCCACGTCAAGATGCTGTACTCTACAAGTCTTGAGGAAGTCCTCCCAGATGCTACTCTCGCATTCCATGACTTTTGCACTTTAGTGTACATATAAGGTAAAAATAAATCTGCGTTAACAGCTCCACATAACAATCGAAAGAGTGGTGTAATGAAATCATTACAGTAATACGGGTACACAGTACTTTTTTGTTTCATAACTTCTATATCCATGATTATAAAAAAACAGATGAAAGAATTCGAGCTACAAGTTTCAGTTTTACAGAATATGCTCAGTAGGCAGAACAGAACAAATTATTTGTATATCGGAGTCATACGTGTCCAGTGTGACTCCATGTGTTAATGTAGCTTGACGATTACAGGTGATTACATACACTCAAGAGCAATTGAATTAGATACAGCTGGCGTTACGCAAATGTGGCGCTGTGAGCGGCTCTGTAAACGGAAACGACATGACGTATGCAGCGATCCGACAATATAAGGAGTGACGCGACGGGAATCAGGAAGAGTCGGACGCAGTATGGGTAAGACAAAGTATCTAAGCGCATTTGATCGTGGGCAAATTGTCGGGCCCCGACGAATGGGTCACTCCATCTCGGCAGTCGTGCAGGCACTGGGATTTTCACGAGCCACTGTATGACGGGTGCACCGTGAGTACATCGAATCCGATAAAACCATCCCTGCAAGGGCCAACTGCCTTGGACAACAGCATGTGAATAAGAGGGGTCATCGTCTGCCAGCTCGCATTGTAACAGCGGATAGACAGTGCAAGAAATCACTCGGTAATTTAACGCTGATGCCCAAAAACGTGCAATCAGCCACACCATCCAGAACCATCTCCTTGCAATGGAGTACAAAAGCCATCGTCCCACGAGGGAACCGCTGCTGACCGCACATCACAGGGAGCATATATTAGCATGGGCGAGGGAACAGCTCCACTGGACACTAGACATTGTGAGAAAATGTTGCCTGGACTGATGAGTCGAGATTCACGTTAGTACATGTGGATGGCAGGATACGAGTACGGCGCAAACCACATAAAGCGATATATCTTTCTTGCCAGCAGGGTACTCTTCAAGCTGGTGGGGGTGCCATTTTTGTCTGGGGACTAATTACGTGGACTGAAATGTGACCCCTGGTACGTGTGACATCGTCATCCACAGGCCTGCGTTACCGGGATATCCTGGACGACCATTTGCTCCCGTTTGTGCGTCTTCAACATCCCACTAGGGACCACATCCTGCAACAAGACAATGTACCGTGCCGTCGGTCCCAAATTTTATCCGAATGGTTAAATGAACACTCCACCGACGTGACCTTGGTTCCTTGGCCAGCTAGCCTATCTTACCTCAAATCCATCAAGCATATCTGGGATGACCTCCAGAGAGATGTTCGAGGCTGTGACCCTTCTCCATCAAATTTTCGTGGACTTTGAGTGCTTTTTCAGGTGTCGTGGATTCGTATGTCTTCTCAATGCTTGCGGTGTCTTGTACAGTTCATGCCGAGACGAATCGCCGCCGTCAACAGGGCGAAAGGTAGTACTACAAGTTACTAGACAGGTATTTATAATTCAATTGCTCTTCATACTAGATGGCAAATGATCAAAATTTTAACGAATGAAACTGAGTTCATCCTCAAAACTGAAAATTTCATCACCGAACAATTCATTATTTTTACATTGAGCAACTCTTACGTTCCCTGTGCGAATGATTGAACTAACCATTAGTAGGCTAAACACTGGAAATTATCGTACATATATAACCTATATTTAACATAAAAACCTAAAAGAAGGCGAAAGAATGCTGCAAAAGGCAATTATTTCACTTCATCCTCAAATCTGTGAATTGTGTTGCCACTTAGTCTAGAAGTCTAATATTTTTTCTAAAGGGTATAAACAGTGAAGTGTTACAGAAATTATTCATTAAGTGTCAAGAAAGAAATCAATGGATGGCATATTTGATAAACCGCAAGTATTGTTTCTCTATAATGCGCTGTTCCTTTTAGGATACATACGGCTACAAATTTAAATTACTAGTTAAGAAAGTTATTTTCTTTTGCACATCAGCATTTCTTCGGGGTTTCACTATTATCAATATCTGTACTGCAGTGCAAGAGTCGTTTCACAGTAAATACCTGTAGAGAATAGTTCCGAGTAAAACCTGTATTTTGAGTGGAGACGAAATTCAAAGACACAGGTTCTGTGAACAGAAAGAAACAGGTAAGGAACAGGACCGTATTGATTGCGGGAACAGTGTGTGCCATCGGGAATAGACTGAGCAACTCTGCACGAGAACAAATAGTGGGCTCATGAGCTGAAACTGGTGTTTGGTTCTTCCGTTAATCGAGCCACAAACTTTTAAGCTGGCTACAGTATCGAATGCAATCTCTGCAGCGGCATCTTGTCCACGATAAAGGTAAACTAATAGATTATTGACATTTGTTCCGTAATTTTGAGCGTGAACGGATTGAGGTTGTGGTCTTTTTTTCACAGAGGAGGCATGGTTGCATTTAAACGGCTAGGTTAGTAGACAAAACAGCAGAACTTGAAGTGCCGGAAATCCCCACGTGTAGCGTGAAATGCCGGAAATCCCCACGTGTAGCGTGAAATGCCGTTGCGGCTGCGGAGGATTGGTGTTTAGTGCTCGTTGTCTCGTAAGGGAATTGTTGGTCCTCTCTTTTTTGAAGACGCCATTAATGCCGAACGATACCAGCGTCTGTTGATACCGTATGCTACACTCTTCGAAGTGGATAAACGAAACTGTTGGATACTACACAATGGCGCAACATCACACGGCCCAAACGCAACCACCGCTTTCTTGAAGTAATTTTTCAGTGATCGCGTCAGTAGTCGTGATTTATGGCTACCCAGATCTCCCGACGTCTCTCCACCGGATGATTTTCTCTTAGGTTACCTCAAATAGAATGTTTATAAAAACAAACCGCGATACTTGAAACAACTAAAGGTCAACACTGAACAAGCTATATCAAATATCCGTCCTCAAACCTTGAAGGTATGTAGCAAGAAACACAGTGAAAAGGGTGAATGCCTGTATTCAGTGAGATCGTGGACATTTGCTACACTTTTTTCAGTAGTTTATCAATATATATATATATATATATATACACTCAGATTCTGTTTTGGGCTCGTAAATCCCATTAAATTTATGAACACTGGATTTAATCGCTAGAAAAGAATCTTTACTTAATATGACAGGTTAAACCAATCATTGTTGAAACAACGCCAGTCTTGTTCTATTTAATCGCGTGGATTAATTTTCTTTATGATAACTGTGATGAAAGTAAATCAGGCTCAGCAAAGGGAGTTCGATACTATTGAGAAATTCAGAGCGAAGTAGGTGGTGTGCTGCGGTTCCGCCGCTGCACAAAATTGGGAATTCGCCAGTAAGAACAACACTCATAAGTACCAACAACGTAAAAACTGGTAGCCATTGTGAAAAATATAACTTCATAAATGATGCATTGCATTTCGAGGCGAAGACGTTCAAAAGAAATGGGGATGCTCAGACCTTCAGAGATGAAACGTTAAAATAACTGAGTGGCATAAGAGACATTGCCTTTTGCTAACTTATAGTGAGATTCGGCACCGAAATTGAACTTAGGGCTGTTTATTTTCTTGCTGCTTCTCATGACATATCTACCCTTTTTAATAATTCAATATAAACACAACTGAATTCCATTAGCTGTTTTTCTTTGGGAATATACGGCAAATGCCCTTGCCTCTACTTGCACATAGTCCGAAAGAAAACAAGTAAGACGGGATAACTACAGTAACTTCATTTGACAGATTCTATGCTAGCGCCGCATATATTGTGTGATAACGTAGGCCTAACACGCAGTCTAGCACGGAAACACGGTATCACAAAAAATTATGAATGGTATATATTATATCAGAGATAATGTACAAACAATGAGACATTTGGGCACTTGTCTTTTTTGCGGGAAGGTATAAAGATTATACAGCTATGAACGATACATTTCATACTAAAAAATAAGACCTTTCCAACAGGAATGACAACGAGTAACGTCACGAAAACTGATTTTTATTGCTCCATCATGCCCATGGTTCTGGATCACGCCAGATTTGTTCTTGCAACATGAACAGATTTGTCTATAACGAAAGGAGTATATTCTCTGTGTACTGCAATTCGTTTCAGAAAATTAAGCCCTTTCTGCAAGGAATCCTCAGTTGAGCATATATGTGTTGAGTGATACACGTATATGCAGAAGGCAGAGATATTTTGTTTCCATGGATGATTTTGTTTTGCATATGGAGGAAAGGAAACAGCAAACAGTGTTCGATAAACGGTTGTACTAAATGATTCTTTAGAGCGTGACACAAGGGCGTCAAGGAATGATAAGCAGCCATTATTTTCAGTCTCATATGTGAACTGAATATGAAAATCAGTTCAATTGAAAAGTTTAACTAGTTTAGGTATTTCCGAATTCATGGCATACTAGAGAACAAAAATGCCATCTACATATCGAATTCACAGGTAAAATGTAAAAAGCTGAAAAAATTTGTTTTCAAAGTGACGCATATAGGCTTCACATAAAATAGGCGACAGAGGGCTTCCCATCGCAAGACCTTCGGTCTGTTGAAAAAATCTTGCACGGATTAGGAATATGTCTTGTCTGGTATAAATTTCCACTAGTATCAAAATATCTTCTACTTTCGGTTATCTGAAATGATATAGTGAGACAAGCTTTCAATTATTCGAGGGCTCCATTCAGTGGGATAATTGTGAACATAGATTTCACATTGAAGGAAAACCGATGCCAAACTAAATGCTCTGCGAAACTATAGTCGATGTATAATAAACCTTTGATTGTGGTAAACGTTGGTGTTTTTTATTTGATCTGTCTGTTCCTGCCTACGCATTGAGCCCCGCGTCGTGCCGTTAAGGGGAGACTCTTGAGGTCTGGCTGCTCCCGAACCATGGTCGTTTAGGAATTCATTGCGCGGCGCTAGCATAGACTCGTCGACTTGATCGATTGTTCAATTCGGTGGGGATTTGTGATTTTGTCTTGCGTCTATCATTTTGTCTGAAGTCAGAGTTAAATAAGTATTAATTTTTTTATTACAGTGCATCGTAAAATTTTAATGCGCTTTCCCCTTTATGTAATGCACAGCTTTCCCCTCTTGCATTCAATCATTGTGGATTTTCAGGATATCTTTCTTTATGAAAGCCAGGTCGAAAAATTAGATTTACTTTGAATAGAGGCCGTGGTTAAGATTGTTTTCGATATAATATATAATTATTTGCAAACAAACTTTCTGCTATTAAGAGGCATAAGGGCACATTTTTTTTCACACATGGATTTAAAGGACTATTTGCCCTCTTAAGATAGCGATAGCTATCTTTATTTTTCTTCGGTGAAATATAACTGACGACAGAAAATATTATTTTCAATCTCCCATTCACAAATATGTGCGATTTCGGCCTGGGACGTAGGTATTGATCTCACATTCCATGATGTGGATGCTTCTGTTTCCTTGACTATGATTTCAAACACCCTATTTTTTAATGAAATCTGTAAAAACAGTATAAAACACGAGATCAGGTGTAGCTAGGTGAATATGATCTGTAATGATATTCCAAATTTCTTGTTCAGCGTATTTTAACCAGCTTTTTTGTAATGCTAAAACATCAGATTCCAAATTGAATCCATGTCAAAACCATTGTGAAAGAAATATATATTTTCAAAAAATCACTGCAATTTCTGCGTATGTCAAAGATTTCAAAGCAATGAATCACAACAGGAATGGTGTAAAACAGGCAAGTGACTCATCACATGTCTTCAAGAAACTAATAAATGCGTAACTATTTCCAAAGAACTGTCTATTCACAGAAATGTTTATCTTTCCCGTGGAATGTTGCCTTGGCATGACATACTCGAGCCTTCTCTGTTCTCGGCTACATCCAGAAAAGTACCAAAGCATTGTCTTCTTTTATGTAAGTATACCGTTGCCACCCCTGCTATATTTTACAACATAATTTAAAACTAAATTTCAAGATATAGCAATTTCTCCCAAGTATGTTAATGTAACTTTCGCTTGATATTTTACTCATACATATGCTTGAGATTTCAGTTTGAAAACCGGAACGGGTCTTTTGAAAAGGAGACTTTCCCCTCCTAACGTTTTTTCAGATCACCTTTATACAATATGTGTCACATTCCACGAATCTGTATATTGAAGTTTAAAGGCAGTGATTCTTCCTCAAATACAGTATATTCAATTTCATCTATACCGTTTTTTGGCAAACCCTTTTGTATTGGTGATATTATTTCCATGATTTCAATTTTCTAACAAATGTTCTTCAAATTTTCGCTGTCCCTAAATATTATTTGTGACATTTGTTGAGCTTCATGCATTCAAATCTTTGTTTTCGAACCGGGGAACTTGAGTTTCTTTACATATGCATCTTAATATGATTTAGTAACGTATGCTAATTAAGTTTGTTTATTAGATTTCGCGTGAAGATAGATCATTTCTTCAGTGAGAGCAGGCACAACTAAGTAACATTACGAGCAGAGTAAGACTTTTATTAAAATTTCTGTGAAATATTTTGCTTATTATTGCGTTTGGGGAAACATATATTCAGGAGACAAATTCACGTGTTCTCACTTTCCGAATTTCGTACGTGTGCATAACTTTTCTCATATTAACACGTTGCCTTCTTTATAGAACATGGTACTTTGGATTGGTAGGGCAAACTTTTGTCCTTCTGCCGTGGTACTGTTTTGTGCTGATGCCCTGATACTGTGCCCTATTCTACAAACGAGAGCTATTGACATACATTCACTTATATTTCTTTTTTGTCTCCCCTTCCTCTCGGGCTCTAGGTAGCATGCCCTCATTATCCTGACCCTATAATATGCTTGTCCATTTCTTTATGCAATCCTGAAAATTATATATAATGCAAATTACTAAAATTGTTACTGGTACTTGTACTAGTACTTACCTGCGTGCTACGTTTTCTGAGTTTCCATGTAGGTGCTGTTATTACATTATAAAAGCTTTATTTTCAATAGTTGCCTCACTGTTCAAATTAGTGTCACGGTTATAACTTCTAATAACTTTGGTTTCAAGGAATAATTTGTTTTACTATTAAGAAGAAAATATTCATATTTTTCAACCCATTCATTTAATACCAGGTGGGCCCCATAAAAGAGGCCGATTGGCCAGACGTTGTTACGCGGGTTAAAGTTGTTTGTCGGGTGTCCAATGAAAACCGCTTTGTTTCGCTTCTGACCGGTTTGTACGTGTACAGCTGCAAAGGAATTCTCCGGAGTAGTTAGTCACAGTAAGAGCAGTGCAGATACGCGGTGATAAGTGTAAGTGAAGAGAGAACAAAGACAACGGAAATGGTTTTAAGTACGGAACAGCGGATTTTTATTGTGTAACAGTATTTCAGAAATAACTCATACAAGGGTTTAAATGAGTTCTTTCCAGAAAAATTTCTACATTGTGCAGCACTGGCGAAATCAGTGGTACAGAAGTTAATGCGGAAATTTCGTGAAACCGGTACTCTGTGCAACACGAAAAGGAACAAACCCAAGACAATTCGTACCGAAGACAGTATCAAGAATGTGAGCACAATGATGTTACAAAGCCCTCGGAAGTCAATTCGCCGATTATCGCCTGCAACGGAAATATCTGTCACGTCATACCGACTCATACGTGAAGTGGATTTGCATTTTCGGCCGTACAAAGTTATTGCGCACCAAGAACTTAAAATTCCTGATTATGCAAAATGGTGCAATATTGTAAGCGGTTTCAGCAGACCATTGGCAGCGGTGAAATGACCCGAACATTTAATTACATGACAGATGAAGCATGGTTCCATCTGTCCGGGTATGTCAATTCGCAAAACAGCAGGATTTCGACCGACAGGAATCCCAAACGGACAATGGAGACTCCTCTGTAGGACCAAAAGATAGGCGTTTGGTTGCTGTGTCTGCGAAGAGGATAGTCGGCCCATTCCTTTTCGCTGACATCATCAACTCGGAGCGCTATGTTTAGCAACTTTTCAACCCATTTGTTGCCGCACTTACAGAAGAACAGCGAACTAATGCTTTCTTTCGGGCATGATGGTACCACGGCGCATATTGCGCGGAATAAGCTACGTGCTGTGCATGAAGTGTTTGGGGAGGCCAGACCTGTATCGAAGAGACTATGGCCACCCAGATCACCTGATCTCTCCACCTGTGACTTTTATCTGTGAGGAACATTGAAAGGAAAAGTGTACGCAAATAATCCGCACACGCTTGATGAATTAAAAGTGAACATTAAGGGTGCCACAACCCAGACTACTGCCGATGAGTTGTGGCGCGTTTCAAACAACATGTTCCGTCGTGTGCAGAAGTATCTTGATGTCGGAGCACAGCACTTTCAGCAATTGTTGTAAACGCAGGTAAATTACTCCTGTTTTCTATCATTCCTAAAAAATTAGGTTTTATAAATGTCCTAAAATAAATTAAATTAAGAGGTATCTAAAGTTTTAAATAAAAGGTGCAGAAAGCATCGCTAATAGTGCACCCTGTGAGTAACTGGTTTAATATTGATTTTGTTTTTTTAAATTTTTAGGACGAGGTTCTTCCCAATTTCTTCCTGTTTTAGGTTTTTTAATCTATTTCGGAGCTTGTGCACTTGCAGATAAAGTGAACAGCAGAAATTATGAATGTATTATTTTGCCTGGATTATGCCTATCACTTGATCAAATGTCTTGCTTTGAAAACCAATGTGTTTCTAGATTTACTGAAACTTTCTCTCGTATTTGTTTTGGAAAAGAGTTTTCATAAACGTTTCAGCACATTCTGTAGAAGAATTTAATGTGTTAGATCTTCTGTATATATTTAAACGCTTGAAAAAGCGACAAATAGGATGGAAATGCATATCGTTGTCAGGAGATTTAGTTTCTTCCAAGAGTTATTTTTCAGTAATGAGCCCTCAGAAGGAGGAATTGCAGCTTTCATCTAGAGCAGCCGTTTCCTATCTAATTTGACTGGCTAATCCTTTTTAACAATACACTGTTTTTGCGATTCGCTGCAGCTATAATAAATAACAGTTTATTATAGCTGCAGGGAATCAGGACTAAGCTAATACCATGCATAACAGCAGACCAAGACCATGTCCTTACCTCACATAACTCTTTTTCCTTTAAGGGATCACAAATATCTGGGAGTTCTTTTGGTGTCTGAATACTTACTGTAAACATTTGTAATGATTTCCTGGTATACATATATGTATGAAATATTTATGTTGAAAAATATATGTGTAATATTATATTGAAATATATGTTTTATTTAGCAGGAAATTGACTGATTCCCATTAAAGTTTTCACAAATCTCACTGGTTTTTCAGTGCAAATGAAATTTACACAGGATAAACAACAATTTGTATTTCCGTACAGATAAAAAACCTGATTTCCTTTCCTACTCCTCATTGCCATTAAACGCAATTGGAGTATTTTCCGGTTACTGCAACCAGACATAAGCATTTTCCAAGAACTTTAGAGAGGTTGCCTACTCACCGAAAATGAACTTATTTGGAACATCCAATGGAAAGCAGAGACATACAGCATCCTGACTACCGTACTCAACCATGACATTGATATGGCTTTAGCGTCTTCCAATTAAAAAGTAATCAGATGTATACAAATCTTAGATAGCGGCAATATAGGAAAGTACTAGCAATTTAACCGACTTTGAAAGGAGCGCATCTCAAAAAACAAAACATTCTATCTTAACCAAGACCGTTTCGAGAATGTACAAAGATTAGTCCAACAAGAGCAAAACAATTATAATATTTGTTTGTTTCAAATTCTATCTTGTTGATAGGGACACATATTCCATACCAAGTTCTCACGACAAATTTAGAAAGATTATTCTATAAAATATTTTTAAATGAAATTTAATTAATCTTTTTTCGCCAAATACCAAAATAGATGAGTTTAGCGATTCTCACGTTAAGATGACTAAAGAGACATAAAATCATTGCTTTTTACATTTGAGAACAGGGGTGCAACACAAGACAGGGTTTTAACGGGCAATGTGGTTAATAATACCTTAAATGATCCAAATTATGTTTCTCTGGTTTACTTCTAGTTAACATATTTTCAGGAACGTATTTTTCTAAACAATCGTCACTTTATTGTTGGGCAGAATATAAAAATAATTAAACAACATTCATGAAAAAGTCTTGGAAGAAGAAATAAATTTAAAAGAAATATTATGGGATGTAGTAGTATATCAGCGAATTTATCAGTTGAGAAAAAGTATTATATCAGCGAATTAAAAAAAAAAATGAGGTAAACATTTTACTCTCAGATAACCGACTGGAAACTGCATTTCAACAGACTAGGATAATGGCAAAAAAGGGAGAAAAAATCTTTCAAAAACTAACACTAGTCCATATATTTCAGGTAAAACCTGTTGATGCAGGTAATCAAGTATGTGATGAATTCCAGCTCTGGGAAGAGTGCGCTCCGGGTTTGCTGAATGTGGGTTGGAACTGCAGATAATTGACAACGCTGGAGATGCGAATTAGAGGGTACAAAAAATTTAGGTAATCGGCAAGTAAAATCGTGTCTATCCTCCATGAAAATTCCAGATGATTCTTCGGTTACAGTTTCATCTGGTTGGTTTAGATGAAATAGTGCCTGGTTGGTTCTCCTCCCCTGTCCTAGAGATGTCAGTACAAATTACGTGGCGGTTTAATAATGCAAAATATTAGTAGTTTTAGCCATTGTAGCCTCGTTCTTGCAAGAGCTATAAAGAGGAATCCGAATGACCGTCAGTTGCTAATACTCTTCAAAAATCGTAAGGTTATTTTACAATACTCTTTATTGAAATTTGGGACAAAATCCACTATAAAAAATGTATGTGTTTATGAATTGTTCAAATAATATGCTTCACACACGTAGCAGGAAAGGGTAAATTTGAAGTTCACAAGCAGTTGCAGTAATCAATTTATAAATATTACCTAAGGATCAGCTCCGTGTGAGAGCATGTTTCCTAAATTCGTACAGTTATTTTTAAATTGCCTAAATATTTCAACGCTGCTTTCTGTTATATGCTTGGAAAAAGAAATATATATATATATATATAAATTACATTTCTTTCTTGAATAAAAGACATTCCTTTGTAAAACAGTAAAAAATCGGCTTGGACCCTAATGTTGAGATTAAGGATTGCCAATTTCAAGGACAAAACACAAAGGTCGCCTTCTGAATAATAGTAATTTTTGGTCAATTCACATAATTCCATTAAATTTGGTTTAAAATTAATAAAAAAGTCGAATGTTCGGTAAGAGGGTTAGAGTTACGAACGACAGCGAAATTCTTCCAAATTCGAAAATGAAGATTCCCACCGTTAAAAAAATTATCGTCGTTTGATGTATTGGGCACATATTTTCTAAACCATGAAAAGGCGCTACACTCGATCTAACAGTTTAGAGGGAACATGAAAAAGGAACACCAATCCGGAAATAAATGAAAATTATAGGGAATCAAACAGGGAAATTTAAAAAATAGCCTTAAATGCGGGTGATCGTTATATCTGACGGAGGTTAGATCGTTATGTCTGACTAAGGTTAGATCGTTATTTGATTGACTTAAAAGTTTAACTAATGAATTCGTTTTGTTTATGTTTATATCAAAATTATTTTAAATTCCATTTGCAATGTCGTATCCGAATGAATTGCATACCTGTGCTTTGAAGAATTCCGGATCTGTCAACCTGATCTTTTGCTGAGAATGGATCAGCTCCGTATGAGAGCACAATTCTTGCTTAATCCCACGTATGTGTTATGGCATGATTTCTGCTATTATTTTTAATAGACGTTGAACGTTTATTGTTTATTGCTTTCACTTTACGGAAAATTTCCTGTTTCCACATATGCCTGCGCAGTTTTCGTAGTATTAGAAATTCAGGAAATCAGACAAATATATTTGAAACCATTGTAGTATTTGGCTAGTTTTTCTAAAGAAAATTTCTTGCTCACCTATAAAGTATCCCTTATCTGAAGTTGTTAGGCATGCTCTATACAAAAATTTCACGCTAACCTAGGATTTGCGTTATGATTTTGTTTTGTTACTATCATGATGTAGGAATCAGCTCAGCAGTACTGACACATAGAACACATCGTGAAATTATTCCCATAGGTGTAGTTTTGGAATTAAAAGTACTCCAAAGCCAAACCTTTATATGCACGTCAGACAAACTGAAATATTATTCATATTTTGCTTTCTGCTTGTACCGTACAATTGCATTTTATCTAGAGAACATCTGCAGTTGTTATACCAGCCAGCATTACAGATGGCAAAATAAAAGTAAAGAACTACACAAAGGAAAAAAGATAAAATCAAAGCCAAGTAGCCATGTAAATATAAAATCTTTACGTTTGATTAAAATTTTAAATCTTAAAAAGATATCCTTAAAGTATGAAAAAATATGCATTATTTATTAGTGCTTCGACATTGAAATGTATTCCAAAGCAGGTGGTTTTTAAAAAAAAAAATGTTATATAAAATTTTCTCTTGTTAAATTTTTAATGTTCTTGATCTTTAGCAAATTTGTCTTTTTTGTTCTTACTAAGCCCAGATGTTGAAGAATATATAGTGTTGCGCGATTACGAGAAATTTGAAGAGCTTAAAAATATAACGCAATATATATTTAGAAATAAAAAAGCATGTAACACAAAAAATTAATAGGTGAGAGTAGAAGTTATGCATGCAAGGTAAATAAATGAATGTTTTGTAGAGGCCTAAGTTTTGGGTCAGTGCACTGGTGCTTTCTGTGCTTTCTGCAAGTCCCAAATTTATGCCCACTGGAGCTGTGAAAGAGAGCGAGCTTGTGCCATAAGACACACACAACTCCCATGCTTCACACTATGGGGTCGATGAGGCCTGGCATGCGATCACACGGTATGCGTCGATATTGCCTGTGGTTGCCATCGCAACCTTTACATCACAAGAACAATCACAACAGAGCAAATAAAAGTTTGCAGTGCGTTCGTTGTAGAATGGCGTTTGCATTGAAAATGACTAACTCTTTCTAAGTATTCGTTGTAGTAACGATGTTCTTGTATAATGCTATATTCAGATGTCAAACATACTGTTATGCAAACGGACGGCGAGAAAGGAGATAACCAGAGCCGTAATAGCTCACAGAATATTAACCTAGATCCGGAATTCGAAACACAGACTCAGAGTTTCCTGGCAACAAGATCTCACATCTTAAACCTTTCACCTATCTCGTAAATGAGGTTAGCCCAGGGGCGGGTAACATTCGGCATTCTGTGCCATTAAGTGAGGCCTTTTGAGTGAATCCAAATTTTGCAGAACAAATGCTTTTATTTTTTATTAATTTGTTCTGTTCCTCTTTTATTATTTTTATTGTAATCTTAAAATGACTGCATTAAAACACTGATGAGGTATTGCAGTCTGGATTTGCTGTATCATCCTAAAGCGCGTTGGCTATGGCAATACAGGTGTAAATAAAAATGTAATCTTTGCAAGAACAGATAGTTAAATTTTATAAAAAACAAAATCAGCAATGTGAACTATTGAAATATTTCTATAGAAATACTGTATTAATGTCTAATACTGTATGTAAAAGCAAAGTGACTTGACTATTTCTTTGGAAGGCAAAAGTAAGTTTATGTTCTATAAGGGGCAAAAAATCCAAGCATTTCGAAAAGCTCTCTTTTTTTCAAAACTATTCTTCTTCAAAAATAAATTTCGGAAAAACATTTTTCCAGTTAGCTCTATCTCATTCATACGTATTATCTGAAGTATACGCAGCAGACTTATTAATTGGAGAAAATAATGAAAGGTTCACTGACTTTGAGAATCATGGCGTCACCCTCAAATTAGCATTTCAACCTCACCTAGTCGATGTCGTCATGCCTCCTACAAAAGTACAGACGGAATTGATTGAGCTCTCAGAAAATCACGTTTTAAGATCTTCATTTGACACTAAGAAAGATCCAATTGAAATATGGAAATATGTAATAGAACATTCACGCCTTCGGCAACATGCACGAAATATGTTTTCTTGCTTTTCAACCACTTGTTGCTGCGAAAATCAAAATTATCCTAACTGACATAAGTCAAGACGGCCTTAAGGCAACAAATGACTGACCCATCTAGAGGATTAGCTGAAGCTGAATACTTTCATGTTGTAACCAAATATGCAAATGCTTTCCAACAAACATCGGTCACAACGTAGTCATTGAAAGATTGGTTAACTTTAGAATTTTTAATTTTTTCTTCATTTTTGAAGTTACTACATAATCGTTAGATTTTTACAAAATAATATACATTTGAAGTATATGTAATTGAAGTTTCTTGAATGCGGGCTTAGCAGATTGCAGCTAACTCAATGCGGCTTTCCAACGCGAAAAGATTTACCACCTCTGGACTAGTCATGTACACTTTCTCATTGTTTACATATTATGTCAAGTATGAAAAATTCCTTTCGGTTTTGGTGATACCGTGTTTCAGTGCTAGGATCCGTTTCACGTAATTACACCATATATACGATGACAAATGTAGAAAACGATCCGCATGTGGATGCCGATTGCCAAACTTTGAGCACAACGTATTTCAAACACAATACCGGGTGTAATATTTTAACAGCTATGATTAGATGTTTCAGTTTCACCACTTAATTTGAGGCTAGTTAAAGGCAATAAAAAAAGTTTATAAAATCATCTAAGCATAAATTTTTAAACGATACATTATTTATTTAAATTATTTATCAGATATTTTACTGAAAGATTTGTTCGTCAATAAAACCAAACAGTCGATACACGATTACACTCACAGTTACAGTAAAAACTCCCTACGAGTACATGACAAACCTTATTAAAAGCTAAAAGAAGTATATAGTGGTTAAAAATATTGTAAGATATTTCGGGAACGCACTATGGACCCATCCTCAGACTAAACGTGTATAGTACGTTGTGCTAACCCCTATATATACCCAATGCGCAGAATGGGAATGACGTAAGTAGACATTAAAGATTTTGTTTTAGTGTCCGCGCAACCCAACGTTAGGCAGGTCTACAGGAGGAAAATGACGATTGCAAATATATTGAATACAGCTCCTCTTGAGAAGTGTTACTCTGGCTGTTGTGTTAAATCACTTGGAAATAAATATTTCCTAGATTGCGGAATATCACAAGGTAAAGAGTCATTACAGCAGAGATATATTTGAGATTAAATACATAAGCTCTCCGCCAGGTGTAGAGATGACTTGCTTGTTGGGGTTGCTAATATACGAGCTTCATCCCATACGGGATAATGAGTCCTACTGTGGGTTAAACGTGCTAGGGCTGTGTTTATGGCCTCCATCCGCACACTGAAAACATGCTCCGACAGGCGAGTCTGCAAGGAACGGCAAGTGGAGCCGATATACTGTTTAGATGGAACATTGTTGTCCACGGCTCGCATGGGAATACTATAAGTTCCATGTCGTTCACTAGAGTTAATGGAATCTCTATCGTTTTTTGTGATTTATAGGATGTTCGAAGTTTTTATACCGAATGCCAGTTCATAACGCTTGCATATATTAGACAAGATATACGTTAGTGCAGGATAGTAACAGATGGACCCAAAAAAGGTGGGTATACGATGCTCCCGTTGGAGGGTAGATGTAGAAGAGTTAAGTAGGTTTCTCAAAAGGCGGTCAACAATCATGTCATCATAGCCATGTAGTCTGGTGATCTCTTTGATTTTTGTAAGTTCCGCCCTGCAAAGTCTCATGCTAGATGAATGTGTAATAGCTCTTTTTACCAAAAACCTAAAAGCCGAGAGTTCATAACTCATTGGATGAGCTGAGTTGCTAGTAATAATAGAAGAATTCGCTGTAGGCTTCCTATAAACTGAGTGTTGAATAGACATTTTGGACTTTCTGTTGATCAGAGACCCAGTTGCCCAGTCTATTCGACACTCAGTCTATAGGAAGCCTGCAGCGAATTCTTCTATTATCCCCAGCAACTCAGCTCATCCAATGAGTTATAAACTCTCGGCTATTAGGTTTATTTATTTCCAAACGATTTAACACAGCAGGTAGAGTGACACTTCTCAAGAGGAACTGTATTCACTATATTTGCAATAGTCATTTTTCCTCCTGTAGACCTGCCTCCCGTTCGGTTGCGCAGGCACTAAAACAAAAACCTTTAATGTATATTTACGTCATTCCCATTCTGCACATTGGGTGTTTAAGGGGGTTAGCACAACGTATTATACAAGTTTAGTCTCAGGATGGGGCCATAGTGCGTTCCCGAAATATTGTACAACATTTTTAACTTGTATATGCTTCTTTTAGCTTTTAGTAAAGTTTGTTATGTACTCGTAGGGAGTTTTTACTGTAACTCTGACTGTTATCGTGTATCGACGGTTTGGTTTTATTGAAGTATATTTTCTATACGTAATATTCGTTTGGAAATATTTGTTTACGTAGCTTTATGCTATTCTTTAGAATAAAATTGAAATAGTAATTCTAATTCTATGTGTAGTTCTATACATACCCTGTCACTAAAAATAAGATACGGAAATTCAGTGAATATTCCGTGTATTTAATATCATAATGTACCGTTTTTGAGAAAAAGGCAAATACCGATGTAGTTTTTGAAAAACGTTTTGAAAACCAAGGTGCATCTTAAGTGAGCTAAAACATTCAAACACCGCATAATAACCAGAATGTTTCGTGACAGAATTATCATACTACGCAGGACAACCATGTGCGGCGCGGCGCAACTGAGACGTTTTCACATTAACAGTCGGCAGCACTTTACATGCGAGCTGTACGTTCCAGCACACCGGAAACAACATAAATTAAATTTAATACACCAAATATTGCGGAATTCTTGACCCGCGAAATTGCAACTGCTGTATGCATTTATTTAACACAATTTTTCAGTAACCAGCATTCACAAATGAGTTGCTTGGGTTTCTGACACAATGCACACTTTTATTTCGTGTATTTGAATAAATTATGAAAGCTAAATTTTAAGAAGTTACACAGCCCTATCATCGATTCTGAACCAATTATTTGAACATCCTATTGCAGGTAAATTTAAATTAAATCTCTGTCGTGATTGGCAATAGTACATCTCAGTAAATATCCGTCAACCAAAAATCAAGATACTTGTAATTTCCTGAATTTGTTTCAATGTAATTCTCTTCGTGAGCTGCTGTAAGGCATCAGCACAGATGCACCTGTTTTAGTGGTTCCCGTCTAATCACCGTGGCATAGTAAATTTTTGGCATTCGCAATTTCCCTTGGACAAGAAACGTCGGTTTAGGTTACTTACTTATACACTTCCAAACTGTGTTTCGGGGTCAAAGTTGTCGTTGTTCAACTCCAACCTTAAAATATCTGGTTCTGTTTGAAAATAGGTAAAACTTCATCTGGAATTTTGAATTGTTCCGTAATTTTCAGAAGGTAATTGCCGATCCTATGCAAAAATATTCAGATGGTATGAGCGTTTCAAGGACGGGTGGAATTATTTGAAAAATTATGAAAGGCCACACGCCTGAATTCCGCAGTTGGAAACGGGTAAAAAATTTGGCATCCGGACACGTACTTCAAATAATTGGACCTGACCTGGATCTGTAACTGACCCTTACCCGACACGGACCTGGATATATAACTGAACCGGACCCGACACGGACCTGGATCTATAACTGACCCGGGCCCACTTTGAACTATAATATATACACTGAAGAGCAATTCAATTAGAGATACCTGTCTACTAACGTGTAGCACTACCTTTCGCAATGATGACGGCGGCGATTCGTCTCGGCATGGACTCGACAAGACACCGGAAGCGTTGGAAAGCCATACGGATCCACGACCCCTGAACAAGCTCCCACAGTTCACGAAGATTTGATGGAGGGGGTCAGAGCCTCGAACGTCTCTCTCGATGGTATCCCAGATGTGCTCGATGGGATTGAGGTCAGGTGACCTCGCTGGCCAAGGAAGTGAGGTTACGTCGGTGGAGTTTTCATCCAACCATTCGTATACAATTCGAAAGCGACGGCACGGTGCATTTTCTTGTTGCAGGATGAGGTCCCCAGTGGGATGTTGAAGACGCATAAACGGGAGCAAATGGTCGTCCAGGATATCCCGGTAACGTTGACCTGTGAGGGACGATGTCACACGTACCAGGGGTCCCATTTCAGTCAACGTAAACAATCCCCAGACGAGAATGCCACCCCCACCAGCTTGAAGAGTACCCTGCTGGCTAGAAGGATCCATCGCTTCATGTGGTTTGCGCCGTACTCGTATCCTGCCATCCGCATGTACCAGCGTGGATATCGACTCATCAGTCCAGGCAACATTTTTGCATATGTCTAGGGTCCAGTGGTGATGTTACCGCGCCCATGCTAATCTTTGCACCCTGTGATGTGCGGCCAGCAGCGTTACCCTCGTGGGACGATGGCTTCTGTACCCCATAGCAAGAATATGGTTCTAGATGATGTGGCTGCTTACACGTTTTTGTGCACCAGCATTAAATTTCCGAATGATTTCTTGCACTGTGGCCCGTCTATCTTCTGTTACATTGCGAGCTAGCCGACGATGACCCCGCTCATCCACGTGCTGTTGTCCACGGCAGTTGGCCCTTGCAGGGATGGTTTTACCGGATTCGATGTACTCACGGTGCGACCGGCCATTTGTCAGGGGCTGGTTGAGTGAGTACAGTGCTATTGATTGCGAATCAAATCGACTGCAGTTCCAATAAACTCTGTTAGCAGAGCGAGGGGAGTTGTTTCTCCCCTCAAAAAATTTTCTTTTTTTCTTTTTTTCAAGACGAAAGGAAGAAAGTTTTTTTTTCTTTAGTTTTGAAAAAGTGTTTCGGTGCAGTCAGTTTGGACTTAGAATAAAACTGCCCTTGTTAGGGCAAAGTCCAAGCTGCGGTCACAGCACTGTGCGCAAGCCTGACATACGAGCGGGTACGTCGTCGTCGTGCCGGTCCCCTTGATCTACGGATCAGGCCAAATCCCGCACTCAACCAGGGTCAGGTGCAGGTTACAGCGGAAGAACCCCAGGGTACCGCTGATCACTTGACTTTCGAACAACGTAAGTCTGACCGACCAGGGGCACAGGTCCCAGGACTTGCATTCGGTTAGCAACCAGAGTTGAGAGATGGCAGAGGATGCGGGGGCTATAACCCCCGGTCCAAGTGGGCCCGTTGTGGCAGACTGCGGCTTGGAAACTCCGTCGGAGTTCGCAAGCGCAGTCAACTCCTTCTTCCAGGAGTTGGAGAGGATTCTGAAGAATCCTTCAAACAAGGTTCTGGTTAAAACCAGAACCAAGATTAGAAAGGTAGCGAACTCGCTACAAGAAGCTTGCACCAAGCAAGTGATAGAGATGAGTCTCGCCCAAGGGAGACTCCAGGAAAGAAGTGAGCACGCTAGCGCGGCTCCTAAAACATATGCCGAAGCGGCTCGAGCAAAGCCAAGCAAGGGGAACACGGCCCCAAAGCAAAAAACGGCTAAAAAGGAGGTAGCCAAGAGGGTCGAAAAGAGGCACGTGCTTCTCGTTCACCCGGCAACAGACAAGGGTTCTCCCTCGTCAGATGACGTTAAGGCGGTTCTGCAAACACAGATTTGCCCCGCCAAACTCCAAATTGGAGTAAAGGGAGTAAGAAAAGTGAATGGGGGAGGAGTAATGGTGGAATGCTCCTCCACCAAGGAAATAGAGAAGCTGGATTCCGAGCTAAAGAGCAACGAAGTGACCAAGGAGAACCTTCGGTCAAGGTTGCCAGCTAAAAGGAATCCGAAGTTTATCGTCTACGGGATAGACGGAAACCTGTCAAGGCCACAGGTCGAGCAATGTCTCGTGGAACAGAACCCAGAGCTGGAGGAGAGCAGCCTCCAGCTCAAGTTCTCATTGAAGGTGAAGGGTGGGAAACGCCACTGGGTAGCAGAGGCGGACCCACTAACCTTCAAAAAAGTGATGAGACGAGGCAAGCTCGGAGTGGAATGGACCGTCCACTCAGTAAGGGAATATCTGAGGGAGGTCCGTTGCTACAGGTGTAACGTGTTCGGGCACTTTAGGTCAAGGTGCCCCGAAGAGCAGGATAGGTGTACGCGGTGTGGGGAAACCGGGCACAAGCGCCAGGAGTGCAGCAATAGCCCAGTCTGTACTAACTGCCTGGCAAACAACAAGAGATTCAGGCGTCGAGTGGATATAGGCCACTCGAGTCTCGACAAGGAATGCCCAAGCCTTGTCAGAGAACTGGCTCTACTAAAAGAACGCACTCATTATATATAAAAACCCAAAGAGAGGCGTTAAGGTGCTTCAAATCAATCTGCACCATGCACGGGCAGCAACAGCACAGGCCATGGTGACAGCCACTGAGCAAAAAGCTCATATTCTGCTTCTGCAGGAACCATTCGAACAGGGAAGAAGAGTGGTGGGCTTCCTAATTCCTACCGGATCTACCACCCTAGGGTGGCAAAGCCCAGGGCAGCCACGGTCGTGAAAGACCGGTCCCTAGCTGTTCTCGAGATAAAATGCTCCGAGAACGTGGTCGCCCTGGGGGTGGATTGTGGTGATGAGAAATTTTTAATGGTGAACGTATACAGTTGTCCAGCAGGCGATCTGAGAGAAACGCTGAATGAGCTAATGGCTATATTAGGGGAATTCCCCAGTCATGATATTTAATAGCAGGCGATTTCAACGCGAAGCGTCCTCTCTGGGGCCAACAAGACGAGGATGAACGCGGCCAGCTTCTAGTGGACTTGCCAACGCGGCAGACCTGAGTTTCTTGAACGATCCAGAGAGCACCCCGACCTTCCAAGGGGCGAGGGGCTCCTCTTGGATCGACTTGACTCTCGTCAGAGTCTCTCAGCGCAGCCTCGTCCAGGATTGGCAAGTACTGGACGATGAAAGCTGCAGTGACCACCTAGCACTATCTTTCGTTTTGGGATCGGAAAAGCCCATCCGACCCAAGCGCAAAAGGTTCTTCATGAAGAATCTAGACTGGTGGGCTTTTAAAGCCAAACTAACTACCCTGTTGGGGGTAGGAGGGCAGAAGAGGCAGCAGAAGTGTCGGACCTCAACTCCCTCTTTGAAGAACTTACCAGTCAAATCACAGCGCTATGCGAGAGTAGTAGGGGAAATAAAAGGGGAGCCAAGGATCCCCACCCCTGGTGGTCGGAGAAACTAAAAGCTCTAAGGGCGAGAGCTAGGCGGAGTAGGAAAGCTCTGCAAAGAGCAAAAGCTACACCGCAAGACAGGGAGTGCACAGAAGTGCATAAAAAGGCTCGTTCAGCATACAGGAGAGAACTGAATCTCTCGAAAATCTCCTACTGGAGAAAGCTGTGTGAGTTCCAAACTCCGGCAGACCCTTTCGGGGTCCCCTATAAGATCTCGAGGGGATCCATCACCGAACCGCTAAAACTGGCAGCGGTCGAAAGGGCAGACGGAAGCCTATCAAAGACTCTTGAAAGTACCGTAGAGAGTCTCTTGGATTACCACTTCCACGGAGACGAGGGAGAAGGGGACTCCCCACAACAAAAAGAAATAAGGGATGAATGTCGGATCCCGCCGGACACTGGTGAGGACCGCCCCCCCCCTTCACGAGAGAGGAAGTGGAGAACGCCCTCTCCAGTCTAAATACGGGCAAAGCACCAGGCAAGGATGGGTTCGACCTCAGCATAGTGAGAGAAATCTACTATGCAAATCCCGGGTATTTTGTGGCGCTCCTAAACGAATGCCTCGGGAGGGGAATCTTCCCAGACTTGTGGAATACAGCGGTGCTAGTTCTTTTCAACAAGACCGGAAAAAACAAAAATGATCCCGCAGCCTACAGGCCCATCTGTCTTCTCTCTGCGTGGAGCAAGGTGCTGGACAAGCTCATAACGAACAGAGCGCTTGGCTTTCTCATGGAGCAGGGAAAGTTAAACAGGAACCAATTTGGTTTCCTTCCGGGGCGTTTCGCAACGCAGGCAATTCGCAGCCTCAGAGAGAGGGCAGAAAGGAACAAAGCGGTGGGGCTCCATACCTGCTTCATCTCACTAGACGTGAGGGGGCATTCAACAGTGTCGGGTGGCCAATGGTTTTAACCAGACTTAAAGAATTTGGCTGTCCAAGGAACCTGTTCAATCTGATCAGCAGCTACCTGTCTGATAGAAAAGTCGAGTTCGAAGCGGGGAATGGGCAAGCCTCGCGTTCGTACCACAGAGGGTGTCCGCAAGAATCCAACTCCGGGCAGCTTTGGTGGAACATAGTTGCAGACGCAGCTCTGAATCTAGACCTGGGGCCCGCAGTGGAAATTCAAGCCTATTCGGACGATTTCGTTCTCGTGGTCTCCGCCTCAGGGAGACACGTGATCGAAATTGAAGCACACAGCGCCTTAGCTGTGCTAGACAATTGGAGCAGAGAAAGCAAACTGTGCTTCGCTCCTGAAAAGACCACTCTACTAGCGATAGCTAAGAGTGGAGTAATGAAAACACCACCTAAGTGCAAATTCCAAGGGTGCACTATCAAGGCGGTGCGTGAAATGAAGTACTTGGGTGTGGTCCTGGATCAGAGTCTATCAGGGCTGCCACACCTGAGGCATCTTCGAACAAGGTGCACGCAGATCCTCAATAGGTTGAATGGCATGAGGTTATCAGGCAAAACCAAGAAGGCCATCTATCAGAGTGGAATAGAAAGAATTCTGACATATGGCAGTGGAGCTTGGTGGACTCCCACCGTCAGAATGAAGAAGGGCATAAACCAAATCCAAAGGTTGGCCCTACTGGGGATCACCGGCTGTTTTCGCACAACGTCGACCCTAGCACTCCAAGTGCTGGCGGGGTGCGAGCCGGCAGACCTAGTAGTGGAAAGGGAGGCAGCAATGCACTGCCTAAGGTCAGGCGAGGACGCCTACCTTCTCGGTGCGCCACATCGAGCCTCCAACATGGAGATGGAAAGCGTGGACTGGCAGATCAACCCTGCCGAGGAAATTTGCCCACCGTGGGACACGGGAGTTGGGCATGAGCTGTTCACGGACGGCTCAAAGTTGAAGGGACAAGTGGGAGCAGGCTTCTGTGCGTTCTCGGATGGGAACGAAGCCACTGCAGGAGGCGTGAAACTATCGCAGAACGCTTCTGTCTTCCAGGCAGAACTTCTGGCGATAGAGAAGGCACTCACCTGGGCACTCCCCAGGCGTAGTGACGAAAGGATAAAACTCTACTCGGACAGTGAGGCAGCACTGCAGACTCTGAGTAGATTCAGGGGAAGAAACCACATCGTCCAGAGGATCAAAATCCTCATGAGGGCAGAGGGAGATGGGGCAGTCAGTTTTCACTGGGTACGGAGCCATGTCGGAACCCTAGAAAATGAAAGGGCAGACCAGCTGGCGAAGGCAGCCACGCTGAAAGAGACGGTCGACGTGCAATGTAGAACGCCGCGAAGGAGTATTTGCGCAGCATTGGCACGACAGACCATGACCGAATGGCAGGTCAGATGGGACACGGGAGAGACAGGGCGGAAGACATACAGAGTGTTTCCGAAGGTCTCGACCAAACGAGCACAGACAAACAAGTTCCTGAATCAAGTACTCAGTGGCCATGGCATCAGCCCTGAATACCTAGGCAGATTTGCCATCAGGAACTGCACTTGTCCCTGTGGATATAGGTCGGCAAGCATTGAACACTGCGTGCTAGATTGCAGCGGCTTCGCCGAATGGAGAAACACATTGATCCCAGGTGTGCAAAGAACGCGAAGATTGGATCTGCTCATCTAATCCTCCGTTAACAGGAGGGGGATAATAGCCCTGGTTGAGAGGCTAACCCTCCAGCAACATACGATCTTCCCCAGTCAAACGGGGACCGAAACGCAAGAGGTGTACGTGCACACCGAAAGCGATTCGGAAGAGGAATGAGGGCAGAAGTCTGTGGGCAAGCAGACAAAATTCCCTCCAGTGTACATACCATGAAAATACTCTTTAAATCTCTCAATGTTGTAAGTCCTAAGCATGAGGACAGTGTAATGGATGTGTGTAAGTCTTGTTGAAAAAACAATAAAGGAAATTATTCCCCCAAAAAAGTTCGAGGGCAAGGAATCCGCAGTCAATGCTAAATAAATTAACGACCTATCCCGCCAGACAGAGCGGGAACCCAGATAAGGTATGCTAGGTCGCCTGCCAGCACGTCACCACGGGCTGGTCTCTAGGCCACGGGGGTGGCCAGGGTCCGAACCAGCGTCTCAAGGCAGGATAATTGTCGCAACATGTCAAAATAAAATCCAAGGTGCTCAATTAGTCCCCGTGGAGCCAAGACATATTGGCGGAACGGGACAATGAAATCAGTATTTTACTCACGGTGCACCCGTGACACAGTGGCTCGGGAAAATCCCAGTGCCTGCATGACTTCCGAGATGGAGTGACCCATTCTTCGGGCCCCGACAATTTGCCCACGATCAAATGCGCTTCGATCCTTCGTCTTACCCATACTGCGTCCGACTCTTACTGATTCCCGTGGCATCACACCTTATATTGCCGGATCGCTGCAAACGTCATGTCGTTTCCGTTTACAGGGCCGCCCACAGCGCCACATTTGCATAACGCCAGCTGTCTCTAATTCAATCGCTCTTCAGTGTATATACAGGGCGTTGAAAGAGTCTCTATACAATAGATATCTTAGGTTATATGAAAATCAAGCAAATGTATTATAGGAACGTATAATGTACTCACTTATGTAGAGGAAGTATTGAAACTGTCGACTTTCGTTTGCAAAACATAATCGAACAGTTTTACACATATTTTCAAACACAGCTGCGAGAATCAAAAAGTCCCTGCGTAGTAATGTTAAAGCTGTTCCACCTAATTTTGATGGCGATGCAGTCACGTTTTTTACATTAAGCATCATGTTATATGTTTAACTTCACTCTTTACTATTTTCTTGATAACCTATCAAGCTTCAGAATGTTTCACGACCCCACCGATTTTTACAACTTTATGATGAGTTGAAAGTTTCCGAAATGTGGATGTTGTGTTTATCATTGCCCCTCAGAAGGAAGGAACACTTTTCCTTCTGATAACATTCCTCCTTCATAATGCATGACAAATAATTTTTAAGTCCACGGGCACGAATATTCAGCACAGTATTACACTGTGTGTTTTATATTTTAAGAGCAAAGAAGAGAAGAAAAAATGGTCGATATCAGGTCAGTAACACCTTGACACGATCAATTTGACCCTCTATAACAGGGGTTGGCCATACAGTCGATCACAAGCTCTTGTACTGTCGATCATTATTTTTTATCGCGCTGGCGTATGTTGTTCCATACAAACTGCTTGAGCCCAGATGACAGAATGAATCAGTCCGACTCTTCTCTCCAACCGTCTTCGCGCATATGTAGTCTGTCGCATGAGGCATGTTGTTATCTCCTGCTCTGTTAGTTGTCAATCGCAATGCCTACTCTTACAGGAAGACCGATCTGTCAACATTCTTATTTGTGCATAAAAACACTAACTCATGTAATCTACTACATGAACATTTACCTAATGTTTATTTCACTATTCTCGTTTTTTGCTTTCAAAATTTGGCGTATGTTGCTATTTCTTTTGAGTTTTTGTTATTTTTTATTGCAGAAAGGATTTTAATATTACTTCAAGACCTTTCACCAAAATAGAAAAAGCAAGAACTTCCTAGTTACTGGTAAAAAGGAAATCTTCTTACCAGACATGTACAGGAATCCTAGGGTTCCGCGAACTCTGTCATGTGGTGGATGTTGAAGAAAAGGAAAAAATATCGAAGAGTTACGAAATTGAACATGCCCAAGAAACATAACCAAATATTCAATAAATGTGAAAACCTTGAAAACACGGAGATAAACTTTACATACATACTTAATAATGCTCTGACACTTGGTAAAATAAAAGACTGTCAAAGCACGATTCAAAGCTCGAATCGTGCTCGGACAGTCTTTTCTTTCTTTTACGAACTTCAGCACGAATGTTTTTGCTGCTTATTTCATGCTCTGGCACTTTACATTTCCTGAGTATTTGTAATATTTTCCATTTTCCCTTTAGATGATATTGGTAGTGAACACGGAGATTATGCAGCACTTGAACCTCCAACAGCATTTAAATCATTACATGTTGTTAATTCATCCAATAAATGAGGCATACGTTTTCATTTCATAAACAAAGCACCTAAAATAAATGCTTTCCATGAAGATACAAGCCAAAGCAATGATATATATTTCGTTATTTTACCGATCTTTATATTTTACTGTTCTGAGAAATAACTGAAAATATTAGAATTTGCAACTTGAGATGCTTTTCCCCTCTACAAATTTTTGTAGAAGGGAAAAGCATCTCATTTCCCCTCTACAAAAATTTGTGCAATAAATCAAAATTTCAGTAGTATTTTAAGATTCAATACTTTCTAACAGAATAGTTTAGAAAGTAATAGAATTATATGTCGTGACTACACTCACCTGTCTATTCGTTTCTTGAATACTGCAATACCACGAATTTGGGGTCAGATGAAGATAATCCGAAATGCGCAGTGGAATAATTTTTATTTCAAAAATGTAACTAACCACTAACAACAATGTTTATTGTCGATATCACAGGTATCTGTACAAAAAGTAATGAACAGAACAGAATAACATGAAATAAAAATGAATACAAGCATAACCCTTCTAAAATCAAACCATCTGCTAATCTAATTTACATCGATTTTTGAATTTTTGGAGGCCGGGCTGCTGATATTATTATGTAAAAACCAGTTTGGGAGTGTTGAATGTGACCGTAGATTTCGAAAAAAATAATAGAATGATAAGTAAAATTTACATCGTTTTTTTACATTTAAATCTATCGCAGAAGGCAGTAGATTTAAAAAAAATCATACAGAGAAGGTCATACCCATACATTCCCACATGATATGATAACGTCTTTGTGGACCTACGAGTCTTTCCTACATAAAAAACGCCACATTCACGTGTAATTTTATAAATTCCCCACTTGTTTTTGTACTCAACATGGGCCACTGATAAAAAAAAAAGCTCAATTTGTTTGTAGGTTCAAAACTCAGCTTAAAATTAAAATTTCCGAAGGCTAAGTCATGAGAAAACGGAACACTGGACAAACTGTCACGTAATGGACGCACAATAGGAGTTAGCGTGGAAATTTTCCTCAGTTTCCGGAATTTTGAGATTAATGGAAGTGTTGTATCCTATCTGTGCTGCAACACGATTAACAAATGAACTTCGTTTTTTAAATATCTTTCATCGGAACATGTATGTACCACACTATATATATCTGTAAATGTCTGTAAGTTTTTCTTTGCAAGATTGATTGACATTTTACGTAATGCACTTTAAGTGTTTCGATGCTGATAAATTTTCAAAAATTTTGAATTGTGTTTGTTATGTGGAGGCACATCATGACTTCTCTTTGTGAAACAGATTTATGGATATATGAAGTTCACATATCTTTTTTTGCACGCACAAACACCGGGAACTTACCTCAGTAATTTTTAATCACCCTACCACCTTCAGAAGATTCGTCCATAAATAGCTGCTTACCAGAAACTTGAACTTTCTAATTGGGATTGTTTCCCGTATGCATTGAAATTCCTTTCAGAAGAAAGATAATCTGAAATCATTTTTATTTCACTGTTCTAAAGAGGAAAGTGAGGTATTTCTGTGTGCGATTGAAAATACATGTATTACTCAATTCCATTTGGTATGCTCCAGCAGCTCTGATAATTTGACATCATCTTTCAGATGTGAAAATAAATATGTGGCAAAAACCCAATAAACAATGATTGGAAGAGAACGCTATCTCTTCTCACATTCAATTGAAAAAAAATTGTGTCTCAGATGATAAAGGACTGCTTAAGTAGGATCCTCTGTCCCGGTGAAACCGATTCACAGGTATTTACGGTAACATATTTGACTTTGAAGAAATTAATGGCCATTAAATTTAGTCATAATCAGATTTGTTTTTTGGCTGAACGGCATTTCATTTTCCCTAATGTCAGCTTTATTTAAATTTGAAAGTTCTAACGAAAGTTTTGTGACCTGCTGTGTTAGATAGCAAATAACACGATATCATGAGCATATATTTTAATGGAAACTTATTAAATTTATATTCATGTGCACACTTGTGATGTGTTGAGAAAAGAATTTTGAGGATTTGGAAAATTTACAAAAAAAATTAAAATACATTGAAAAAAGATGTAAGTACAGATGCAAAACCTCTAGTTACCTGTTGATAATTGTCTGATGAATCAATAATATGTGATTTCTATATGTCCCTTTTAATCAGCTTTCTTTATCTTAATTAGTATTCCCGTGAGCTATCTACAGAAATGGGCATTCGATATTATTGAGTATCCAGTATACCCGTTTTTTTGGGGAAGAGGGGAAAGTGGTATTTTTAACACACATCAAAGTAATCCATCTTATCCCAATTTCAGCAATATTTACTGAGTACCTTTTTCAGTCTTTAAAGGAAATACAAATTTCCAAATAACGTATCAATATTATCTTTTACATGCACATATAGAATTTAAGAATTCACATACGTATGGGACTGACATTCGCATACTTATGGGACTGGAGCTACAACATATGAGCTGGTCATTAAGCTCCTAAAACTTGAGAGTTCGAAGAAACTAATATTTACAACATACCAGTTTGCCAATCAATATATTTTATAATTGGAATTACCAAAGTATTATATACATTGAAATTTATTATTTACGTACACCATATATGCCGCAGGAATACTAACATTTTAAACCTCTTAATTTAATAGGTACTTGTAAATATATGGTGATAGCAATTAAATTTTATTCTTTAAATTCTAATTTCAGTCTGTTTTTCCTAACGACAAAACGTACTATATATTTTGATAATAACACAAGAACTTTACAGTGCGTTTCTGAAACTAAAACCACCTGACCTATCTCCAATTTTTCATGCTCATAAAAGTTTATTCAAACTTAAATTACAGAAAGAAAAGTGTAAACTGTTTTAAATTGAACATGCAAATGTAGAAATCTACTAATTTTTGAGCAGTACAGTTCTTCATTAACTTACAGCACATGTTTCTAATTTACATTTTTAAAAATACAGTATATTGAAACGATATGAACCACTTGCTGTTTGCTCGTCAGAAGAAATGAGGAATGCATAATATGAATAAATACTATGAGATTAAAAGATGTCATGTTATTTTCTATTACCCCAAATAATATACACTGCTGGCCACCCAAAATGCAACACCAAGAAGGACACGAGATAGCAAAGCCAGACTTACTGCACACATAACAACAGGTACAAAGGTGAAACGATTGAGTTTACAGGCTCGTGCGACTTGCGGAACACGCAGACATCAATAGTTCGTGTGGCCCCATGGCTGACAAAAACGGCCGCAACACGCCGCGGCATCGAACGAAAGAGGCTTTGGATGTGGGCTTGGGGTATGTCGGTCCAGGCAACTTCCACACGTCGCCAAAGTTCAACAGGCGTGGCCGCGGGTGGTGCTTGCCGGGCCACTCGTTTGCCGATCAGCGAACAGACATGTTCGATGGGCGACATATCGGAAGAACAGGCGGGCCACGACAGCAGTGACACCTGGTGAGCCGTAAAGAACTGTTGCACGGTGCGTGCCACTTGCGGGCGCGCATTGTGCTGTTGAAACGTGGCCGCTGGCAGGTCCTGCAGGTGAGGAAGGACAACAGGATTCAAAACGTCGGAGATGTAGCGGTGGCTGTTGAGCGTGTCGGCGATGTGTACCAGAGGGGTGCGGGAGTCATATCCAATTGCGCCCCAAAACATAACGGCAGGCGACGGCCCGGTATGGCGATGCGAAATGTAGGCGTCATACAGTCTCTCGCCGCGGTGCCGCCGCACGCGGATCCGACCATCGTGGTGTTGCAAGCAGAAGCAAGATTCGTCGGAGAAGACAATGGCGTGACATTCCGTAGTCCAGGTGCGGCGTTCAATGGCCCACTGCAGCCGCACTCGCCGGTGGTGTAACGTCAATGGTGATCGGAGCAAGGCGCGCCGTGCGACAAGTCCCCGCTCCTGCAGACGACGTTGACACAGGTTTTTGCACAACACACCCTAATTCCTGCGCAAACGTTCGTGATGCGGCGGTGCGTGCCGTCAATGCCCGCCATACAACATGCCGGTCCTCTCGTCCGGTGGTGTACCGCGGCTGCAGCAATCACTCGCGTCGGTCCGTCCGTCCCTCCTGCACCTACCGAATCCATACTCGCCTCACTGTGGCTGTATGTCGTTCCACACGGGCGCCGATGTATCGGTACGATAAACCGTTGTCGCGATACTTCCACTACTTACACCCCGCCTTGTGTGCACCCTTCTTATAGTTCTTCTCGGTGGCGTGCCGGGCGCACATGATTTGCATATGCCCTGCAATGCTAATGGTATGCATGTCCTTTCGCGGATGACTCATGCTACGAATTTCAGGCCAATCGGATGCTTCCTTCTTGTTGTTGCATTTTTGTAGTGCATTAACGAACAAAATCCTAAAGAATTATTGTCATTTAAATCTTAGACTATGTAATGGAAGGTGATAGAATTACACGTTTCTACACATTCCTACTCGCTGCGTAACGATTATCCTCACAGAAATATGTCTACATATTAGAGGGACACTCGTTTCTTTTGGTTTTACCAATTTCACTGCGCGAAGTCGAGAGGAAAAAGCCAACATTTCTGCGTTAGTCAAATACGATAACCAGTATTTGGAGTATACACTTATGTCCAAAGCCCAAGGTCAGACTACATGTTATCTTAATAAGAAAGAGAATGCACGACTGCCGCCAAATAGAGAAATAATTATATTGCTAGCGTACGAACACAGGAAAATATATAAAATATGTTTATAAATGACGCACAAATTACATTGTAATCAGAGTTTATGCAAAAGTTATAGATTTTCGAAGGACTTAGTTGGTGAACGGATATACAGCGCTTATCGATAACCAGGATGAGAGACATTTCAGTATGAAATATGTCTGCTGCGAAACACGATGCATCTCCCGCAACGTCGTAGCATGCTGAGCACCATGTAATTCAGGAGTTTCTAATGCAAATTGGTCCACTCCTCCCTCATAGAAGTGGAAATGCCCTGCTTGTTTTCAGGATGGGGAGGTTTCGATCAGCAATTCGTCAACTCATTGCGTCCCAGAAGTTTTCGATGGGATGAGGTCTGGCCAGCTTGCTGACTAGTAGATGAGATCAATATCCGTGGTTTTCGAAGTTCTATCTTACGATGAAGTGTCGCGTTGGCATCCATAAACAGATAGCCTTCGTTTACAGCACTGAGAAATAACCGAACATGACGTAGAAATTTGTTGCAATGTTGTTCACCCATCATAATCAGATTATCCAGCACCTGTAGCTCGGTGCGTCCATGAATCAGGATGCCGCCGAATACCATGACAAATGGACTGCTGTATCAGTCCTTTTCCTGCAAATCTTCGTTCTGGCATGCAGTACCACTCTCACGCCGGATCAACTGACGTCGCGAACCTGATGACAGACTGAAATGAATCTCACCCGGGGAGAGTACATTGGCTGTTGATGACGTATCCAATTTCTGTGGATACGAAACCAGGGAAAATTTAGGCTCCGCTGAGGTCTGGATAGTTGAGATGCACACTACATGTCTTTGGGCATATGACACTATATGTCGCAGATGTCATCCAAAGTTTTGTCGGGATTTCTGCGTTCGTGTACTGGTATTGAAGCGACTCGTAGCTGACCAATCGTTGTTCAGCACTCACGTTTTGCTGTTACAACTTAAAATCTGTCTGGGCCTCCTAGTATGCATCTGGAACACACTATTCTTTTGAGACTCTGTCTGAGAACCCGGATACCACACTATGCTAGATTCCTAACTACCTGACAACATCACTCACTCAGCGGAATTATCACTCATTTAGCATCCCTATGATTTTCCCAGTGTGAAATCATCCAGATGTCTTTGAGATATAACATAAATTACGCGTTCGTACCTTTATGCCTTCACATCCGGATTTTTCTTCAACTCCATGTCGCTGACAGCGCCTTTTTCTCTTTTATCCATTTAAGCCATACCACGTGACCCTATGAGCACTATTCTACATTTTGGATGTTCACCTGCTTTCTTCTGAACGCACCAACGAGCTGTTGCGTCTGATTTTCGCGTTGTAACGTTCGTCCTTACGTTTCGGACACCAGAGCATCTAGGCTACGTAAATTTAGCAAAACGTCTAGCCAACGGGATAAATGTGGCCGTATACCTTCAAATGAAACTTGAGTTGTGAAAGGATTGTGCTGCACCGTTAGAAGATACTACGCGGATACCCCGAGAACGGGGATATTGAATGAGGGCGAGAGCCCTAGCTTACACGCAAAGGCTGTCCATCGTTCTGAGAAACAAAAATTCTATGGCAGTCGACGAGGATATCGTTTCATCTTTTTGTCCGATATCCGCAGAAATGTTAGGCAGCGATTTGCAAATGAATGTAGCAAGCGTAATGCGTGGTACTAAAAATACGTTCTCTTCCCGGATTAACCACGGGGTTTTTTTAAAACGCAATTTTAGAAACAGAGATACTGAGAAAACCCAGACGTTAATATATGCGTCCTACACGGGAAAAGTGTACATCATTAAAAGATGGAAATGCCCTCAAATATTTTGGATTGAAAAAATAATTTTTCGATCAGCACTATCTGACCAAAAATTATTTTTAAGTAAGCTTTTTAAACCACAAAAATTACACTAAACGTAAAGGCAAATTTCTAGGATAGCAAACACTTGAAATTATATGCAAAGCATTTGTCGCCAGAGACGTACTCCGGTAAGGAAAAAAATTAAGTCGGACTGTTAAAAACATTTGAAATAGATAACAAGAAGGATATGATGTATATTTACCGACCGCGGAAAAACTGTTCATTTTTTAAGCAGAAGATATATAAATACTGAAAGGATTCCTGTATAAACTGTAGAAGCTAAAGTAGAATTTTGATGATTGATCGTGCAGATTTTTTGAAAGCAGAGCAACACTCCGATAACCTTTCGCACGATTCTTTTTTAGGTGCCACAAATTTCAGGCATTATGTGGTAGATGTCTTCGCCCTCTGATTGGAAAGAAGAGAAAATGGACCAGAGTGAAAGAAGATTAAAACACAACCAATTGCCATTGACTATATATCGTGCTCAGAAAAGTGCAGTGCCGTGCGTCAGTAAGGCACACGGGCGTACCGATAATTATTTTCAGGGTGGAGAGGGCAGACCAAAACAGAACGTGTTGAAATTCATCAGGACAAATTAAAAGTTAATGAAAAATAGAAAAAAAAATAAAGCCTTATTTTCTATTGTGAATTCATGCATTTTTATTCAATTAAAGCAATTTTGAAAATGTAAGCAACTTTTTAACAAAGAAATAAAACACTTTCTGCGATGCCCAGGATCTCTTGGCCCTCGCTAAAAAAACGCCTCTGGTAAGGCCTACAGAAAGCGAAATGGGGTTAGATACCCATTAATGCAACAATACTGTGGAGGATCTCCCTAACTTATTTGAGAAAGGACACAAAGCCTGTGTCATAGCGGAAAGAAAGTGACGCGGTTGAAGTCATTCTAATTGAAACATTGCGCACACTACTAATGGGCCAATCACCATGAAGAAGATTCAGAAAATGTGATTAATATTTTACATTTCACAGGGGGTTCATTTTTCATTCTACAGAATATTCTCCTATTTACGTTATGGGTTTTTTTTTACCTTGTAGAATGGAAAAATTATTCCCTAGGGAAGAGAATTACCGAATGGAGGGAAACATTTTTTCCCTCTTTATTCGTGAAAATATGTATATCGTTGTTTGACACAGAGATCTACCAGATGACACTTCAGTTTTGTTGGCTTTGCTGCAACTGTTATCTTTGGGAGAAATAATGGTTAATGAACGCTAACAACAGCTCAGATTGTTATAAGTGGTCGCTCTTAACTGATGTGGGATTATTGGTTCCTCGTAAGTGTCAGAGCAGGCCCAGTTACATTGGAATAACTCATTACGAATCCATCCCCACAGTTGACGAATGGCTCTAGTTCAGCGCCTTAACTACTTGGATACTAAAACTCTGGCTAACAGGTATCAGGCATTAAAATGATTATACGAGCGGTCGAGTATTCCAAATGCACCTGCTTCCGAAAGATGTACGGTAATTCTCAGTCACCACAGAAATTCTGCTTTTCGAAATCAGCCTGAGTTCTAGTCTGTCTTACAGATGCAGCCCCCTTCTTGATATGTCGAATGACTTTCGTGCTTAAATGAGCTTCACGTGTTTCAATTTTTCTCAGAGATCCTCAGGAATTACAATAGTATTTGTAATTGCCAAAATCGAATATTTATAATCTTTTATATTGCATAACTACCAATGCCAAAAGATCTCACCATTTCACGATTCCTTTCTTTATCCTTAAATCGTTTGAGTAATTTGTAACCTTAATGATTGTATGCATAAAAACGATCTTTAAAAAACAGTCTGTTATTCAATTTATAGAAATTTGACATCTTCGCAAATAGATCATGGAATTTTAAAAATGACTGGTAAATTGGCACGTAAGAGGTAGTCACTTTTATTTTCCAATGCTACATTTTTGGCGAACAAATATAGTATTTCACAGTTTTTATGCATTAGTTTTAGAAAATACGAAAGTAAATATCCCTATTCACGAAAATTAGACTTAGGACCCAACATGCAGCACAAATACCAGATACAAAGGTGAAGAGAGTCATTCGTTTGCCATAAATTGAAAATGAAAATTTTGGATCAGCGAGGCACTTTCTTCTGTACGCTGAGAAGGCACGATGATTTGGTCAGATAAATTCGTTTGTAGGGTGGCTGAAGTCGAGATTATGGAACTATCATTCCAGAACGTACACCGATCCCATTAGGTTCATGTAGATATAAGCTTCCGTTCATTTTTAAAGATGTCTGTGAGGTAGTTATACCCTGCATATCTATGTTAGAATTACTTTGTGCTTTGTTGTTTATGTGTTCTTTTCTTTGGAATCAGTGATGGAACAATTTACGAAAATTTGTCCCTACATTTTAGAAAATTCCTATATACAGTATAATAACAATGCAATACCTTGAGTGCATTGTGTAATTGAACGTTCCCACGTCCGCTCTAACTGTATTGCATTTAAATTTAATACTTGTACAACATACTAAGCCATTATGTTCGTTTAATAAAATTAATTTCGAAGCATTTTGAAGAGTGGCACGAAATAAGAACTCCAAGGTAATGAGGAGTTATTAACCGGTTTAATCCGGCAACCGTTGGGTTGCGTTTGAAGAAACAGGATTTTTTTTATTTTAACGAACAGAACTCTAGGTCATAAATAATATGTTTTGATTTTTAAAAAGTATATGAACAAAAAAAAAAACTCCTTGGAATTAATCTAAGAAAAACCAGTGGTACAAAAACCTAAGCCACAGGTGTCGGAAGAAGCCACCATTTAGAGATAAACGAATATTTATCGCTTTAAAATGAATGAATGGCAATCATTTGTGATGCATATGTCAGGTGTAATTACGGAAAACAATGGAATTTACATATTGAGGATTGAATGCTCCAGATTTTTCATATTGGTATTTGTGTAACTGCCAGAAAAAGTTTTACTACAGCTAAATAGCCGCACAAAACTACTGCTGAGTTGGATTGATTGAAATTTTGATCTTTGCAGCACGCAGGCTGCTCAGACCGTACTTTCCAGAAAAGAAAAAATACGTTATAAGAACTTAACCGCTCAACATTTTTTACATATAAATTATTTTCTAATTATTTACTGATGTTGTAGTTCGGTACGTATATCTAGTTACAGAGAATTCAGAGCAAATGTGTCCGTTTCTATCTATTTTCCTGTTTTCAACTGAGAGACAATATTTCGATTCAGCGACGCTCATTTTAATATGAAATAAACAAAACACTTATGAATGGACTAATCGATCTAAGCGCTAAAGCGGAATTAGTTGTCATAGCGTAGCTTGATGTTCTGGTAGCTCTAAAAATATTATGGTACGCAAAGCGGTTCGAATTTGTAAGAGCTTTTCACAAAACCGTGTGACATTTTCAGTAATGAAAGAATGTTTTTTTTTCATTTATCTTTTGTTTTCACCGCTGACAATTAACAAAGCTTTTGCATAAATAATGGTACACACGCAAGCAACGAATGCACGTTGCATTTCGCCCTACCTTGGGTAGACTGATATGCCCGATAATCTTCGTGAATGCTTACCGAAATAACTAGATTCCATAGCATGTAATAAAGAAGCAGGCTCAGGAGTGTCAAATCAAAATTATATGAATGATACGTCTTACAGATATTTAACTGCAATATGTGTTATTTAACTTTGAACAAAATGGCAATTTGTGATGTATAGATTACTCCTATTCAGGATATTGAAGTTGGAATATTGTCTGACTATGTAAGACATGGCATGTAGAGAAAATGAGCATCTCTACTTGTACCGTACTGCCAGTAATGCTATCTTTTTTTTACAATTATTCCTTCCTAACGTATTCTGTTTACTATGCAACACACATCACGTCTTGGCAAGAGAAATTAAGCAGAGGATACGCGCGAGCAAAACATTCATTAAAGGCCAGCGAAGTTAAACCTAGGTTTAGCTCTATCTTCTTATTAAATTCCCTGATGTGTTTTTTGGCAAATTTGTTCAACGTTCTTCTCTTGTTACTGCCTTCAGTAGAACAGTTCCACCCAGGCGAAGAATATATTACCTTTATAAATACATATTAATACCGTTAAACCTCTTGTTGCAAGATTCATTATCAAAGAAAGTGCAATATTCATTTACATACATAGATTGAGGACTTTTTGAAAATATCCATGTACATGAAACGAATATGCAACAACAAAATTTCCCTAAACTAAAAAAAAAATTAAGAATGGTACATCCAATCTTTTATGGCGCAGTAGTACATAGTGATTCATAAAGAAATATACAGTTTCCAGATGCTGTAAAACAGTAACAGTTGAAGTCATCGATCACAACTGCGAACCCGTAGGTAGATGTACACATGAAGTTTGTGTCCTGCTACTGAGGGAAGTGACGTAGCAATAGCGCGCGTGTAACGTGCCTAATAAGTCAAAATTGCAGAATCTGCAGTAGAGAAAGCGTTCTGTGTTCTTGAATTGAGCAAAACGGAAATTGTAACTGTCGTGTACCGGAATTTTCGATCACGATTCGGAAAAGAATATCCAACCAGAAAATCTATCTACGATTGGCATAAAAAATTTAAAACTACGGGCTGGTTATGCAAACTTAAATGTCCTAGACGACCGCGTGTATCTGAAGAAATCTTCGATATTGTTTGCACCGCCATTTAACGAAGACCTGGAAAATCAATGCGGAGGGTGAGTCGTGAAGTGCAGAATTTACAGACCACTGTGTGGAGAATTTTGACAAATACGATGAAAATGATTCCATACGAAGTGCAGATGTTGTGAAATTCCACTGTCCTTGACAAGACAAAGCGCTTTTGTATTTTGTGCCGAAATGGAGCACCATTTTGAAAATGACGATTTTGCCAATCACTTAGTTTTCACCGATGAATCTTCATTTCACAAAATTACATTTCACGTAAAGGAGAAGGTATTCGCCTCTCCCCTTCCTGTTGATCTAGCGGATCTGAGTATATCACAGCTACTACATATCATTGCACTTGATTCAGATATCTTTCCTCGGGTTTGTGCGGAAATTAATTACCGGCTCGATGTGTGTCCTGTGACTAAGGGTGCACACATAAAACATCTGTGACTGTCTCTAAATGAATTTGAAACATTCCCCTGCAGTTCTGTTACAAGGTAACATATAATATCTTACATTGTTCTTGTTTTATAGTGCGTTGAAACTGCAAACTTCTTTATGGATCACCCTGTATATTGAACAGTGAGACATCATTTGCGATTTTAACCCAAACCAATGAATCCTAGCGATATATTATTTTTATTTCGTTTTATCGTGCAAGATCGACAAAAATATTTATTGTTAGTAATGTATATGCTGAAGCCCGAATGCACACGAAACCACAATCCCATACTCGAAAAGTTATTAATTTATTAGATAAAAGGTATTCAACTTTTCTAAAGATATTCATCAATTTTTTTCAATAGATACTAATTTAAAAAAAAATGCCCCCAAATGACATTTCCAGTAAATCTGTAACGAGTTTTTTGTTAAACACTCATGCCTAGTTTCTTTAAATAATTCATGATGTACAAAACAGTGATACATAAATTATTTTCGTTTTTCTTCACACAAGAAAAAACCCACTAGCTGTGAGAAGAGTTGATCATTATTTTTATGATTGGATTAGGGGCCAGGGTATGCATGTTATTCCACTTTATTAGAAGGTATTTTCGGCGCTAATCTGATTTTAATAGACGATCACATCGGACCATCGGGTTTCCGAAAGAAATCTTTTGCAGTGAAACTGATTTTTAAAAGAGTGATTGTCTAAACAGTTTCCACTGTGTTATAGAAAAAATTGCATTACCAGGGCCTATGCGGGGAGGAGTTATAATGAATATTAGTGTTTGATAGAAAAAAATGCTTGAAGCGATAAGTTTAAAAATTTTAAATTTGCACGTGAAAAAGAAAATGGAAAAAAAAGCAAACAAAAATTTATAAGGCCCTATTGTTCTAGGACATCTATCCAGACGTAATGCAAGTAAAGGGAGACCAGATTATTGCATGTATATTGTGTTGTAAGTATTTTTTGTCTTCCTGGCGGCCCCAACTTGGGCAATGTATATGGCTAAACATTTGATTCCTGCGCAGTGTGGTGCCTCATTGTTGAGACGAACATCCCTTGTAAGGGATGTATAAGGTTTTCACTTCATACATTCTTTTGTGTGTGTTTTTTTATTCTGATTTGTGTGTTCAAAAGCGTTGGTAGTCCCGCGATCTTTTGTTACCCATAAGCTTTGAAATTTCATCTGTTTCCGCCAAAAAGAAAATAGATTTTTGTTATATCTTGTATCGAATTACGTTATTCTCTCGTTTGTTTAAAAAATATAGCGAATTGACAGTTTTCTAATGCCTACTATTAACAATATTAGTATTAATTGTTGAAATTAGATCTGGTAAAAAGGTGTTTTATATTGTTATATCTTTCACGTGAGAAATCCCACAAAATTTGAAAGAAAATATCTTGTCAAATCTAACAGAAATATCATTGCTTTACCAACTTCGAACCCAATCTGCCATACCGACCTTTAAACGACGTAACTTCTGTATCATAATTACTAGAACTATTAACTACCTACAGAGGTAGCCATGGGGGCTTATTAAGATTCCAGTATACCTATTTCTTTAGGGGTTATCGAAATTTTATAACATTTATAAAATTTACATCACAGGAAGAAGCCAGAACATTCCATCTCATCTCTAAAATTTCATTCTTAATGAGTATTGTAATTTTTACAAAAACATTTCATTTGCAAGTTTCCATTTCAATAATTGAACACAATAATTATTAATTTAAAAGAAAAAAATATATATGTTACTTATTTTATATTGTTTGCATATTTCTGAAATACAATTTTTATAATGAATTTCTTTTTTAATGCATCTTTAAGGCACACCATTTATACTCTTAAAAAAACTCATTAATTTCACACTCTTAAAAAATCCATTAGTTATTAACTCACTGAACTCAAATAGGCTAAAAACTGAAATAGTCTCAGTAGCACAAATGATGCAAAGGAAAATTCTGAATGAAACGGAACCATTACACAAGGTGGTACAAGTGAAACTGTCTTGATACTCAGTGGCACCATAAAATAGGTGGTATCACGAGGCACAACGGCACCATTACACAGGTGGTTTGTCACGGTACACAACGGCACCATAACAAGCGAGGTGCCACTATATAGGACTGCACCATAACACAGGTGTTGTCAATTCTAGTTTAAAATCGTTTCCCATATTCATTCATTAACCTACGTATGTAACCGATAGTCCAGAAGAAATTAACACCTTCAGTGTACACGAATGCACTCTTCATAGCGTTAAAGATACGTTTTAACTAGAGTTTTAATGTTGAAAACGTTTAATTGCAATATTTTTGTATATCCTTTTTCTAGAGAAACTATCAGTAATAATCTAACTGCTTACAATAAATATGCGCGAAGTTCATAGTTTTCCTCATTGGAAACAAATGGCAAATTAACAAAACATGGTTCTACTCTGAGCTACTTCTAACTTTAAGACCGAAATCAGAAAGATAATTGCTTTTAAAGGCAGAAGTTGTGTCTGGCGTTAAGCTGACTTGCTCAGTTTTTGTTTGCTGTCTAATTGGTTTCAAAATCCCTCTGCATTTTTAACTCTGAAGGTCACTGTATGGCCAAGAAAGTATATGCAGGTATTCTGCTGTAAAAACTGCTGAATTAGCTAAGAAATCTTATCGCTTTATCAGTAATTGGTATTCTTCTGCTCATGTACAATGTTATGAATCACATGTACGACTTCGATAATTTTGCCTATGGTCGGATTCGATAAAAGTTCGAATCCCAACACCAGGAACACACATCTAGATCTTTATATTGTGTAATGTAGCTTGAAATTCAGTTTTCGTTTTAAAATTTTAAATAAATAAATAATTAAAAATGGCTAGTTTTTTAAATGAACCCTTATTCTTCTGTTGTAATCATAATAAATAAATTTTGTTATAGCCGGTTGATTCTGCAAGAGAGTTAGAAATTTAGTGGTGGGCCTAAAATATCTGAAATGAATGAACAGAGAAGCCTAGATAAACATGCAATAGTGCGAGTGACCAATGTATGAACTGGGGTACTACCAAACGAGGATAGAAAAGATTAATCCCGTTTTCCTAAATCTTTAATTACGTTTATATGAAAATATAAGGAGGGTCTTATCTCTATCTTAGTCCTGTAGGTATTTTTTTTTTTTTTGATTGGAGGTTTAACGACCACCGTGAGCATCTCAATGGGCTATAAGCAGTCGCCCGTCCCTAATTTAGGGTCACTGGTTCCAGGGAAGGGAGAGAGCCAGTGCCGTAAGACAAACACAACATCCATGCCTCACCGGGATTCGAACCCGGACCCCAGACGGACGAAAGATCAGAGGCCAGCGCCTTAGACCACTGCGCCACCGGGGCGGCCCTGTAGGTAATGGAACATCGCTATTAGATACTATGTATGAACTGGAAGCATTAAATGTTCATAAAGTGATTTTATATTTTAAAAAAAATTAAACGAAAATACTGAAAAAGAAATTCATTTAAAAGTGCATAGTTTCTTGTAGCATTTTTTTCCCTCACAATTTCATTCTGAACTTCAATAATGAGAAAATACTGAAAAAGAAATTCTTTTAAAAGTGCACACTTACTTGTAGCATTTTTTCCTCACAATTTCATTCTGAACTTCAATAATGAGAAAATACTGAAAAAGAAATTCTTTTAAAAGTGCATACTTACTTGTAGCATTTTTTCCTCACAATTTCATTCTGAACTTCAATAATGAGAAAATAATGATGTACCAGTTTCTTTAATATTACTGATAGTACATTTCTGCAAATAACTGAACTTTTTCCAAATGCCGAACCGTCCCATGGTTTCAAATTCAGCTTTGAAACATTACGATAATTATCAGTGTAATGGCGGGGAATGAATATTAAAGAGAAAAACTGATGGTATTTTTAAAATTTGTGATTCATATATAGAAAGGAATTTTTTTAGACAGAAGGAATTTTGTTGTTCAATCTTCATAACTCATAAAACCTTATCTTCGCGATATTTACTCATATAAGTATAATATCATGAAGATAGTTTTATTTTATCCCCACAATTCTGTAATATTCGCCTGTGAAGGGTTTCTTGCACTGGCGGCACCTTGAACAGCATCCCCAAAATTTTCTATGGCGTTCAAATTCGGCGAACGTGGGGGTCAAGTCACGATATCAAACTTCATGGAATGCTTTGTTAGCAATTATCGAGTGATTGTGGACGTGTACAGTGACAAACTGTCGTGTTGCTAACCGTCGGACACGTCCGAAAGGTAGGATGACATGAATAGGTGCAAACGATCCCCCTAGAATAGTTAGGTAGCCTCCACCGGACAAATCGTTCTACAGACGTATGAGGGGTCCACCGGTTGCCTAATGAATATAAAGGGTGGTTCAAAACTATATGTCAAAAATGTAAGGGCAGGTAGAGAGGACCTAAATAAGCAGATTTCGTATAGGAATGTGTGTGCGCTAATGCCGCGTTGAGCCGGTAGAGAGCGCAGATGGGTGCGGCATATAAAAGCGCTTCGCCAGCTGGATTCTTCATTTCCCGCACGGATATCGAGCAGCATGGGGTTTCAGCTGCTAATAACCTCCTTCAGTGTGTCGGAAATTTTCTAAAAACTGTCAAAACTGGTGATGAACTGTGAGCTTATGGGTATGTACCCAATACTAAGGTCCATTCTTCACAGTGGAATACCACAAATACTCCGAGACTCTCCCACTCTCGCGATAAAAAGCACGGAAGAACCGCAACACTGTTAAGACGATGCTAACCGTTTTTTTCTGCTACGTGGGAATTGTGCATCATGACAACGCTCCATCAGGCCAGACAGTTCAAAAGGAGTACTACTGGCAAGATTTGCGTCGTTTGAGGAACGCAGTTCGTCACAAATGGCAGGCGTTGCATCAAAGTGACGACCGGCCACTTCACAATGACAATAAGTCTGCTCATGAATCGAAACTTGTTCAGCAGTTTCTTGCTAAGCACTGCATTGTCCAAGCCACCCTATTCGGCAGATATCACACCCTGCAACCATTTTCTTTTCTAAGATATCAATATCACTTGAAAAGAAAAAGATTTCAAGATATTGAGGAGATACAACACAATGCGACGTAGTAGCTGTTCGCTATTTCAGATCTGTTCCACAAGGGCCTGCAGCAGTGGCAACAGCGCTAGGCAACGTTAGTGGCTCCTGAAGTGGACTGCTTCGAAGACGATTAGTTTTAAATCTGAAAGCTCTGTACCCTTTTTAATAAATCAAATATGGATACTTTTCGATCACACCTTGTACACTGCCTGTTGTTTCTTTGATGTTTGTTCAGGATATTTCTTTTGGCATCTGAGAGTTCCAAGGACAAGCTTTCGCTCCACGAGTGCTAATGAGTTATAATTTCAACAAGTTCCTACTAGCTACAGCGATATTTCCTACCTTCAACACAGGCCCGCACAGAAGTACGGGAAAGTGTTGAAAGCATAACTCACTCCCATCCGAGTAACAAAAGCTTCTCCTTCGAAATGTCAGATTCCTAAAGAAATCTCCTGAAAGTACACCGAGAAAACAACGGATAGTGGAGCATAGTACGTGAACATATCTCAAACGCAGACCCACGTGAACGGAAAATTATTTGTTTGTTCCGAAATGTCAATTTTTTTAATTTGTTTCAGCGTCGTCAGTTATTGCCATAATGGTCTGATAATAATGTAGCTGAGACGTAGCTTCCCACTGCAGCGCGGAAGCTCGGCAATTGCTGAGTGAGTGTTTCTGTTTACTCCACAAAAGGAGATTTTAGATTCATATGAGTTGTGTTATTCTTTAAAGAATGTTTAGCGTATTGGATAATAACTTGACAAAACGCTAAGTTTTCCAAACAACAACCCTGTTGGTTTCAACTGTAGAGATGAGCGTTATTTCACTACCTGTGATTTGATCACGGTTATCGAACAGTCACAGGTAGTGCCTGCTACTGAAAACCGTGAGTAACAGTGATCGTCCAATAAACGTTCCTCACTCTGTCACTGCTACCCATAATGCTCTTCGTGATTTTTCACAGCTCCGTTTTAACTGTTACCGAGCGAATACTGCTCCTGTAGCTGTTACTCGTTATCTGCTGTTGCGAATTGGCAGCTGCCTGCTATTCGTGATTTTTTCACAACGTTGTTTGTGAGCTCATCGTTCTCGCAGTGAGTGAGCTTCAATTTTTTGAGTTCGGAGAATATAGTGAATTGTGAACGTTACTTAGTAAATCTTTAGTAGCTTCATCCATTTCAAAGCTGAAAAAAATGCTGTCTCGTTTCTTTCAAAGTTGTAACATACAATGTTAGGTATAAAAGAACAGTGTATTTTTGATAATCTGAATTCAAAATGTAACTAACCGCAAAAAACGTATAAAAGAATTGCACATAATTCAACTGAAAAAGCCGTTAAAACTACAGCAAAATATCAGAATAAGCGCAGAATTACGTATAAAAGTTTAAAACAAGTTTAGGACATTTGGGCACTGGACTTTTGGGCACCCGGAATTTGGGCACAAATTTTTAGGGGCCGTACAAAAATTGCAGTTTCTTGGCGCTGTGATGGGAACTGAATGAAAAAAACGTTCCCAGTAAGACAAACGACAATTACAATTGAATTTTTAAAAAAATTACAAAGCACAAATTTTGAAGATGACAATCTGTTTTTTGGTGTGAATATGACAAGGATAATATCCGAAAACTTGAAAATTTCGTCGTCCTGGATCGGGATTGCATAGTACATAATCATGAATATGGATTCCATCATATTCATGATTACATAACACATTTCTCGGATTTCAACGAGACAAAGCAATTACACCAGAAGTGTTACTATGTTCGGAAAAAGACGACAAGAAGGGATTTTTTATAATGCTGCACTTTTACTTAGGTACTAAATATTTAGATACCATTTCAAGTTATTAATATTTCTCTTACTTAATTAGGCACTAAATTATTATGCCTCATTCGTAGGACCTTTTGGCAGTCTTTTTTCTACCGATGTCATATTCATAACGTTTACGTATCAGCTCAAGGTAATAATATTGCGCTTTTACCTAAGCACTAAATATTATTTCACAGGGCCTAGGCCTTTTAAACACTTTTTGTTCTATCGATGTCACATTTATTACAATTACGAATCGACTCAAGTTAATAATATCCCGTCTTTAATTTTTCACTAAACATTCTCTCACAGGACCTAGGCTTAGGTCGAGGCCTTTTTAATAGTTTTTGTTCAACTAATGTCATATTCACAGCTATAACTTATCAAGTGAAGTTAATAATATACCGCTTTTACTTAGGCACGAAATATTCATCCATTACCCTAGACCTAAGCCTTCTAAATAGTTTTTGCTCAAACAATATCAGATTCGCAACGTTTATGATTCAAATAAAGTTAGTAGCATTGCGCTTTTACTTTGGCACTAAATGTTATTTCACAGGCCCGAGGCCTAGACCTTTTTAACAGGTTTTGTTCTACCGATGTCACATTCATAACAATTACGTATCAACTCAAGTTGGGTGTAGGAGAACTGACCACACATATTTTAAGAGGCTGTATAAAAATTACGTTTTTCACAGCTTCGTACCCACGACACCCCAGAGGTTGGTAATCTGAGTCATACAAAGTTTCCATAATTTCGGCTTTTCTTAATTGCGCTAATTATTGTAATTCTTTATAACAAACGTTTGTGATCTACATCTCAAAAAAATATTTCAGGCTTTTCAAACTACAAGTCTGCAAATTATCTGAGCGCATGTGCTTACTCAGCAAACCTGTCGGAGGGGGATACCAAAGTGTAAAATATAAAACATTTCTGGTCCGATCGGGATATTTTCAGCATTTACAAGCTACGTACAACTTGGCACATTATCTGAGGGCATGTGCCTACTGAGCAAAACTGTCTGGGGGGGGGTTAATACTAGAAGTGTAAAATACAAAAAATATCTCGTTCGATCGGGAGATTTCAGCATTTACAAGCTACAACTCGTCACATTTACTGAGCGCATGTGTCTACTCTGGAAACCAGTCGGAGGGGAGGAGATACCAAAAGTGAAAGCATATAGAATTTCTCGTCAAATCGGGAGAAGTTTGACATTTGCAAGCTACAACTCGACATATTTTCTGAGGGCATGAGCCTGCTCAGCAAACCTGTCGGGGGGGGGATAGCAAAAGTGTAAAAGTAAAATATGAAGATCGAATTCCTCTACCGATTGGGAGATTTTCAGCATTTACCAGCTACAACTCAACCAACTCAACAAACTATCTGAGGTGTGCCTACTCAGGGAACCTGTCGGGGGAAGGAGAGGGGGTTAATATAAAAATATATATAATATGGCACATGCGCTCAAATAATGTGTTGAGTTGTAGCTGGTAAATGCTGAAAAGTTCCCGATCAGACCAGAAATACTCCATATTTTACACTTTTGGCATTACCCCCGTAGGTTTGCTGAGGCAGCACCTGTCCTCAGAAAATTTGTCGAGTTGTAATTTGTAAATACCCAAAATCTCCCGATTGGAATAGAAATTGTTCATATTTTACACTTTTGGCATTGCCCCCTAACTCCAACAGGTTTGCTGAATAGCCACTTGCCCTCAGAAATTTGGCCAATTTGTACCTTATAAATGCTGAAAATCGCCCAATCGGACGAGACATTTTAGATATTTTACACTTTTGGTTTGCCCCCCAGCTTTATTGAGTAGGCACATTCCCTTAGATAATGTGTCAAGTTGTAGCTTGTAAATGCTGAAAATCTCCCGATCGGATGAGAAATGCTTGATACCTTACACTTCTGGTATTTACCCCCCCCCCCAAGGTTTCCTGAGGAAGCACATGCGCTCAGATAATTTGTTGAGTTGTAGCCGGTAATTGCTTATAATCTCCCGATAGGATGAGCAATGCTTTATATTTCACACTTTTGGTATTGCCCCCCCCCCCGACGGGTTTTCCAAGTAGGCACATGCCCTCAGAAAATTTTCCGAGTTGTAGCTTATAAATGCTCAAAAGCTCCCGATCGGACTAGAAATTTTTCATATTATACACTTTTGGTATTAACCCCCTTGGACTGTTTGGCTGAGTCGTTACATGCCCTCAGATAATGCGCCGAGTTGTACGTAGCTTGTAAATCCTGAAAATCTCGCGATCGAACCAGAAATGCTTTATATTTTACATTTTGGTAAGCCCCTCCTCTCCAACAGTTCTGCTGAGTCAGCACATGCGCTCAGATAATTTGCATACTAGTAGTTTGAAAAGCCTGAAATATTTTGTTCAGATGTAAATCATAAACATTTGTTATAAAGAATTACATTAATTATCGGAATTAAGAAATAACGAAATTACGGAAACTTTATATGACTCAGATTATCAACCTCGAAGCGGTCAAAAACATAATTTTTATATGGCCCCTTAAAATTTTTGTGGCCAATTCTCCTACACCCGTATTATGGCCAAGCCGAGACCAACCCACCGTTTCTTAAAGTGATTGTGCTATCAGTTACTTTACTCGTTCGTTAGTCGTTACTTGTGCACGGATTCACGGAAGTGAAGTAACAGGTCCTAAACTGTGATTCCAATCACGGTTAAAAATCACTATTACTTTTGAGTAGCAGTCACAGTTAGTGCCGTGATCACCAAGTAACACTTACTGAAACTTTTGCAATTATTCATTTAATATTTAAGTTATTTTAAAATAACGCCAATTTTTCGTTCGTACCATATGTAACTACTACACAGCTTTATGCGCGGACAATGAATAAGTAATGAACAAAATATGACCCATATGAACTATTTGTCCTTTCTGTTTATAGTATTTTATTTTTTAAATTATGTTTAAAAAAATATGTGTATGGAATCAAAAGAAATCCCAATTTCCTTAAATTTTAATTTATTTGACTGCGCACCTCTTGGAACAGAAATTGGCACCACTCTTGCTTTCGTTGAGCATAAATCCTTCCGATTCCTTCCAATGAAATCTGGAAAATTACCTCCCTACGCCAGATAATAACGTTTACATATTTGAAAACGCAACACATCACACTATACATTTGGATATTCATTTCTTCAAGTTAGCACTTCTCTTTAGAGCTTCGTGTCAATTAAGAGAGCAAATTCTGAATTTCATACCCTCAAAATGATTATGCAAAACTACATAATCGTATTTAAGCTTTGAGCATATTGAACTTAAAAAGTAAGAACTTTTATTGCTCTCTAAGGGATATAATTGAAACAGTAATTGAACAATCCTACTTTAACAGCTTTGTTCAATGAGAGTGCAATAATTTCAAGAATTTCTGACTCTTCTTAGAATTTCCGGTTTACAAGAATTTCAGTCTCTTGTTAGCAAATGCATTAATATTTGTGCTTGCACTCCTTTCGAACAAAATACAATAAAATACTGTTTTCAGTAAAGCACCGCGAAAAATGCTGTTAGATATATATAACAACATAATTTTTTGAATAATTGTTGACAATGATATATATATACACGGTCGAGTCACATTATTGTAACCACCAGCTAATATCCAGAGCAACCGCCGTTTGCAGCAAGGACAGCTGCTACACGGGCTTAGAGTGACTCAATAAGGTGCTAGAAGGTGTTCACAGGTATGTGGAGCTATGCTGCCTGCAGTGCATCTGACAGCTGCTGGAGGGAGAGTGGTTGAAGATCAATAAAGCGAAAAACACGATCAAGGTGGTCCCACAGATGCTCAATTGGGTATAAGTCTGGGGAATTAGGGAGGCAGGGAAGTACTTTGAAATCTTCATCATGCTTTTCCACTCACTCTCGGACATCTCTAGCAGTGTGACACTTCGCATTGTCCTTCTGGGAGATTCCATCCGCCCCAGTAATAACAATCGGCATATATGGGTGTACGTAGTCTACAGGCACGGTTTCATAATGAATTCGGTCCATAGTGCCTTCCACAGGTATTAGTTGACCCAGAAAATGCCACGAACATTTCCTATACCATAACGCTGACCACACCTGCTTTTGTTCTTCCAGCAATGGTTGAAGAGTGTTTCTTCTCCGACGTTTCTCGCCTTATACGCAAACGTCAATCCGTTTGATGAAGCAAAAAATGTGAGTCATCAGAGAAGGCACATTTTTGCTAAGCAGCGGAGGTTCAATTCCGATACCACCGTGCAAATGTAAGCGTTTTCTGCCGATGCACCTTCGTTAGCGTAGGTGCAGTGACCACCCGTCAGCATCGGATCCCCATACGCAGCAGTGTTCATTTAACTGTCGTTTAAGACACAATTCCAGTAGTCCTATGGTTCATACGGCCTGTTAGTTGCTCCACTTAGCGTGTTGATTGGCCTTCACGCACCTTCGAAGAAGACGGTCACCTATCACATCAATGGCACGTAGTGTTCCGCAGTTTCCAAGTCGCTTATTCGCAATGGTGCCATTTGTCCAATGATGAACGAACAGTACTTAAACACTTACTTCATTTTGTTACTTTGGATTGGTGATTGCTATTCATTCATTAGTGGACCACGAGAGCGCTGGAAGTAGCAATGTACGTTTTTTAAATATAAATGTTACATTTTTAACTTCAAAGTTTACACACTGCTCCTTTAGTAAACAGCTTGATCTTACCAGCAACATGTTTGCATGATTTTTAACAAAGGCAACAATACAAATGTGCATTTTACTGGAGAACTAGAAAGCTAAGAGTGGCTTTGAGATAACTGCCTTGTCTAGAAGAAAACAAATAATTTTGAGATTTGCACATAAAGGGAAATCCGAAAGCTTCCTCTAACTCAAAATAATGCAGAACACTTCTAAGGAGATTATGTTTAATTTTCGGGAAAACCAAAAACCGTGAAGATGTCAGTGGACTACAAGCAGTTGCTCATCCCGAATTTGAAGAAAATCTGTCAAGAAAAAGAGAGAGCAATTGCCTAAGACAAACACACTATCCATTCCTTTTCGAGAAATCGAACCACAAACCATTTCGATATTAGTCGCTTTTTTAGTTTCGATTGAACATTGGATTCAAAAATAATTTCCGTTCCTAAGGATGAAAGCTCATTCTACTAAAACAGTTTGAAATATATTTCTTATATATCACCAAAAAATATTTCAGGGAATTTTTTTTTTTTTATTGGAGGTTTAACGACCACCGTGAGCAACTCAATGGGCTATAAGCAGTCGCCCGTCCCTAATTTAAGGTCACTGGTTCCAGGGAAGGGAGAGAGCCAGTGCCGTAAGACAAACACAACATCCATGCCTCACCGGGATTCGAACCCGGACCCCTTACGGACGAATGATCAGAGGCCAACGCCTTAGACCACTGCGCCACCGGGGCGGCTCAGGGAATTTTGATTAGCATAACTCATAACTTTCCACTGCAATTTTTTTTACCATTGCGGGAATAGGTACTAATACAATGGCAAAGAATGGTGAGATTTAGTGTATCATGAAATGTGTTGTGCATTAAAATGTTTTAAAGGGTAAAATCACGCGTAAGGAAGTTTCAGTCAGCTTAATTACATTAAAAAATATATAAATTAAAAGATTAAATGCTGTGATTTAAACTCCGCATTAAAGAAAGAGTAAATGATTTCTATATAAATGTATATGGACATGATATATATATATATATATATATATATATATATATATCATCATCATCATTGTCAACCATTATCAATCCACTGCTGGACGAAGGTCTCCCCAAGTTTCCTCCACAACGGTCTGTCTTGTGCCAGTCTCCTCCATGTCACTCCCGCATACTTTCGAATTTCATCCACCCATCTTCCATGTGGTCTTCTTCTGGGTCTTTTCCTGTCTCTTGGAATCCAATCTAAAATTTCGGCTGTCCATCGATGGTCTGTTCTTCTGGCAGTATGTCCAGCCCATTGCCATTTCAGGGATTTAACTCTGATCATGATGTCTTCCACTCTTGTCATTTTTCGGATCCACGTGTTCCTCTTCTTATCTCTCCTGGTTACACCAAGCATGCACCTCTCCATGCTCCTTTGAGTTGTCTGCAGCCTTTGTATGTCTCTTTTAGCTAAGGTCCACGTCTCTGCACCATACGTAAGCACTGGAAGGATGCATTGATCAAACACTTTTCTTTTAAGACATAATGGCATATTGCTCTTGAAAATTATGCTGTTTCTTCCAAAAGCTCTCCAGGCAAGTTTTGTACGCCGATTAATTTCTTCACCAATGTGACCCTCACTTGATATCTGCTGTCCAAGATAAACGTACGTGTCTGTTATCTCCAGCTTTTCTCCATCAATCGATAAATCTTCATTTCTTGTAGAAGCATTGCACATCACTTTTGTCTTCTGAAAGTTCATTTTTAATCCCACTTCTTTACTCTTGTCAGCAAGTTCCTGGATCATACTCTGTAGCTCTGATGGGGTAGTTGCAAAAATGACTATGTCATCAGCAAAACGAAGGTGGGTTAGATAATCTCCATTAATCTTTATCCCTTTGTTTTCCCAGTTCAGTGATTGAAAGACATTTTCCAATGTGGCATTAAAGAGCTTCGGAGATATGGTGTCACCTTGTCTCACTCCTTTTCCAATTTTTATGTGTGTTGTATTTTCAAACAGCCGAATCTTTGCACTTGCATTTTCATAGATGCTATTAATAATATTAATGTATGCATCTTCAATACCGCAGGATTTCAGAGCCATTGCAACTGCTGACGGTTTCACCGAATCAAAGGCTTTTTCATAATCGATAAAAGCCATGCACAATGGAAGCTCATATTCCCTCGCTCTTTCAATTAGTTCTCTCAGTACGTGGATATGATCTATTGTGCTGTAGCCACTCCTGAATCCAGCTTGTTCTCTCGGTTGAGCCATGTCCAGTGTCACCTTCAAGCGGTGTGAAAGAACTTTAGTGAAGATTTTATAAACCACTGATAGGAGGCTGATAGGTCTGTAGTTCCTGAGATCCTCAATGTCACCTTTTTTATGTAGCAAGATCATTGTAGCGTTGTTCCAATCCTCAGGAATTTTCCCTTCATTAAGGCATCGAGTGAAAATTTGGGCGAGTACTGTTTCGATTTCTCCACTTGCTTCTTGTATGATGTCTACAGTAATTCCATCTTCTCCTGGAGCTTTTCCCCGCTTCATGTTCTTGATTGCATGTGCAACTTCTGCTGGAAGGACTGGAAGAACTCTGGTACTGGTACCTTTCATGATGTCTGGAGTACATGTATCATCCCTTTCATATAATTTGGAGTAGAAATCTTTCACTCTTGTCAAAATTTCGCCTCTATTTCTTGTTACAGAACCATCTTCTTTTCTCAGTGCCATAATCTGTTTTTTCCCCTTACTGAGATGTCCCTTTGCTATCTTTAGGCTTTTGGTTGTTTTCAATTGCTTTCCTTACTAGTTCACAGTTGAATTTCCTTACGTCTTCAGTGATACTTTTTCGTATTGTCTTGCATAGCTCTATATATTCCACTTTGGAAGTCACATCTTCTTTAGTTGTCCTCATCACTCTTCTTTTTTGCATCAACATTTTGGTTTTTCCTGATAATTTGTTCACATGCAATTTGTTCTTAGACCCAGCTAATTTTGTTGCTGTTTCCATAAGAGCTTTGGTTACTTTTCTGTTAACTTCAGATATATCCACTTCTTCAAATTTTAGGCCTTCTAAAGCAGAGAATCTGTTTTTCAGTTCCAATTTGAAGGTATTATGGTGTTTTTTAAGGTTGGTTATGTCAGTACATTTTGTTTGTCTTATGAGCTTGCTACGTTCGAGTTTAGTGTTGAGGTGCATCTTACATCTCACCAATCTATGGTCACTGCCTGTGTTGAACTTGTTTAGCACACTGCAGTCTTCTATGACGAATTTTTTGTTACACATAATAAAATCAATTTCACTTGTCGTCCCATTTGGATGTCTCCATGTCCATTTCCTGTGTGGCTTTTTCTTGAAGAAGGAGTTCAAGATGAAAAACCCTACTGCCTCTGCAAACTCAACGAGAGTATTTCCACGCTGGTTTCTGTTGCCGTGACCGAATTTACCTACTGAAGTTTCATTCTGTTGCCGTTGCCCTATTTTTGCATTGAAATCTCCCATAATTATCTTCAAGTGCTGCTTACCTTTATTATTTAGATCACGAATTTCCTCATAAAATTCTTCAATTTCTTCTTCAGCATGACTTGTGGTGGGTGCATAAGTTTGAATAATCTGAGCCTGGTATCTTCTCGAGAGTTGGATAACGAGTCGTGCAGCTCTGTCAGAGGAACCTTCAACTTCTACAACTTTATCCTTCAGTTTCTTGTTTATTATAAATCCAACACCACTAGTTCTGCCAGTATCTGTCCCACGATAGTAGAAGAGATGTCCACTTTTCAGTTCAATGAGATCTTCTCTTTTTCTCCTTACCTCACTTAGCCCGACGATGTCCCACTTGATCCTTTGTAGTTCCTCTTCCAATTCAAGAAGCCTTGAATCAGAAGATAGGGAGCGTCCGTTGTACGTAGCCAAGGTCAGCATCAGATGGCAGCCTAGTCCGGTCCTCCGGGGATTCTTAGCACCCTCTGCCTTCATGTCGCACTGGCCGCTGCCTTGGCCAGGTACATTCCAGCTGCCGGAGACTGAGGGCCAAGATTTAAGTTGTGGAGTCATTTTGGAGGGGTTTGGCCATAACTCACCACGCTGGCCAAGCGGGTTGGTGAGTGTGGGATAGCATTTCCTCTAATCCCGATTATATAGTTATACCGCTATTGGCGGTCGTCAGAGCCCCTTTAGTGGGAACAGGATATACCACGAGAAGGCGGGGTTGACATTTGTCAAGGAGAGGCTGTGATGTTACGCATCACCTGTATATATATATTTAATGACTAATTTTTTCTCACTTTTTAAAGATCATAAGTTTTTAAAATAGAATAGCTACAATGATATTTTTGACATAATATTTCAACGACAAGAAGTGTCGATTATTTTTCTTTTCCTTTATTGCTATTATTATGCTACATATGGCTTTATATCATGGCATACGAGTGAACAGCAGATTCATTTTCGTTTCCAAACACTGTATTGAAAATTTTCAGAAATTAATTGGCAAACTGTTTGGTAATTCCTTGTAAACCATTGATATATATACCTTAATTACGAAATAAAATTTTGAGAATATCAGTTTGGGAATACAAATTCCAGAAATCTTGGAATTATTCCAAGTGGTGTTAGTAATAAATTCCTATATTCTTGTTGATTTTGTTATAAATGTATTAAAATCAACCGCACACAGCTTTATGCTTTTCGAGCTGTGATAGCGTAAAACGTTTGAGATCATTCCGTTTTGCTGTAGAATTTTAACTTGTTTCTCAAGAAAACAGTCTGTAGCAGAATAAAATTCGGAAAGTTCTGAGATAAAAATAAGATACCCATATATCACACCTTTTTTTCCAAAATGTCCATGAGGCTGTTATGTAGAAGTGCTTCACAGCGATAAATGTTCATTTCACGTGAAAGGAAAATGCATTTTTCATATAGCAAGTTATGTCGCTGGAGTTGAAAAGAACAAAAATATTAGTTTTATTACCAGTAAGTATCTCAAACACAATCTATAACAATCCTGAGAAAACTGAATAACCTTAATTTGAAATGTAGAAAACAAGTCATTAATAATTGAAGACCAAGTTGCTGATAATAGTTTGGTTCCATTATCGGAAGGAACTCAGCTTAAGTGGAATCATAAATATAAAATGAAAAGAGTTAATTATAAATGCATGTTAACATACATCCGAAATATAAATTGCTATTATAGAAGGAATGAAATAAATTATTCAAAACAATTATACAGTATACAAATTGCGGTTACACTGCATCAATATGAGAAACATCAAATGCCGTGTTTAGGTGCAGAACATGTATCTATTCCTGCAGATGTAAAACAGAGGGTGAGGAAGAAAATATATCTGTTAACTGATGTCAGCAGTACAGGTCAATCCGGATTTTCTTACATTTATTTCTCTACCTGAATAGATGTCTACCAGATAATTGTATTCTTTACTGTTAGGAATAAGTCTTAAGCTCTTAGAAAGAGGAAAGGAATTTTAAATAAAATTTATAGCATAAATAGTCAAACGGCTATAATTTCCAAAAATCAATTTCCTATCTAAAATTGGGACCATATCAAAACTTTATATGTACTGCAAGACATTTCCAACAAAACATATTATTGATAATACTTCAATTGAGGGAAGATATACGTAGCAGAAATTTCTGTCTGATACATTTGGTTCTTTGTTGCTTTTACTGCTAATAAGACAAATGTACACCGAAGGGACAAAATATAATGACAACCAATCTAACGCCAAAACAGCTCTTAGCTTACAAGGAAAGAACGCTCCAAGATTTCTAAAGGTGTATTGTGGTATCTGGTATCGAAATGTTACCAGAAGGTCGCTTTAACACTATGTCGCTGAACCACCTCAGATCGGATTTGCTGTTCCAACGCAAACCACTGACGCTCCATGGGATTGATGTCCGAGGTACTTGGAGGCCAGGAAAATACCTCATTGATACGTCACTTTAATTCTCTAAAAGAAGGTATTACTGAAGGGGAATACCGTTGACATGAAAGAAGGTACCTGTTGGAAATGACGTTTAGGTAGGTGTTACACGACATAGTTTCCTTCCCATGAAACACTGAACACCGGTTTCCAAGCAGAACATTGTCCAAAGGATTACAATTCATCCTTCGGCTTGATTTCATCCCACGGTACATACTGTTGCCAAAATTTTCCCAAGTAAACGGGGCATACGTACCCGACAATAGACATGGCGTAGTAGGAAACAAGATTTATGGGAAAAGTCGACCTTCTGCCAATCATTAAAATTACAATTTGATGTTCGCGTGTCCACTGTAGGCTCTTTCGACGGTGAACGAGGGCATGTGCACTCGGAACGGACTGTACATACACAGCACCATTTTCATCAGGGCTCCATGTAGTGTGGGTTGTCACACGTTACTCGTGTCACCAGCATTCAAATTACCGGGGAGTTGCGCCGTAATACCCATTCTGCCGTTTCGTACGTTACGGAATAACCTTCACTCACCTCAGCATCGATGAGTCGTTGTCGCGCAGTCATTATCGGAGATTGGTATTAGTTTTCCCCTTCTTAGACTATTTTTGAGGTTGCTCACCACGGCGAACCGTGAGTACTCTGCAAACCAGGCCACTGTCTCGCAAATAATCTGACTGAGTGATCTGTCCAATATTATTTGCCCTTTTTATTTCTTATATAAAGAATAACAATAGCGTTGGTTAACAGAACTCATTATAAGGTGTTATTTATACAGCTTAGCGAATTTTACATGAAGAATCATTTACCTGCAGTTGCTTCGATTTGCATAAAGATTCGCAGGTCATGATATGTTTACTCTTTGTGTATAATTTCCTATTTAACTCACAAAACCGTATGAATGAGAAAAGGGGAAACGCTGTTGTTTGTCATATACATGATTTCAGACGGAGCCAAAATACATCACTGGTACAAATTCCTCATCAACAGTCTCTTTCCATGGAACTTCCCAGAAATATAAGAACTCAAGATATTTAAAATTTAGCATTACGTCTAATATGAAATTATTAAGAAAGCATTCCTCCTACTGATTTTAATTGCTGAAAGCTCGAATTTAAAGTCTTTTAATATTTATTTGACATTTTACAAAACATTTCATTTCCGATTCCTTTCCTTACATTCGTGATAAAGAACAGTGAAATCTGTTCTTGTAAGAGTACATGTTCTTTCCCTACAGGTTACTTTTTATCTTTGTTAAAGCACTTCCGATATTTTCGGAAATGAAATCAGCTTGAGTTTCTTTATTCAATCATACAAATAAATGCGATAGCTGCAGTTGGAAGGGTGTTACACATTGTGTTACTCCATTATGCCATCTCTCTTAGATTATATTTCTTTCTGTACTGGAATAGATATGATTTCCGAATACATAAAATTTAGAACACCTATTTCAAAGTAGCTTGCAGTACATTACGCGAGAACAATTATATTAAAGAATGCCTTAGAATTTTCTTTAAGTTGGGATATCCATGTCTTTAAATCATTGGAAAGCAGATGTTTATCTGCTTCAGTAATTGAGATCAAACTTCGTATCGCGTTTCAAACTGTGCAAATGTTGTATTTGAATATCGCAATAGGTTGGTTTGAGTTTTTAGTAATTGCTAGATATGAGCTTACCTGTTACTTGGTGATCACGGCGCTAACTGTGACTGCTGCTCAAAAGTAACAGTGATTTTTAACTGTGATTGGAATCACAGTTTAGAACCTGTTATTTGTTTCACTTCCGTGAATCCGTGCACCAGTAACGACTAACGACCGAGTAAAGTAATTGATAGCAGAATCACTTAAAGGAACGTTGGGTTAGCCATAATACAGCGGATCCTGGGTTATATGTTTTTTACGTTTATACATAAATCTGTGTTAACCCCGATATTTTGCTGTAGTTCTTATGGCTTTTTCAGTTGGGTTATGCGTAATTCTTTTATGCGATTTATAGGTTAAATTTTGAATTCAGATTATCAAAAAATGCAGTTCTTTTATACCAAACATGGTGCTACAACTTTGAAAAAAATGAGACATCATTTATTTTTCAGCCTTGAAATGGATGAAGCAACAAAAAAAATTACCAATTAATGTTCACACACAGTTCACTATTTTCTCCAAATTCAAAAAAATTAAAACAAGCAAAAAGGAGTGGTACTTTACCCAGCACTAATACTAAATCAACTAGTAGACAAAATTCTTTAAAAAGAGCCAAGTATTATATGTAAATAATGTGTTCTAACGGTGTTGAATATAAGACAAGACATTCGGATTTACTACCTAGTATTTCAAAGGTAAGAGTTATTTCATATATTGAAAATTTGAAATCATGCAGAATTTCTTACCTTGTTTTATAATGAAATCAAAATAAAAAATTAAAGGTCAAAATAGACAGGCAACAACAAAATAAAATATACAGGAAGCGAACAAAGTATTCATTAGCATATTTCTTTTTGGAATCATTTAAAATTGTACAATAGTATTTAATACGTTAAAATTTCAGTCATATGTTTTTTAAGCCATTCCATAGTAAAATGTATAACTGAGATACTACTGTTTGCCACAGATTACAAAATTATGAACTTTATAATTTTCCGACAGAAGATATGGACACAGCTCACGTAAAGCTGTCTTATATAAATTTCAGTCGGTAGTCATAGTCATAATATCCTTTGTAATAAGTCATAATATCAGATTTTGTAAAGTGGTTAATACCTGATGATTTTTGTAGGGAATGGAGGGGGGATTCACATACATTGTGTACAAATATATGACTAAATTTGACCAACTCATTACCTCCCCTGATGAGGAAATTTCTCTGAAGGTATATCTATACCTTGCATGTGTGTGTATTATTTGGAGGGAATTGCCACGCTAGCACAAATCTAAATCGGCAATTAATAATTAACATAATAATCATGTTACCGAATTCTGGACTAGGCTTTCATACAGAAGAATGCAGAGTCTAGAGGAAATAAAGGAACTAGCATTCTAATAGTACATACTTGAGCCTTATAGCAGAGGTTATGTCAAAAAGCCACCCCGGTGGCGCAGTGGTCTAAGCGATGGCCTCTAATCATTCGTCCGAAAGAGGTCCGGGTTCGAATCCCATGAGGCATGGATGTTGCGTTTGTCTTATGGCACTGGCTCTCTCCCTTCCCTGGAACCAGTGACCCTAAATTAGGGACGTACGACTACTTATAGCTCATTGAGTTGCTCACAGTGATCGTTAAACTTCCAATTAAAAGAAACCTTACGCTTCCTCAAAGACTACACTATAGTAGATGTTGCCATTCGTGAGTTAACTTCCAGCATTTATACCTACTTACCTAAGGGGGAGTTAGCTCACGAATGACAAGACCTACTGTTGTGTAGTCTTGAGGAAGGGTAGGGTTGCTTCCTGAAAATTCGACTAAGTAATATCCTTTTATTCCCAAGTAAATCCTATAATTTATTATAATTTAAAATACATCAAGTCTAGAAATAGCTATGACATCAAATCATTACCTGTTCATCAAGTTCAAGGGAACCCTGAGCTGAACTACTTTTTTGTAGTTTTCGAATACAGAAAAAGACACAAAATAAGAAACTCTGAGTACTGATATTATGATTATAAACATCACAATAGAGTATTACAATAATTAAGCACAAAGAAGACTGTTGTTTTTGGCATTGACTTTGAGATCAACGCACATCTAAAAAAATGTTAGGAAAACTTAATTTACTGTAAAAACTATAATACTTATGAGTTTATTGATATAATTAAAAACGTAAACCAAGCATCAATGTCAAGGCACTTTTTCCGAGTACCCCTGTACCGGAAGCAATGGAAATCATCAATAAAAAATTAAACAGGAGAAAAAATCTTAATAATACACAAATTCAAGAATTAAAAGCAGTTTTATTATACATTTATGAAAACAATATTTTCAAATGTGAAGAGAACATTACAAACAAAATTATGGAGGCCCAATGGGCTCCCCTCTGTCAAATCTATTTTCAGAAGTGATTATGAGCAGTTTGAGGAACAAACAATCTGTACAATGGAAGACACTCCTTTGGTTTACTGTAGATATGTGAATGATATTTTTATTTTGTCACGAATGAGTATTTATGAACTTGAATCATTTACTCAGCAATTTGGTAATATCTATCCAACCAATAAGTTGGTAATAGAACATGAGGAGGAGAATACTTTGCTCTTCCTTGATGTTAAAGTTATCAAGCAAAGAGACCAACTACAATACAGAGTACATAGAAAACAGTCATTCACTCCTGTTCGGATTCCATATATTTCAACACATCCATACACACAGAAATGCAATAGTATTAAAACTTTAATCAAAAGAGCAATTACACACTCCTCAAAAGAAGAACTCTTTACAGCCATTCCATGAAAAAGTGGACAAACAGGGAAAAAATTAAAATGTATCATATTATTATTAATGATACAAGAAATTGAAAGGTATGAGTACTACATAGAATTTGAATTCACAACAAAAAATACCATATAAATAATTGTCTCCTTGCATTTCAGTCTTAAATATCCAGAACAAAAGGTAGAATTTACATTTAGTAATTAGACAATTCTAATACCAGTTCTGGAAATATTTTGACAAATGTTTTTCACTTGCAGTTGTATTTGTTAGATGTAGCAGAGTCCAAACTACTTTGTAACAGCATATTTTACACTTAAAAATAATTGAAAATTTAAAAACATTTTTTCAGTCTGCTGACTGTCCACCCGTCAATGAAATGACCATAAATATAGTTTATACTAACATACCCTTTGTGTAGAAATTTAAAACTCTGTGGAAGTTTGACTGTCAGCAGTCCGAACAAGTGTAGAAAAAGTCATGTAGAAAAAATTAATTCTTGGACCTCAATTGAGGTGTGGCGTGTGTGACATTATTGAAAGTCTCACTTAGGTGTCACACTTTGGTACTGAGGTGTTACTTGATATTGCCACAACTATATTTAATGAAAAAGAAAATACTCTACACTGTATATCGGATAGCACAAATAAAAATAAAATAAGAGTTTTATGCCATAATGATATATTGTAAGTAGACAGGTACCAGGAAAGATGTGGATCAATAAAGGACTCATACCAGGGAGCTAAAATTTAATACAAAAAAGACACATGCTGATGAATATAAGTGATGTGTCTTTTTTGTATTAAATTTCCAAGGAAGGGAGAGAGCCAGTGCCAGAAGACAGTTCAAAAACGAAAATTAAAACATTTTAATTATAAAAACTAAGTTTTACGACCTGTGTCCGGAATATGTGACATTAATTTCCTAAACATCACGAAATTATGTGCTTGCAAATATCATGCAAATTTTCATTTTTTAATACAATCCTTGGCCAGCAAAATTCAAATTCCCCAAAGTTTCCTTCAAGTGAAATAGAACTTTTGAATGTCTTGTGCTGCCACATTCAAAGTGAGAATTGCATGATTGGATTTTGCACAGACTGTAAAAGTGGTGTTTGCATGTGTGTTGAAGAGATACATATAGACACATTTGTAACATGGAAAGATATAGATGGTTTCGAAAAAGTGGTTGAAATTGATGGTTCTGTTTGAAGAACTGTGCTTCATAATCAGTTACATTATTATAAAAATTCATTCTTTTGTAAGAACAATTCAGTCACCAAATGAACGTCTGCTCCAAATTGATTTTGCTGAAAATTACAGTACTATCTCCCAAGATGAAATCCAGGGTGGACACCGGAGGCACCAGCAAATAGGTAATGTATATTTACCAATTAAAATATTAAGCATACTGTAACTGTAATAAGTGATGAGCTCAACCATGACAAAAATGCTGTGTTGGCCTTCTGAAAAATTGCTATAGCTACATTAAAGGCCAAATTTCCAGAAATAGAAAAGTTAACAATTTTTTTCTGATGGAAGTGCAGCTCAATGTAAAAACCCATTCGCTCTGTAAAATCTTTATTTGAAGTGGGACTTGAATGTCACTGCTGAGTGGAACACTAAAACGCAAAGGAGAGAGAGTGAAATCTAAGGTGATGATTGCCAATTCTGCAGGATTCTTTCTAATGTGCAAATGAACACATTATATGAATTTATTCTTAAAATAAAAAAAAATTAACCGTCGGTTCCGACGGGTTATGTCTAGTCTCTTTTTTTCTAACCATTTCTTCATTATCAAGCAATGACGATAAATTAAGTATACGACTGGACGAAACTTTCCATTTTCATTTGACTTATTTCCGCAAAAGAGCCTGGCTAATGTTCTGGCAACATCAAATAAAATATTTAAAACTTTAGTATAAAATTCTTTATCATGTTCTTCTTGAAAATTACACTAGCACTCTTATTTTTGTCTACAATAATATCGACGTGTTTATCTTTTTGTGAAAGATGGCAACAATCCACTAGTACAGCTTTGTGAGCTTTAAAAGAGAAATGTTGGGATAATTTTCCTAATTTATATTTACCCACAGGCTTCATTTTGTGTCATTGCCTTACACCTGCTTCATTCCAAGTACAATCTAATTTCTCCCTGTCTGGACCTTCGGGGAAAAGAAAACAAACTCAAAGCAATAAGGTATATCTTTATACCACGAAGGAGAAAAGCGTCTCCAATTATCTGAGGGCATCTGCTGACTCAGGAAACCTGTCGGGGTGAGGGGGATATCAAAATTGTAAAATATAACGCATTTCTCGTCCGATTGGGAGATTTTTGGCATTTACAAGCTATAACTAGACACATTATCTGAGGGCATGTGCCTACTCAGCAAGCATGTCAGAGGGGGATGAGTTAATACCAAAAGTGAAAAATATGAAGAAATCCTCGTCTGATTGAGAGATTTCAACATTTACCAGCTACAACGCAACAAACTATCTGAGGTGTACTAACTCAGTCTCCCGCTTGGACAAGAAATTCTTGATATTTTACAGTTTTGGTATTATCCCTCCCCCATCCCCACGACAGGTTTCCAGAGTAGGCACATGCGCTGAGATAATTTTCAGACTTGTAGTTTGAAAGCCCTGAAATCATTTGTTAAGATGCAGATCAAACATTTGTTATAAATAATTACATTACTTATCGCAATTAAGAAAAAGACGAAATTACGGAAACTTTGTATGACTCAGATTACCAACCCCTGGGGGTCGTGGGTAGGCTGCGGTCAAAAACGTAATTTTATACGGCCCCTTAAAATGTTTGTGGCCAGTTCTCCTACACCCAACTTGAGTTGATACGGAATTGTTATGAATGTGACATCGATAGAACAAAAGCTATTAAAAAGGTCTAGGCCTCGGGCCTGTGAAATAACATTTAGTGCCAAAGGACAAGCGCAATGCTACTAACTTTATTTGAATCATAAACGATGCGAATATGACATTGGTTGAGTAAAATTATTTGAAAGGCCTAGGCCTAGGGTAATGAATGAATATTTCGTGCCTAAGTAAAAGCGGAATATTATTAACTTCATTTGACAAGTAGTAGTTGTGAATATGACATTAGTTGAATAAAAACTATTAAAAAGGCCACGGCCTAGGAATAGAAAACAAGTTTTTGTTCTAGGGCCAGTGAGAAAATTTTTAGTGAAAAATTAAAGGCGGGGTGTTATTAACTTGAGTTGATACGTAATTGTTATGAATGTGACATCGATAGAACAAAAACTGTTAAAAAGGCCTAGGCCCTGTGAAATAATATTTAGTGCTTAAGTAAAAGCACAATATCCTTGAGTGATAAAAGTGCAATTACCTTGAGTTGATACGTAAATTTATGAATATGACATGGGTAGAAAAATGACTGTCAATAGGTCCTCCGAATGAGGCATAGTAATTTAGTGCCTAATTAAGTAAGAGAGAAATATTAAAAACTTGAAATGTTTTGTAAATATTTAGTACCTAAGTAAAAGTGCAGCGTTACCAAAAAATCCCTCCTTGTCGTCCTTTCTTTTGTTTTGTTGAAATCTAAGAAATGTGTTATGTAATCATGAATATGATGTAATCTATATTCATGATAATGTGCTATGCAATCCCGATACAGGACGACGAAATTTTCAAGTTTTCGGATATTATCCTTATCATATTTACAGCAAAAATTGAATTTTCATTTTCAAAATTTGTGCTTTGTAATTTTTTTAAATTAAATTGTAATTGTACTTTGTCTTACTGGGAACGTTTTCTCCATTCAGTTCCCCTCACAGGGCCAAGAAACTGCAACTTTGGCACGGCCCCTAAAGATTGGTGCCCAAATGTCATAAACTTGTTTTAAACTTTTATACGTAATTCTGCGCTAATTCTGATATTTTGCTGTAGTTTTTACGGCTTTTTCAGTTGAATTAGGCGTAATTATTTCATACGTTTTTTGCGGTTAGTTAAATTTTGAATTCAGATTATCAAAAATACACTGTTCTTTTATACCTAACATTGTATGTTACAACTTTGAAAGAAACAAGGCAGCATTTTTTTCAGCCTTGAAATGGATGAAGCTACTAAAGATTTACTAAGTAACGTTCACAATTCCCTATTTTCTCCGCATTGAAGAAAATTGAACTTTACTTACTGCGAGAACGATGAGCTCACAAACAACGCTGTGAAAAAAATCACGAATAGCAGGCAGCTGCGAAATCGCAACAGCAGATAACGAGTAACAGATACAGGAGCAGAATTCACTAGGTAACAGTTAAGGCGGAGTTGTGAAAAATCACGAAGAGCATGATGGGTAGCAATGACAGAGTGAGGAACGTTTATTGGACGATCACTGTTACTCACGGTTTTCAGTAGCAGGCGCTGTGACTTTTCGGTAACCATGATCAAATCACAGGTAGTGAAATAACGCTCATCTCTAGATTACACTAACGGAATTCTACTTGCTTTGCAATAGTCAGCACATGAAGCCTAGGTTACCAAAGGTACAAGCAATGCCAAACACATTAAGGTATTTACTTGCTTTGCAAAATGCTGCTCCAGAAGCATAAGGCATAAGGAATAACAGTCAAATTATAGGATTTACTTGCTTTGCAAAGGGCAGCACAAGAAGCAAATGTTACCCAAGTCAGAAGCAATGACAGACAAACTAAAGGATTTACTTGCTTTGCAAAGGACAACTACGAAAGCGTAAGTTACCTAAGGCAAAAGCACCGATAGTAAAAAATAACAAACAAGAAAACATACAGCACTCACATAAATAAAATAATTACTTAAATTAACATTGAAAACAGACAAAGCACCAAAGTAAAATAATTATTCAGTTCGCAGTATAAAATTTAGTTTTGCACCGCCTTAGCATTCAGCCAGAGGCAATGCATGTACTTTACCTCTAATTTCTCATTGCTGTCACTTTATAACTTTTCCATCTGAACAACTGTTCATTAATCCTTTTAAGACGGTTGCAACTACGGCGTCCCGTCTTTTCCCCATTTTCCACGGCCCGGTTGGTTTCGCAGGCTGTCGATTAAAGTTTTTAAGGAAATAGTAAAGGAGGAGTTTTTCGAAATTATTGAAGTGTATGCTTCAAAGTTTTGATCCTCCGGTCCTTTACTGACTTCACGTATTTCTTCGGTAGAGTTTGTACCAGTTTATTCAGGATATTATTATTGTTAAGGGACCAAGTAGGAGAGTAACAACAGAATGGTGAGGTACCTGTGGGCGTGCTTCTTAAATCCAGTTTTAGATGTGTACCTTAGACAGCAAAAATTAAAAAATATATATACAGCTGTCTTATGTTTTTCATTGCGGCAAAGCCGATTCATACAATGAATGTTTAATAATATTCGGCAAAATGAAACAGGTCTTTTCTGTGTTGGTGATTTGGCATGTTTCTGCTATCTGCCCTTATGCCTCTTTTGTGATATGGCCTCATATGCCATTTTGCGAGGTTTGGACACACACGAAATCTGTGAAAGTTTAGAAGTACCGCACACAGCACGACATCGATATAAATAATGATAGGGTACTCAGTTGTTTATCTAGACTCACTTTTGACATAAAACCCATTCGCAGCTTCAGAAAAACAAATTAATTTTATAAACCATAAGATGCTAAGCTAAAAATGTTTTATTTTTATTTTATTTCTAAATTCATAAATTCAGACTAATTTGTTTACGCATATTAACATATTCTGTTGCCTAAGGCATTTCGTAGACGATTGTACTCAGTGAGGTGAGAAATACTGCAAAACCATATCTAGAAAAATGAACTAGACATAAATGGCATGCAGTAGTAATAATCAAACGTTTGGCATTCGCGGACCGACTATGTCGAATCAAACATTTTAGGCAGTTTTTAGGCTGTGACGTGCCTGCCCAGCAGGACGCACACGACATAAAGGCAGATTGCAGCGACAACGAACGTCCGCGTAGCTCAATTGGTAGAGCAACTTATTCCGGAATGAGGGGACCCGGGTTCGAGCCCCAGATGGACAAAAATGACGAAGAAATTTACTTCGTTATAATGGCGCCTCAACTTTCCGGATGACCCGGCCGTTCAAGATCTCGCAATGGTGTGATGTTCTTTCCACACCGCGAGATAGAAAAATTAAGAGAATCCCTTCTCCAGCGCTTCGAAAAATAAAAATGGGTGATGTTGCATTCCACACACTAGATCGAATGAGAGTTCTCGAGTACTTTCTACAGCGTATGGCTGCCTGCAACGATTCATGGTCACGGCGAACCCGTGGGCCATGCCCCCGGCCCTCTTTTGGAGGAAGGAGATGTGACGTCCAGCCCAGCATGACACACACGACATAAAGGCAGATTGCAGCGACAACGAACGTCCGCGTAGCTCAATTGGTAGAGCAACTTATTCCGGAATGAGGGAACCCGGGTTTGAGCACCGGCGTGGACAAAAATGACGGAGAAATGTACTTCGTTATAGGGCATTTAATGTCCTAATGTTTTATATGATGATGTTCACTGCTTACAATACTTAATTTATATACCTGATCATGCTATGTCTCCTCCTTACAGGTGCTATAATTTAATACGTTAATATCCTTCAATTACTATTATTAAGTGTAATTTATAATAAATATATATGTATAATCTCGTCTACCGTTAATGTCGCTTTCTGGGGTCAATTCGACTTCTGTTGCTTCTGCTTCGTGATAATCTTCTGAAGATCTGTTCTAGCGTCGTTTGCGCCATGCGCAGTGCAGCATTAATATCCGGTTTGTTTGTCTAGTTCGTTTTGAGTGCCGAAACAGCTAAAAAGATTTTATCGCATAAATACATGTTCGAGAAAGTTACCAATATAATTAGAGCTTTGTTGCTGAGACTTCGATATTCTTTCTCCATAGATACGCGAAACTGAGTGAGAGACTTGGATCTGAATAAGGAAATCAGACTGGCTTCAAAACAAAGTTCAACAAAGCTTTACTTTTCATAGGCAGTTAGCAGGCAGGGTTTCAAATCTTCTGCGAAGGGATTAACAATCCCAAGAATTCCTTGCCAGTGATCCTCTTTCTGAGAGTTTTGCTGTTCAAAGCTGCCAGAAAGGGCTCTCAGACGCTGAATCACAATAGTAGAAATGTCGTGTCTATTGATATCAATAGCAGTCAGAATTTCCCAGAGTAGTGGAAACATTTCCAAGTCTTCTTCCTACACGCACACTTTCAAAAGAATCAGTTTCTTTCGAATGCGTCTATTTTATTGGTCAGTGTAAAAACATTTGTCATATTGTTTGAAGAAACATATTTAGTTTGTTCGGTAGAGAAATTATTTTCGCCAAGTACAGAAACTTGTCCATCCGTCCAGTAACAGCTCTGCGGAAATACACGAAGGAACTGCTTCACTTCAACCGTCAGTTTGAAAAGACGCGAGACAATCTTCCATCTCGACAGCCATTTTACTTTTTGCACGGAGTAGGAAGTGTTCGTGTTGGCAGATGGTACTATTACACCACGTCATGGGCAGTCAGTTCAGGGTTCGACGTCGAATTTATTTCGATTCTTATTGCGTTAATCAGGACTGCATTTAGTTCAGCAGAAGGTTTTTTTGCAGCTAACTGCTCATTATGAATGACGCAGAGTGTTTACAATATGTTCAAATGAGCGACGGCCTTTACATTTACCACTAGGCTTGAGCGGCGTCCAGTCATGCACCAGGCCCGTCCGTAAATACTCAAACGCATTTGTTCCAGTCAAAGCCATACTCTTAAAAATAATGATTCATGGCGGTGAATGCGTCCGAACTGGAGGTCGGACGCGGTACGTTAAAGCATCACAGCAGTTCTTCCCTTACTTCGTGTTTTTCTAAACACATGATGAAGTAGAGTAGGATGGCATTGTTGCTGATATTAGTTGACTCGTAAAATATCTCGATATTTCTTCTCCCTTTCTGTCACCTGCTCTTCAATATGTGTGGCAATGTCAACAATTCTATGATGAATGGCGTTGTCCGGCAGAGGAAACGACTTACGTTTCTCAGCAGCTTGATGCCCCAGAATTTCATTCGTGTGCTCCAGTGAGCAAGGCTTTATCAACTCCTCACTAAGAGTGAAAGACATTTTCGTTTTGGCATTTTAAAGGCTTTCTACAAAGACGTAGACATTAATTTTGGCATTCTACTAAAAAGTAGAAATCCCTAAGCAAATACTTATCAGCAGTAGGGAAGTTTTCCGTAGAACTTTTCTGAATATCCAACTCACTACAAAACAGTTTAAAAAATCCAAAGTTACGCTTTTAAAGTCAATGTGCTTGAAATGAAAATGTTGGTCAACGTTTTGAAGGCCTTATGGCAGTATTGCGAAGTGTCTCAAAACACACGATACACAAAAGTCGTGGCGATAGTTCACTCCAAGGAACCATAATGAACACAAGTTTTACGTACTCCTTGTCATAACACCAGACCAAGTTTCTGATTCGTTCTTTCCCCTTTTTCTCACATTCTAATTCATCATCAAACTCGTTTTTTGTTAGAATATTTCTTAAAGTGGAGCACTCGTATCTGCATTACTTCCTTTGGCATCACTTTTCTCTTTCCACTAATTGCACCGTGAAAAACGAAACTCCAAAATTTTCTTTTTCAATCTATTTGTCCCCATTTTGTGTGATCTGTAAGATACCCAATTTCGGACAAATGAGTTTGACACAACTGTAGAGTTTGACACAACTGTCCTTATTTCAAAGATGAAGTAACTGAGGGCAGTTGTAGAAACAAAAGGATGTTGACAATTATACCTGATGCTACGTGTTCAGCTACCCCACAAGGGCAAATGCAATATACCAGCATTTTTCTTAATCGACAGAAATTTGCTGACAGCCGCCGTAGTCTGTGGAAGGTTAACGCAGAGTACGAAAGTCTCGCCGGTCCCGCTTCCTGTAATCTTCGGCGACAGGCTTTCAAAGATATTTTGATTTAGATTTCCTCTTGTTTTCCCTCAATTTCGATTTAGATGAAAAATAAATTCACTCCTTTTTCGCGGATCGGCCGAGAAAATACACGCAGACAGGCAGATCGGAAACACGCATTAAACACATCTGAGTTATTTGGACTGTTTCAAAGTTATTAACATTTTATTTTTTTATCGACTTCACTCCTATAAAAAAACAACAGGTTATCAAAAAAGTTTTTAAATTGTTCTTTTAGATCAGCATGTATTCGGAAAAGGTTTATACTAAAAGGTATAGTGAAAACCAGATGTTCTCTTTTCTCAATCAATGTAGTTTTATTTCCAACAAATACTTTCTGAGGCATTCTCTATCAGTTTTCACAGATAATTTCTCCAGCGTTCTTCCTTTCTATGCTACAAGATCGCCTTAATATAATTCTAGTACTTACCTTCTAGTTATAAATTCTTTCAACATGTCCAAGCCCATTGCTTAAGCCATTTTTGGACCACGTTAGCAATTACAAGATACATTCCTCAAAACACTGCGACTCATATCAGAAACAAAAAATATTATTTCTCCAGATTACGTCAGTGCGGTTTCTTTTCCTCTTATGTAGCTGCAGACAACAACAAGAAATTATTTGAAGAAAATGAAGCACTTTCGCTGGCGCCAAGTTTTTGCAAACTTATACAAATTTATTTACACACAGTAAATAGTTAGTTTATAACCTGCTTTGTTGAACATTTTGAAAAATAGAATCCCCAATATACCAATTTGCCAAGGGTAACAGTTTATATTTTGGCCTTACCAATTTAGATAATATGTGAGAAACGATAAATGGAAGCTTTAAAATGCAAATCATATGAAATATGTGTTGATGAGTTATTGCGATTTGACAAAAAGAAAAATATTTATTCGTATACAGAATGGTGAAACTAAAGTATAATAAGAGAAGATAATTAAAAGAGCATCTGAAATATAAAGATATTTAAATGAAAGAAATTGCTAATGAATACTGACAGTTTTTTTCCAGTTTTACATATTCTGCTTAGCCTTATTTGTGCTAACAAGGTATGCTATCAGATTTTTTATTCCTAAGGTTTATCTGTATTTCAACTGTTGTTCCGTTTGCTTCCGCAAACGTACCAATGCTGTATATAAAATTCTACTATAAAGACGTTTTCCAATTTGTCAATATGCCAAAAATTAGCATTGTGCGGAAACTCAAAGAAGATACACAGAAAACAGTAGGTAAAGTAACAAGAAAAAAACAATTCAACATCAGAAGAACCACAGGTTTTCCAAAATATATCCACGAATGTCTAATATTTATCTGAACGCGCTTGTTTTGGAATCTGTTCTAGTTCTGCTGCAACTGGGAAAGGCAACGTAAGAAACTAATTCTTCATATTCCATGCAATAAGCGTAGCAATGTATCCTTCGAGACAAGAAACAAAAATAAAAAAAAAGGGACTGCTCCTACATCATTTGTGCATTACGCACCTTTCATTAACCCCGCACGGGGATAACTGGTTTTCCAGTTATTTGGGGAGCGGCGCCCCCACGGTCCGAGCTGACCTTGTGACTGGTCAACATCTGATGTCATGCCACAGCTTGTTTTTTTCTTATTTTGGTGCTGTTGGTGTTTGCCGGGACGGCTGTTCATCCAGCTGTTGGGGAGTCGCGGCCCCACGATCCCGAGCTGGTCTTGTGTCTCGCTTTTTCGTTTTTCTTTATTTTCTCCACTGGCTAGTTGCCCGTGTTGTGTTCTCTACCTAATCTCTACCACGTTATGTACTAACACCCCGGTCTTGTGGTTTTGTTACCCTCCACCACTAACTGCTTTATATTAACCGCTCAGTTCGTAGGTTGCTGAGATTCCGTTTAGGTTCCCTGCCAGGATTTGTCTTCTTTGGATTTCTTTTTTTTTTTTTCCTTTTAGCTGGTTTGGGTGCTAGACCTACCTGCATGTTTGCCGCGTGCGGAGACCCGTGAGGCGGAAATGGGATGTCTGGAGGCTGAGGTCGCAGGAGACCGGTTAAGTGCCTCCTGTGTACCAACACTCCTCTTCGACCCCGGCTTCGCTGTAAACGGGAGGCTAGAGACTAACCCACCTCTAGTCAGAAGTCTTGTACCAAGTTGTGTACAGGGCTTTAGCGGCTTTTTTTGTCGTATGGCACGGCAGGGTGAGCCCGGGGCTGTAGGATCATGCCAAAGGCGTTGGCATGACGGTACCAGGAGGCCGAAGTGTCCGCCGAGTGCGTGTGATCACAGCCAACGGACTATATCTGCAACGTATAAGCTCCAGACCTGTGTCCAGCGTCATTTTCTTGGCTGCGGACCTCCAGTTCTCCCTTGTAGGGCTCGGTGGTGGGTGGAGTAGTCTGCAGACGAATCTTCCTCCTTTTTTCCATGGGTAAAAACAAGAACAAAAACTCCAAATTTAAGTCACCTGAGAAAATGATAGTTGACAACGACTCTATTTCGTCTTCTCAACCTACCAAGTCTCATACCCTTAAACGGTCTTTAGACCTTGACCTGGACCAAGAATGTGGAACCTCTTCTTCGGCGGCTGTACCAGTCGCTCCGAAGCGTCGTCTCCCCTCAATTGCTGTGACTACGCATGCTACTCACTTGCTTGTAGAATCCATCGATCCGCATGAGAGACTGTCCACCAGATCTCCCTTTTTCATTTCTAAAGCTTTGGACGCTGCGGTTGGCCCCTTGAAGTCTGTGAGGAAGCTTCGCTCTGGGGACCTGCTTGTCCAAACTTGCAGTGTTTCTCAGAGTAACACTTTTCTGAACCTCACTAGTCTTCAAGGCATTCCTGTAAAAGTGACACCTCACCCGTTTCTTAACACCTCTCGGGGTGTTATTTCGGAGTTTGATCTCTTGCCATGCAGTGAAGACGAATTCGTGACTGAACTTGCTGATCAAGGTGTTATTGCTGCACGTCGTATGATGTTCCGGCGTGATGGTTCCATGATTAAGTCAAAAAATGTCATCTTGACTTTTAACTCCCCGAAAGTTCCGACCGAAATCAAGGCTGGCTACTTGGTCTGTGGAGTTCGCCCGTACATTCCCAGTCCTCTGCGCTGTTTCAGGTGCCAGAGGTACGGGCATTCACAACGTTTCTGTAAGAGTTCCGCTCGTTGCGCAAATTGTGGCTCCAGTGAACATGACGGGGAAGGTTGCACTTCTGCGGCCTGCTGTGTTAACTGCGGTGAGGCCCATGCAGCTTACTCCCGCAACTGTATGAAATGGAAGGACGAGATGGCGATCCAGCGCCTCAAGACCCTGGAAGGCCTCTCGTACCCTGCTGCCAAGGCCAAGTTGGGTATACCCACCACCCGACTGCGTACTTTTGCCGCAGTAATTCAGTCTCTGCCACAACCCGTGCAGCCCTTTGTTCCGCGCCCTGTAGCTCTCGCCGCCCTTGCCAAGCGATCTACAGCTGACCAAGCGACACAGGTGTTTTTCCCCGAGCTCGAGATTTTTCGAATACCTGATTCTGGGCCTTCTCTTTTGCTGCCGACCATCTCTTCCAGTTTAAAGCCGAAAGCCTGCACGTGCGGAAGACCCGGCCCTCAATCCGCAAAGGTGTGCAGTGTCCATCCAACTGTCTCGGCCTCAGCGAGGTCCCCACCCTCAACCAACATTATAGAGGAACATAGGGAGGAGAGTGACAGTTCGTCCCCAGCCTCAAACAACATTGCAGAGGAACATGGGGGGAGGAGAGTGACAGTTCGTCCCCGCCCTCTGCCAGCATTGCAGAGGAGTGTGGGGGGAGGAGAGTGACTCATCCTTTGTGTAGTTGTGTTTAAAAAAAAATTATAATTATAATAGTAAATTAATAAATTTTTATATAAACCTAATTAACTACCTTGTCTTCACAGTTTTCATCATACTCTTTTTCAACTTTTACCAAGCCTGTCTGCTCTTAATCATTTTCCACGTTTTTAAAAATCTGTGGCTGATAGTTCTTTGTCTGGCGCTCTTTGGCCAAACCTGGCCCTTGCGCCACTAAAATCCACTAACCAACCAACCAACCTTTCATTAAAGGAATGACGCAACTATTTACTAAATCGCTAACGACAAATTTAGATATAATTCTCATTTTTTTAGTAAATTACTATAAAGAATTGTTTATTTGAGTGCTATAATGACAATGTAATATCAGGAATATTTCACATAACCATTCGATCACGTGTTGGAAATACTAATTAAAAATTCAAAACTTTAAAATTTGTTAAACGATTACTGAATGGGAGAGTGCTGTGTTACTTTTGTTAAATATAATGTATGCACAAAATTGGGAACATTTCTCCTAATTTACTCAGAATTTTATAAAATGAATTAATTTTCATTTTCATTTCTGTATTTTCGTTTGATAACTTTCTATTTTTCTCTCTAGTAATACTCTTTTGAACAATATAACAGCTGTTTCAATTGGTTCACGCAATACCAACTCATCATAACTGACAAAAGTTTGTTATGAAACATACAATTATGCCAATTAGTATTTTTATTTATTTTTAGTGAGCAGCAGTATCTTGTACTACTTGTTTCTAATGAATACACGTCCAGCTCATTAATTTATATTTATGTGTAAATGTTAGCGTAAATTGAGATTTCAAGAGAAGCGCTTGAATTTCAGTTCACTTAGGAAGGGGCTGTTAATCAAATGAAGAAACAATCTCAATTCGATATAGGGGCTAACCTTCTTGATACCGAGCTATCGCCATTGAAATGATCACTATGGAAAAGGTTTTTGAGAAGCGAGGGTCATTGAATAGTTTAAAATCTATACCTGTGTCATTCATTTGACAAAAAAGCGCTACGCGCATTTTTCAATTGATTTGCGCTGACTATGAATTTGAGATTTAATCAAATCCCCAAAAAGTTTCTCGACACAGATGGCAAGCTGACGAACACTGAACCGTTTTTCCATCGGTCTAACCACTCGACACTAGCAGAGAAATTGTCGGCTTCATTTAGTTTTCTGCAAAACTGCAATGCCTTTTCTTGAAGCATCGGACTCCCTTTCCATTTTTGCTGTGAAAACCCGCAAAAAATGTGCCTCACTGCTCTTTTCGTGTTCACATTTTCGCAAAAGTTTCTTCGGCTGTCCCCACACTTCGGCGGAAAAGTTCTCGATGTCGCACTTCTCAATTTTTGACCGGTTCCTTTTCGAATAACCCGTTGTCAATTCTCCAACTTCTAATTCATTCACCACCTTTTTGTACCCTTCCCCGTATCCATTCTTTTCAAGGCATGGATCTTGACATTTAGAGAAACAGCAACGTGTATTTTTGTAACTCTTTTTAGTTTTAGGTTTGGTCTTCTTATATCAAGTTATTAGGACACTTTGACGCAAGAATCACGCATCCAGTTGGCTACACAACACGCTTGCGCACCGTGCAGACAGACGCCGACAAATAGTCATTGCGTTTCTCCAGGGTTTCATACCGATAAGTTTGAACGTTTGGTCTCTTGGATATCCTTCAACAGACCCTGGCAGTGGCGTCTACATTTCCTGAAAACGGCCTTTTACAACTGTTTTTCAAGCATTTTCACTTACAATTTGCCCGGAGTTTTTAGTAGACTTTTTTATGATGCTTATGTTTTTTTTATGCTTCATCGCGAATGACCTCGGATTAAGCTTAACTCGATTTACCAGGACTCAGATTATCGAGACTTTACTGCAACGGAAATTGTACTATTACACAATGACGTCAAGTAAAAGCATATTTTTAATTATTCTTGGAAACATTACCTTACCTTCTGCAGTCTCGGTCCTCATTCATTTTGTACAAAGTCGTAATAATTATTAGCACAGATCTATACTTAGCTACAATTAAATCATTAATATCTCACTCTAGTAAATGAGACTGCTGTTGCACACTCTATTTCTATGTTGTTCAGAAATCTGTACCATGCCTTGTCATGGGGTTTACAAGTAAATGTTGTGCAACCGAAATCTCAGTCTCCAGATTTTAACACAACCACCAGTACTTGCTTCTTCCTTAGAAAAGCAAGGTATTAGGAAAAACTCGTCAATCTCTTCTTGCGTTTGCTATTGTTCCGATTTGATATCATGAATTTTTGCTCGAAGACATAAAATGTAGAAAACGGATTAATGAATGCAATGTCGATTTCCGAGTGAGAGACATCGAATACTTTGTGAACTTTACCACACCATATTTAAAAATGTATGAGAAAGCGAGAGGGTGCGCGTACTGTTCTTTATGTCATTTAGCTGTAGATTAACATTACAATTCTTAGACGATCAGTGCGCTGCCTCGGTTCTGCTCTGTTCTAAACTTCGGATTCTGACTTTCGTCCAAACGTGTTCGAATTCGAATTCTATACATAAATAGATGGGAGGTTTTTTGGCGACATTTTCTCTCTCTGTTCTCCGGAACCAATAGCCTTAAATTAGGGATGAACTACGGCTTATAGACGATTGACATGTTCACGACTGTCATGATACCCCCAAACAAACAAAGAAACAAACATGATTTGTGTTATTCGAAAGTACCACTGGTATTTCTCAGTTATCAGACATCAGATATTCCGATCGTGACTTTCTGGTTAAAAATTCGAGATTGACGCGAATCACAGACAAGTTATGATGGCGTGCTTTTACCATGTGGCTGCCTTCCTTGAATCATTGCGCCAAATTATAAATGGTTAGTGCCCGCAGAGGTAGATGATCAAGCAAGTACTTGAAACCTCGAAATATCGAAGTTTACATGTCCTACCTCTCTGACATGGGGATGTGAAAAATGTAGCTAACTTCTAAAATTTATCTATTCCTGCAAGGATATTAATAAAATCTTTATGTGTTGAATCCCAGAAGCGAAGACAAAAACAAAGTTTTTTAAAACAAGCAGTCATGCCGAAAGGAGAATTTACTACACACTCTCATCTAAATACGAGTGAGCCCGAATTTCGCCATCACAAGATCTACAAATCCTCGTCGCATGGACTCTCTAGGTAATGTAATTACTTTGATTTTATTCCCGCTCATGATTTCAGCACAGGAATCACAAAACTCCGAGTGTAGCAGAAGGAGGGAGTCGACACAAATGCATTGATACACTTTGTCCAACAGATTTTCAGTTGCTTTCGAATAGTCAGAGCGATAGATTTAGAACTTAAGAAGAAAATTATCTGAAGTGCACCTTCAATAATATAGGATCTCCTTAATGTAGCCAGAAACGAAGCCAGTATTGAACTAAGGTTTTTAAAAATGAGTAAAGATATAATGCTTCACACTTATGGACATACAGCCCATTTATTTTTGATCAATAACATGCGGAAACTCATGACATCTCTTACCACAAATCTCAAGTTAACTTGCGTAATCCTCTAAATTCCTTGTGTGCTTAATTTTTCCTAACACATATTTGCAGCTCTGGAAGAACGCTTGAAAGTTTCTTTACGAGATCTGAAATTAGTGGATAATATCTTTCTTACCAGTGTTATAAGGCATTCAGAAAATCAATATAATATTACTACAGTTAACAATATGACGTAAATGTAATGTACAGATGAAATGTTGAACAGAACCTTTGTAATAGAACTATAAGAAAATAGAAACGCAGCCGTTCGTTCTTGTTTTGAGGAATTCGATTAAGATGGCCCTAACATATATTTTCTTTATTTCAGGTGACATTTTAAAACAGTTTTGAAATGTAAGTTTAAATTTCTTCAGGTTAGAACGTTATCGAAGAAACATAAGTATTATACTTGTAGATTGAACTATCTTGAGTCATGCTTTTCCATGTTTTACTGAAATTGTTTATATGTTCACTTTGGTAATTTCAGGCCTCAGCTGTTGCGCGTTTTGAATTGTAAATGGGTTCAATATTATTTGTTATTAATTAGATTTTTGCTCACTTTATTGCCAAGTTTTCCGTTAGTTTTTATTCAAGCACTTATGTTTAGAGACATTCCGCTTGTAAGTAAATACGAGTAGCTGATCATGCGCAATATCCTAACATAAAAGTGTGTACCAACTCAAAGTAACGTCTTAGAAAAATCTCCAGTAAAATAATTTGAAAGACAAATATTAATATCCTTTTGGTTGATGAATGTCAGCTGTCTTTTAAAGCGGAGTATATCTGCTGAAACGAGTATTTTACTCGTTGGAAATGAAAAGGTGTTTAAAATTACGATCTATAATTTAAACTGAAACGAAAAAATGTAATGCATATCTTACCTGTTTGGCAAGTAGTTGTTGGAAATTTAAAAAATGCAACATCTAATTTTTTGGTATCAACTCGGTGCCTATGTAACGAAATGAAGATATTGTTTGGGATGCACATAATCAATTGAAGTATCTTGAAACATTTCCTAATAGTATACGTGGGTAAAACACAGTTTTACAATTAATAGGAACAGCAGACTATCGTTATACAACAGAACTAAGCTGAAACGTATGAAACTTATTATTCCAGCCAACAGTTTCTGAGCACAAATGGGCAATAATGTTCCTTCAATGGAAGCGTGCCGTGTCGCTATATCTAGCCGTATAAACGAAAGCGCTGCAGTTGTTTCCGTAAAAAAGCAGCTCCTTATATTTTAAATTGGTGAGCGTAAATCGATTTACCTACTTCTTGGTTTTACAGACAGGCCGTTCATCATGGGCACTCAGATTTCTATCTTAACACACACCCTTCTTTCTTCGCATGTAAAAAAGCCCAAAGAGTCAACAGTTACCGAATACTTTTTCTCTCCGGCATCCGCACAGATCACGTGAAGAGTTCTCATCTGCATGACTCCAGAGGTCGCAATGGAGTTTAACTTAAACTAAAACAAACCCCAGAGAATGAAACATTTCTTTTGCCTAAGAGAGACCAATGGAAAGTAGAAACCTTCCCTTGTCAACAGCTGCAAAACTCAACTTCCAACAAAGCATGTTACAGAAACCTCAGCAATGTACATAAAATGTATTCTACGACACAGCTGACATAATAAATGATTACACATAAAAATCAGTCTGTTCAAATTCGAACTACAGTAAGTAGGCTAAAATAAGGTCGAAAATCTTATTGCAGTAAACTCCCTGCCTAACCTGCGCGCAATTTGTCCGAAATATTAAACTCAGGTTACTGTGTCCTGAATGAGCAGCTGTCAAACCCAGTAGATTCAGACGCGATGAAATATTATCGGTATTTCAAAGTTCTGCATTACCTGTGGCATGTGTATGTTGACCTTAGGTTTATTTGTCATTTCCCTAAACAATAACTTTTAGTTTTTATAAAGGAGACGTATGATGAACAAATATCCATAGATACGGATGTTACACTTTTCTAAAAACAGTTCAACATGAGCATGTTGAACTTAGGTTTATTTGTCATTTCCCTAAGCAATAACTTTTAATTTTTATGAAGGAGACGTGTGATGAACAAATATCCATAGATACGGAAATTAAATGTTTCTAAAAACATTGAACCACTGTTCTTTGCCTTTTGCAATTTAGAGACATAGTTTCTTAATCTTATTCAAAACTAAATGTAAATGCATATCGCAAGCCCTGGTGATTCAAGAAAATACGTGCTTGCTAACACACCCATAAATTATTTGTGTGTGTTTTTTGGGGGGATCACTTCAGGTATAACAGGATGTAATATCGTGGAAAGTGAGGATACAAGTAAGTGGCTTTTACAATGATCACAATTCATAGAAAAAGGCTCGGAGAAATTTTGTGAGCATCTCAAAGGGCCGCAGCTTGTCTTTCAAAAGAAGATCTGCTCCGGAGAGCAGTCTATTTCGTTGAAAATAGAATTTGCGTCATTTCCCAAATGCATCAAAGGGTAAAATAGCATGCAACTATTTATATTTCTTTGAATTTTTAATTGAATTGTATCCTTGCGTCTCCCTTTGATAGAGATAAGTCATGCATCTGCCTGTCCAGTCTGAGCCAAGGTTTCCGAATTGTAAAGAAATGTTCTTCCCCGAGAAGACGGAATTCTAAGAATACCAAAAAGTTGCTGCTATGGTGAAAATGGGACTCCACTGAAACTGCCACAGAATATTCGCCAGGATTTCCATATGATATAAAAAACGGAAAAAATGTTCTCACGCTGCAGAAGAACATTTTCATGTATTTTTATTTGACCATTACCAACACAGTTTCCATATTTTTCTGGAAGAATGCTTTGGGAAACGACTACGACAGAGAACGAAAAATATTTTGTGAACCGTAGTTCACGAAAACATAATCTGTAGATAATAAAGCAGTCTCAGATATAGCATACTTTCTAGTGGAGTTAACGTTTTTCTTTTTGTATTACTGCGGATTAGTTTAAAACACTAGAAGTATTAATGTCCCGATAAATATTTGGCGAAAAACAATCCACGAGAACATAATCCTCTAAACAGTAAAACAATAAATCCAAAGGACGATAGAAATGGTAAATATATTTTAAATATGTGGAGATAATGGAAATAGACGATGTCATCGCTCTGTCCACGTAAACGCATAGCAACTGGAAAATTGTTCTACCGACACCCTGGAATCGAATCCCAGATCTCGATAAAAAGCCGAGCGCGTTCGCTTTACGCTACGGTGCCAACAATTCACAGGGCTATGTGTGGTTTATCAGTCAGCATCTGACTACACAAATTCTTACTAATGGGCTCAGCAACTGATGTGTCGCCATCTAGTGGTTTTCAACAGAGCAAGCTATTTAATTACCGCAGATAAATTCAGAGGGCGATAGAAATGGGGAAAACATTTCAAATACGTGGAGGTAAAGCAAATAGACGAAGTCATCACTCTGATCATGTAATTAAAACAAAAACCAGCATTTTAACTGAAAAATTGTTGTACCGACACCACTGGGATCGAATCCCTGATCTCGCTATAACTAGCCGAGTGATTTTGCTTTAATTACAACTGTTATCGAGAAAACTAGGGGTTCGATCCCAACGGTGTCGGTAGAGCAATTTTTCAGTTCATAAGCTTTTTTAGGCACTCCTGAGAATTGGCGAGCTACTTGAAGCTACCTTGGGTGTGCCATAACTGAAGGGGAGTTCCAAGTAGTTGTGATATGCTACACACGGCCCCTGCTATCTGGTTGAGATAGAAAAAAATATTACTTCAATACAATAAGGTACAAGCTTTAATTTTCTTAAGCCCCCGACACAATTTTCTTCTAGGAATTATTAGTGTCCCCTGAGTTTTTAAAATACTTATTTCCTTCTAACATTAATATTTTACGTTTCTCTTATGCGTTGCTTATAAAATTACGTGGGCAGAGCGACGACATCGTCTATTTGCGGTAAAACAATCTCAGATATAGCATCCTTCCTACAGGAATAATCCTCTTTCTTATTGTATTACTGCAAACTAACTTAAAACACTAGAGGTTTTACTGTCCTAATAAATATTTGGTGAACCACAGTTCACTAGAACATAATCCCTAAACAGTAAAACAATATGAGATACATCATACTTTCCAGTAGAGCAACCCTTGCTCGTAATGTATTAGTGCAAATTAACTTAAACCACTAGAGGATTTACTGTCCCGATAAATATTTGCGCTAATTTGAAATGCAGTTTCCAAAAAAAAAATTGTAAAACTATGACAGCGAAAGAAAACTATTATATAGAATTGTTGCTGGCTTGTTAGAAAAAAAATGCTTATTTTGCATAGCATTGCTTCCACTAATTGCCTTGCATGATTTTTACATTTTGTTAAAAATAAATAATCGACCAATATGTCGAAAACTTTCAAAATGCAGAAACGTTATTACTTTTCTTTATTATAAGGATTATACCCATATTGATCCTTCCTGCATTCACTTTTGCAACATAGACTTTTTTAGGAAAAGCAGCTTTTCATATTACCAGTTTCTAATCTTTACTGCGTAGCAAATTATTAATGCATTTATTGTACGTTTAATAAATTTATTAATGTCGTTTTTCAGTATGAGCGCAAGCCTACCAAAGTGCGACAGGAGTCGCTTATTTGTACATAATATTAATTTTAAATTAGCTTTCTACTATACGCCTAAATCCATAGCCTTTCGAGGAACCTTAGACATCATTAGTAACAGTGAGGTTTGCGGTGAAAGCATCTTGCCACGATTTTCTATTTTGGTTGGAGGTTTAACGACCACCGTAAGCAACACAGTAGGCAATAAGCAGGCACCCGTCCCATATTTAGGGCCACTGGTTCCATAAAATGAAGAAAGCCAGTGCAGCAAGACAAAGACAATATCAATGCATCTCCGGGATTTGAACCCAGACCCATTTTCGACGAATGGTCAGAAGCCATCGCTTAGACCACTGCGCCACCGGGGCGACCCACGAATTTGGAAGAAGTCCTTCAGGTAACACTGTTTTACCTTCAAGGTTACCGCATGCCCAATAAACATGAAGCCTCGTTTATGGGATGAATAATAACATTACTATTCATTCATTTATTGTCTAGTCAAGTAACCACATTCAAATTGTTGAAGCATCCTGTTATTACGTTTGCAATTTGCTGCCTACCGTTCTCGATTATGCCATCTGGTTTATGTGAGAAATTATTTTAAGAATGATTTTTATTTAACGCCAATACATTCTGATTACTAATACAGTTATACAATTTTAAATATACGGTCATTATAAGCTCATGAAGAATGAAGATTTAATGATGTAATTCTTAAAAAAAGTGGAAAGACATGTGTATCACGGGACATGGCGTGTCCGTAAAAGTAAGAGAATCTGTCAGAAAATTTAAGACAGATTGATTAGATTAAAGCATCAAAATTAGTTACTTTTAATTTCCAGAATTTTCACTCTGAAATAAAAGAAAGTGATGTAAAAGCATTTGTGTGTGCACTAACGCGCATCTATATTCAAACAGAATATCGTTAAGAACATTACTTACATAATATTCAACAATTAATCAGCTTTCCAAATATATGTTTTTGTCTATTAGTTATCAGTTATATTAACATTGCTTTCTTTATCATGGTCGAATATATTCATTTTTAGTATTCTGTTCCAAATACGTTTTTCAATAAGCTACAGAATGAAACTAAGTTCCATAGAGAACCTGGGTAAGATGTACTCCATCGAATTTGGTATTTTGCCAAATACTTAAATATGTTACCAGACAAGGTCGATCTTCGAAAAACTCAAAAAGCAACAATGCATGTTTAATGTTCTTGGAAGTAATACATTACTTCAGGAGACATGCGCACTCCTGAGAGATATTGCAATTAGAAGTATAGCAACCGCGCGAGGTGTTCAATCCGCTACGTTTGGTATTTGCGATTAGCGAAATGTCCATTTGGCAGTCCTTGCGTGTAAATACAACTGACGGTTGAAATTTGTGTACGCGTAAATGCAAAATTAATTTCTCCAGTTAAGAAGTTGACTCTCATGGGAAGAAAAACTGCAAAAAATATATTTTTGTTCTTTATAATGATGTCAATGATAAATCATAAAAAATATTAGGAAACGCTAGCGTCAAACTTGAAAATATGTTAAACTAATCCAGAAGCCATTGATATTCTGGGAATAATGTACTTTAACTCAGACACAAATTGCAACACGTATAAGAAAACCTATGATCTTAAAATAGAATATACAATTTCCTATACTAAGACATCATGTCATGTCACATAAGCAATAGACCAAGAACTATATTTTTTCTTAATTTTCGTAATCATGTAGGATCACATTCGGGATGAAAGAATGTTTTCATAGACAAAATTGCTTGATTTTTTATTTTAAAAACAGTATGCTTCTTAAATACACTCACGTTCATTGGCTGAAGATGCGTAGCAGGAGACTTGCTCTGAAACTGATAATTACTGCATACAAATATGAGATTCAAAAAATCTGGTGTTGAAATTTTTTTAAGACAAATTGTTATATGAAATACACTATCTACCAACAAATAATTGGACACCTGTGATAGCAAAGGAAAACGAAGTTTCTTCACCTTCAATAGTTGGTGGAGCCTCCACGAGCGGCTATTACAGCTTTGATCCTCCAGGGCGTACTCTCAACCAGGCGTTGTACGACGGCTAGCGGTATTTTCTTAAACTCGGCTTGGAGAAGACAGGTCAGTTCTTTCACCGATTTCGAACGGTGGGTGCACCCCTGATGTCGACGCTCCAACTCGTTCCAGAGGTGCTCGATAGGGTAAAGGTCCGGGATCTGCGCAGGCCAGTCCATTCGATTAACCCCATTGTCACCATACCAAGCCATGGTGGACCTCGCAACATGACAGGTGGCATTGTCATCCTGAAAGTAACAAGTGTCCACCCAGTAAAACTGCCACAACGTAGGAAGCGCATGGTCATCCAATATGGTGCAGTAGGTCTCGGCGTTGAGTCTGCCAGGAATTACGACCAAGGGTCCCATGCCATACCAGGAGAAACACCCCCATAGCATAATTCCACCTCCGCCGAACTTCTCAGTTGGCACAATACATTCCGTCAGGAGGCGTTCTCCAGGCAGACGACAAACCCAGAGCCTGCCATCCGAACGGTAGAGGGTGAACCTTGATTCGTCGCTCCTAAGAACCTTTTTCCACTGTTCAACGGTCCACTGCCTACGTTATTTGCACCACGTTAGCCGAGCAGCCTCATTGGACTTGGTGATCAAAGGCTTGTGGGCGGCAGCACGTCCATGATAACCGAGCAAACGGGCTTCCTTACGGATGGTATTCATCGAAAGAACACTTCCGGATGACTGTTGAAACTCCTCGCGGATGTGGCCCATCGATTTGTTGGGGTTCTTCCGAATTTCTCTGGCCAGCATCCGTCGGTCTCCAACTCCCAGTTTTGTGGGTCTGCCGGGTCGGGGCACTTTCCGACAGTCACCTCTCATCTTCCACTTGCCAGTCACGTAGGCCACTGTCGATTCTGAGTACTTCAACTCGCTGGATATATCACGAATGGATCGGCCATTTCTGTGATACCCGACGATTACACCTTTCTCGAAATCAGAGAGCTCCGGACTGCGTTGCATCTTGCATGCGACTGGTTGCGTTGTTCTTTCCCACACGATATTTAACGGCGGAGGCAGTGACGTGTATCAGGACCGCAGATATCATCGATTAGAGGGGTGTCCAATTACTTGTTGGAAGATAGGGTATTTATGGTTATGCTGGTAGGGAGAAAATAAGATTTGGAAAAACGTTCCTCTAAGCATGATTCATTTTTTAAAATACTGTACAGCCATGTCAATTCGATTTTGGTGCGTTTCTCAAAATACAGTATATATATCAATGCTTATTGTCTTGAATTATTAAAATTCAGGGTCCAAAATTTGAGAAAACTTTCAGCCAGAATGTCATATTTCTTTTCCGAAACTTGAAAAGAAACGCCGGAAGATTTAATGCAGCACAGGAAAATTAGTTATACCTACAAAGGGTGGGGGCCGCCGCAAACAAATGTATGTCAGCCCATAAGCTGAGGAAAGAACTACTCTCCCCGGCAAGATTATTTTGTGATAGTGAGAAGTTTCAACAAGGAATGGTCAAACCTCGGTTAAACGCCACTGGCTATTACGGAGCCACGAAGTACTCATAAGGACCTAACCTCGGCTTAAAGTTATTGGCTATAACAGTGACAAAAGTGGGCTAACGACCGTCAAGAGAGAAACTATAAATATTTACACATGCAAAATCGTCGTAGATTTAAAGAATTGCAATGACATTTTACACTGACGAACGGCAAAACTGCCTAAGACTTCACCCTAGAGAAAGCGGTGAATAACGTGGCCGACACTGAAATTTTGTTCACGGCTCCCGCAATTTTCTGATCTTTATTTCCTTCCGTATAACACTTCTCCCTTCTGCCAAATAATCCGCTACTAAGCAAATTACTTATTCCTTAATTCGCTGTTTGGTGTAGTACTGACTACTGTTTTTTGTTTTGCTTCATCCAAAAATGTACGATTTCAGGTCACTTAACTTGCAATTACTGTCGTCTCGTTTGTAAGCGCCTCTACTAATCTTGAAGTAGATGTTCCTTTTCGGTTAGTAGTGAAAGGGGAGAAATTTTTTCATTTATAAATGGTAACTGCTTTAAATCAGTGTACTTTATTTGCAGTGCAATGTATAGCTTTTGCCCAAAGATAAAACCTTTTTTGCATATTCAAATTAATAACTTGAATTTTAAGCACGTACCCTCAAGCAAACGTACCCCCATTAATTTAACAGACCTACATTTGTGCACGAAAGATTTGTATATGTGTGATCGTGTACTACTTCCGACGAAGAAGAAAGCACCATCTGGAGATCTTGAAGAATTTAAGAAAACTTAAAATTGGTGAAAATTCTTGAACAAAGTTAATTATAAATATGGTGAGTTTTCATTGACTGGTTTTTCACAAATTATGTAATTTTGAGGTTTGCATTATTATCTGTACTGGATTCACTCCTAAGTGACAGAATGTACGTAAAATCAAATGTATTCAATTATTATATTTACATACATCCCCTAAATGTTAAATAAATAAATACATCGCTCTTTCCACGTTCCAGAAACACACAGCTGCCGAAAAACCGAAAATTTGATTTTTATTAATTTACTGTCGCCACGTATTTGGAGGATTTTCACCTTGGATCTCGCCCTTTGGATTTAACTGCTATAGTATATCTATAGCCAGTGCCGTTAATGCCCACCAGATGGAGAAGTCTCAGCAGCTGAGCCCTTCAAACGGATTTATGATGTCAGAAGCTGACTTAAAAATACACATAGCACCGTGGATTGTTGGCCACCGTGGTGTAAATGTAACGCACTCGGCTAGATATCGAGATTTCTGTAGTTCAATTCCACAGCGACGACTGAAAAACCATATTTTCGGTTGCTGTGTGTTTCTGGAACGTGGAAAGAGTGATGTATTTATTTATTTATTGTCGCCACGTGTTTGGAGGATTTTCATCTTGGATCTCGCCCTTTGGATTTAACTGCTATAATATATATATAGCCAGTGCCGTTAATGCCCACCAGATGGAGACGTCTCAGTAGCTGAGCCTATCTTACGGATTTATGATGTCAGAAGCTGACTTAAAAGTACACATAACACCGTGGATTGTTGGCCACCGTGGTGTAAATGTAACGCACTCGGGTAGATATCGAAAGTTCTGTGTTTCAATTCCACAGCGACGACTGAAAAACCATTTTTCGGTTGCTGTGTGTTTCTAGAACGTGGAAAAAGCGATGTATTTATTTATTTACTGTCATCACGTATTTAGAGGATTTTCATCCTAAATATTAACTTTGGTAATTTATTTCGAAAATCAATTATACAAAAGAAACCTTATAAATTTAAGGATGATTCTGGAAAACCTTTTTGAGTTTGGGGCAGGTGTGTATCACCAATAAATTTAAGAAATTTAAGCACCTGAGTCATTTATATGCGTTTCAAATGTAACTACAATAGGGTATGGGAAAAGACTGCAAATTTCTATGTTACAGATTACTTAAATTAATGTTGCTTTCCTTTCATTAAATCACAGACCGAAATTTCAATTAGCTTAAGTTTATTTAATTTAACGAAAATAGCTTGAAGAAGCATGTACACTATCTACCAAAACGTAATTGGACACCCCTGCAATCGACGATATCTGCGGTCCTGATACACGTCACGACCGCCACCGTGAAATATCGTGTTGGAAGCAACAACGCAACCAGACGCATTCAAGATGCAACGCAGTACGGAGCTCTCTGATTTCGAGAAAGGTGTAACCGTCGGGTATCACAGAAATGGCCGATCCATTCGTGACATATCCAGCGAGCTGAAGTACCCACAATCGACAGTGGTTTACGTGATCGGCAACTGGAAGATGGGAGGTGACTGTCGGAATGTGCCCCGACCCGACAGACCCACAAAACTGGGAGTTAGAGACCGACAGATGCTGGCCTGAGAAATTCGGAAGAACCGCACCAAGTCGATGGGCCACAACCGCGAGGAGATTCAACAGGCATTCGGGAAAGTTCTTTCGATGAATATTATCCGTAATTAAGCCCATCTGCTCGGATATCATGGACGAGCTGCGGCCCACAAACCTTTGATCACCAAGTCCAATAGCGCCGCTCGGCTAACGTGGTGCAAATAACGTAGACAGTGGACCGTTGAACAGTGGAAACAGTTTCTCTGGAGCGACGAATCAAAGTTCACCCTCTACCGTTCGGATGGCAGGGTCTGCCTTTGGCGTCTGCGTTTGGCGTCTGCCTAGGAGAACGCCTCCTGCCGGAATGTATTGTGCCAACTGTGGAGTTCGGCGGCGGTGAAATTTTGTTATGGAGGTGTTTCTCCTGGTATGGCACGGGTCCCTTGGCCGCAATTCCTGGTAGACTCAATGCCGAGACCTACTGCACCATTTTGTATGACCATGCGCTACCTACGTTGTGGCAGTTTTACGGGGTGGATCCATGTTACTTTCAGGATGCCATTACCACCTGACATGTTGCGAGGTCCACCATGGCTTGGTATGGTGACAATGGGGTTAATCGAATGGACTTGCCTGTGCAGTTTCCGGGCCTTAACCCTATCGAGCACCTTTGGGACGAGTTGGAGCGTCGACTTAGGGGTGCCCCCACCGTCCGAAATCGGTGAAGGAACTGACCTGTCTTCTCCAAGCCGAGTGGAAGAAAATACCGCTAGCCGTCGTACAACGCCTGGTTGAGAGTATGCCCCGGAGGGTCGCAGCTGCGTTCGCCGCTCGTGGAGGCCCCACCAACTATTGAAGGTGAATAAACTTGGTTTTACTTTGCTATCACAGGTGTCCTATTACGTGTTGGTAGATAGTGCATTTCCGTACCTGAACTGCGTCGTCTACTATAATACACCAAGTTCTAATCGGTTACGCTTACGCTGCTTAGGTGACGCCGAGCGATAGCTCCATCTAGAGGCTGGTAACTATGCAACGTCATCGCCATTTGCTCCGTTAGTTAAGTCCGTTAGCTAAGTTTTGTGGACCCTGATTCTGTAATTGCTCCTTCGTGTTTCTTCTCTTATTACTTCTGCTGCGTTTTCACCATATGAAATTCGAAGTGCTCTTTCCAAGAAGTTTCCCAGGATGAGGAGACGTTTTTCGTGCCGTGAGTGCAGGTATTGATTCCAACCAATAGAACATGTTTGGAAGGCCATCCAATGAATAAATGTCGATACATCTAATCGTTATGGATATTTCATGTGTCAGAGGAATCATATTTCAGGGAAATCTGAGCAGGTTTCTCGTGCAATTGGAAATGGCTTCACGACACTCGTATTCCCATTGATAAATTGATGACTTTTGTGTATTGTTTTGCCAACGATTGTCTTACGATAATGCCACTGAGGAATCTTTCCAGGTTGGTGTTACTATGTACTTGAGACAGTGATTATTATCAGTATTGCAGAGAACTAGTCTCAGACTTTATAGTATCATTCAAGGAAGCCGAAAGAAAGCTTGATAGGGAAGGAGTTAACGTTGAAGTGCATGAGGCGAAGGTTGGGAAGCGCAATACATCTGCGGTCACCTCGTTGAGGGCACCTGGATCCTTGGTATCTTTGAACGTAATACCATGTGATTGAAGGTCGAGATATGCTCTGAGAATGACAGATCAGCGAGCACACTGCTGCCGCTCATACGCAACCATGTACAACCAGGAACTACTGTCACTGCAGATTAGTGGTCTGCATGTGGTAACTTCGGAAGCAGTGGATATGATCATCTATCTCACAGTTAACTCCTCACTGAACTGTGTGTATCCTAAAGGAGCTCATACACAAGGTGTTGAGAGTACCTGGCGACCTCTCAAACGCAAATTTAGTGGTGGAACTCACAAACATCATTTGGCAGACCATAATCTGGAATATTTATTCAGACGGAATTGTCGCATTTCCTTAGAACATTACTATGACGTCATGATTCGGATCATAACACAGTTCTTTCCTGGACGTAATTTATTTAATTAAAACCAGAAAGAAAGGTTTAAGTTCAGCACGAAAACCGTCTCTACCGACCCTGTAAATATTTCACAATACGAACGAAGTAATCCGTCACGAAAGGCACTTTTAAGTGACAGTCAGAATACCTCAGAAACATTCGTGTCCAAAATGCACCGCACGATGTGCATTTCATGCCGCCCGGTAGATGGCAGCACTACATCACTCGGGTAACGTCATACTAACCGTGATTCTGTGTTGTTCTATTGCAGCAGATGACACAGTCCAGATATGGAAGTGCATCCCTGAGAAACGAATCGCAAGCTTTCATAAGGATCTCAGATATTTGAAAGGATTTTAAATTTTCTTAAATTCTTCAGTATATTTTCTCTCACTAGGTACCTGATTTCTATTGGTGGAAAGATGATTCCCGATTTTATGCTAATACGGACCATTCTGATTGATTGATTTCTAATCATCATGCCAAATAGGTCCGGATTGAGCCGCGAATGAGACATGAATGATATGCATGTCCAATAATGCTGACTATGCTCATTTTCTGGAAACACTTCATCTATAATTGCATGACGAGACTGCTTACAGCCTTATAGGTTACTCATGCCGATCGTTAAACCTCTAAAGAAAGGAAAACTTTCTTGAGAAATTCAGTTTTATATTAATATAACTGAAGTTCCTTATTAGGCTGTTCCACCATTTTTGTACAAGTATATATCTACTGCAACAAAACTGTGTCAATGCCTGATTAAATGAAATTCGTGACTGCTTCTCTCTTAGGAAACAAGGACATGAATTCCTTCCCCTGAGTACCACTGGCCGCATGGTCTGGGGCATAGGTCTCACACTGTTCCTAAACATAGCCCCGGAAGCATCGTGGACGGTGTATCATCCTAAATGCTCTAAATAAGTCATTACTATTATTTTACCTTAGTATTTCAATCAAAATGTGAGCAGAAAGCAGATAAAGCAAAACTAAATGCTGCAATTGAAAAAAGTTCACGCGTCTGTACATAAGGATACAGAGTACTAAAAGAAATTATCTCATGAAAACCTGATTTAAAAAAATTAATACATTTTTCCAGAGATTGAATATCGATTTCTAAAATATAAAAAAATGCCGTTGTTCGGGAATCATATTTTTTACAGAAAAACGCGTGTCTTTTGTAAATGCGAAAGTATGAGTAAACATTTGTGATCAGATAAACGTCAAAATAATCGAGGTCTTTAATGTCCCTTCACAACAATCCTTAAATAATGTTAATTATTTTCGGATTACTGATGTAGGTCAGATTTCATAAGATATTTATATTCTTAGCTTGCTGAAAGCAATATCTAGCATCTTTCTTAACAAATGTGAAACTAATACATATATTACGTGCTTTCGAAAAAAATAGCTGAATTTTTAGTTTTGTAGAATGATTCTTTCTCTGATAAGGTGAGCATTTTTTACCCTGGGAGTAACGAAAAGGTATATATGTCGTAATAACATCGGACACAACACTTATTTCATAATTTCGAAAACTGCTGTGAAAGTCAACTCGCTGTGATATATCACGAATGAATATGACTAACGAATATTTCTGAATGGTACTGTTTTTACTTTCAAACATCTGTGATTAAGATTTCGTTCCGCGCCGGTTGTCAAAAGAGTTGGGTTCCGCCTATTGTTATGAGGTGGACAAACGTTCCAGCTTTGAATGATGTATGGGAGGAGTGCTTGTCTGATGGGGCTGCCTTTGTCTCTTCGCAGAAATCAGGGGACCTAGGTCACGGCGCTAAAACATATGAATTGCTCATGGTTGCTGTTAAACACAGGAAAAATAGTTTATAGGTTTCTATCTGACTGCCACCATCACAAAGAGAATTTGGTGTAAGATATGCGAAGGTGCACCATAAGAAAGAAAGGAAATCTAATGAAACAAATAACAGAGGGATACAGTTTTCTTTTAACTTCACATGCTCAATGCTATACGGGTTTCATAAGGGATGTACAAATTATGCAAATTAGAAACACCGTGGCTGTAATATCTCCTTTGCCGAGAAGGAACTTACAAATTCAAAATTTAAGGGACATTGTTTATTTTAATATCAATATAATACTTTTATTTTTTACCTTTTAATTTGCTTCGATTTTTTTGGACAGACGCAAATATACACTGAAGAGCAGCTGAGTTAGAGATAGCTGGCGTTAAGCAAATGTGGCGCTGTGGGCGGCCCTGTAAACGGAAACGGCATGACGTAAGCAGTGATCCGACAATATAAGGAGTGATGCGACGGTAATCAGTAAGAGTCGGAGGCAGTATGAATAAGACGAAGGTTCTAACCGCATTTGATCGTGGGCAAATTGTCGGGCCCCGACGAATGGGGCACTCCATCTCGGAAGTGGTGCAGGCACTGGGATTTTCACGAGCCACTGTGTCACGGGTGCACCGTGAGTATATCAAATCCGATAAAACCATCCCTGCAAGGGTCAACTATCGTGGACAACAGCGTGTGGAATGAGCGGTGTTATCGGTGGCTAACTCGCATTGTAACACCAGATAGACGGTCCATAGTGCAAGAAATCACTCGGCAATTTAACGTTGGTGCACAAAAACGTGTAAGCAGCCACACCATGCAGAACCATCTCCTCGCTATGGGGTACAGAAGCCATCGTTCCTACTAGGGCACCGCTGCTGACCGCACATCACAGGGGAAAGATTAGCACGGGCGCGAGGACATCGCCACTAGACGCTAGACATGTGGGAAAAATGTTGCATGGACTGATAAGTCGAGATTCACGTTGGTACATGCCGGATGGCAGGATACGAGTACGGCGCAAACCACATGGAGCGATGGATCCTTCTTGCCAGCACGGTACTCTTCAAGCTAGTGGGAGTGGCATTCTCGTCTGAGGACTGTTTACGTGGACTGAAATGGGACCCTTGGTACGTGTGAGATCGTCCCTCACAGGTCAATGTTACTGGGATATCATGGACGACCATTTGCTCCCGTTTGTGCGTCTTCAACATCCCACTGGGGACCTCATCCTGCAACAAGAAAATGCACCGTGCCATCGCCCCCGAATTGTATCCGGATGGTAGCATGAACACTCCATCGACGTGACCTGGCTTCCTTGGCCAGCTAGGTCACCTTTGACCTCAATCACATGGAGCACATCTGGGATTCCATCGAGAGAGATGTTCGAGTCTCTGACCCCCCTCCTCTATCAAATCTTCGTGAACTGTGAGAGCTTGTTCAGGGGTCGTTGATCCGTATGGATTCCCAACGCTTCCGGTGTTTTGTCGAGTCCATGCCGAGACGAATCGCCGCCGTTATCAGGGAGAAAGGTGGTGCTACACGTTATTGGACAGGTATCTCTAATTCAATTGCTCTTCAGAGTATATCACAATTGAAAACCCGTATATCGTATATATGGAGCTGTTGTATAAAAAATGCTAGCAACTCATTCGGAATATAAATACCATAAGTTTTTCTGTTTAAACTTTATAATCGTTTCTGTCTAAATTTCCTTACCGAGTAACATGCTGATTCGTATTGGCGTAATTGTTAAATCAGGACACGGCAGAGCTACGGTTATTGCGTTTCGAAATCAAGTCAACTGGGTGAAAGGATGTACACTTAATATGACTCTGAAGCAGTGTCTATAACTAAAACACCAAAATTGCAAATCTCCAGGAAAATAACATATGAAAGTTGCGTTTCCTACTGATCTAACTAAATCCGTCCGAACTTCAATACTGTTAAACCATCATAGTAAAAAATTGTTTTGTCGTATCAAAATGGCATTTCATTTCACTGTGGATATAAATCAGGACTAGAAACATTAAGACGATTTTAAAATTTGTTTTTGTTTTTTAACGAAGTAGTCCATCTTATACAAACACCAGTGCGTAGAAGACGTCCTTGTAACGCTAACGAGATCTGTCACGAAAAAGAATACAAAAAAACACATGCACTGTGGTGCCGAAAAATAAAACCATCTGAGAAGGGTGCTCTCATTTCCAATATATGACACTACACACATGCGGTTAATGACATCGTCCGCAAACAAGGTGCATATAGATAAGTTCAGTGTTAAATTTAAAGGATAATTAACAGTGTTTCGTTTAGACCTGATTTTCAATATAAAAATTTGATAAGTGAAAATCTTCTCGAAGCCAGGGCAAGAATAAAATCAAAAAGCATATGGGATACAACATGTCGTAGGAGTTGATGACATAACAGTAATATTAAAATTAATACTAAACACAAAAAAGTAACATTTATGTAGAAAACTTGACCTCAAACATATCACGCCAACATCGGACCAGAAAGTGACGTAAATATTGTTCAAAAATATCATTATTCCGAAAGCCCCGAAAATGTAAAAAAATTAATGTGGGCTACCTGAGCTGAACGCTCAATTAGCGTAATCATTTCTGCTGTGAAAATTGAGGTATCACTTAATATGTGAAAGCGTATGGAAATGTGCATGAAAAAAGTATTGTGGACAATTATAACACACCAATTGCTATTTCGACCAGTATCACACATCACATGAATAAGGTGAATGGACTAAGACCCGTATTTCTAGCTGACATACTTAGAGAGAGTCCGATGTATTGGACTGGGTAAAGGTAAGCATTCCTTCCGCGAAATCGGCCCACATGTTGGACGAAATGCGAGCACACTGATGTGAGTATCTCCTCAGAAGGAAGAGGGTCACACGCACCGACGTGAGGAGTCTAGAGCACATCGGTAAAAGAATGCACGGGAAGACCGACATAACTGCCGTGTGATGTGGGTGGACCAAACAGCCACGTTCCCAGCATCAGCACAACAACAGGGGTTTGTATCCTATCAAATGTTCTCTGCAAGCTATGCTCGATGTCCTTTGTTTCACAAAGCAAAGGCGCCCACGTGAGTTGCTTCTCTTCTTGGCTTTAAACCGCAGACGTCAGCGGTTTTAATGTGGTTAAGGACGTAGAGGTCGTGGTATATGGCAGCGCAGAGACTGTCATGATAAATGTCATGTTTTTCAGCGATCACAATTGTCTCTAATGACGTATGAAGCAGGTATTGTTGTTTCACACCGTGGTAAACGTATACTGACGATATGCATTATGCAGCCTCAGAGGAGGCATGACATCGAACCTTATTGTGTGTGTTGTGCTGTTCTGTACCATTCACGTTCCTGCCTCTTAGTCATCGCCAGAACCTTGGTCAGCCAGCAGTACATCGTCAATTTTGTAGAAGTCGAAGTGTTTAATAATTTTATGCGATCCCTGGTGAAGTTTCTTTGAAAAGGACAATGCCCGACTTCGTACGGTGAGGAATGCCATACAGCTCCAGGAACCTCGTCATGTGTTTCTCTTCAGCGTATTCGGATAATTTCTCGCACACTGAACAAATGAGGGATATATTCACTCAACGTCTGGCCCGTCAAGCTCCGTTGCCAGACACCTGAAATAAACTTTTAGTGCGATTCCATATGGCATGGAATCACCTTCCGCAGTGTGAAATCCAGAACCTCATCAACCTCATGCAACGCTGGGTAGAAGTCGTTATTACTGCTCGGGGTTAATACACAAGCTACAGCGTACTGTGTGTTACACATCACTCACAGGTCAATTACATGTCATGCAGATCATTTACGTCTTCTATCAAAAGTAATGAACAATAGAAATCAGACTTCAATATCTCAAATCTTACTTCATGTAGCATTTCAAACAGCAGCAGTGTAATAATTGCTTTTTGGTTCAGTGAAGTTATATGGAAGCGCCAATTTGATTAATTAGTCGCCTTAGGCTTACGGCGGTGCAGAAGTATCAGTCACAAATCACACATAAAACCTTAAATAACGCCTTGTGAATATCGAAAATTCTTAGGGTGCGGTATGTATTTGAACAGTTAATTTGACTCATGGGTACACTTTAGTTACATCTGATCATAATTACTCTGGCGAATTGAAATTCGCTTAAAAAATGCCGTATGTTATTTTTGACATAAAAGTTACTCATTGCGTATGCATTACATAATTATTTGTATTTTTCAAAATAAATTACTGTACGACATAGAATATAGAATTTTCTGCAAGAATATCTAATGACACGGTGAGAAGTTATATTTGCATTTTTACACCTTTAATATGGTTTCGCCATCGGTTTTACACAATAAAAAAAGCTAAGAATTACGAACTACTTCTGTTACGGAAATATTATTTTGTGGGAATGCACAAATTCATAAATGTTGTTTTAAATTTGGTTGATCCTCAGGACTGGAATCTTATTGACCTTCGTAAACAAAGTCCTTTTTTACGTAAAAAAGAAGAATACAAACACGTTAAGATCCCCATAGCAAGAATATTCGAAATGTTGGATGTAACACTGCGGAAGGATCTGTTATGAGAAAGAAGACACACAAGTCGCCTCGTAAATTCATCATTCGATATACAAGTTTATAATCATGTATTGCGTTCCTACATTTTACAGACTCTTACAAAGTGAAATTCTAAGGATGTCAAGCACTTGTCACTGAAAGTATTTCTGAAAATGAACGCTTTTCCTCCAAAACACCACGCAATACTTAAATCTTTAATCCTTGAGCGGATAAATTGACATCACATATTGTCGTGGAACTCAGACTTCACCAGTTTTGAAATTTTGTTTACTTCCTTGACATAAATGGTGTGCTTCTGTGTCAGAAGCCATAGTAAGATATTTAAATAAGTCGTTACAAGTTTGAAAGTCTCCGAAGAAAACGGTTATATGTCACTCTAGCTTTGCCATCTACTTATGCTTCGATAAGTCCGATGTCCCGTCTGTTCTTTGTCAAATTCCAAAATTCAAATTCTTCGAAAATAAAACTCATACAACAATGCGCTGTCAGTGCTACAAGATCTGTGAGGCATAATTTGCAACAGTGCCTGGAAAGTAAAACAATTTGATGTTTTCGAGCTGAGAAAATCCAAATCGGAATGCTCTTCTCTAATTTAGATAAGCACGGCATCAATACATTTTATAAATAGTGAGTTTTTCGGGGAAACTGCAGAAAGCATAGCTAAAAATATTGCTGAATATTTAGGATTTATATGTTTTGTTAACATATTTTTAAAGTAAAGAACGATTCTAGGTAAAACTTCCTTCTTTAAAACTGTATGTCTTTCAGATATCTACAACCGCATCTCAAGTTTTTGCTAATAATTTCAAGTTAAAGGGTTTTGTAATAAAATTTTGCAGTACATACATAATTCTTACTGCATTTCGATTCTTAAAATTTGACCTTCAATGTACAATTTCATGATACGATGTGGTTTTAGGTATTCCAATCGAGAATTCCTTATGAAATTCATTTTTCTCAAGACACAGTGGAAAAAGTGTGAAAATTGGAATCATATCGACATTGTGTGATTTGAAAAATCTGGTGCAAGAAAAAGCACTTTCTTGATTCAGCATCATACGACATTTATGGGTGCGTGTGCTTTTCGAATTGCTGCTGAACAAAACTAAGACTATGTTAAAAAGCTGTAAATAGATATTTTCTTAACCGTTTCTTGGACAGAGATTTATTTTACTGAAAACAGTTAATTCATTCATTGCTGAGAATTCGTGTGATGTATCTATCCGGTGAACACAGCTTTTACGAAAACGTTTTGCCTGTAGATCTGCTACAAGTTTCCCCCTTTAAGCACTGCGAACTTTCTATATATTGATATTCAAGGAGTCAAATAATTACTTCATTATTCTTTTGCTTCTCGTAAATGCTATTTTGTTTTTTATTTACCCAGAGCTGGCAATCAACAGCCTGATCAAAGGCAAGGCACCAGGCATAGATGGGTTGGACCTCTCGGTCATCAGAGAGGTGTTTATAGCCAAACCTGGGTACTTCGTTGCCCTATTGAATAAATGTCTGAAACGAGGTTGCTTCCCATCATTGTGGAAGACTGCGCTGCTCGTCCTCTGCAGCAAAGAAAACAAGAGCCGAGGAGATCCAGCAGCCTTCAGGCCGATTTACCTGTTAACAGCATGGAGTAAGGTACTGGATAAGGTCCTTGTAATCCGAGCAACCCATTACCTAGTCGGCCTAGGTAAGCTCTCCAGCCGCCAATTCGGTTTCACGCCGGAGAGGTGTAGCGACCAAACGCTGGGACGCCTTACTAAGCAGGTAAAGCAAAATCGTACACAGGGAAAAAACACTTGTCTCTTCTCGTTGGATGTGCGGGGCGCTTTCAGCAACGTCTGGTGGCCACTGGTGTTCGACCATCTAAAAAGACTTGGCATCCCCTGGAATCTGTTCCTGTTAATAAGCGATTTTCTCGCGCATAGAAGAATAGAGTTTGAGGTCAGAGATAAGACCTACAGCAGGGAATACACCAAAGGGTGTCCGCAGGGCTCTTGCTCGGGCGCCTTGTGGGGGAATGTGGTTGCAGATACTACACTTGCGCTTCCACTGAAAGACGGGGTGCAGCTGCAGGCCTACGCAGATGACCTCATGCTAATAGTGTCAGCATCTGGTAGGCACGTGATGGAGCGGAAGGTACACACCGCTCTCTCACAGCTAGACAGTTGGAGCAAAGAGTGTAAGCTCTGCTTCCCTCCCGAAAAGACGACACTCATGCTAATAGCTAAGAAGGGGGAACTGGTCGCCCCACGAAAGTGTCGCTTCAATTTGCGTACTATTAAAGCGGTGAGAGAGATGCGGTACCTAGGAGTCATCCTTGACCCCAGATTGTCGGGGCTACCGCATCTTCGCTTCTTGAAGGACAGATGCACCAGCATTCTAAACAAGATCCACAGAATGCGGCTGACTGGGCCAGCTAAAGAGGTGCTCTATAAGCGAGGGGTGGAGCGCATATTAACATATGCGCGTCCCGCCTGGTGGTCAGACACCGTTAGAATGCGAAATGGTATAAACCAAATTCAGCGCAGAGCGCTATTGTGCATGACGAGGTGTTTCCGGCACGACCTCCACAGCAGCGTTCCAAGTGCTGGCTGGGTGCGAACCGGCGGACCTGTTCGTAGCGAGGGAAGCAGTAATGGAGACCCTCCGCTACGGGGACGATGTTTTATTCCTGGGACACCAGTACCGGTAGTCCGAGGTGGAACTGCTGAGAATGGACTGGACGTGCCACCCGGCCAATGAGCTTTGTCTGGCCTGGGACAAAGATCTCCCCACAGGACAGGTGAAGGGACTGTTCACGGACGGTTCGAAAATAGATGGTAATGTTGGCGCAGGTTTTTCCGTGATCTCGGATGGAAACAATACGCACGTGGAGCGAGCGAAACTATCGTCCAATTCCTCTGTCTTCCAAGCAGAGTTATTGGCGGTCAGAGAAGCACTGCGTTGGGTGCGGTCTATCAATAGCTAAGGGGCTTATAGCATATTCTCTGATAGCCAAGCGACCCTGAAAGCGCTTGGTCAGTTTGGGAGTAAGACTCCCCTTGTCAGAGAGTTAAAAGCGCTATTCAAGACAATGGAGAGTAGGAGGGTTACCTTCCACTGGATCCGAAGTCATGTCGGTACAGTTGGAAATGAATGTGCAGACCAGCTAGCGAAGGAAGCTACTGGTAAAGAAGGCATAGATTTTCAGATGCGAACGCCGTTGCAAAGCGTGCGGACGCAACTGAAAAAAGTCACATTGGTGGAGTGGCAACAGAGATGGGATGAGGGGGACACGGGCAGAAGAACACGCCGTATATTCCCCGAATCTCGATAAGGCATATTGAGAGTAATGGCCTCCTCAACCAGGTACTAACCAGGCACGGCGTGTCGCCGGAGTACTTCCGCAGATTTTCGGTTAGGGAGCGAGTGTGCATGTGCGGGGCCCAGACTGCAGATGTCGCACACATGATTCTAGAATGTGCTTCTTTGGCAGGCAAGAGAGCAACTTTAGTGCCAGAATTGGCAAAGACGAGGGATCTCTCGATCCTTTTCGCGTACCCAAGAGCGTGACAGGGGCTCATCGAGATGGTCAAGCACCTCAAAGAGGAACAGGCGGTCTACCTAATTGAGGGGTGATCGAAGAAGAAAGAAGAGAGAAGAGGGATGAAGAACAAGAAGAGGATCTAATTACTTGAGCCCAGAGTCATCACTACAGAACTGACATTAGTCCTGTGGAAATGTAAATATCAATGTAAATATTTGTTCTATGTCTTTTAGTGTGAGAGGGCTCATTGAGCAAAGGATTTGTTTCCCACGCGGAGATGGGTTCCTCACTGTAAATAAATGTGCATGTATCTATCTGTTTGAATAAAGGGCGGACGCCCCAAACAGTTCGCGCCAGCAATTGATTCTCCCAGTCAGGGATAGAGAATTTTTTCTAGCCCCTGCCCAAATGGCACGCACACCCGGGTCATGACGGAGAGGTGAAAAGTGCCGGCCCACGGGGGTAGCAGCCAGCTGTAGGTGTACGGACCGATTCTGTCCGGATGGGGGAATGATGTCGGATCCTGGCAGGATTACTCGCAATGCCGTCACTTTTATTTTTCGAGAGAGTTCTTTTAACCCTGTGGAGTCCGCAATTGGACGGTACAGGTTAATGGTCATCAGCTAGTCTTTACCCGGAGCTGAAAAGCATCGCTATCGGGAACGGAACTTAATCGTGAGCTGTCTACCGAGTTTGAAAACAATACATTGAAATAACATTGAATAGAAGATTTGTTTAGACGATCAGGAGCAAAAAATATGTGAAATAGTTTATGTAACATATGAGAAATTCGCGACAGCAACTAATAAGAGATTTTAATTTTTTTTTTAATTTTCTTGTGAAGAGTAGTGTGCCTGAAAAGCAAGTATGTACCAGGAATTATTGCTATCCTAGCTACTGTTGTCACGAAGACACCACGGTGAGTTGTATTCAAAGAGTTTGTGTGTTGTTTTCATAGTTTCCTTCTTCCTCGTACTCAAATCCTTGTTTGGATTATGTTTGAATGTCAGGGCTATCATTCCTGCAAACCAAATGATTACGATTAGAGGATTCGCACTGTAATGCAACTTTTTGATCCTTCATCAGCAGTTTGTTCACATCGTTGTTTTTGAAAATGTCAGCTTCCGGTGGGAAGCAGCAGTATGACGTGCCACCAAAAACGAGTGGCTCGTCGGCACTGTGCACATCCTTAACGATGAAGTTGACGTCAGAAAGTCTGTTATTGATATGATTGTAATGGATACGGAGAGTGCATGTATCCTGTCTGGCCCGGTATGGGTAAAATTGCGAGTTCGTCGTCTCGAAACTTGGAACATCCTTCACGAGATGACTCTTTTGCTTAGTGAAATTACTAGAATTTTATACTTAACAGAAACACCATATGCTGCTTCTTTAGAATTAATCATTTGTACAATATTCTCAATATGACATATTGCTAACAAAAGGATAAAAAAATAAACTCTTTCCCTTGTTTTACATTGTTGCAAAATCCTATAATGAGTTCTTGAATTATTTTGCAATTAATTATACTTATGTTAGAGCAGTATTAATAATAACATTATTGATACTAAAATGCACATTTGACATTTACTGACTTTTGACCACCATGGTTATTTAACAAACATTCTTTTCAATTAGTCTTATCACCAATGGAAGGCTGGTTCCTCAATGTTCCAGTGAATATTTACCCGGCACACACGTAGCAGAATTTTTATTTAGTTTCCTTCAAAACACTCATAATTTCAAATTAGAGAACGCGCGCACGAATCACCCACTACCAAAAATTATGCACCCCAACAATCCGCCTTTTGAGGATGTGGCAGATATCAACCAGTTGAACTGTAATGGCTTCCCTATATCCAGGGACACCATTTTCTTGTTCATGGACGTCCCAGTGTTAGGTAAAAGTGAAACAAATTATTTAATTTTGATATTTATGTTGATTTTTATAATACTATACTGCATGAAAAACTGAGCTAAACGACACTGATATATAATCATTGAATGTGTGCGCCATATTATGCTTATTCTAATTATATTAAATTATATAACTGTATTAAGTTATGTAGTATGATCACGTTTACATTACAGCAAAATTTTAATTACGAAACATGGAAAGGTAACCGATTAAAAACGGAATAGGAAACTCAATAAGGATATGTCGTGTATTTAATCATAGCTAAAAACAGTACTGGAACAGGTGTGAGTAGAGCGGTAGCTGGCTGGTGGAAAGTTTCGCTAGATCAGCAGCGGAAAACTTTATAAATTATAATGTTGCTCAGGGACGTATTTAGAGGGTGACAAGGATCGTCCCCCGAAAGTTTTGTTAAAATACAACTTGCATTGAAAATAAAGTGCTTTATTTAACAAAAACGCACCAACTTACATTTAAAAAATAATTTTGATTTCTTCATTTTTCATTAACTTTTATTTTGTCCTGGGATATTTCAAAAACTTCAATGAGATGTCGGCACCCTCCCCTATCTGCAAAAATTCTTATATTCGCCCTTGGTGACGCAACGTTACCAGCGAAATGTTCATTAATTATTGGACTATATCTTGATTGGCACTGACTGAGCAGACTCGTAAACCTATTATAAAATCCAATGGAGGTACACTGGGCTGTTCTTTTGGGAAGGAGGACAGCCACAAAATTTACAACCTGTTTAGAGTTTGCATTTTATGTGTACTAAATATGGCCCCCGTGAGAAAGACCTTCAGTTTGCGAGCTTTGTAACTCGTCTCCGGCTACATTATTTCAAATATATTTAGATGAACCCACAAGCGTTAGGAGGCAACAGCCACTTTATCTTATCCAGATCACTCCTATGCTTATCTGAAAGCAATTTTTACAAGTATGAATCATGACTTATGTGAATGATCAAAGCAATAGAAAGTTTCGAAAATTCACGTTCACTTGCATGAATTATGAATTAGTGGAAGCTAAATTTCGAAATTTCCTGAATAGGTGGGACAGTTTCGCTAAATACGCAAAGTTGGTAATTAATTGCCTATTACGTTTTTTCTATGGGAACCGTTTAAATATGCCTAGTCACATTTTGTTTTTCAAAGAACTCCGAACGAATTCCGGTCACTCTTTGGTAAACGAGATGTTATTATGAACACAACTCTTTATAAAGCAGATAAATATCCAATATCATCATGATCATTATCATCAAGAAACATTATCAAACAACTGATGGATGAATGTCTCCCGAAGTTTCATCCACAAAGCCCTATCTTGCTGAGTCTCCTCCATGTCACTCCCGAATGATTTCGAATTTTCGGATGGCAACCTAGTCCGGTCTTTCCGTGATTCACAGCACCATCTGTCTTCACATCACACTAGCCACTGCCTTGGCCAGGTACATTCCAGCAGTCGGAAACTAAGGGCAAAGATTTAATTGTGAAAAAGATGAAATATATATTTCACAAAGTAGCTTCATATGTACGAGATAAACAAAACATATACAAGTATTAAAGAAGTAGTTTTCTCTGCAGAATGAATATTTTAGTTAGAATCTATTATTGAAGCATTTTTTTTGGAAGTTCTTCGCTCGTACGCACTCTGCAATATCAAACGGGTCGATATGTAAAATTATTTGTCGAAGACAGTCTGAAGGACAGTGGGCAAACAAAGAAGCATACTTACACTTTCTCAGAAACAGTGTATCAATTTACGCTTTAGAAAAGCATATGCTTTTCCTAAACTATCAGTATCTATAACGAAACAAAAATCATTTATCTCTAGAATTAAGAAATTTTAGAGAGAAAAAAAGGAAGACTCCAGCATCGATATTTCCATATTTTCGTGCGACAGAACACCACGAAACTAACACAACCACAGTTGCTTCAGCGAAAATCGAAACTACGAAACCAAGAGTGAAGAGGAAGACGTATTGGTATTTTGTACGTCTCACCGTATATCCAGGAGGCTTACAAATAAATGTAATGAAATATAAAGATTCGGAAGTATGAGAAAAGGAAAACGTCCCTTTTTTTCTCCTGTTTCACAAGGATTGTTGATTTTTATTGGCAGAACTTAAGACAACCGGGGAACCCAGGGCCATAAAAATGGAGTATATCAGTAGCACACCCAGGATTTCTGTATGGGGGTGAGACCAAAATATTGAAGATGCATAATAAAAGTACCCAGGTGGAAACACCTCTTAAGAGTATTGGGAGCGGTAAAAATAATTTATATATACTATCTCGTCTCTCTCTCTCTCTCTCTCTCTCTGTCTTCTACTGGGAATGAGCAAAGGAAAAAAAGAAATACCACCAAACTATGACATTAAAACTATTAAAATTACCTACACAAAATTAAAAATTACTTCTTTGCCACGTATTTCGACAAAGGAAAAATATGTTACATGGAAAGATAGAGGAGAAAAACAATTTGCTTGACTTTTTCGTTTTCTCTTGAGCTCACCTCATGCTCAAGGATGGCGTAAAGAATTACGGAAAAATAAAAACAACCAAGGAAGAAATTTTATCCTCCATTAAATTATATTCTTTTTTTGCGATTTCAAACAAATATACGTGGATATGTCGGTTATCAGTTTTGTGACAGTAACCAGGTGTCAAAAGATTTAGCGACATAACAATGGTTTATATATTTTTATCGCTTCGCAATATTTTGGGAGATGTTTTTTTGGGGGGAATTTTATTTTCATCATCAATATTTTGCAAACCCCCATAAAGAAATTATGGGTGTGCTAATGGTGACATATTTGTGATATTACATTTTGGGCAGATGACTTCGATATTAGATTAGAGCCTCATCAGCAAGATAAAACGGAAAAATTACAATTTGTTGGAATCTTCAGAACTTATCCATTTCTTTTTTGTTTCTTTGTGTGTTTGTTTGTTTGTTTTACTAACTTATTTGAACAATTAAAATACAGGGTAATTCAAAATGATTGCCACAATTACAAATGACAAAAACGTGTTTTTGTACATAAACAGACAGACGATATCCCTACAGAAGAAAGAAGGAAGTTTAGAATTTTATTGGAACCTGCTGCTGTGTTGCTAGGGTGACGTAGGAAAGTGAGCTACTCGTACACCAAATCCAGTGGGAAGGAATGGCGACCGCAGCAGTAAAGAAGTTCTGCGTGCTGGATTTTGAAAGTGTCATTCTGTTGTTAAAATAGTGATAATGTTAGATAATTGCTAAAAACGTGCTCCTCCAGATGCGTAAAACGTAAGGAGGTGGCATAGGCTGTTTGTAGAAATGGGATATCTTTGTAAAGGGAAGAGTACCGGCCGATCACGTGCTTCAGAGGCAAGCGTTGACACAATTCGTCAGAGGTTGAATGCAATCCACAGATGTCAACTTACGGCACTATCCAGAAGCTTCAAATGCCACAAACAAGTGCTTGTCATGTTCTTGAACGGAAGCTGCAATTGAAACCCTAAAGAGATAAAATTTTACGCGCACCGAAGACCGACGACAAAGTGCAGCGTGGTACCTTTGCTGAAACCATGCTGGAAACCATGGAGGATGACACATTTCCTTCACGCCTAGTTTTCAGTGATGAAGCTACGTTCCATATTAGTGGCAACGAGTTATCCACGTTACAACACTCGCATATGGATCACAGAAAAACATATTGCTGTGATTAAACATGAGCGTGACTCACCGAAAGCCAATGTATTCTGCGAAATTTCCAGTGTGAAGGTCTAATGACATTTATTCTACATTGAAGATACAGAATCAGGTAATGTTTATCTAGATATGATTCAGCAATGGCTACTTCCACAAGTGGATGTTGATTCCGCGGACTACATACTACAGTAAGACGGAGCACCTCCACATTGGAATATGCACGTTCACCAATTTTTGAACGAAATTTTTCCGAAACGTTCGATTGATCGTTGTAGCAGAAAGACAGGGTTTTCTGCAAGTGGCCGCCCAGGTCTCCTGACCTTACTCCTTGTGACGTCTTTTCGTGTGGGTATATCAAAGACCTCGTGTATGTGCTACCATTGCCGAGAACACAGCATGAACTAAAGATGCGCATTCAGCTTGCACTGGCATCAGTGACTACGGTCATGCTTCATAATGTAAGGCTTGAAATGGTTTACAGTTTAGATGTTGTCCGCGTGACCCAGGGGAGTCACATAAAACGTTTGTAAGGTATGGAAACAAAATTCTAAACTTCCTTCTTTATGGTGCAACATTGAGATCTCTGTATCAATGTTCATAAACCAGGTATTGTCATTTGTAACCGGGGCAGTCTTTTTTAAAAACCCTGTATTAAAAAAAATGGAGCATTTGTAAGTGCCTTCGTAAATATCATTGAAATTATCAGAGACATATACAGTAGCATTGTGTACACGCTTATCCTGCGATTAGAAAAATGCAACTATTGCAATTTAACATACGGTGATACACCATTACCAGCCATCTGAGTTAACTTAAAATGCCACATTTATTTTGCTACTTGTTAAAAGCTGCGGGTTATGGGGCATATTTTTTTAAGTATCGGTATCAGGATGGTATCTATGTCTCGATCCTTTCTTGGGTCCCCTCTTTGAGAAAACGAATTAGAGGGATCCCCAAGATTGGTTCGAGGAGGTAGTCATCTTGAGTAATTCCAATTGGCGGCGTTTACTACTGCGCTGTTTGCGCCATTTAGTTGATAACAACGCAGTTTTACCGTAATGTTCGTTTCTCGGCTGGGATAAAAGCACGTAGAAAAGAGAGGATTTCCTGTAAAATAAAGTATATGTGATCAATAACGAAGAACTGTACAACAACTGTACTTAAAATAGTGTAACTATACTGTAATCCGAATCTATTGGTGTAGAATAAAATTCAAAATTTTCAAAGCTTTTGACAGGTAATGTTTGAAGTTTGCAGTCTACCTTCCTTGAAGTTTGCAGTCTACCTTCCTCCATCTGCTTGATATGGGAAAACTTCGAAAAATTTATTCTACCGCAATAAATTCGGATTACTAGTATAATGACACTATTTGAAAGACGTGTGCTGCTTTGCTTGAAAAGTAAATGTCTGTTTAGAGAGAGAAGAAATAATTCGAAGTTGGTGTATGGAACGTTATGTATGCTGCCCCGGTGGAGTAGTGGTCTAACCGATGGCTTCTGATCATTCGTCCGATAAGGGCCAGGGTTCGAATCTTGGTGGGGCATGGATGTTGTGTTTGTCTTAGAGTGCTGCTCTCTCTTTTTATTGGAAACAGTGACCGTAAATTAGGAACGGGCGACTGCTTATAGCCCATGGAGTTGCTCCCGGAGGTCGTTAACCCTCGAATAAAAAAACGTAATGTATAATGAAATAAAAATTCGCCATTCCCGATGAATATTTCACAGTTATTTTGTTACCCCAAGAAGGTGGTACAGCGAGTACGCCAGCCCAACTACCGAAAATTATGCGCACCAGACGTCCACTTTTTGCGAACTAGACATCATCAACCTGTTCTTTCTGCGTACCTAGATGATATGACAGGGTTTCTTCGCTAAGACTCTGCTTTTGACCAAGTTCGTAAAGTCTGTAATGAATAAACCTGAAATTTCAGGATCTTCTATCAGAGCTCGGAAGAGCGCTGGGCTATGGGTGGGCGCTTGGGAGTTCCGTACGGATCAGCCCAGGTCAGGTAAATGGTTGAAATTCTCACCTTGAACTGCTTAGCGCCTACATTGGAAAACCGTTCTGTTGTTGCGGCGACATCAGAGTCCAGCGGTATCATGATGCATCCACCTAAAGTTTCAAAAATGTTTTTAATTTTGTGGTGGCACTTCAACACTTCACGGTACGAAAATAATACTATAAAAAATCCAGTTTTTATATAAAATTCTTGCAATTCGAAATATATTAGGTTGTTGCACAACTTCATGCTGTTTTATTTCACAAGTGTTTCCTAGGTAAGTAGTGACGGTCCAGGTGGATATCAAAATGTAGCCGGTAATATCGTGTACCTAAATCATATTACGTTGTGCGATTGTGGCTAATGGTTTTTTGGTTTTCATTTTCGGAAGTATGGAATGTCAAGTAGAGAGGAATTGACATTTCCGACATCTGCTACTCTACGAGTTTAACAAGGGGTCCACACCAGCGGAGGCCAATCGAGAAATGTGTCCTATGTATGGGAACGATGCTATTGCTCCGAGGACAGACCATAAATGGTGTGAGCGGTTCCGAGGTGGCAATTTTCACCTCAACGACTCTCCAGGATCAGATCGTCCATCTCATTTTGATGAGAATGGTTTGAACCATCCCATCCACTTGGATACGCGTCGAACTACACGCGAATTGCCCACTGAGATAGACTGTGATTAGCCACAGTCGTGCGACACTTGGAACGTAGGAAAAATGGGCAGAAATTAGGGTTTCGGATGCCACACACTCTAACCAAGGACAAAAAGAATCAGCCTGTGCAATATGTGGTTCCTCGCTCGCCCGTTATTGCGACTGTTCTCAGCAGCACAAACCCTTTGTGCCACGTAGTGTTACTGGAGATGTAAAGTGTTGTCTGTACGTGAATTTAAGGCATCGGAGGGAATGGGTATGCCCAAACAAGACGCCCAGACGACGTGCAAAACATCACCTTCATCCTGCGAAGAGCGTGTTGTGTGTCTGGTGGGGAATAGAAGGCATTATTCACTGGGAAGTGTTGCCGAGGAATCGGACCATCAACGCTGCACTCTATTGTGAGAAATTCCTCCATGTGAAGGGAACAATTCAGTAGAAAAGGCCACGTCGGCGCCATGGTGTCCTTTTCCAACATGATAGCGTACGCCCTCACAGTGCAAACATGACCAAAATGGCCATTCGTGACATGAAATGGGAGATCCTTCCACATCCAGCTTATTCCCCAAATGTCACCTCTTCAGACTATCAACTGTTCCGATTTTTGTGGAATGCTCTCCGTGGCAGAACGTTCAACAGTGATGTTGATCTCCAGAATTTCCTTGGTGATTACTTCACAGCTACACCTGCACCTTTTTTCAAGAATAACATTGCAGACATATCTAGACGTTGGGACATCATTGTAAACACTTGGAGGAATACATTGTTGATTGACTCCGTTTTCCCTTCTGATGTAGTACATTCCAGAAATGCGGTGAGAAAACTGCATTAAGTTATGAATCAACCTAATACTAGTATATCTCAGGGTAAGAAACTTGCTGTTAATGCACGATGTACAAACTTGCTGAATGGTTCCAGTTATAGGCAAATTTTAATAACTAAAAACACACTCAAGTTAAAATATATTTACATGGTTAAAAAGACATGAGTACGTTCGTGCTCGCTAAGAGCACATCATCAGAAGAAAGACCAAGTTGGAGTTCCAGAAACACCTTTATGGGTGTCGTTGTCAAACGTTCTCAATGAGGAAAGAAATTCAAGAACGTTCACTTGCTTTAACGTAATATGAAGAAATAGAGACCAATAGAGTTCTATTAATGATGGGCAGAGTCTGCGATGTAAGAGGGAGAAACAGGAATCGAGGACAGTAAAGTTTTCCAGGCCTGGGAAATATATCTGGGTACTTCATCATTGCAAAAAGTGTCCACTCGTTGCAAAATGTGCAGACTCTCTGTAATGAGGACTGTTTCCCTCGTTGTAGAAGTAGAAAAAATGGAGATGTCTGTCCAAGATGGGTAATGTGTACCAGCTGAAGAAAGCCTGGCTCGTCATCGAATGCTTTAGCACGAAAACCTTGTTTTATTATCCAATACTAGTATTTTGAGATTCTGTTTCAGATATGGATCTAGTTTTGTGATATGGATCTGTTTGTGTATGCCATAGTAAGGCAGCAAAGGATCGTGCCACATCCGTAATCATGATTATTTAGAAGAAAAGTTAGTGTGCAATAATTGTTAAGATGAATTAAAAATACAAAACATATTTTCGGAAAATAACACGAAAACTTTAATCGGAGTGTGCACTTATAATTCATTTTTCGTATAAATAAACCTGTGTCTTGTTGTTGCCATAGAGCAGATCAGTGCTTTCAATATTTCACATCACAGAAATTATTTTTCTTCTTTTTGATGAAACATCCGTAAGCTATTAAAAACATGCTTTAAATTACCCTTCGAATGCGGAGATGGCTATTCATCTTACTTGCTTAGCTGACCTTAATCTTCTTTTCAAAAATAAAAATGATTGCATTTTACACTCGTCAAGTTTATAATTTAGAAGTTCACGTGGTTACAAGATTTACTTACCCGAGGGCTGATAAGGGAGTGATTTGTCATCAATATTACTGTCGGAAAGGGTAAAATAAGAAGCAGGAGCTACCAAAAATTGAAGGTTATTCCTTTTGAAAAATTTCTACTTTCCCAATCTCGTTCGAGGGTTATTTATTTTATATTTCATTGTATAACGAAGTAAATTTCTTCGTCATTTTTATCCGCGCCAGGATTCGAACCCGGGTCCACTCATTCCGGAATAAGTTGCTCTACCAATTAAGCTACGCGGACATGTATTCTGATTCCTATCTGCCTTTATGTCATGTGCGTCCTGCTGGCAGGTACGTCACATCTCCCCCCCCCCCCGAAAGAGGGCCGGGGGCATGGCCCACGGATCAGCCGTGACCATGAATCGCTGCAGGCAGACAACCACTGTAGAACGTGCACTTGAGAACTCCCAGTCAATCTGGTGTGTGGAATGCAACGTCACACACATTTATTTTTCGAAGCACTGGAGAAGGGATTCTCTGATTTTTCCTATCTCGCGGTGTGGAAAGAACATCACACCATTGCGAGATTTTGAACGGTCGGGTCATCCGGGTAGTTCGGGCGCCATTATAACGAAGTAAATTTCTTCGTCATTTTTATCCGCGCCAGGATTCGAACCCGGGTCCACTCATTCCGGAATAAGTTGCTCTACCAATTAAGCTACGCGGACATGTATTCTGATTCCTATCTGCCTTTATGTCATGTGCGTCCTGCTGGCAGGTACGTCACAATTGGTTAGTGCTGCTAAAAATAATTTGATCTCTATGTGAAACCGGTGTTTATTTACCGATTTGCTACACTGATGTGACTATGGGACATTTAGGATATTTTTTTCCAGGGATGCGTATGATGGATCTATCTACGAATCCCTGTGCGGCATGTATTTTGTGCGTGTCTTACGACACTGGCTCTTTACCTTCCCTGGAACTATCGTGTGGCTCACTGTGGTTGTTAAACACCGTAAATAAAAAGAAATGATGGTGGCATCCACACTTGGATGAAGTCACCGATGGGCTGCTCAGCTGATTGCAAAGGCATTGAAATTTTATGTGGAAATATTTGTTTAAACTTTGTAGAAATATGAAGTGAATAACTCGCGGTGCCGAATATGTTCTGTGAAATAGAAGTACTTCAGTTTTCGACGAATTATATTGCAAATCAGTCTGATGTCTGTAATAAAAGACTTTCGTTTATATAGTTAAAATAAATTCACCTACGTTCAACATTCAGTACTAACAGTGCATTTGGCATCTTTTTATCACTCTTTTCCTTTTTGAGTGATTTGTAAAGTAAGAAAGTAAACTTAAAAAATTGTTAATCCAACATTTAACATGTTCTTTAAACCAGTCTTTATAAAAATCGCATGGTTATTTTTGAAACCATTTCCTCGTAGCGGCGTGAACACGTTCGTAACAGGTGAAGTGAATTTCTTTTAGATGTCTCCTGAGAGCAGAAAAGAAACCATATGCCTGATGGCGCAGAATCTTGGAGGTACTATACCGTGCAAATTAATTGGGACAATCTATTTTATTCTCAGAATTGTAATGTGATCGCCAGTTGATGCCGGAAACCCACTTAAAACCGGTTTTATCAGCTGTGAGGTGGTATGACTGTAAGAACTTGGTAGTAAGAATGTGGTTTAACCGGTTTTAAACAGGAAATAGGCACTTCAGCTTCAGTTGTGAGCTTTTGTGTGTGACAGGTGGATGTTAGTTTTTGCTCTCTGTGAGTACGTGTTGCTTTCGTGTATTGAAAAATGGATATTTCCCCAAGGAAGCGTGCAAAAATAATTGCTCTGAAGGATCACACTTCTATGACAGTGAGAGATATCGCTCCTGCAGTTGGTGTAGCCAAATCAAGTGTATCAAGAATTCTTACGATATACAATGCATCTGAATCATCATATCCTATGGAGGAAAACGAAAAACAACTTCACGAACCGACAAAATATCTAATCTTAAATAGTAAAATGAATTAAAAAAACCCAGCACCGACCTTCAAAGAGATTTATTGGCTAGTGGTTGTGATCTTAGTGATTCAACTGTACGCCGTAGGATTCTGGAAGTTAGCTGGAAGACAAGAAGACCAACGAACAAACAATATTTGAATGCGTAAATGAAGATAAAATGTTTAGCATGGGCCAACAAATATAAATCATGGACTGCTGACGACTGGAAAAATGTCATTTTCAGTGATGAAACTCATTTATTTGTGCAAGGTTACCAAGCAAATGTTGTTAGACGAAGCAACTGTGAACCCTAAATACCTGAGCATGTCACATCCTTTTCAAGGTATGATGAATTCAGCCAAGTACGTAGAAATACTACAACGTAGGATTGTTTCATTCTTGTAAACTTTTGACAGGGCATTTCAACATGACTTGGCCCCATGTCACAATTCGAAATTGGTCAAGAATTTCATGCTGGAAAATCAAATTCATTTGCTTGATTGGCATGGAAATTCACAAGATTTAAATCCCATAGAAAACTTGTGGAATATTTTGAAGAGACGTTTAGGAAAAGGGACTTTACAACCAAAGAACGCATGATAACGAATGCTATAAAAGTGCGGTTCCACGATTATGAAGTCAAAAATATGTGCACTCAATTAGTGAAGTCAATGTCAAAACGTATTCAAAAGGCCATTTCTGCTAAAGCATGACATACTTCATATTAATACAGGTATTTATCAGTGTATATGAAATCATAGAATCATATAAACGCATAGTTTTGGAAAAAAGAGATTTTTTACTTTGTCCCAATTAATTTGCACAGTATAGTAAGTGAGGTGTTCAAGAACTTCAAACCAGATTATCAGTATGTCCTCAGAAGCGAAAGCATTAGCATGTGGTTTGGCCTTGTCGTGTTGCAGAATCATTGGCTATTTTTCACCAAGCAGCACGCGGTTTATTTTTTCCTTTAACCTGTTAAAGATATCTTTGAAGTATAACGCCTCTGTAGTTTCAGAACACAGTGGGCATGTCTTGCCGGCATGAATTTGAGTTTTGAACATTTTTGCTCGATAAGAAGACGGGTGTCGGTATCCAAGCGAATGATTTGATTTTTCATTTGTGGGTCATAATGATGAATCCGACTTTCACCACCAGTCACGTTTCTTTGAAGAACATCGCTTCCTTTTGTTTCATAGCAAGCAAGCAGCCTTTGACGTGTTTCAAGTCTCGAAGATCTTCATTTCAGCCATTAGGTGACGCATTACCCAAAGTGCACACAATTTGTTGTATCCTAAAAGGATAACTATGCATTTGTACCACAAAAATAACGTTCAGCTTACCTCCAATCGTTCTCTGAGTTGTTCTTCGAATTTGTGTGATGAGCTCATCGATATTTTGCCTGCTCAAATCGCAAGTTGCTATTGCGGGCCTCCCACTTCGTGCTTAATCCTTTACGGCCAACATTTTAACACAGCCTTCTGGTTTCTTAAGCAATAGATAGACAGTGCTTATGTTTAAAAGAGTAGAATGATAAACGGCCATTCATCTGGCGTGAATTTCTTTAGGAGGTACATTTTCTTGTGTTCAAATTTCTGTAACTGCTCACTGTTGGACACCCGTAGAGATTGTTGAAAATGAAACAGGAATTTTAAACACAGTGAAATACGAACATACAGGTGTATTGAGTCATATTACGCCGTAAAATGAAGCCAATGTATTAGGAACCGTTTGCCGCCTGATTGGTTGTTAGTAAACAATTAATGCCCGAAACACTTGATGGGTAGATTCATTTTCTGAAGACGTCTCGTACTTCGAAAATTACACGAACAACGGGCACATTTTGGCACGTGGTTAAACCAAAAGGAGAGATTAAATGGCTACACGCATAAAGTAACTTATTTCACAGCCTAATATAATATTTGCACCCACCATTTGCGACTACGATATGATACATACATCCATATCACTAAGATGTTCTCTGAGACCCAGAAGTCAGCTGATCTAGCAAAGGTCATCCAACAAACTGGTGATTAAAACTGATGGTAGGAACTACACTTTACTTACTCCATATACACTGAAGAGCAATTGAATTAGAGACAGCTGGCGTTATGCAAATGTGGCTAAGTGGGTGGCCCTGTAAACGAAAACGACACGACGTATGCAGCGATCCGACAATTAAAGGAGTGATGAAACGGGAATCAGTAAGAGTCGGACGCAGTATGGGTAAGACGAAGGATCTAAGCGCATGTGATCGTGGGCAAAGTGTCGGGGCCCGACGAATGGGTCACTCCATCTCGGAAGTCGTGCAGTCATTGGGATTTTCACGAGCCACTGTGTCACGGGTGCACCGTGAGTACATCGAATCCGGTAAAACCATCACTGCTAGGGCCAACTTCCGTGAACAACAGCGTGTGGATGAGCGGAGTCATCGTCGGCTAGCTCGCATTGTAACAGCGGATAGACGGGCCACCGTGCAAGAAATCACTCGGCAATTTAACGCGGGTGATCAAAAACGTGCAAGCAGCCACACCATGCAGAACCATCTCCTCGCTATGGGGTACAGAAGCCATCGTCCCACGACGGTACCGCTGCTGACCGCACATCATAGGGTGTAAAGATTAGCATGGGCGCGGGAACATCGCCACTGAACCCTAGACTTGTGGAAAAATGTTGCCTAAACTGATGGGTTGAGATTCATGTTGGTACATGCAGATGGCAGGATACGAGTACGGCGCAAACGACATGAAGCGATGGATCCTTCTTGCCAGCAAAGTACTCTTCTAAATGTTGGGGGTAGCGTTCTAGTCTGGGGACTGTTTACGTTAGCTGAAATGGGACCTCTGGTAGGTGTGACATCATTATCACAGGTCAACGTTACCAGGATATCCTGGACGATCATTTGCTTCCGTTTGTGCGTCATCAACATCCCACTGGGGACTTCATCCTGCAACAAGATAATGCACTGTGCCATCGCTCCCGAATTGTATCCGAATGCTTGCATAAACACTCGAGTGACGTGACCTCGCTTTCCTGGCCAGCTAGGTCACCTGACCTAAATCCCATGGAGCACATCTGGGATGCCATCGAGAGTGATGTTCAAAGCTCTGACCCCCTCCAGCAAACCTTCGTGAAATGTGGGAGCTTGTTCAGAGGTCGTGGATCCATATTGCTTCCCAACGCTTCCAGTGTCTTATCGAGTGCATGACCAGACGAATCGCTTCCGTTATCAGGGCGAAGGGTGGTGCTACACGTTTCTATACACTTATCTCTAATTCATATGCTCTTCAGTGTATATAGAACGTCTCCATTTATGGCGATCATGGCACATAGCAAAACCTGCATTAACGTCCGTCATATATCTCATAGAATAGCTTTTGCTTTTTATTCTGATTATTTTTTTATCTCTCTCTCTCTCTCATACGTTTCTGAATGTGGTCTTTCCATGACTTTTCGGCTTTCTTGTACCTTACTTTTCTGCAAACGGGGCTCAATAATTTCTGGTAATTAGCATCTCAATACTTATTCATTTAAATTTTCCAAACCACCTCAGATCATTTGTCTCTGCCCTAGGAGCAACATTTTGTATCATATTATACATACGAATAACTTCGTTACTCAGATGATCACATCTCGTCTGACACAAAGCCTCTAGTAAATAACACATGTCCCCTGCAGCAAAACAACTCCTGTGTCTGTCATCAGTTCCCAAATTTCACTGTCTCATGCCCTAATAAGAACCATTACCTATCCTCACGCAGCCGTCACGGGCCTTTTCGAGGAATTGTCAGAAATGTGAAATCGGCCTAAAACAACTAAAACTTTTTGAGCTGAATTTTGCGGCCTACTAATTTCAAAATACAATATCCTTCGTATTTCAAGCGTGCTGCCTAATATATATAAAATAACTGACATGATCTAATTATGTGATAGTAAGAAAAACCTTCTATTCAGTTCTAACAGTGTATATTTTATTAAATCATTCTAACGTCAAATACTACCGGTTGGCTGGGCGTATCAATCAAGAATTTTGATCACTTAAAGTATCAAATTAAACAAAAGGAATACAGTATATAGAAAACAACTAAACTTCTGAAGCAATGCTGAATATTTTGAAAAAGTTTAAATGCCATTTTGTTTTAACCACGCGCGTACACTCGCAAAGTTATGTGTAATATACTCAACATATCTGTATCCCTTAACAATTTGCCAGACGGGAACGTTAATTGTCCCAAATGTGTAAGAAACATCCCACGGTAGGATGAACATAATACGTAACTAATGTTCGGCGACTTTCACAGATTATTTAATCTTTCACAAACTATGTAATGTTTTGTTACTACGCATTGATAATAATAGTTAGAATAGTTTTAGTTGTTTAGGGATAATGCTTTTATCTATGATATCTACAAACAAATATATAAGTACAATGAGCGCGCAGTAATTAAATGGAAAAGTAAGTTTCATATAAATACCGAAAGACCCTTATTGCTTTGGTCAGTTGCAGATGTTTGGCTAAGAAGGTGGTGAACAACACCACGGCATTTAAGAAATAACTAGTAAGTGTCACCTGCAGTTCTGTTGTGAATCCAAATCCCTTAAAATGTTGCGTGGCTGTAATGGATTTAAACCACTTTTTAATAGAAGATAAATATCAGCTGCTGTTTATTTGGTACCTAAATTATATCAGGATACCGAAGTATGACCACAAATGATTTGAAAGCTTTTGTTTTTATTTTAGATATGTATCTGACTCTTTTCTTGTAACAAGGAAATCCAATGTATCGTTTTGCATTTAACTAAAATAAACTTGATTTCTGGAATTTATATTAACAAAAGCTAAACAGATTTCAATAACAAAAGTAAAACTCTAAAAGATTCAAAAGACACTCATTTCGAGTACGTTCTGATATCAGATGTTTTACGCAAACGTCGAGCTCTATAAATTATGATTTTAATTTTACTTTATTTTTCGCACTGGCAGACCTATGCTCTTTATATTTACACCAGCAGACCTTTGTAAAACGCCGCCCCGGTGGCGCAATGGTCGTTGAACAGACAAGTCGCATTTTTTTCGGCTAATGCGTAGAAGTCAACGTTCGTTTGTTTCTTGTTCTTTTTGTGGTATTTCGTCGTTTTGTGTTTTGGTTGCGGTGTTTCGTAGCCTCGCTTCACGAGCAGTGAGGCTGAGTGCCGAGTGGGTGCTCATTTTTTGTTTTGTTTTTTTCATTTTCGTGTGTCGTCAGTTACGACGCATGAGTTTTGGAGGGCCAGTGGTCGAGAATGTCCACTACCACTATGAATAAGTCACCGTCGTCTACAGCTGCTTCGTCGATTGCTGATATGTCTTCGCTTCTTAGTTCTGTGCCTTCTTCGGGGAATGTTGCGTCGACTAGTGCTGCTGGACTTCCAGAAACTGCGCTTCTGGCCACCCGTGTGCCGGCTGCGTCTAATATTCCTGGTTCTGCTAGTTCTACTTCAACGTCGTTCGCACAAGCTGTGGGTAGTACTTCATATATGTCTAGTGATTCTGCACCACATTTCAAACGTGTAGCTTCGGCATTGAAAATTATTCTTCCAAGTGATTCGCCGCAAGGTAAGCAGTTGTCGTCTACCTTATTATTAAGTGTTTTCATTCCTGCTTTGCGTGACACCCCACTCCCCCAGTATCTGCATGCTGTGTCGAAGGTCGTTCCAGCCGAAAGCATTATGTCCATTATTCGCTTGGGTGGAGGGGTGGTTGTTCACTTCACCCACCAGCAAGCAGTAGATTTAATTATAGTTCATGGGGTTGATATTGGGTCCTTTCATCTACAACCTGTCGCCGCAGCCCAAAGACCAGTTACAGTGACCCTCTCTCCTGTACCAAAGGCTGTTCCTGATTCTATGTTGATTGATGCCCTGAACACGATGGGTCGTGTTGTGGGAGTGACCAAGATTCTTCCAGCTACAGCCCGTGATTCCCCCTGAAACATGTGCTGGGTGGGCGCCGCCAGTACCGGGTTATTTTTCCAACTTCTCAGTCAATTGCGGAACGCCCTTCAACTCTGGAATTAGTCACTGATACCCGGACGTACATTTTTAATCTTTTTGCAGGGGTTCAGTGCTTCCGCTGTAAAGGGGAAGGTCATCTCGCTTCTGCTTGTCCTCATGCTACTCCTGGTGCTAGATCTGATTCTTCATTAGCTACTACAGTTCCGGTGGCCGCTGCCCCTGCGGATGTTGTGCAGGCCGCTGAGGCACCTGCTCACATTCTACCTTCATCAATTTTGCCTGCTGTTACTCCTGCCGTTCCTTCCCTCCCGGTTCCTGTCGTCGTACTGGATGGTTTGGAGCCCTCCAATGAGGATTTTCCATAGCTGGAAGTGTCTGCACCTAAATCACAACGTAAACGCTCCAGCTCACCTGGTGTTTCTACTCACTCTTCCCGTTCGTCTCAACGTCTTCGGTCCAAGAAACCAGCCCATTCTACCTCGGGTTCACCTAGCCATCATGAGCCTAATTCTGAATTACTAGTTTCGAACCGATTCGCATGTCTCCAGTATGATGCTGTTATGGACACGGTCGCCCCTGATCCTGATGACACTGCAATGGTTGACTCTGACGATGATTCTCCTTCTTTTACACTTCTTGACATTTCTAATATGTTTGAAGAACTTGCGGTGCCTTTGCACCCTCTTACCTTATCTGATCTGTATGCATTGACCACTCGCCCGCGTAAGGCGAAGTTGATCACACTACCTTGCATTAAGAGTAAGCTTCACTTGCTGCCTGAAATGATTGCACAGCTAAACCAGTTCCATGCATTTATAACTAATGTTACTTTGCCTGGCTGGGCTGAGCAATATGCTCTCCGTCTGGGATACTTACTCAAGATTTTGAGGGCTGAACTGGAAGGCTGGATGCAACCTACAAGTGATGTCCTTGTTAACACTACTTAGCTTTAATTGTAGAGGGCTTGCGTCTTCTGCGTCGAATGCTTTGGTTTACGAGGACGTTCGTTACCTGGGGGCTAATATCCTCCTTCTCCAGGAGACGAACTGTTCCTTGAATGCCGGGTGTTCCCGCTGGAGACGCTGGCAGTACATTTTTTATCATAATTACCGGACCCATCTTAGGTCTGCTACCGCTATAGCGTTTCATGTGCGTTTTCATTCTTCCCTTTCTGATCTTGTTGAGCCACAGAGTCTGCTGGGTTCTTTTCAACATATTTATTTTTGTTTTTGTTCAAAACGTATTCATGTTTTCAATATCCATATTCCGCAATCTGCTACGGATGCAGAAACTCTCCTCCAACATCTTTCTTCTATCCTTTCTACCCTCCATCCAAATGATACAGTCATTGTTGCAGGCGATTTCAATTGCACTTTGCAACCGGGTTTTGACCGAGATGGTTCAACCGAAAGCCGTTCCGACCTGGTTTCCAATCTCACTCAACTCGTTGTTAATTTTAATTTGATTAATGCATTCCGTTCCCTCCATCGCCGGTCCAAGGAATTTTCCTGGTTCACCCCGGCTGCTTCACGCTGTGTCGCAGCACGCCTAGATAGATTCTATGTTTCCAGTTTTCTCCATTCCTCTCTAGTTGAATTTACTCATCATCTTTCCGTTTCGTCAGATCATCGCCCCGTTCTTTTAAAACTTTTTTTGCATTCTTCCTCTGTTCCCCCTTCCCCAGTGTGGTCGCTCGACGATTCAGTTTTAACTGATCCTGTTTTCTGTGCTGAAATTCGCTTTATGATCTCGTCTTCGGTGCAACAACTTTCTTCGTCTGACGACCCAGTGGCTCTGTGGCTTTCCACGAAAATGTCGATTATTTCTTTCGCACGTCAGTTTTCTTTCTCTTCCCGTACTTCTCGCTTTCAAGATATTGATGTTCTCCGTCGTAAATTGCAGACTATTTCTCCTTCTGATCCTTCTTTTCCCGTGTTTCAAGCTCAACTTCGTCGTATTCTGTTTACTTTTGCTTCAACAGCCATTACTCGTCTGAAATTCACTCACTTGCGGTTTCACGACGACCCCTTTTCTAGTTTGAAGTCCCTTGAGGAGTATCATGTTAAAAGCAACACGATTTCCTTTCTTTCACTACCTGACGGATCTACAGGTACCAACCCTTATCGTATCTGTGAACTTACTTTTTCCCATTATTCGGATCGTTTTCAACACCGACTCCTTTCTCCTGCAGATACCTCCCCTCTTCTTCGTGTCCTCCCTCAGGTTCCACATTCTTTTTTTGATTCTCTTGTTTCTCCTATCTCTCCTTCTGAAGTCCGCTCTGCAATTTCCAGTCTGAATGACCGTTCTCTCCCTGGCGCGGACGGTCTTCCGCTCTCATTTTATAAGAAGTTTCTTCCTTCTCTCCTCCCGCGTCTGGTTGCTTGTTTCAATGCCGTTTTCACTTCTTCAAATTTTCAGTCTTCTGATTTCACTTTTGCTATTCTCCGTCTCATCCCCAAAACCGGAAACCTTGGTCTTTTTTCTAACTGGCGTCCTATCTCTATTCTTAATACTGACTACAAAACCTTTGCTAAAATTCTTGCTTTTCGCCTCAATCCCGTCTTGCAGCATTTAATCCACCCCGATCAAACTTACACTATTCCCTCCCGTTCGATTACTACCAACATTTCCACCATTCGCAACTTATATTTTCTTGCTTCCCATCTTTCCGAACCTCTCGCAATTTTTAATATTGATCAGAAACAAGCTTTTGACTCCATTAATCACTCATATCTCTTTGCTGTTCTTCGTCATTTTGGCTTTCCTACTCCTTTTTGTCAAGCTCTTATTATTCTTTACTCTCACTCTTCTTTCCGTATTCGCACTTCCACATTCATGACAGCTACCATCCCCTTTGACAACGGGATCCGGCAGGGTTGTCTTCTTTCGGGTCAACTTTTTACGCTTGCATTTGAACCTCTCTAAATTTGTCTGCGTTATCGTTTGTTTTCTGTGATTCCTCGCAGTATTGCTACTACTCGTCACCACCGCATAGTGTTGTCTGCATATGCTGATGACCTCACTCTCTTTCTTCGCACTGAACGTTCTTTCGGTGTTGTCCTTTCTGCTTATCGTGAGTATGCTTCAATTTCCGGTTCCGAACTTAATATGTCTAAATCTGTCGGTCTGTGGGCCGGATCGTGGGTGACACACAGTGATCGCCCTTGGGGTGCTCGTTGGTCATCCTCGGTCATTAAACTTCTTGGTGTGTACGTTGGAAATCCCGTGGCGGTTGCTGATGCCACATAGATTCCTTTGGTTCAGCAGCTCAATCGCCGTCTTGCTCCTTTTTGCTGGTTCAAACCTTTTTTGTCCTTTTTTAGCAGAGCACATCTGGTTTCTTCCTTTCTTCTAATGTGTGATTCTGACACATTCGTGGTGTGATTCTGACACATTCGTGGTTCGCTTATTTTCCTTCGCCCATTTTTTCTCCAATCCTCTCAACGTTTGATTACTGATTTCATCTGGAATAAAGTTCACTGGGTTCATCGTTCTACTCTCGTCCTTCCTCTGTCCTTTGGAGGTCTTGCCCTCCCAGATCTTTTTCAAAAATCTAATGCTATTCATTTTCAGACCGTTCTCCGTTCTTTTTCTCATCCTCAGATTTCATCGATTACTATTGTTGATACTTTACTTTTCCCTCGCACTCCGTTTCTCACTCTCGCTACTTTCCTCCGTATGGATCTGTTCCCCCTCATTCCAGATCACTTTCCCGATACTTATCGCACCGTCTTTTCCCTCTGGCATTCCTTATGTCCCGCCCGTCTTCCACCTACCTCAACTAATGATCTGTTTGCGTAACCTCTCTTTTACTCTTCTGCACTCCGTTCTCCCTCTTCACCGTACTTGTGCTTCTCCACCTGGTTCGCCAGTGGCGTGGTACAGGTATCCCAACTTGTAGATCCTTCTCTCCGCTGGAAGTCTCTTTCCCAAATCGACCCCCTCTTGCTGACACTCCCTTACATCGCGCCCAACTCCGGTTGCTTCATTTTCAGCTTCACCGCCTTTACCCGTCCCTCGTGAATTCTTTTGGGTTAATTGTTTCTTCTTCGGCGTCCCCTTGCCTTCCTTTTCTGGTTTATTTGAATGATGTTCCCTTTCTAGTGCATCAAGTTACTGCAAAACTCTTGTACCGCCACTTTCTTACTTATTTTCGAGCACCTCTCGCTATTCCTTTTGTGCCTGCTGATGATATCTCTCAGACATGGGTCGATTCACACATTTCTCTGGCTTCCCCAAAAGCAACTGATATTCATTGGCTACATCTTCATCGCCGCTTGCTCTCACCACGAACTCTTCATCGTTTTGGTCGCCTGTCTTCTCCCTTGTGTTTTTTCTGTTCAACGCTCGGTGATGTTCATCACGCATATGACTCCTGTTTAGTTTTACAGCCTCTTTTTTCATTGATGTTTGCTCTTCTCTCCAAGGTCTGTCCTTCCTTTCACTCTGTTTCACATTACTATTTTCTTCGCCGTCATCATCCTTCCGCTGCTGTTCAGAATCCAGTTTGCGCGTTTTTAATTTTGCAGGCCAAACTGACTATTTATTTATACTATCATACCAGTGTTGATCGGCCTGCTCTTCGTCGATATCATCCTGCGAGAGTTTTTCTGTGCCGTAGGTTTCGTTCCTCGATCAAGTCCGTCATCCAACTTGAGTACGAGGTAGCTCTGGTCCGGCAGGCAGTTCCTGCTTTCTTCTCGATCTGGTCCCCCCACCTTCCATGGTTTCGGGTTGAGCATGGGTTGACTCAATGTGTTTCTTTTGTGCTTGTTCCTTTGTTGTTGTTCCTGATCTTTTTTGTACTGTATTTCCTGTATGTGGTATTCCCGTGTATTTGTAGTTGCTCTTGTTTTTTGCACGTGTTTTGTTTAGTTGTTCGGATGGCGACTGTCCTACTCGCTCTCCTCCTGTGTGAGTTTTTTAATACTGTGATTGCATTTTACCTATAATGCTAATGTGATCATCTTGTTTTTTTACTTGTTTGTGCATGTTCTATTTCCGTGTTTCAGTTGGCTCCTCAGTTTAGGTAGCCTTTTTTTCTCATGCCCTGTGTTTCCTGTTCACTTGTTTTGCTTTTTTATGAACTTTGAATTACTTAGCGTGGCCCTGCTGGTCTCGTTGTGTTTTTTCATTGAGTACTCAGCCTTATCTCTCGTTTTCTATACAGTGTGCTTCTCGTGCGTAACTTGTCTATTGGGTTACGTTGACCCAAGGAGTTGGTCAACGCACTATTTGCCTTGTGCTTTTTTTACTGTGCCTCTTGTGTTTTTTTCTTGACTGTATGTGACTACATGTGTAGTGAAGTAGTCAGTTGAGGCAGTTTTGTCTCTCATTATGTTTTAAGTGCACTTTTTGTGTTTTCATTTTTGTGTTTCTTTGCACTCAAGCTAGGGTTCTACGTCTTGCTACGTGCTTCTCCTGTCTGGGTTTTTCCTGTAATATTGTATTTTTTCTCGGCACAGCCTTCTGTTGCCGTGAACGACTAGACGTACTTTGTGTTGTTTTCAATGTGTTATGATGCTATGCGATCTTCTTTCCGCGTGATTCTCTCTATAGCGCCACGTTGGCTTCCGGAATTTGTCAACACGCGTCTTCTTGTTTTGAGTATGAAATTTGAATTGAGTGCGATTTTTTTGTGAACCTCGTGTGCCTGTTTGGCTGCATTTATTTTGTGTGATGCAGCGGTTTTTCCCTTTATTATCATGTATTCTTCTGTACAGTGTTCCTCCTGACTTACATGCATCACTTCGTATTTTGTTTTTAGTCATAGCGGTTGGTTAACACCCCTCTTTATGTGCACGGTTTTTTTGTTTTTCATGTTCTTCTTGTACTAATGTTTTGGCCGCTGCTGCATGTTTTCAGAAGTACAGTTTTGTTTCTCCTGTCGCTGTCTTGCAGTGTCAGTCAATTTGTGTTGTGTTGTATTGTTGTTGTGTTTTTTACCTGTCACCTTTGTGTTCGCGCTGCTATGTACTAGTTTTTGGAATGTGTTTTCTTCCCTCACTCTGGGGTTTGGGTTTTGTAATGTGTGTGCTTTTTGTTTTTGTTTTCTGTGTTCCTTTTTTATCTGTATATATTTTAATCTTGTTCTGATGTTACCGGTTTTCTTTCCTCCTTTCTTTTGTGTTGAGACTTCTTGGCCTCGTCTCTTTTAATACAGTCTCGTGTGACTGAAGCGTATCACATGTTCCTTGCTTTTAGACTAATAAAGGTTTATTTTGAAGGCAGTGGTCTTAGCGTTGGCGTATGACCATTCGTCCGTGAAGACCCCGTTTCGAATGCCTGTGAGGAATGGATGTTGTGCTTGTCTTACAGCACTGGCTACCTCCCTTCTCTGAAACCAGTGGTCTTAAATTAAGGAGGATGACTGCTTATAGACCATCGAGTTGCTGACTTTTGTCGTTAAATCTACAAAAATAAAACTCTGTGAAATATAGCCTGCACCACCTCCCTTAGACCCAAATAATTATTTTTTTTTATTGGAGGTTTAACGACCACCGTGAATAACTCAATGGGCTATAAGCAATATCCCGTCCCAAATTCAGGGTCACTGGTTCCAGCCAAGGGAAAGAGCCAGTGTCGTAATACAAACCCAGCATCCATGCTTCACCGGGATTCGAACCCGGACACCTTTCTGACGAATGATCATATGCCATCGCCAAGATCACTGCGCCACTGGGGCGGCCAAATTAATAAGGGCATTACAAGTGTGCCTTATCGGTGTCAAGACATTCTTGGATACAAAAGTGACATTACCAGGGAAAATATACATTCTCCTAATATACCATTTGTCAATATCGCAGTTATACTTTGTTGTGTTCAGAAATTGCACGATAAATTGCTTTTGTAAATTCAGTTCTGAACGTTTGTGCTAGGTAGTCGCATTAATATTATTTCTATGAGTGGTACTTGTGCCAGATGTAAACATCCTTCATTTCATGGAATACCCCGACTTTTGCAACCAGTGTATACAGTTTCGGTAATTGTAAAAAATAACATATAATATAAAATCAATTATTTCCTTTAATATAATGTACTTTTAGTAGCACAGTTTTAATGGATCGCGAAGTATTCTAAACTGAGAATGTTGCGTATTGTATTCTTACCTTTTTAGCGCGTCTTTTGTAAAAAAAGATAGTGCTTATGTTATCGGTTTGTCCGTCCGCCTGTACCCTCGATATATCTGCAACTTTTAGTCAGATTTGAAAAATTATTTTTGCATTGGGAAGCTTGAAATATTCGAATGATAATCCTTAATTTCGTTTTGTTTCACGATGTACAATTTCGCCGCTAGAGGGCGTAAAGGCAGATCATGTCGAATTCAAAAATATGTTTTATTCCACATATTTGCTTCTAAACATCCGATTGGAAAATATATTTTTTCTTTCGATTCCATTTATGGCGAAGAGTATTTTAGATATAGTTAATTTTTCAAATTAAGCATAGATTTTCCGCTAGTGGGCATAAAAGTAAATTATATTTTCCCCGATAACTCTTCTTCTAAATCTCCGATTTAAAAAAATGTCTTCAGCGGATGCATCACCTGATGGAAAATTTTTTGCATATAATTTCAAATTTTTGGTAAAGAATATTTGGGCCACCAGGGGGCGTAAGAGTTAATTTTTGCTTCTGATGTATTTGCCATAAAATCTGAGCTTCAAAAAAATCGATTTAAAAAATTAATTCGTGGACTGATGCCACTCACATCGATAAATCTTTTCGCAATATCTTCTTAAAATATTCCACAGTTTCTCCGCCAGGGGACGTAGATGCACTTCTTATTTTTGTCAATATCTGTACTTCTACGAGTCCGATTTGAAAAAGTCCTTCTTTGTTGGATAGTGTTTTCCGTGTTACATGTTTTTCATATAATTTCAAAAATTTCAAGTAATTCATAGACTTTCCGCTAGGGGCGTAAGGGTAAATTCGTTTCCCCCTATATATCTGCTTCTAAATCTCCGATTTGAAAAAAAAATAATTCTGGAACGGATACAGCTCCTGATGGGAAATCGTTTGCACATAATTTCTAATTTTTGTAAAAACATGGTTTCGCCACCATGTGACGTAAGCCTTAATTTCCGCTTCTGATGTATTTGCAACAAAATATGAGCTTCTAAAATCTCGATTGAAAAAAAGTGGTTTCTTGACTGATACTACTCATGTCGACAAACCTTTTAGGCAGACTTTCTTCTTAAAGTAATGCATGATTTCTACGTCAGGGGGTGTAGATATATATATTATTTTTGTCAATATCTCAACTTCTAAGGGTCTGATTTAAAAAATTCCTTCTTTGTTGGATAGTGTTTCCGATGCGAAATGTTTTTTCTATAAATTCAAAATTTACTAGTAAATCGTAGACTTTCCGCTAGGGGACACAAAGGTAAATTGCGTTTTCGGCGTTATTTGTGTCCTAAAACTCCGATTTGAAAAATTCTTCCTGTATCGCATACAAAACCTGATGGAAAATATTTTTCACAGAATTTCTAATGTTTGGTAAAGAATGGTTTGCCCACCAGGTGCATAAGTATCAATTTCTGCTTCAGATGTATTGGTAGCAAAATCTGGGATCCTGAAAACTCGACTAAATTTTTTCTTGGACGGATACCGCTTGTATGGATAAACCTTTTGATAATACTTTCTTCCTAAAATAATGCATCGTTTTCCCATCAGGGGACGTAAATAAACATCTTATTTTTGTCGATATCTCTGTTTCTAAAAGTTCGTAACCTCACGATTCCGTTTGCAGCAATATCTAAGTGATTAAAAACCAGATTGAAACTATTCTCTCTTTCGTCAGACCTATTGTTTTCCATACCGGTTCCATTGACATTGCATAACTTTGATACATTTAATTTGCGTCAGAATATATTCAAAAGAGGTACTTATTACACCCGAAAATTCGATGTCATCTTTCTTGTTTTTCATTTGAGAAGGATTTGATTAGCACCTGGTTATGTTGGACGAAATGCACCATATACTACGCACGTATTGAATTCTTTGTCTTCAAATATCAATGCTTTCCATGGAATACACAATGGAAATGTGTCCCGTTGGGGATCTCTGAAGTCCCTGTATCGATCTCTCCCGAAGGAGAGGGGGTCACAGAGATTTAGACACAGAAACTACGGTAAAGCCCTCTCAACATTTGAAACGGCCTTGAGGTTCAAAACACTGAAAATAACACAGTACATACACTCTCTCATTTATACTCAAAACGTATTTCGCAAATAAAAAGCAGAACAACAGATATCATTGGCATTACATCGCCGCTCCGAAAGCAGGTAGGCTCCTGAAAATACTCACAGTTCCAAAGTGAGTTAAAAAACCTTGAAGGCAGTAGGAGGCAAATCCACTTCCACAACACAAGGGATATTCCTGTGCGCACCAATGACCCACTTTCTTGAAATACGTAACACAGCATATAAAATTTCAAGGAAATTGCTAATATAGAATCCATATTTTTTTCTTTATATGTTACTGACATATTTGACCCTTCACAGGACATAAGTATCGCAACCAAATGGCTCTCATATCTTTCTGCGCTCGCCAAAACCAATATACCACGGTGATTCAAACGTCATTGCCGTTTTCTGACAATTGATGAAAACTGTATAAATGAACAGATATAAATACTTAATCTTCAAAATTGGATACGTCGTGCTAGATGATCCTACATTATCCTGCTGTCATGTTTTGGTTACCTTCAGAAAAATTCTTTGGTTTCGACGCGAAAAATATTGGAATCTTAATTTCAGCATCCTGAACTTTTATGAAATATTTCTCAACGTAAAAAAATTGCTATGAACCGAAATATATGGTAGTCCGAGGGCCCAAGTTTCGGACTATAAGCACGGTGGGGTATTAGCACAAAACCCTCTAGTTTCTGTACTCTTTCCTTTAGTTGACCGGTTATTATCCTGTTTGGGGATAACTTGTTTGTGTTTAACTGGATCAGGATACATTCGGCTTAAAGAAGCATACATCCGCTCGAACTGACCACGGTACGCCTGGGCATTAATGCCGCCGCCATATGGAACAAATTCCTGGTTAATGCGGCCCTCAGACTACTACCATACACAGCCCATCAATTTGTGCTAAAATTGTACCATTTTTGGGACAATTGCTGATGGTGTTTTGGTATGTAACCATTATTTTCTTATGTCAGGATTCAAAAACAAAATATTCACTTTTCATCACATGTCCTAATTCGCCTAAAGAAACAGTTCTCCTTGGGATTTTCAAGCAATTGGCAACACCAAATCACTCGTCGCTGAGGTTTAGCAGCAGTTGTTTCACAGGTGTATTTCCCGACAGTTTCTGTGCGTCTTCCCGAAATTGTGCTGTTAGAGAACAATTGTGAACTGAGGTATTCCAAGCTCATTTGACAGTTATCGTGTGTTTGTGCTTGGATTTGATTCAGAGTTTAAGCGTATCGTTTTAGTTTTTTTCCGTCGGGTCTACCAGAACGTGCTTTGCCTTCAAGGCTGCAGTAACCATTCTTAAATCGCTGACACCAAAATCTTGCCGTTCTATCAGAATCTGCTCCTTCCCCTTCCACATTACAAATGTCCCTAGCTGGAAAAGCTTTCTTTTTTTAAAAGGAAAATATTGACATCCTCGGATTTTTAACGAAAGCCCCCAACACCATTCGGATTTCTCGTTCAAAGCTCTGGACAGAGAACAAATCTTTTCTCTGATTAGCTACTGAGTATCGAGGCAAATATCAGTCTCCTGCCAGAACACTGTGTAAACGGCATTTTTTTTTCTTTTTTACCAGGTGCCTTACATGTAAAATACAAAAAATTATGAATAGCTTTGCTCTGTGAGAGAATTGGTTGTTCCTCTAGGAAATTTCTGTTTTCCCGTATGTGCTGTCTGTTTTTCTTCAGGTTCCCTCTTCCTCTGTCCTTTCTGCGTTTGCTGCGGCTGGATGTTGATTGATAACGTTATTGCTCGGAGTGTAATTTTGCTGTAGGTAAGTATGTAGGTCAGTCTCTAACTTCATTACTTAACGGGAAACCGTATACTCTTTGCACTCTGATTCTTCTGTACTTTTCTTTCATGCTATCCTATCAGGGCGCTCAGTTCCCACTTTTTTAATTTTCCAATTTTCACATGATAAAAAGCGCTTCAGGGCTCTAAACCTAAGATAGTAACGTTGCGTTGCGTTTTAATTGAAACTGAATTAGTGGACATTGTGTATGTACTCTAAGATTCTCCTGGTTGTAGTAAATTTAAGAAGCAATAAACATGAGCTTCATTCGAAATCATATGGTTGTTTAAATTTAGAAACAAAGTTTCCTTTTTCGACTTCATTTCCAAATCTACCGCAAAGGATCAGCCAAGCTCATCATCTTTCTTGGACGGTCAGTAACAATCTTTCTGCTAAACAATGTGTGCGGTTGGCTGTAGTTCCGAATGCACACAAGAAAGGATTACTTTTACTACCGTATGCATTACACACGACGCATAAATCAATAAAGGTATAAAAACACAATTATTATTTTATTTTTCTTCAGGGTTGGGTGTTTGGAAAGATATAACATTTTATGAGAAAAATTAATTCAGAAATAATTCAATTTTTTTATCTGCCCACCACATCGAATATTAAAGCTGCCGAAAGAAGTATTTAAAATTTTTGTATGGCTAATTATTTAAATTTAAATTTAGAAGTTATACACACTGACGGAAAAAAATACCAACACCACGAAAAAATAGTTGTAGAGAAATGAAATGGCGGCAATACATCTGTATAGGTAACATATTAATTCGAATAATGTTTCAAGATCACAGCTTATTGTAAGAGCGAGAAGAGCCATTTTAAATGTGAAATGCTGGTATATTAATAACCGGTGTAACCGCTAGAATGTTGAATGCAAGCACGCAAACGTTCATGCATTGTGTCGTACAGGTGCTGGATGTCAGTTTGTGAATGGAGTTCCATGCCTGTTGCACTTGGTCGGTCAATACAGGGGCGGATAATGCTGGTTGGGGGTGACGCTGGAATTGTCGTCTAATGATGTCACATGCGTGCTCGATTGGTGAAAGATCTGATGATCTAGCAGGCCACGGCAACATGTCGACAATCTGTAGAGCACGTTGGGTTACAACAGCGGTATGCAGGCGAGCGTTATCCTGTTGGAAAACAGCCCCTGGAATGCTGTTCATGAATGACAGCACAACAGGTTGAATCACCAGACCGACGTACAACTGTGTCGTCAGGGAGCGTGGGATAACCACGAGAGTGCACCTGCTGTCATAGGAAATTGCTCCCCAGACCATAACTCCAGGTGTAGGTCCAGTGTGTCTCGGCCGCAGACAGGTTGGTTGCAGGCGCTCACCTGGCATCCTTCTAACCAAAACACACGGCCATCACTGGCACCCAGGCAGAACCGCCTTTCACCAGAAAACACAACAGATCTCCACTCCGTCCTCCAATGAGCTGTAGCTTGACACCACTGACGTCGCAAACGGCAGTGGTTCGGAGTAGGTGAAATGCACGCTACAGGGCGTCTGGCTCGGAGCTGTCCTTTAAGTAACCGATTTGTAACAGTTTGTTGTGTCACTGTGGTGGCAACTGCAGCTCGAATTGCTGCCGCAGACGTCGTACTTTGCGCCACGGCCATACGCCGTACACGACGGTCTTCCCTCTCAGTAGTGCCACGTGGCCGGCCGGAACCCGGTCTTCTTAAGGCAGTACCTTCCCTTGACCACCGCTGCCAACAATCATGCACAGTGGCTACATTCCTGTCAAGTCGTTCTGCAATATTGCGGAACGAAATTGCACCTTCTCGTAGCCCTATTACACGACCTCGTTCGAACTCCGTGAGCTGTTGATAATGGCTTCTTCGTCTTCTTAAAGGCATTCTTGACTAACATCAGCACCCTACGTCGAATCTCAATGGCAACTAACGCTCACGAACGTTACACCACGTATATACAGCAAAATTGCTTTGCATGTTCCGAGGGGTGCTACTAGCGCCACACGTATGCGCCGAGCGAAAAATTTGCATAGACGTCATCTTACAGATGTACTCTCACCGCCTACCAAATGCCGTTTATCTAACACAACCCCTTCTTGGTGTTGGGATTTTTTCTCCGTCAGTGTAACTTCCAGAACATCCCGTTGACAGAAAAAAGTTCGTTATCAGGTTTAATTCCACGCACTGAAATTGCTAAAAATGTGATTAACTGCACTGTGGATTTGACATGAAAGTAAAGTTTGAAGATAACAACCTTCCAAAAATGATATAATAAATTCGTGGTAGCGATGTGATCTAATGATTGAGACAATATTCTGTGAACAAAAAGCAAGTTAATATTACGAACACAAATTCCTTAAGAAATACTATTTTGATTTCCTACTACCCATACAATTTAATCCTGAAGACACATGTTGACATCTAACCAACGGAAAATTATTTATCACTGCGGGCAAATTAAATTACAATTAAATGTTATTAGTTTTTGGAAAGTTTAAGCACGACCTATCGATATTCTATGAGAACTGCTTTCTGCACGAAGTATTTACATACTAAGTGAAAAATTCTTATCTTAATCTAAAAAATAAATAAAATAAAAATTAAAAAAAAACGTTACGAATTTTTTTCTGGAGCGGTTTCTGTCACCATTCTGTCTCGTACTTTGTTCTAGTACGAGATAGAATGGTGGTACTCTGGCGGTGTTTGGCGACTACAGAACTTTTAAAGCCTTGGAACGCCTGTTTTTTTAGTAGACATTTTAAAAAAGCATTTTAAAAAATGGAATATTTCATTAAAATTAAAAAAAAAGTGCGTTTTTCAACATCACAGAAAACGAGTATGAACAGCTAATACGGAGGTGCACTTTAAGTTGCATATTTATGTGTCGACCTCAGGAAATTGTGAGGGAAATCGTTTTGAAATAGGAGCGGAGAGGAGATGCCTGCAAAAACACTCAAAATAAAAATAATAAGTAGCATTGTTCAAATGCGAACCTCAATTATCTAGTTTCGTAAGATATTTAAATTATTGTAAGTATCAGTATGTGTTATAGATATACACTCGATAAAGGTACAGAAGCGCAGTTATGTCAAAGACAGAAGTATATGTGAAAGTGAAGTACAGAATAAAAAATATTACAAGGAAAATTGTATGGCACACGAAAGCAAACATGAACCTACAGTGAGACAAAATATCTAAAATGTAAAAAAAATCCTAACCGTATTGTAAATAGAAGAATCAAAAGATAAAAGTTGCTACAGGAAAAAGGTTTAATTTTAGAAGAGAAAACTAAACTGCGACCCCAAACTTACATAGGATCAAATACATTTCCTTCCACAACAGCCTTGAATACTTTAAAACTTAGAAGGCTAACAACGGCCCGCAGTGCTCTCCTTGCGATATTGTATTATATAATATCGCAAGGGAAGCACTGAGATATTATATAATACAAATCCTGAAATATATTCTTTCAAAACCCGAATACAATAGAAATTTAAACAAAAAGAACCATCTTTTTTAATGGGCTATTTCCCAAAACCGGTATTACAGATTCGTATGAGAATTTCTTTTCACGCTTCCGTCTCTCTCGCCCCCTGATTGACTGATGCATAAGCCCCTTGGGCTTATGCATCAGCCAATCTCTTTTGGGCTTATGCATTAGCCAATCTCTTTTAAACTGTTTGTAGCTTCAAAGCACCCTACCTTCTTAAGCTTTTCTACGCATTCCGACAATTATAATGGTCCCTTCGAGTACACATCTTTTGTTTTCAGCTGACGTTAACGAGATTCTACTCTTACTTGCTTTGTAGAGGGCAGCTCTACAACCGTTAGTTACCCAAGGCAAAAGCAATGACAATAAAATTCAAGGATTTATTTGCTTTGGAAAAGCAGCTCAAGAAGCGAAAGTTACCTAAGTCAAAAGCAATAACAGATGAAAGAAAGTGCATACAGCACTTATTGCACAGTCCTTTAATAGGCTGAAACGAATTGACTCGGGCTTAGCAAAATGGGCTGAAATCAGCTCGAACAAATACATTTGCTGTCTGCGAAGCGCGTTAAACGCGGCTGGAATAAGTGTTCAGTCTGAGCATTAGAAAGCTAAAAAATCACTTTCTAATGCTCAGGCTAGAAAGTGTTGCTTTTTTCTTTAGTTTTGTTATTCATTCTGATTATCTTTTTACCAATCTTTTTTGCCTGATTACGTGCTAAAATGGCTATAAATAACAATATCGACAAAGCAAAGAGAGGAGGAGCCGCGGATGGATTAGTGGTTAGCGAGTCAGACTGTCAATGCAAGGTCCTCAGGCTCGACCCTGGACTGATGGTGTGATTTACTAACAATCGCTGAATATACGCCGTGCATCGGACGATTACGTTAAATGACAGGTCCCAGGTTGGACTCACCGGTTAAATAGGTATCATCTCCTACGCCCCTCCCCTTACTTTTCCTCATCCCTCTATGAGCAACATCGTACTCGTACGGTGGCGCCATCTACTCTGCTCTAATCTCACTACAAACTGTTCTGTCAAAGTCACTAGACTTGATTTCATTCCTTCCGTTTCTGTGTCCTGCCCAAAAGGCGAATTCGCTGTAGGTGGCTGGGACCTAAAATCTACTTACTGTGGACAGAAGTCCTACAAGAAAATGACAAATACTTGCCACAGCTATCAGTTCCCTAAGAGATGAGAGGGGGACTAGCCCATCCCCATCCTTCCGTGGATCTGAAGTGTTGCAGAGCAAATAATATCTTACCAATGACTGTATTTAAGCTATTTCCTGAAAGTTTAAAAAATGCACTTATTTGGTCAGAAAAGGTAACAAAATGTAACAAAAAGGGAAAAACATCATCTTCACAATTGGACACAAGCACGTTGCACCCTTAATAACAGCAAAATGTTTACATTTGAAATTGGCTTTTTCACAAAAAAATGTTTCGTATTTCTAAATTATTCACTTCGATATCTTGCAACGAAGTGGGAATCTGAAAAGGAGGTTTTAGGGCTTTTGAAAAGAAGAAGCTTGAAAATTGATTTTACCTGGGCGTTATATGCAGGAAAAGAACAGAGGAAAACTTACAGAAACTCGGAGAGTGACACATTTCCTTTAAATGTTACATATGCTGAATATTAATCATTTTAATTAGATTGATTTGTATTTGAAATCGATTTCTTAAGGAAAATATTTTATATTCTTTTAATAATCATTTTCACTACCTGCTTGTGAGTAATTTATGATACACAAATGCATTTATGTTTCATAAATCTTAGTCTGCCGCCTGATTTTGAAAATGCTTTTAAATAAGATTGTTTTGAACATATGGAATCATGGCACATTCGAGATGTTTCTGATGTTTTTCCATTTATTTTTTTCGCCCAGATTCCATGTTCTTTAAGTCCTTTCCTGCGTCCCTACATTCTTTCCTAAAGATGGATCTTATTGTTCTCCATCCTGCGATTTTTTATGCTCGCCGATTTCTCTTCCACCATTCCGCCTGTTTCATTCTCCGGTTCTATGTGTGATCACCCAACTTGTGTACCAGCATTCAGGTATTTCACGCTGCACATTGCGCTGACCGAAGTTTCGACGCCATTCGTAGGTATTTTCATATTTACATCGATGACTAGAATTTTCCCCAATCCTAGGATGACCCCGCCTACACTCCACATGCTCACAGTTGGTATTCTGTCAGCTGTCATTTTCGTGTACGGAAACATTTTGCGTGTAACTGTGCTTTCGTCGCCCTTGGACTCTTTCTTGTGCATTGCTGCGTTTTTGCCCTTTTATCATGTTTTTCAACCATGTGCTCCGATTGTTTCCTTTTTGCAAATTTGTTTGGCTGTGCGGCAAAGTTTTCGTGTGACCCGAGCAGGGACTTTGTAGTTTGTTGCTCTGTATTGTTTATAACATCTTTGTTCGTGTCCCTCACGGTGCAGTGGCGGTGTGGGTGACAGTTATTGTGTGTTACCCGTGTTATCTGTATGTTTCATGTTCATTTTACGCGTTTCATGTTTCACTGTGTCTATTTGTTCATGTTTCTTATTTCTTCGTTTGTAATAAACAGAGAATCAGATTTACCCATCACTCAGGATTTTAACCTCACAGAAGATCATTTATCAGAATATTTCAAAGAGTTCTTCTTTTTAGGTGACAATGCGTTCTCAACATGAGGATGACGAATCATCCGAATCAAAGGCAGGTTCTTTGTTACAGGAAAAAGTCTGAGTCTGTTTTATGAAATACGTGTGAAACCTTTATAAATGAGTGCTGAGTAGCAAAGATGGTAATGTCTCTTCATGGTGGCGTTAATTTTATAAAAGTAATTTACACAAGCCTAACGTTTTGCTCTTTACAAATAAGAAACAATGCAATTTCTGAAACTTTATGACAGAAAAACCATGCAGTTTGGACCGGTAGATTGTTTGACACGCTCGTTCGTCAAGCCCTGCAGCCGATATTCGACGTGCTGTGTCATCGGGCACGGACGTCGTCATAATGAACCGACTTTGAAACAGAAGGTTTCATTTTGGAAACTTGCGCAGTAGACAAACATTTTTTGAATGCCTTGGATGGCCCTCAATCGCAGAGCTCGTCTGGCTTAGTGCCGAAGTCATGCAAACTGGGGTCACGAATGGGCCACTCTCCTCTTCAGTGATAAATCCCTTTTCTGTCTGGTTGCTGACGATCGACGGATCCGTGCATGTTGTCACGATGCAAAGCAGAGGGATCCTGGTTCGATCGCGACCGCCACACCTGCCGTTCGGCAGGCATCATGATATGGGGTGCTTTTGCGCATGACAGCAAATCCCCAATTGTCCTCATCACGGGAACACTGACAGCTGCACGAAACGTGGGGGAGGTTATGCAGCCCACTTTGATACCGTTCCTGAATGTCCGACAGCACCATAATTACCACCAAGATAACGATCATGTATATACCGCTGGGATCTCCAGACAATGTTTGCAACATGTACAAACACTGCCATGGCCAGCAAGATTGCCCTGTTTATCCCAAATCTAAAACCTGTGCGACCACATTGGATGTCGTCTGAAGTCGAATCGACCTGCTCACGCTCTCGATGGAATATGCGAACAAGTAAACTGTTGTTTGTGTTTATTCGTTAGAATGATATCCGTCGAGTATGTGACTCATTGCCAGGTATAGCTGCCTTTATTGATGTTCGTGTTGGTGCAGCCAGTTACTTAGGCGTACCCATAATGCTGCATTATCTCACCTGATATACACTGTACGTAGCTGAAAATAAAAGCAAAACAAACCCTTATGAATTCCTATCTGCATGCTCAATTTCACCTCTCTATTCTCACACCTTCTACGTGGGATAATTTCTATGTACAGTAGTGTATTATTGTTTGTTTTTACATTTTTAATTTTTCAATAAACTTTTGAAACATGTTCAGGGAATATCATGCGTTGTCGTAAAGTAGGATAGGTATTTCTCAAAACAAAAGCTTTTTGTGAGTAGGTCTGTTGGTTTCCTAAATCTAGCTTCTCGTTAGTGGTTCTTTAGCAAACGATAGAGTATCTAGTCAAGTTTATCTGCTCATATATAAAATCTTTGACATCTGAAATCTAAGTTAATTGAACAAGTATTTTTACCTTTTTGGTAGATTTTTGGTAGAAACGAGAAATTAGGAGGTTCAATAATAACGAACAGGATGTTTTTTTAATGAGATATGGAACAATATAATTAGCCACTTTCCAACGTGGTGCATTGGTTAGCACTGGAAATATAGGTATTTTCAACTAACTTTAACGGCTATAGCTTCATCAATGCGAAACATAAAACTGGTTTTTTTTTCAGTACTTCAAAATTTTGGGCACTGCTAATCTCCATATGTATGTTGCATCACTTATGCTGAGCTGGTTTTGCACTTCTGCACCTTGTATTCATATTACGTATTCGTGACTTAAAATTCATCTAATTATCAACAAGCATTGAAAAAAGTCTATGGAAAATATTCGCGTGATGAATGTACCTTAAAATATCTGAGGCGATTTGAAACAAGTGAATCCAGTACTTTTGTTTGAATAAACAGTTAGAAAGAAATATTTGCCGATTAGTGCATAGTTGTATTTTTGTGGTAGTTTTTTTGTTTAACTAAGTGTATCAGACCATGTTGCAGACAAGTTACAGTAGCCGACAAGCATGCGGCTCTTCTTCCAATATGAGAATATGAAAATAAATATTGGGCGCTTCAAAGATTTTGGATTGAAGCGGTAGTAATATTTGCAGCACATTTTTTTTTGTTTCAGGTTTCCGTCCGCCATTTGAAAAATTCAGATAGCCATTTAGGTTAATCTTTGTCACCTGAGCCACATAATGATGATGGTGCGCACTTAAACATGTGCACTTAAACATTTAGTGGTGCTACACAGCCCGACAGAAAGTAACTATTTGTCACAATACAATAGAAATTTGCTTTTGCCGAATATCTTATTATAAATTATTATCAAAAGAAATTACTGCAAAATCAACTTCCTAAATATGTTATCTGTTTTACAATAATACATATGAATGACTTTTCCTTAAGGTATGAGAAACTCTGTAACGAAGGCTAAGATCATTTCCAACCTATTATCAAAACTAAAAAACTAACCTAATTGTAAAATCCTGTAGACATCCTGATTGTTAGTCACCATCGACCAGCCGCCGGAAAATAAATCTACATGAATGATATTGATAAATCTTGACGGACATATCAACGCATATTTGTTTGAAATCGCAAAATATTAGAATATTTTAGGGGAGGATAAAATTCCTTCCTTGGTCAGTTACGCACTGCTGGCCACCCAAAATGTAACACCAAGAAGGACACGAGATAGCAAAGCCAGATTTAATGGAAACATAACAACAGATACAAAGATGAAACGATTGAGCTTACAGGCCCGTGCGCCGTGCGGAACACGCAGATATCAATAGTTCGTGTGGCCCACATGACTGGCCATAACGGCCGCTACACGCCGCGGCATCGAACGAAAGAAACTTTGGATATGGGCTTGGGATATGTCGGTCCAGGCTGCTTTCACACGTTGCAACAGTTCATCAGGCGTAGCCGCGGGTGGTGCTTGCCGGGCCACTCTGTTGCCGATCAGCGACCACACGTGTTTGATGGTCGAAATATCGGGAGAACAGGCGGGCCACGGCAGCAGTGACACCTGGTGGGCCGTGAAGAAGTGTTGCACGATGCGTGCCAGGTGCGGGCGCGAATTGTCCTATTGAAACGTGGCCGCTAGCAGGTCCTGCAGGTAAGGGAGGACTACAGGCTCCAAAACGTCGGAGATGTAGCGCTGGCTGTTGAGTGTACCGGCGATGCGCACCAGACGGGTGCAGGTGTCATATCAAATTGCGCCCCAAAACATAACGCCAGGCGACGGACCGGTATGGCGATGCATAATGCAGGCGTCATACAGTCTCTCGCGCGGTGCCGCCACACGCGGATCCTACCATCGTGGTGTTGCAGGCAGAAGCGGGTTTCGTCGGAGAACCGAATGCTGTACTATTCCGTTGTCCAAGTGCGGCGTTCAACGGCCCACTACCGCCGCACTCGCCGGTGGTGTAACGTCAATGGTAATCGGAGCAATGGGCGCCGTGCGACAAGTTCTCGCTCCTGCAGACGACGTCGAACGGTACGTGCTGACACAGGTTGCTGCGCAACACATCCTAATTTCTGCGCTAACGTTCGTGATGTGGCGGAGCGAGCCGTCAATGCCCGCCGCACAACATACCGGTTCTCTCGTTCGGTGGTGTGACGCTCCTGCGGCAATCGCTCACGTCGGTCCGTCCGTCCCTGCTGCAACCACCGAATTCATACTCGCCTCAATGTGGTGGGATGTCCCACACAGGCGCCGATGTCTCGGTACGATAAACCGCTGCACATGTCCGGCAGTAAAGCACAATCCCACTACTTACACCTCGCCTTCTGTGCACCCTTCTTATAGTGCTTCTTGGTGGCGTGCCGGGCTCACATGATTTGCATATGTCTTGCAATGCTAATCGTTTGTATGTCCTCTCACAGGCGATACATGCTGCGACTTTCAGGCCAATCGGTGGTTCCTTCTTGTTGTTGCATTTTGGGTGGCAAGCAGTGTATTTCTCGGTAACTCTCTACGCCATCCTCTGAGCATGAGATGAGATCAAGAGTCAAAGAAAAAGTCAGGCAAATCCTTTTTCTCCTCTATCTTTCCATGTATCCTAATTTTTTTCTGTGTCGAAATGTGTGACAAAGCAGTAACTTTTAGTTTTGTGTAGGTAACGTGAATAGTTGTTAATGGTATAGCTTTGTGTTCTTTATTTTTTGGTTTTCTCATTCCCAGTAGAATATAGAGAAACAAAATCAGAAGGTATATTAAATTATTTATACGGCTCCCAATAACCTTGAGAGATGTTTTCTCCTGGGTATATTTATTATGCATCTTCAAGATTATGGGCTCACCCCCATACAGAAATCGTGGATGCTTTACTAATATAAGCATTTTCCTGGCCCTGTGTTCAACTGTTGTCTTAGGCTCTGCATATAAGAATCAGAAATTATTTTTAAACAGGAGAGAAAAGGTGGGCGTTTTCATTTTTTCATACTTTCGAATCTCTATATTTCACTATATAAAACCGTCTGCCTCCGTGCGTAGGATGGATACGTTAAGCCGTCGGACAGTCGGTACTGACCCCCAGTAATAAATAAGGGCGTTTCCTCCCCCTTTCTACTTTGCTTCCGTGTCACTTTCCTATGGGGCGCTCTAGCTCAAATCTCCTAGTTTCCTATTTCTAACGGTTGTTTAAGACCTCCCTTTCTAAAATCCTCTACATATGATCTGATAAGCGGTGATACGTACAAACTGGTAATACGTATTTCTTCTTACTCTTGGTTTTGTGGTTTCGATTGGCGCCTAGACAGCTGTGGCTGTGTTAGCTTTGTAGTATTCTGTCTCACGAAAAAACAGGAATATCGATGCTTTAATCTCCCTTTTTCTTCTCTCTTAAATCCCTTCATTCTAGATATAAATGTTGTTTTTGTTTTATAGGTATTGATATTTTCGGAAATACGTATGCATTTCTAAATCGGAAAGTGGTACGCCTTTCTTGAGAAAGTGTAAGTATGATTTTTTGTTTGTCCTTGCAGACTTTCGTCGACAATTACTTTTATATGACGAGCTGTTTTAAATTGCAGGGTGCGTATGAGCGAAGGAATTTGAAGAAAAAATGCTTTAATAATGGGTGGCAACTAAAATATTCATTCTGCAGAGAAAACTAGTTTTTGAATACTTGTATATGCTTTGTTTATCTCGTTCAATTGAATTTCTGAAGCTATTTTGCGCATTACATATTGCAATTTTTTATAACTTAAATCCCAACCCTCACTTTCGGGCAGATTTACTTGGACAAGGCAGCGGCCAGCGTGACATGAACGAACTGAGTGCTAAGAATCACGGGAAGGCTGGACTAAGCTGCCATCCAAAAATTCGAAAACATGTAGGAGTGACATGGAGAAGACTTAGTAAGATAGGCCGTTGTGGAAGGAACTTCGGGAGACCTTCATCCATCAGTCGTTTGATAATGTTTTTTTCTAATATGATGATGATATTGCATATTTATATGCTTTATAAAGAGTTGTGTACATAATAACATCTCGGTTACCAAAATGTGACCGGAATTCGTTGGGATGTCTTTGAACAACGAAACATGGCTATGCGTGAATGGAATACGAGATTACACATACAATACAAATTTTGTAAATGTCAATCCGTTTTGACTATTCATATTCAAACGGTGCTCACCGAAGACGTGCAACCGGGTACTTAATTACAAACTTTGGTTTTTAGTGTAACGATCGCACCTTTTAAAGAAATTGTGAAACTTAGCGTCCACTAATTCCTGCAAGTGAGCGTAAATTTTTGAAAAATGCTATTGGTCTTGCTCACGGGCACCATATTTCGTATCCATAAAATGCCAATTCTGGAGCAGGTGATATGTCGTGTGGCTGCCCTCCTTCACAAAAGAATTGCCCAGTGAACCTCCATTGGATTTGATAATAAATTTAGCAGTCTGCCGAGTCAGTGCCAATCAAGATATATTCCAATAAGTAATAAATATTTTGCCTGCTACGTAGAAACATTAAGGGCTCACATGAGAATTTTTTCGGTGACGGGAGGGTACCGACTGAAAATGGAATTTTTTCGAAATATTCCATGACAGATTAAAAGTTAATGAAGAATGAAGAAAACATAAAAGCATTTTTTCAAATATAAGCTAGTGCATTTTTATTAAATTAAAACATGTTTTTCCAATGCAAGTTACTTTTTAACAAAACTTTCGGGGGACGCTCCATGTTATTCTCTAAATACGGCCGGGAGCAGCATCATAACTTTTTATATATTCGGCTGCTGATTTGGAGCCCTTTCCTCTGATCAGCTACCGCTCTACTCACAATTTATTCAGCCCTGTTTCAGTTATGATTAATTACACAACATACACTCATTCGGTTTGCTATTCCGTTTTTTACCGGTTACTTTGCCATGTTTCGTAGTTAAAATTTGGCTGTAAAGTAAACGTGATTTTACTGCAACACTGAATGGAATTATATAATTTAATACAACTTGTATAAGCATAATATGACGCATACATTAATTGAATATAACGTCATTTAGCTTTATGTTTTCCGGGCAGTAAAATAATCGTAAAATTAAATTCATTTGGAAAGTGAAAGTAACTTTTTTAATACTTCTCTCACTGGGACATTCATGATCAACAAGGTGGTGTCACTGGACAGAGACCAGCCATTGCACTTTGACTGGTTGAAGTCTGCCATATCCACTAAAAGTGGATGATTGGAGTGCATAATTTTTGGCAGCAAGGGATGCGTGCGGGTCCCTTATTTACAAAATATGAATGTTCTGAAGGAAACGAATTGAAATGCTGAGCTTTGAAACAAAAATGATCTTCAGTTAAGTGCAATATAAAAAGTCAGTGGAACAGTAAAGATTCAGTCCTCCATTGGAGACAGGTCTATTGGGAAAACGTGTTTGTCAAATAACCATGGTAGTCAAAGGTCAGTAAATGTCTAATGTTGTATTAGTATCAATAATATTATTATTAATACTGCTCTAAATTATACTTAACTGCATAATAATTCATGTACTAATTATAGGTATTTGACTTGGTGTAAAATAAGGGAAAGAGTTTAACTTTTCATAATTTTCGTAGCAATATGTCATATTCAGAATATTGAACAAATGATAAAAATCTTAAGAAGCAGGGTTTCTGTTAAGTATAAAATTCAAATAATTTCGGTGAGCAAAAAGAGTCATAAGCTATTGTTCAAAATTTCAGATGCATAGGTTAACTAGCAAATTTAAAATAATTGACTTAATATATTAAAAATTGTGTTAAACTTTAGGTTTTAAATATGCCGGTGTAATCATTATGTGTTAAATAATATTTTCTTTCCCTATTGTTGAAGAAGGAATTTTCCTTTTAGGTTTTTTTCACTTTGACCGTTCCCATGTGTTTCATGGTTGAGGAAATTTTCGCAGTATGAACAGGCTCGGTGTCCCCTTCGCCCTCAAGGGAGAGGAACACCAGATTATTAAGAGATCGCTTTAAGGCACAATTTGTAGAGTGTTCGAGTGAGTTTTGTCTTTGAAAATAAAGAAATGAAGAAGGCGTGACATTAATATATATCTTGTGTTTTCCAGGTGTACATTTCTCTGAGGTGGCCTTTCTTTAAAGGAAAAGCCTTTTTAAAGAACAAGACTGCTTTAATAGCCTTTGCCATAGAGTCCTAGGAGTGTTGTGAACCTTCGCATCAGTTTTTAAGCATAAACGAATCAGAAATAATGTGTCGTTTTGTGTTTAAACAGTGCATCAAACAAGCGCACCATTGTTTGATACCTGCTAAATTCAGTGTTCATTAACAAAGCGTCCTAGAGTGTTATCATAGAGAAGCAAATTCAAACTACATTTTTTAATCTGTAGGGAAAAGTTTAAAAGTTATTCAGCGCGGTGTTGTGGTGAACTGTGAAGTATAGCGGAAGACATCAGTGTTTTTACAGCACGGACGGCATGATTTTGGGGTTGTCACAAACAGAGTCATGTTGGCCCACTGAGAAGGCAAACTCCAGAAATGGCCCGCTTTTCGGTATCCTTTCTTCTAGATTGTTTGGAAAGAAGGAATATTTATTTTGGTAGTTATGAATAATAACTGTTAACTTCATTTGAGTTTTATAGTGTATCGTCTGCTTAAAACTCTCTTCTCTTGAAAAAAAAGGAATTTATTTCTATGTTTTTTGGGCGTTAGCTTTAAAATGGCAAAACAAAATCATTCGGTGAAAAATATGCTACCTAACCAAGAACGCATTTAAATATAGAAGTTAAGGGTATTCATTGGACTTAGAGCCGAAGGGTCATTGTTCTGCCCCACCCTCCTTTTGTAATCCTGAAAAGGGATTAGTAACAATTTTTATGTAGCTTCATCTCCACTCCCTTATCCATACTGAGCATAGAGAACAAAGCAAATTTTCCGCTGAGAAATTTCGAAATCCCTGTCCCTATCCCATTTATCTTAAAAGAAACCACATTTTACCGATACTGGTTAATGAATAAAAAAAAAGACGTCTGCACCAGGAGGTGTCACGAAAACCGTTGAACCGTGAACGTTCACTGACTAAATAAATATAATTATCTGGTACAAAACCCCATTTTGAGTCCGGTTTGGTATGGTACATTCATCATGAGTGGATTTTAAACATTCTTTCACCCTTCAATTTCTGTTTAAGTTTGTTTACAACTGACTTATTTCTACAATGCATATTTCAACAGTACTCTCTTATCCAGGAGTTAACAGAATTTCTTCATAAGGTAATTTATGAGGTGTCCCCCTGTTTGTAAATGTGTTTTTACAGTGTACCACAATACTAAAATTGAAGGTCTACTAAATCGTACAGAATATCCTAAGATAGATTTTATAATGAAATTTAGAATAACAAAAAGCAAAATCCAAAACAGACATCGACATAAAGCAAAAATGAAGAACTAATTTATGTGTATATGTATGTATTCTCTATGTTGGTATGTCTTACACTTTAAATTAGCGTAATCTAAAATTTCTAGTTTTTTCCTTTCTTTTTTAGTCGCTCAGAATTTTACAAGAATATTTGATATTTTTAAATTTCAATCTACGATCTATAAAAAGTCCATTCCTAAGACAAACATGTAAGCAAGGTTTCACTACATTTCTACTTTAAAATGCTTCCAGTAGAGCGTTATTTTATGTTTCAAAGTAGCAATAGAACAGGTGATTTTGCAGTCTCCGATCGGAATATTTACGTTTCTGTTCTATGTCAATGGATTTCACGTTCTTTCGCAGCATCAGATTCCAACCTTATAAAGAAGAATAAATTAAAGCAATCCATGCGAGCTACTAAATTTATATTTGAAAAAAGAACATTTCTCTCATAAACGCAAGTTTAATTTTCCCATTACTAAATTTTTTTAGTTCACTTATATGTAATTTATATTCCTTTTGTTTCAACTTTCACAATCACAATTCTTCAATGAATTTGCTTTCCGTAGAATATCTGAAAAATAAATTATTAAAAGATATAGTCAAAAAGAAAGTTGCTTTAGTGGGCATTTTATTTCTATTCTACGCCAAGATTTTTCGGATATTTAGTATAGTTATACTATTTTCAGTATAACACATACTATTAAGCAAATACCATTCGCGGAAAATCAAAAAAATTAGGCTAGTTATGTTGACTTGTCAGGTATTTCATTCCAAGTGCACCGTACGTCTGAATATTACACCTTGAGACTTAAACTGAAGTATTCACTTTCACATAGCGAAGACACCCATTATAAATAAACTTAAATAGACTATGCTTTCCCAATTTTTCTATTTACTGTGAAAATAATGCTTTTTTTTCTAGTGCTGATAAATATTGACACATACCAGAACACGTACCAGACAAATTTCGACAAAACGCGAAAATAATTTTTTGTTCTGTGGTCCTAAAAAACGTAGACAATTATCATAACCGTTTAACCAAGACTTGATTGTTGCTTATAGAAATTATTTTTCGATTAGGGAATATTTTTAAGCCATCAATGAAATGTGGTAATATTTGCAAGTCTGGAAGAGAATGCGTTCACACCATCAATGAAATGTGGTAATCTTTGCAAGTATGGTACAGAATGGGTTCCCATTCTTCTGAATTGAGGGGCAGCTTCATAGGCGATGAGGTAATCATAGCCATAGGCGTAAATAGCAAAACTAAAATAGAAAATTGCATTTCCTACGCTTTCTTACGTTTTTTACCATTGGGCATTGTTGTAGCCATTCAATATTGAATGAGGCTTGATTATTGCCTATTAAACACAAGTAAGCCATCAATTTCATTTGATCATCTTCCAGGTCGGTATTAACTCTCGCACTCCTCGAAATTATTCCGACGGAGAAGATATATAGGATTGAGGACTTGTGCACTAGGCAAGTAGAAACGTCAGAAAAAATTTATTTACAGTGATAACTTTGAATACCAATTTCCTGTAACATTCGAGGTAATTCTATTTCCGTTCACGTTCAACCTTGCACGGATGTTTCTACAACCACAGTGATGCAGCCTGCATCGTTAGTTACACTATCCAAAAATATACAACAGGGAATAATGCGACGTGCGCGAGTCAAAGGCAATCTGCTAAAAATTTGACATGATTTCAATAATTTATGAAGTCTAACACTGGGACACTTTTCTTTGGAGAAAATTCCATTTTACGTATGAAACGTTTGGCGATATTTGTGATACATGGAACGGATTTTTCAAACTTGTCAGAGAAAAATAAATGTTACTATACTGAAGTTTTCTTTACATATTAGTATCATTATGTAGTATTAAACTGCTGGCCACCCAAAATGCACCCCCAAGAAGGACACGAGATAGCAAAGCCAGATTTACTGGACACGTAACAACTGATACAAAGATGAAACGATTGAGCTCAAAGGCCCGTGCAACTTGCCGAACACTCAGACATTAGTAGTTCGTGTGGCCCCCATGGCTGTCAATAACGGCCGCTACACCCAGCGGAATCGAACGAAAGAGGCTTTGGATGTGTTATTGGGGTATGTCGGTCCAGGCTGCTTCCACACGTTGCCACAGTTCATCAGGCGTAGCCGCGGGTGCTGCTTGCCGGACCACTCGGTTGCCGATCAGCGACCAGACGTGTTCCATGGGCGACATATCGGGAGAACAGTCGGGCCACGGCAGCAGTGTCACCTGTTGGGCCGTGAAGAATTGTTGCACGATGTTTGCCACGTGCGGACGCGCATTGTCCTATTGAAACGTGGCCGCTGGCAAGTCCTGCAGGTAAGAGAGGACTACAGGCTCCAAAACGTCGGAGATGTAGCGGTGGCTGTTCAGTGTACCGGCGATGCCTACCGGAGGGGTGCGGGTGTCATATCCAATTGCGCCCTAAACCATAACGCCCGGCGGCGGACCGGTATAGCGATGCCTAATGTAGTCGTCGTACAGTCTCTCGCCGCGGTGGCGCCACCCGCGGATTCGGCCATCGTGGTGTTGCAGGCAGAAGATGTGCAATTCCGTATTCCAGGTGCGGCGTTCAACGGCCCACTGCCGCCGCACTCGCCGGTGGTTTAACGTCAATGGTAATCGGAGCAATGGGCGCCCTGTGACAAGTCCCCGCTCCTGCAGACGACATCGAACGGTACGTGCTGACATAGGTTGTTACGCAACACACCCTAATTCCTGCGCTAACGTTCGTGGTGTGGCGATGTGAACCGTTAATGCCCGCCGCACAACAAGTCGGTCCTCCAGTTCGGTGGTGTGCCGCGGCTGCGGCAATCGCTTACGTCGGTCCGTCCGTCCCTACTTCACCCACCGAATCCTTACTCGCCTCACTGTGGCTGGATGTCGTCTCACACGGGCGCCGATGTCTCGGTGCGATAAACCGTTGTCGCGTTAAGCCACTATTCGTCCTCTGTCGAACTGCGAAACGTGCTGGAAGTACTGCCGTATTCTGCGACGAGGCATCAGGAAGCCTCCCACGCACAGGTCCGGCATCACAACACACTTCCACTATAAGAAAGGTAAACCCCGTCTTCTGTTTACCCTTCTTTTAGTGCTTCACGGTGGCGTGCTGGGCGCACATGATTTGCATATGCCCTGCAATGCTGATCGTCTGCATGTCCTCTCGCGGGCGACGCATGCTGCGAATTTCTGGCCAATCGGATGCTTCCTTCTTGGTGTTGCTTTTTGTGTGGCCAGCAGTGCAGAAAAGGAAAAGAAAAAAAGAAACAAGGGAAGATCACCCAGGGAACTTGCGAAGTTTTCGACATCTCCCTAAAATTATTGTTTCGAAGGATTCTTCGTTGTAATGGCAATGCTTAACGTATTGTGATTTAGTGTTAGTAAAGCAAAGCAGAAATTCGAGCTGCATGTCATAGACGCCAATCTAATATAGAATGAAATAAGAAAAATTCGTTTGATAATTAGTTTCTATCTAACATTTGTAAAATGTAGAGATTTTAACAATCGTGTCACTATGAATCTTTGAAAATGATTAGTTTCTCATAAATTCTAACAAACTCAGTAATACAAAACAATTGCTTTGTCTGCTTCCTCTTGAATGACCATCGATGCTTTTTATTACAAATGCACTGAAAATCAGAAAGTGTAATACTATGCAATGTATTTTGATCATTCCGTTGGATTTCTCTGCTGATGCAAAGATAATAACAGCATTATGCTTCCATTATCATTCGTTAATGCACTTGTGATGATGTTATTTTAAAGCAATTCTATTTTTCTTTTTCAGTTTTTTTTTTCGGAATTATGGAAATAAGAGGAATATTTTTTTTACACTCAAACTATTGCTTAGAATAATTGGAAAAAGAAAAATTACATCAAGTTTTATTTGGGCAGTTTTTTTTGTGTTCAAATGTAGTTCATAGTGCTATTTTGTTCAACCTTGATCATGCTTTTCATAGTTGACCAAAAGGACCCTCTGCGGTGTTCGTTAACAAAATGATTAAAATTTCTGATGATGCAAATATTTCCATCTGCTACAGTTTGCAGTAAAATATTTGAAAACTGTCATTAAAAACTTTTTTGTAGAAAAAGATTTTTTGGAAGCTTTTTTGTCTTCGCAGTATTGATATTTTAGCGAGTAACGCTCGTCAACTTTGAAAAAGCCAGTTACTATGAAACTCTAGTACAACATAAATTCAAATCTCGTTTATAGGTTTTTCTAGGGCATGGCGTTAAGAATATATAAATATAATAATCATATTAAGGTAATTTCAAAATGGGAAATAGTATAAAATTTACACTTAAAAGGAGTTTAAGATGTTTTTAATAGTGATTCAGAGTCGAATTGGCAATGAAATAATAGAAATACTTTACGAGTTATAATATACCTTAACGCCCCGCAAAACTCTTACAGCCTCTGAAACTAAAATTCCCTTTGGAAAACTTTGTGTTTAACAATCCTGGTTCTAGATTAAGCAAAAATCCCAGATAAAAAGAATCTGAGAGCATGCTTCAATATGCAGCACATGAATCAACAGATTAATTGTTTTTCTACGGACCCTTTGTACATTCGTTTGAAACCAGAATGTTGGATATTGATGATAGATCTAGTCCCTTCTATTACTACGGCAAAAATATCGTGGAGCCACAAATTTAGGTCCCGGAGATTTATCAATTTTTAAATAGCGCATATGTGTGTAAGTCACGAAAAGCTTAGCACATTTTTAACCATACCGAAAATAAACCGCATATCCTTCTCTGATGGGATCAAGTTGCAACTTTTACTGCACTAAGAAGGAACAGGGCAACGTTGTTTCAATTCCTTTAGAGCTGTAACCAATTGTGTTGCCTACAAAGATTCAAAGAACCGTGTATTCTTGAAAATCTGAAATTCAAATTTTAATGTTTAAACGCAAAAATGAATTATGTGCAGCAGGATCAAATAAGCTCTAGACGAGTAAAATATCAGGATTAACGCAAAATCACGTACAAAATTTAAAAAGAAATCAAGTAAGTAACGAATAACCGAAGTTCCACTTTATATCATTATTTCGTTCGTAATATCACATGCTCACTCACTATTTCTCTTATAGGCAGAAACCACGTACATATCTTACAGGAAAGGTATATCAATACATTGTCTTTTGAATTTCTATTCGGCGCGTTTTATTTGATATTGACGTACTCATGCCAGCCTCCGAGCTAGAAACTTTTGTTCAATACGTTTGGACACCTTTTACTCTGAATTACAGCAAGTATAAAGTTTGGCATGAATTCCACAAGATGCTGTAGTTCATTTACGTGTCAACATGCCAGGTATTCATCGGACAGTACTTTAACTGGCTAAGATTTGACTGAAGGGGATTTCGGTTCCAGACCTGTTTTCCAACATGTACCATTTATTATTGGGGAGCAGATCTGCATACTATACCACAGCTGAACACACCTTGGGCGATAATCAGTAGTGTTGACCTTCACTAAACAGCCGTTACCTGTTAAATAAGAAATCACAGCGAACTTGATGGAAAACAACGTTAAGATGCCGTTGGAGAACACCGGATGTAACAGGGGATACATGCTTGCCTGAAAAAGTACAAGAATTATTGCTTTTGTAAAAGAAAATTAATTAGTTTTTGGCTGCTCCAACGAAAAATATTCTTCACTAGTCCTGGAGGACAATTAATGTTTCATTATCTTCACTCGGTTAGAAGAAATCCCGTTTCACGTGGTAAATCGAGAGATCGTAGTAGATAAGTTATCAGTTGCATGCTGTGGCAATCAGGAAAATTATTGGACGTTTTTTTTTCATTTTTATTTTTTTTATTTTTGATTGGGAGTTTAATGACTACCATGAGCAACTCAAGGGCTACAAGTGTAGTCGGTCGTTACTCGTTCCACGGAAACGAGGGAGATTGCGCCATAAGAACAAAACACATCATGCTTCACTGGGATTTTAAACCGGACACATCTCGGACGACATGTCAGAAGCCATAACGTAAACAAGTGCGCCACTGGGGAGGCCCTTCGTAGTTCGTTCTTCACTTTAATAAAATTGAAAGTACAATATTCCTGAATAATTTGTGGTCAGAAAAGTATAAGTTTTCTAACAGGAACATTTAGGAAACCATTTCGAGTTGTAGCTACGGAAATTCCCATTTCTTGAGCTATCAATATGAACTTTCAAACGTAATTTGTAACGCTTAAAAATATTTTTTCAAATAACAATCTTAAAATTAGATGCTATAATGCACAGAAATGAATTTTATAACGAAATTGCTGCATTCGAAATCAAAACAAAAATAGCATAATTTTTATTATGGGACAAAAATATTTTGTAAATAAATATAAAACAAGGTTATACGAACGATGCCTTCTCCAGTGAACTCCAAATTAGAAGCACAAGAGACAATTTTCGTGGTGACATCATATTCTATTGCGGGGAAAATAACCATTTTTATCATTTCAGCAAGACCATTACACACAGTTCGGAAAAATCGTCCAGTGTTCCAGCTGGGTCTCATAAAAGAATATTGCATTTTTCCAATTATTTCAGCTTCTAAATGCAAATTACGAAAAAAATTGCGAATATAAATGTTAGTGGTAAAAGATATTATGCTCATAACTTCCCAATTTTTTACCCAGATAAAGACCGTTTCTTACGCGAAACAATTAAGGCATATTTCTACTTCTGGAGTGCCTTCATCTCTATAACCCCAATTAAGGAATTCCTTTTCTTGCAGATACCGTTCAGAACGAGAATACTTTGTTTGCCTCCCAAGTGAAAATAAAATATATCTTGCCGGCTAGTGGAATTTAAAGTAACTTACGGTTTTCTAGACATCACTTATTTCAAAGGGTATGCTTTGAAGGTATTTTCTAACCATGTGTGTAACATATTAAAACCCCGATTTTCTGTCTGTTAAATATAAACACACATTTTGTTTTCTTTATACAACAGCGTGGAGGTGAATATCCCTTTTTAAGATTACTTTCTTTTGAATGTTATGTTTTCGATACTCTTTCCATACTCTGTGCCACTAGTTATATTTATAATAGAGGTTATGGAATCTTTGTGCCACACATTACACTAAAGATTGTGAAAAATGTCCATAGTAAATTAATTTAACAGTTTATTGTTTATGATATTTCTGCTTTAAGAAGTCGTAGTTGCCTATTCTTCCCCTGTAGATTTTTAGGTAGAAATAATATTTGGTGCCTGTTCTACTATTTGGAGATCCTCAGTCTCGTACCAGAAGATCAAAATTCACATGTTATCTTGGAAGTATGTCTCCAATTCTGCAAATCTGCTCTTAATAGGATACCTTTCTATATGCAGATTATTTTGCGCCGCTTTTGTTTTTTATATAACTGACACATTTGCAGATAGTCGTTGCAAAGTAAAGTCAGGTTTTCCGATGTATCGCCTGAGATATCCTCGGACATCTCCCCTTTTGAGAAACCTGTTAGCTCTGGTGTTTTGACCTGTTAGCTCTGGAGCAGTGGATATTTCGGAGTTGGATAAAGGGTACCTGCTGTAAGCCCTTTATCGAACTCCGAAATATCCATTGCTTTTCACGTTGTGATCAACACTGCTGATTATTACTGAGGAGAAGCAGTCTTAAATATAGGGTAGATCACATGGTGACCCACATGATCACACATTTTGCATACATGCTGCGTATGTGACATTAATGTGCATCTGCACAAATACCTCTTATTCAGTAGCTGCGATTGTATATAAGACGATATTTCCAGGTGTTTGTTCTGATAAGGCCATGTCTCACACGCTTATGACAGTGTATGTTAACCGTATTGCGTCGCCAGTCTCCACTACTGGTACTTTCTCCTTGCGCAAATCAACCGTAGGGTTAACTTGTTGTTTTACTGATTTGTGCTTTGCTTTCTGCTTTATAAGAGATTTATTTTAAAGGAAGTATCTACTACGAACCAGTTTCATCTATTGGGTTTTAGACTATTTAATTCGAAAAATCAAATAAGTAAATAACGTATCAATAAGCTTTGTTGTTTGCATCAAACCACATCTTTTCTTTTAAGTGAGCTTTAGCTTATCTGGTAATGAAAAGTTTAGGAATTAGCACATTAGCTTATCATGTTTAAGAAAATAAGTATTTCCAACGACACTTTTGATGTACCTTTGGAAAACAGAATGAATAATGCTGTTTTATTTTTTTCTTCAGAGAGTGATAATATAAAGTGCACTGTCATCGACATTATGGAAATCAAAAATAAACACTTTCATAATATTCTTCGTGCAGCAGCATACTTTCCTTTCATAAATACATGTTCAAGTAATTGAAATCAAAGCATCAGCAAGAAATCATGTCTACCAAAGAAATTCAGACGACGTCAATCCTTGTTTGGATACCTCACCTAAACCAATGGACATTAGACACCTTGTTGATCTCTTCGTGTACAGCTCAGTATATAGCAAAAGTGGGATCTCATTAAGATAAACTTTTTAACGAGTATAACATATCATACGCACTGCTGAAGTAATTGAAATCATATAGATATGTTAAACTATCACCCAACTGTCATTTAAGCGTACATTGACTTCTAGTATATAACACACAGCACCGAGGTGTTATTTTCATGTGCTGGAACAGCATAAAGTTTTGGAATGAAAATTTTATGATTCCGTAATAATCGCTGCAGTTACTTTATGAAGAAACCTGCACATAACGATTAGAATGTAAGATAAGAGAAATGTCGTTCGGCTTTATCGCACGCAATTAAATTTTTCTCCCAAATAACACCTGTAGGGCACACCACAATGCTCAATATGCATTATTAAATTATTTTTTACATTGCAGGAATTTATCAAAAGATTTATGTGGACACAAAGTTCAGGTTAAACAAAAGCTACATGAAGAATCACTGGTTTTTTTTACACACGAAAGCGGTTCATTCTGTACTTTAGCTTTTCAAGATATGCACGTAGCCCTCAAAGTTGAGAGTCGTATCTTTTACCACGTACTCCTGATGCTTAACGCATCTGTGCTCCCAGGACACAGTGTTAATGTAGTTGACGGCAGAAATGTTAGTTTTGAATATTTTTGCTCGGGTAGACGATGAATGTCGTTATTCCAGCGATTGAGTTTTCATTTCTAGTTCATAATGGTGAACTATCTTTATAAGCCATAATGCTTTTGAAACAATCAGTTACAAATTTTTAATAGCGAACAAGCAATGTTTGGCATGTTTCAGGTCCCGATTGTTTCATTTCTGTCGTTAGCCGACGCGGTAACTAACCAGCAAACACTTTGTTGTTAACTAACACGTTAACAATATAATTGACACTATCTAAACTAATGTTAAATTTACAAGATGTGGTATTCTGTGTTATTCTTCAATTTTCCTTTATGAGCTCATGGTCTTTTTGGCTGTTCAAATCGCAATATGCGATTACGAGCCACCCACTCTGCGGTTGATTCTTTACGGCAAACATTCCTCCACTGTCTTCGGATGTTCTTATTCAAAGGCGAACAGTACTCATATCCGGAGGTCAAAACCACCAAATGCCCCTAATGTGGAGCGAATTTTTTTTGGGAAGTACATTTTAAAGAACTCGGTAACTGATCGTTGTTTGATACCCGTCGACACAGTTGAAAAGGAATCATCCATTTTAAGAATAATTCTGAACGAAAAACTAATGTTAGGGGTTCTACGTATTAGACAGTAAAATGAAGGTATGAATAACTAAGTAAATGAACAGCGTTCAGATTTGTGCATGCTATTTCGTAAGAAAAATAGATGTTCTGAGTTCTATTACGCAATAAATATCACTAGCTTTCCGTCTGACTGGTTGCTCGGCAGTCTGACTGAAAAATAATCTCCCGAACATGACTGGTTGCTAGGTTACGAGTCATACGGGAGGCACTTGTGAGGAGGCATATTTATTGAACACATATCGTAACACACAATGAAATGTTCGTCGTTTCTTTATCTTTTTGTTGTTTAAAGCACATGAGCGTTAATAATTTCTTCACTAATTAAAAAAATAACCTTTAAAGAAAAAATCCAATTCTAGAAAACCCACCTCAAATGCTTGCTATTTTCTTTAGTTATAAAGTTCTAGGAAGGAAGATATGTATCATGTAGTAAAATTTGGCCAATTTTATATTTCTTGATTTTAATATACAAAAGAATACAATAGTAGTATTCGTGCTCTCTACTTGAAAAAAAAGGGAATTTTACAAAGATGAAAACTGAAATTAGGTAAGAAAACATACTTCTGCACTGTTCTGCCAAATAAGATGCCCTACTTGATTGTACAGATAATTGTACATCAAGCTACTTTCATGTTTCCTTGCACTGCTACGACAAAGTAGACCATAGGGTTAACGCTTTTTCGAACTTTCGCGCAGTGGTCTAAGTAATAGCTTCTGACCATTCGTCCGAGATGGATACGGGTTGGAATCCCGGTGAGGAATAGATGCTGTGTTTGTATTACGGCTCTGGCTCTCCCTTGCCTGGAACCAGTGGCCATAAATTAGGGACGGCCAATTCTTATACCCCATTCTATTTTTCACGTTAGTCGTTAAACCTCCAATTAAGAAAAAAAAACTTTCCTTTTAGGAACAAAAACCATATATAAATTCCTTACATCTTCATGAGTAAAGCGACGTATATCCCGTCCCTTCTGGTCGTGGAACTTCTTTCTGAACCTAAAGAAAATTTTGTTAATACATAAAAATTTTCATTATTTCTTTAAAAATAGAGTACATATTTGTGCGTGCTCTTTCATTCCAAATTCCAAAGAAATACAGCTATCCTTTGCCAATGTACACTGAAGTGCCAGAAAAACTGATACAGACGAGCTAATGCAAAATACATAGCAACGTCATCTATGCGCTTACTCGGTTGCATCCGCCAGTGCATATATAAAGCGATAGACTACCTTGCTAGCTGTTGGATCTGTTTTCGGCATGAGAATGACAAGTAATAACGATTTAAGCGATTTTCAAGGCGGTGTCATAGTTGGCACTCGTGAGATGGGCCATAGTATTTCGGAGGTAGAAACGAAGTTCAGATTTTAACGGACGACCATTTCAAGGGAATAGCGTGACTACAAGTATTCCGGCAAGACCTCCAACCTACGATACCAGCGTGGCCGTAAAAAGACATTGGGTGAACGTGACCATCGTCGGCTGTCAAGAATCTTTTCACACGATAGGCGTGCAAAACTCTCGCAGGTGTCATCGGAATTCAATGCTGGAGCCTGAAAAAGCAGCTGCTTCTGGACTGTGCGACGTAACCTGCACGATATGGGTTTGGGGAGCCGACGCCCAACTCGAGTCACCTAGATAGGTGCACTACAGAGAGCTATGCGCCTCGCCTGGGCACGGCAACACCGCCACTAGACACTTGATGAATTCAAACAAGTAGACTGGTTTGACGAGTCGCGTTTCCAACTGTATCGGGCAGATGGAAGGATTTCGTGTGTGGCGCAAACCCCATGAATCCATGGATCCGACCTATTAACAAGGAACTACACCTCTGGTGGGCGGTCCGTAATGGAACGGGGTGTGTTTAGCTGGACTTCCCTGGGACCTCTGGCACGTCTACAAACGTGTGTGATCGGCCAAAGTTATGTGCGGATATTTTCTGGCGAGGTACACCCGTTCATTTCTTGCATTCATGCTGATGGGTTGGGCCTGTTCCAACAGAACAATGCACCTCCACACAAGTGTCGGGACGCTGCATTGTGGTTAGAAGAGCATCTATCTGAGTTTGGGGTGTTGCAATTCCCACCCAATCCCAGATCTGAACGTGATAGAACACATTTGGGATGCCATGCAACGCGCTATCGAACACAGGAATCCGAGACCTCGGAATACATCCGATTTGTGGAACGCTTTGAAGGAAATATGGTGTGCATTGCCTACAGCATATTTCCAGAAGCTAGTTAAGTCCGTCCCCCATCGTAATTCTGCAGTCGTGCGCTCCCGTGGGGGACCTACCAAGTATTAGACTGATGTACCCGTTTTTCTGGCACTTCAGAGTATTTTAGATTTATGCTTATTTACAATTTGTACATGACGAACACAAAAATGGAGGAGAAATGTCTATCAGTATACATGCTCTCATCTAAGCTACAGAGATTCAGTAAAACTTAATTTTTCCACGGCCAAATGCAGTATATTATGAAAAACATGTGAAACATTAAATTAATGTTGTTTTAAAGTTTATAACCATGTTGTTATCTTTACGCACATGCTGGCAAACACTGCTTTTAAAATTGGTGCATGGTTAAAATAAGAGAAGAGCGGTCTCCAAACTATGAATTTATGCTGGTCCTGAAAGTCATATTCCTACCAAGTTAGTTTCGGGGAAGATGAGAACAATATAGGACTCTTGTATGAACTAACGTACATATGAATTTGAGAAAAAATATCTGACCTTACATTACATTCGCTATCATAGCTATCTTTTGCACGTTTGTTAATATAATGTAACATTGTGTTGGGAAGAAAGTAATGTCTGCAAATTCACGGCAACAGAAAAATGTTAATAACCGTATATACAAACACAAATCAGTTAAAAAGGAAGTCCCCATCGTTTGTCACGGCCTGCTCCAATCATCTGGGAAGCTGTTGGATACAACTCATGTACAATTGTGTGCGCTAAGACGCAAAGAACCGTATTAGTGCGCGTTCGACATCGTCTAGCTTGGGGAAAAGCTGTTCCTCCAGGGAATGGTGCAAAGACCGGAAGTGCTGGCAGTCTCCTGCGGCAATGTCAGGGGATACGCTGAGTACTGTAGCTGTTACAGCCCCGGAACCTGATTTTTTGATAGGTCACTCACGTGATGTTTCGTTCCATCCTGCTATGGTAGGACGGTGTAAGAGTGCTGGTCACTTTGACGTCAGCGATGCTTGCTGATCTTCGAGTTGACGGCAGCATGCATCGGCGGTGGTAATGGTGTTCTCCGGCAGCAGTTCAAACTACACGGAGCCAAACAAACAAAGGGAACTTACGTGGGTATAAGTCGGCTTATAAGGTTGGCCTTGGCTTGTGTTTTGATTTCAACAGTTGTTTCCGTGCGCTGATATTGTCATACAGGATCCATTTCTCGTCACCTGTCAAAATGGCGTCCAAGAACTGTTCAAGCTGATCACGTCCAAACAGTGCAATGCATGCACTCATGAAATTTGTTTTCTGCTAAAATGTGAGTTCATGAAGTACCCAAATTCCCCTCTTGTTTATCTTTCCCAATTAGGCGCAGGTGCGCGATAATTCTCCATTTGGGTAGTTCCCAGCTTTTGGTAGGCACACGTACTTCTTCCTGCACTAAAAGTTTCAGCATGTCCATAAGCACAGTAGGATCTGCCGGCTTTAGGACGGTCTGTCGAGTTAAGATGTCCCTCTGGAAACCGTTGGAACCAACGAAATCACTGATAATGTGATATGCATTGCGGTACTTAATGGTATAGTTCCCTACAGCACCTGCAGGGAGCTAGCGCGACGAAACGTACGTAGCATTCTATGGCGAATGTGCTGCTTTTACACTTCAATGTTGGCTGACACTCACACTATTTGCCTTCTGGCTGCTAAATGCTACCTATGTTAAGCCCCGTAGCTGTTGATATCTTGATGGGGAGCTGCGCAATCTGAATTACCAATGTGCGCCGAGGCCAGGACTTGGACTTCGGGTACCTCATGATCAGAGATAACTTTCTTTCCAACCCAATAAATCACTTTCGCTCATCTTTCCCTGCAACAGTTGCACTCAAAACTAAAAATCAGAGGTATTTTCGCGCTACAAATCGAAGAGGCTGTAAGAACTGTCAAAGCACGATCAAATTAAACGTGTTACAAAGCGCACATACCACACTTCCAAATTATCCTCTAAAAACGTATGGTCTAAGAAACGTCTTTATTTACAATTAAAAAAAATATGATTGTTTAAAAGCTTTGGGGAGCACTTTCGCGACAACTTTGGTCGCATCTTCAGGCCGATGAGTGAAATCATATTAGAGCGGCACATGGTTTAAATAGTAACAGATATGAGCACAGAGAATACATATTTTGTAAATGAGAAAAAAAATAAATCACCGCCATTCACCACACACTTTTTAAAGTCAACAAAATTATTTTGGTGGTTTCTCCCATGAATATTTTAAAACGAAATTTCTCCAGACACTAGGGATGTAGACAGGAACGTCTTCATTGCAGCACTTAGGTCCTAATTTTATAATATATAGGCTCTCAGTGAGGAGCATAGAGCTTTTTGTAGAAGCTGTTGATAGCAAGTTCGCATTTTCCCAGTCAGGTCCTTTGTCAATTTCAATTAGAGTCTTAGACAATGTCGAGGTAGTAGCTCCTTTACGGATGGCAAATTTGTGTTGAGCCCACCGAATTTTCAGGCTTCGAAATGTCGAACCCACAAAGCAGAGATCCGCAAATTGTCTATTAATGTCAATCAGGGGGGCACCATATACACCAAAGCGCGAAACACTTGGTATTATATCTCCGTCATGTCTAATAATAGAAAAGACTTTTGGAGTTTGGACACCGAACCCCAAGGAGAATTTTTACAGGTGTTTTTTAATAAGGTAACAAGTGATTTTTGGTAGGGCATACATTCCACATATATATTTGTGGGTACACTTCTAGTTAGGGTTGTTGAAGTCCTTCATTTCAAAACCATCTAGCTTCGGACACGTGGGTGAGCTTGTAGTTAGGGTTGTTGAAGTTTTTCACTCAAAACCTTTTTGCTTCGGATATGTTTTGTGTAATGATGACCATTGTTTCAAAATTATACGATATTTAGCAACAAAAATGTCCGCCGCTTGTGGGTGCAATAAGTGCAATATATATATTTATGGATGACTTTCAGATTATTTCAGTTCGGTTAAAACTTACTGTGTGTTTTCGTTCTTTGTTTTTGTAAAGGATTCTATTGATGACGAATTGTACTGCTTATTTTAAATGATGTGTGACTTTTAACCGTTAGCGTAAATTTATTCTCTTTTTCGTAAATGTTCTTATTGTCTGTTAATCTTGTTTGGTGCATTTTTTTCTACTGGAAAGTAATGAAGTGATATTACTTTATCCAAGAATTAGGTGTCACTTTTATTTTATTTTTGTCATTATCTTATTTTGTGAGCGAAACACAACTCAAATATTTTTGGCTTCCATTGAATGTAATGGTTGGTTGGTTGGTTATTAGATTTTATTGGCGCAAGGGCCATGGTTGGCCAAAGAGCGCCAGATACAAGACAAACAGACAAAATTAAAAAACGGGGCATAAATCGCAAAATCTGGCTGACCAAGTAAAACCGAACCATGAGTACAAAGGAAGGGCCAAAAAAGACAATGAAACAAACAGTATGAAAAACATGGTACAATGGTGAGAAACAAGCCGATTAAGTAAAACTGAGGAATGAGAATGATAAAACACATTACGAAATCGAACACAACTACACATAGGATGAGTCACTCTCCTCCCCCACACACTCCAATATAATGCTGGCCGAGGGCGAGGACGAACTGTCACTATCCTCCCCTCATGTTCCTCTGCAATGTTAGTTGAGGCTGGGGAAGAACTGTCACTCTCCTCCCCCGATGTTCCTCTATAATGTTGGGTGAGGGTGGGGACCTCGCTGAGTCCGAGACAGTTGCAATGTTGGTCAGGTGGACCGCGACAGTTGGATGGACACGGCACCCCTTTGCGGATTGAGGGCCGGGTCTTCCGTACGTACAGGCTGTCTGCTGGGAACCGGAAGAGTCGGTCGTCTTCAAAAGAGAAGGCGCAGACTCAGCTGGTCGAATAAGCTGGAGCTCGGTGAAATCCACCTGTGTCGCTTGTTCAACTGTAGATCGCTTGGCAAGTGCGGCGAGAGCTACAGGGCGCGGAACAAAGGGCTGCACGGGTTGCGGCAGAGACTGAACCACTGCGGCAAAAGTACGCTGTCGGTTGGTGGGTATACCCAACTTGACCTTGGCAGCAGGGTACGAGAGGCCCTCCAGGGTCTTGAGGCGCTGGATTGCCATCTCGTCCTTCCATTTCATACAGTTGCGGGAGTAAGCTGCATGGGCCTCACCGCAGTTAACACAGCAGGCCGCAGAAGTGCAACCATCCCCGTCATGTTTACTGGAGCCACAATTTGCGCAACGAGCGGAACTCTTACAGAAACGTTGGGAATGCCGTACCTCTGGCACCTGAAACAGCGCAGAGGACTGGGAATGTACGGGCGAACTCCACAGACCAAGTAGCCAGCCTTGATTTCGGTCGGAACTTTCGGGGAGTTAAAAGTCAAGATTACATTTTTAGACTTAATCAAGGAACCATCGCGCCGGAACATCATACGACGAGCAGCAATAACACCTTGATCTGCAAGTTCAGTCACCAATTCGTCTTCACTGCATGGCAAGAGATCAAACTCCGAAATAACACCCCGAGAGGTGTTAAGAAACGGGTGAGATGTCACTTTTACAGGAATGCCTTGAAGACTAGTGAGGTGCAGAAAAGTGTTACTCTGAGAAATACTGCAAGTTTGGACAAGCAGGTCCCCAGAGCGAAGCTTCCTCACAGACTTCAAGGGGCCAACCGCAGCGTCCAAAGCTTTAGAAATGAAAAATGGAGATCTGGTGGACAGTCTCTCCTTCGGATCGATGGATTCTACAACTAAGTGTGTAGCATGCGTATTCACAGCAATCGAGGGAGACGACGCTTCGGAGCGACTGGTACAGCTGCCGAAGAAGAGGTTCCACATTCTTGGTCCAGGTCATGGTCTAAAGATCGTTTAAGCGTATGAGACTTGGTAGGTTGAGAAGACGATGGAGAGTCGTTGTCAACGATCATTTGCTCAGGTGACTGGAATTTGGAGCGTTTGTTTTTGGGTTTACCCATGGAAAAAAAGGAGAAGGATTCGTCTGCAGACTACTCCACCCACCACCGAGCCCTACAAGGGAGAACTGGAGGTCTGCAAGCCAAGAAAATGACGCTGGACACAGTTCTGGAGCTTATACGTTGCAGATATAGTCCGTTGGCTGTGATCACACGCACTCGGCGGACACTTCGGCCTCCGGGTACCGTCATGCCAACGCCTTTGGCATGATCCCACAGCCCCCGGGCTCACCCTGCCGTGCTATACGACAAAAAAGCCGCTAAAGCCGTGTACACAACTTGGTACAAGACTTCTGACTAGAGGTGGGTTAGTCTCTAGCCTCCCGTTTACAGCGAAGCCGGGGTCGAAGAGGAGTGTTGGTACACAGGAGGCACTTATCCGGTCTCCTGCGACCTCAGCCGCCAGACATCCCATTTCCGCCTCACGGGTCTCCGCACGCGGCAAACATGCAGGTAGGTCTAGCACCCAAACCAGTTAAAAGGAGAAAAGAAATCCAAAGAAGACAAATCCTGGAAGGGAACCTAAACGGAATCTCAGCAACCTACGAACTGAGCGGTTAATATAAAACAGTTAGTAGTGGAGGGTAACAAAACCACAAGACCGGGGTGTTAGTACATAACGTGGTAGCGATTAGGTAAAGTATACAACACGGGCAACTAGCCAGTGGAGAAAATAAATAAAAACGAAAAAGCGAGACACAAGACCAGCTCGGGACCGTGGGGCCAAGACTCCCCAACAGCTGGATGAACAGCCGTCCCTGCAAACTCCAACAGCACCGAAATAAAAAACAAGCGGTGGCATGACATCAGATGTTGACCAGTCACAAGGTCAGCTCGGGCCGTGGGGGCGCCGCTCCCCAAATAACTGGAAAACCAGTTATCCCCGTGCGGGAATTGAATGTAATGTACCGAACACTCTTCGTAAAAATAAACTTTCAAAAACGCAGGGTCATAGGAAATTCGGTTTGGAAAATCAACCCATGAATTTACGAAGTGTCGAAATTTTTGATTGTAAAAAATGTGGTGCTTTAGGTTTTCAATCGTACTGATCTCCCTACGCATTATAAGTCATGATTTATCCAATATTATGATATTTTTTTGATATGAATTTAGGAATTGCTTTAGAAATTGTTTATTGTTTAGAAAAACAGAAATAAATATGTTCCTGAAGTATTATCTCCAAAAGTAAATATATAAATCAATTTTCTAATAATTTACATTCCATATACATATACATTTTCTTAACTATGATTTGAAACACCGAGTTCTGGACATGGCGTTGATGAACGTCCTTAGAAAACAGTTCTCATTTATTGTAGATTCAGTTGTAGAACAATTGATAGAAAATGCGGTTGGAGTTATGTAGGAAAAGCAACACCTACTCGTAATTAATGTAAAATTTCTCTGGAAGTAGTAATGATACCCAAAATCCATGATGCCCCTGAATCAAATTTTATAACACATCAGCATTTATTAAGTAGCTCCCAAATAAACCAATGCAACTGCAGCGAGAGAGCACTGCATTGCGGAAAAATAGTTTTAATAGTTTGATAACATTAAAAACCAGCTTGACACTGCATTTTTAGGAGTAATAGTGCAGTTATATTTTGTTCAACATTTTTCGCGAACTGTACTGTGGAAATAGCCCATAATTTTCCAGCTCAGTAGTATATATAACATTTTCCGTCGCTCAAATCACTGGTAAACAAAGCGCAAATCTATCTCTCAGTCTCCCTCTCTCTATCTCTGTGTGTGGGCGTGTGTGTGTCTGTGTGTGTACTGAAAGCCTGACAATTTCAATCCAGAGAAGATGCACTTGAATCAAAAACTACATTTATACTTCAAGTTCTTTGTTCAGCTTGCATTTCTCGAAATCAGAGTGTAACACACATATTAGAATTAAATTACGATACAGAAAGTAGTAGGAGATGTGACATTTTGGCGGAAAAAACATAAATTTAATCGCACATCATGCAGGGTTATTTGAATTATTATGGCATGATAATAATGTAAAAAATATAGATTTAATGAAAAAGGCAGAACTGTGCACTTGCAATTTGTTTTCTAATAAACAGCCGAAAAGTTAACACCGAATTTATATTTGCAATGGGGCGTCTTTTGATCCCTTTCCTACACAAATACAATTTTTCTAAGTTATTCATAGTCAGTAGAACCCGTTTCAAAATTAACACCATTTCTACAACCACAAAACATCCAGAAATCGGAGTTTTAATTTTCTCCCACTGGCAGATGGAAACTACGTCACCAAAATAAAAAAAAACTGTACGTAAAAGTATCCCATAGGTGAAGGAAACCGAAGAAGGCAAAGGTATTTTCAAATCGAACAGGATGAAGAATTGATATGGGGGAAGGGCACTTGTAAATTTACGCCACCCAACGGAAGATATTTAAATTATGGAAAATTGCAAAGGACGCGAAACGTATTCCTCTTAGCATACGCTTTTGTAAGAAAGAAAATAATCCTTCGAGTAAGTCTTCTTGAAGTAGAAACAGCGAGAAAAATGTTGTGGCGACTTTGGCCATAGAGGGTAAAGCGTGCATTATTTTAAAATACACTGACGGAAAAAAATCCCAACACCACGAAAAAATAGTTGTAGAGGAATGAAACGGCGGCAATACATTTGTATAGGTAACATATTGAATCGATTAAGGTTTTAAGATCACAGCTTAATGTAAGCGCGAGAAGAACCAATTTAAATGTGAAATGCTGGTACATTAATAACCGGTGTAACCGACAGAATGTTGAATGCAAGCATGCAAACGTTCATGCATTGTGTCGTACAGGTGCTGGATGTCAGTTTGTGGGATGGAGTTCCATGCCTGTTGCACTTGGTCGGTCAATAGAGGGACGGTTAGTGCCGTTTAGGGGTGACGCTGGAGTTGTCGTCCAATAATGTCCCATACGTGCTCGATTGGAGAAAGATCTGGTGATCTAGCAGGCCACGGCAACATGCAGACACGCTGTAGAGCATGGTGGGTTACAACAGCGGTATGCGGGCGAGCGTTATCCCGTTGGAAAACACCCGCTGGAATGTTGTTCATGAATGGCAGCACAACAGGTTGAATCACCAGACCGACGTACAACTGTGCCGTCAGAGTGCGTGGGATAACGACGAGAGTGCTCCTGTTGTTATAGGAAATTGCTCCCCAGACCATAACTCCAGGTGTAGGTCCAGTGTGTCTCGGCCGCAGACAGGTTGGTTGCAGGTGCTCACCTGGCCTCCTTCTAACCAACACACGGCCATCACTGGCACCCAGGCAGAAACATCTTTCAACAGAAAACACAACAGATCTCCACTCCGTCCTCCAATGAGCTCTAGCTTGACACCACTGACGTCGCAAACGGCAGTGGTTTGGAGTAAGTGGAATGCACGCTACAGGGCGTATGGCTCGGAGCAGTGCTTCAAGTAACCGATTTGTAACAGTTCGCTGTGTTACTGTGGTGGCAACTACAGCTCGAATTGCTGCCGCAGACGCAGTACGATGCGCCACGGCCATACGCAGTTCACGACGGTCTTCTTTTTCAGTAGTGCCACGTGGCCGGCCGGAAACCGGTCTTCTTGAGGCAGTACCTTCTCTTGACCACCGCTGCCAACAATCATGCACAGTGGCTACATTCCTGCCAAGTCGTTCTGCAATATTGCGGAAAGATAATCCACCTTCTCGTAGCCCTATTACACGACCTCGTTCAAACTCCGTGAGCTGTTGATAATGGCTTCTTCGTCTTCTTAAAGGCATTCTTGACTAATATCAACACACTACGTCGAATCTCAACGATAACTAACCCTCACGAACGTTACAGCAAGTATTTACAGAAAACCTGCTTTGCATGTTCCGAGGGGCGCTACTAGTGCCACACGTATGCGCCGAGCGCGAAATTTGCATAGACGTCATCTTACAGGTGTACTCTCACCGCCTATCAACTGTCGTTTATCTAACAAAACCAATTCTTGGTGTTGGGATTTTTTTTCCGTCAGTGTATATATATTATTCTTTATCTTTACTATTGCGAACGGTATACAGTAAGAAAATCATAGGAACTTTCCCAATAGAATTTTTAGAAACGATGACACAGTATCAAAAAGAAATTCACACTAACAAGTTCTTCCACCAGAATTGTAAAATACAAAACTCACAAGTCTCTGGAAAATGTTGCGGAAAGTAAATAGTGTAAGGCGTTCAAAGACTTTTTGAAGTAAGGCGTTTAGGAGCAGATATTGGCAACAACATATTAGGTACCTGCGCCCCGAAGCTTTAAAACAGTGTTCTATTTTTGGTACTAAATGTACTGTGAATATCCTGCGAAAAGGAACTTGTATATATTTTATCTAGACGTGCAGTTCTACGTTAACGAAAAAAAGAGATTCAATGGTAGGCTAAAGATTTCTCACGGAAAACGCTCTCCGACAAAGATTTTTTTAAATCGAAGTATCCGATTCGGAGTGATACCGATGAAACCGTAATTAGTCAGGTAAGAAGAGGTGCATCTAGTCCTAACCAATCTGCTTGCGATAGACATTTTCGAATTGCTGCCAAATGTTTCGAAGCATTGCAGACAACAATAAAAAGCGATTACCACTTTGACTGCCATATCATGTCTGTTTCACAGCACGAAGGAGAATATTTACGTGTTACCTAATGCCCGCGCCCAAATTCGATTTCCTCGTAATCTGATTCGCGGTGGCTGCTTACTATTTTGTAGTGATGCAGAACAGTCATCTCTCAAATCGAGTGTCATTTGACGTTTACGTGAACATTTTTCCTTTTGGTTAATAGTGTTGCCGTATTTAACCTAATATAAGTACACTGGTGACCAAAACCAAAAGACAAACACTATTTCTAAACGTTAAAACCACAAAATCAGATGCAGCGGCTTGTAGGGACGTTCAGTGATAAACAGGTACACATGCAAAATTTCGAAATGTGCTAACAGGAGTGACGCAGTGTCCCTAAAATGGAAAAGACAGTAACAGGAGCGGGAAGCGACGTGTATCTGAAGAAAAATCTGGACAGCAAGTGTCACAATTCGTTTCAATATGCTGTGTCTTCAAACGGAGTCAATTAAAACATGTTCTGTAAGTTAAAGAGGCTCTGCCTCTCAGATATATTTATGTCTGGCAGACATAAATATATATATATATATACGTTTGGGAGACAGTTTATCTCTGGAAGACAGTTCATTGGGCGTTATTGTGGTTGTCCACACATTTTTCTAAATCATTTACTATTTTACTAACAAATATGTATATCTTTTTTAGTGCAGCAAAACAAACATGAACATTCCAGTCTCTGCTTTAAAACATGGTGCTGTTATTTCAAATGTTAAAATAAGCGCGTTTAAATACCTTAAACATTATGTAGTATGATTTAACTGATTCGTAACAACTAACTTCTCCTTTAGTTATTCAAATTTTGTGAACAACAAGGGAGCAGCAAAGATCACATTTGTGAAGCGTCAATACTTTCCTTTGACATGGGTTTTAAAAACCTTTCTACAACAAGGTATTCGCTGTGTAAGTATGACGAATGATATGGTTTTGAAATAATTCACGGTTAACCAGGTGGGCGAAAATGTGAAAGAAATTTTATCTACAGTCTGCTTAAATAAGGCGTGTTGGAAAAATTAATTTTCTATTGCTTGGAAAAATTAGAATAATTATGTCTGCGTAAATTCTGCATTTTTCATGAATTCGAGTTCTTCGGCCAAGGGAAGTGGCACTACATTTTAATTACAAATATTATCTCCTATTCTAATTACACATCAGAGAAATACTTTCTTGTTTGGATACTCTACAATGTAATGAAAAGTTTTTGCCCCATCTCGAATAATGCCCGCAACCTCGTCTGGGGTGAAGTGATATGATATGCGTCTTCATTTCTTTTCTAATTAATCTATAGGGATATTTTTCATGAATTCGAGTTCTTCGGCCAAATGACGTGACACTACATTTTAATTTCAAATATTATCTCCCATTCTAATAACACATCTGAAAAAAAAATTCTTGTTTGGATACTCTACAATGTAATGAACATTTTTTGCCCCATCTCGAATAATGCCCGCAACCTCGTCTGGGGTAAAGTGATATGATATTCATCTTCATTTCTTTTCTAATTAATCGATAGGGATATTTTTCATGAATTCGAGTTCTTCGGCCAAGGGACGTGGCACTACATTTTAATTTCAAATATTATCTCCCATTATAATAACACATCTGAAAAATTCTTTCCTGTTCAGATACTCTACAATCTAATGTACAATTTTTGCCCCATCTCGAATAACGCCTCGTCTGAGCAACCTTGTCTGAGGTAAAGTGATATGGTATTCATCTTCATACCTCTTCTAATAACACATCTGAAAAATACTTTCTTGTTTGGATACTCTACAGAAAATTTGGCCGCGCAGTGGAAGAATATTGCCTTGATTTCTGTTTTGTCAGAACGTATAAGCCCAGACTGTTCATGTATGATAATGTGTGCGACTGCCTTCAATCCCAGAAAGGCAGGAAACGAAAGCTTTCTCTCATTGTTTTGTTAGTGATGAAGAAACTAAAATTTGCTAATCATCAAAGAGAATTTCTAAATCATTCTCCTTAAATTATATTGCAACGCTAGAATACTGAAGTGCGTAAGTACTGCTTACATCAAATTTAAGGAACGGCGTTGTGTTTACCGTTACTTGCTTTAAAAAGCCGAATCCCCATAAAAATAAGAGTAACTATTAAAATGTAAGTGTAAGTATGTGGCTCAATGAAAGAATCTGAAATTCAGGAACCAGGAATGAATCAGCGCAATTTCAAACTGAGTAAGCCGTTGCATCTTACAACAATCTGTTTTTCTGTGGAATAGAGTTATAAATTTACCATTATTGTATGTAGAAAGGGCGCTAAAATTCAGCCTTTAAGTAGATTTAATTCTCCAGGTTTTAGGATATTTGGAGATAATGTCACATGTATAACAGAAGACTCTTTTAAAAGCGTCCAGTCTTTCTGTAGTACATATTCGTCATCGTTAAGATGCGCATATATGCGTTCCCACCAGTATGAGCCTGTACATTTATTTGACGCAATATTGACTCCTCGCGGCTTTTGAACAGGTTTTCGAAGAACGTATTATTGCTATATCGCCGCTTTAGGCATAGAAATCTCCGAACGTATATATGCGTGCTTGCCATCTAGAAGGTTAAAAAAAACAACAGTATTTTTCATTTAGACAGATTCACAAAACAGCCGCTGCACACGACTTCAAATTCATCGTTTAGCCGATCCTTCGGGTGATGTTTCGGCGATGTTTGTGTAGTTTTTGCTCAGCGTAGCGTGTACTTAACTTCCAGTACTTGCAAGTAAATTTTACAGTAAAAATCGTTAAAATATGTTGTACAGCCGAAAAAGTTGTTTCACCATTTCATATCAAATTACATACTTTAAGATATGTTTTTAACATTTTCTCGTAATTTTCAGCCAAATAATTAGGGATGCTAAACTGCACATTTAACAAAATTTGCGTGTAGCTGACTAGCTACATTTTGTAAAACTCCTAAAGCAGGAACCAAATATATCTGGCGTAAACCTGCGTATAGCATGCCAACGGCCCTATTTCTAATGTCAGTGCTTTAACATCGTCTGCATCTCATTTCAGGTGGCAGACCAACCGATGAAACGACCCATTTTCAGTTCTCGCAGAGGAATTTTATGATACCTCGCACACTACGAGCTGTGTTATCACAATGATAATTCCTCTGGTAACCGATCTCCAGTAGTCGCGAAGTTTGCATACACAAGAGTTTCTTTTCAAAACGGGAAAATCCCTAGCTTTTTAGGACCAAAGTTTATAAAATAACCAGAATGTTTTTAGTATTCTATTGGGATAATTAATTATAATTATGATTTGTTAGACTTCTTGAACTTGGGATTCTTCTTATTTGGGTATTGTTCCTTCAAGGTGTGAAAAACACCACCAAGTGGAGAAGCTTGATGCCAAATTGCATTTTATATGAATTTATAGGGAAAGTATTGCTGGTAGTTGGCAAAGAAATTGAACAGTATATTGTACCTTTATGATGGCTACCGACACCTTTCGGGGAAAATGTTCAACTTATAAATCATACAAATGAAAATTTATTAGTCCTGAAATCAAAAATGCTTTGCGTGAATCCTTCAGCATCCCATTTGTACAATGTAGTAAATATTTGGATGACATTTCCGCTCTTTGTTTAATTTAGGTTTCCTACTGTCATGTTATTAGGACGACTGTATCGCACAAAAAATAATTTGTAGAACAATCGACATAGATAGAAATATTCCGTACCTGCAAATCGAAAAAAAAATATTTACCACTGTAATTCGTTAGCTTAGCAGGAATAATGCTAATGAGATTACAACAAATTGGAAAAAAATATTTCCCATTGTATTTCGTTAGCTTAGTAGGAATAATGCTTATGAGATTACAACAAATGCAAACCGATTTCATTTTGTCATTATTCCTCTTATTTTGAAAGGTTTGTTTCTTGTATCGTCTTTCAGTCTCCATACGTACTTAAAAGACACTTCAGGCAAATAAGAATATTGAGTTGGAAAATCTATATCCTTCTTTGTATCATATTTCTTCATCTGTTTGGAAGTTTCCTAGTGTGACATTATTTGTAATACCGAACCTATCACGTAAAACCTGAATACAAATTTCCTTCAAATGTATTTGATTTGGAATTTCGCTTAAAATTTACATGATTTTAATGCTGTACTTATTTGTTAAAAGGCTATAATATCACACCTAACTACAAACACGCTGTCTGATTTTGAATGTATTATGAAAAAACGAAATATCATAAAGGTGTTAATGAGAAACAAATATTTTAAAATGTTATGGTAATTTCTGTGAAAGTTTGGAAATAAAAAATATTTCCTTTCATTTTAGGAAATTAGAACCTGTTTAAATGGGAACATGAAAGTAGAATACATTTCGCTGATGATAATATAAATGTTACATAAAAATTTGAAGATGCACGGAAACGTATAACTACTGTCTACCAACTTGAAGGTTACGTAAGCTGTTGATTTACGTTATTCAAGATTCGTTTTTTCGGTTGCAAAATTGGCACTCCATCATAGTAAATCTGTTTTTCTTTCTTTCAAAACAAATATTTCTTCATATCTGTAGCTTAATCCCTTCCATTTTTGAAACTTTCAGCTCAACGTATTATGCAAGTTACAAAAGATGGCATAAATAATGTGCTCCGGTTGTACTGTGCTTCTGAGGTAGACTACGGATCCCACTGTTGATAAATACTTTTGTGACGACTTTTGGGCTTCAAATATCAGGATGCCAAATTATTTCCGCACTGCGATTCAATCGCTGGATCCGCAAATATACCTCGTTAGCCAATTAGCCTACACAGTACACCAACAAACCAATGGAGGCATAGTATAACAGTTAAGACAGGGATTAAATAGATACAGGCATAATTTACACCGGATTCTTCATGTAATAGCAAAAGCTATATTTCCTGCCAGCTTTGGCTCTCTTCGGTGTTTTAGAAAATATGTCTTAACGAAAAGTCTGTTCATTCACAATGGGTCGCAAAGAAAATACTGTTAAAAAGTACAAACGTAGTTTTTAGTATCCCAAGCATTTATGACACCAACAAACACAGACACTCACACGGGTAGTTTGATCTTGACTTCCATCACTGCTCTTTCCATGCTGTGGCCAAAACGACGTCGTTCCTCAGTCACTGGACGTGCGCACTCAGACACACACCCAAAATATTTCTCCACTACTTGAACACGAAGAGGCTAGCGGTTACTTCAGACGCGCTCTCTCTCTCTCTCTCTATCTCTCTGCAGGGGACTCCTCCGTGGTTCCTGAGGCTGGTTAGTCCTCCTTTCTCTCTCTCTATCTCTCTGCAGGTGGCTGCTCCGTGGTTCCTGAGGCTGGTTATTCCTCCTTTCTCTCTCTCTCTCTCGCTGCAGGGGGCTCCTCCGGCTAGTTATCCCTCCTCTCTCTCTCTCTCTCTCTCTCTCTCTCTCTCTCTCTCTCTCTCTCTCTCTCTCTCTCTCTCTCTCTCTCTCTCTCTCTCTCTAGGTGAGCGAGGCGATGATGTGATTATTTTGTCTCTCTCTGCAGGGGGGCTCCTCCGTGGTTCCCGAGGCTGGTTATTCCTCATTCCCTCTCTCTCTCTCTCTCTCTCTCTGGATGAGCGATGCGATGCCGTGATTATTTTCTCTCTCTCTCTGGGTGTCACCTGTAATGGCTCATTTTCCGGAAGGTATCCGTGGTCCGGCTGGTATGGGTGAAAGTTTCCAGGCAAAGTTCGTACTGGTTATTCATCAGCTTATGTTTTTAGCTGGCTTCCATTCTTATGCTCAGAAATGCAAGAGCGGCAGCGGACGGCAAAAATTTCTACCGCAATGAAATCCTATTCCTAGTTCTCTCGGCTATCAAACGGATTCTGCCCCTTACAACAACAATCTCCCGTGTCTAAGAGGTAGTAAGCGGTGAATTCTACCACTTGAAATCGCGACATATTTATTAGGGAGCGCTCTTCAAGTCCAATAGCTTTTCCGTTGTTTCGCGCGCGGCACGGACAAAAGCTTCAAACGCGCTTTCCGTTTAAACAACTTTTGAGCTATGGGAAATAGCTTTTAAACTCTGACCCGTCCCATTTTCGTTAATGGGCTCCTTGTCCTCATGGCAAACACCTTAAACTGGCCACTAGAATTAAAAGTGCCAGCAGATCTTTTCTTTATATACCGCCCCTCTCAAGTGTTTAAATTATAACTTTCTGTTAAATAAAACCCCAATCAAGTTTCAATTACCGTTAATTAGCCACGCCTCTCGCCAATTAATTACGCTAGGGGGGGGGTCGTCACAATATCATTGTTACTGGCAATTTGTCAAATCATTGGAAGCAAAGGTACTGAAAATTCCATGCTAGTGTCAGCTGAGTTTGCCGCCGCAAGCACTGAAGAACTGGTAAACCTTCTTTCCTAAGGAAGAAAAATTGTATATAGTATGTAAACGTAGTGGTGCACAAACAACCAAAAAAAAAATTGGCGCGTGGTCTGCAAGGATGGATTCATAACAAATTCCGTTCATAGTGCTTTCTACAGGCATGAGTGGACCCAGGGAATTCCACGAAAACATACCCCAGATCATAACACTGCCACCACCACCTTGTGTTTTTCCAGCAATGGTTGAAGAGTGTTTCTTATCCGAGTTCCCTCGCATTGTATACCAACTTCCGCCCGTTCGATGAAATAGAAAATGTGACTCATCGGGGAAGGCAATCCTTTGCCAACCAGCAGAGGTCTAATTCCAGTACTACCGTACAAATGCCAGTGTTTTCTGCCGATTCACCTTCGTTAGCAAAGATGCTGTGACCATCTGTCTGCATCGGAGCCTCATACGCAGCAGAGTTCGCTGAATTGTCGATTTAGGCACATTTTCGGTAGCAGCCGGGTTTATTCGCCCAGTGAGTTGCTCCACTGAGGCGTTTCGATCGGCTCTCACGCACCTTTGCAGCCGGCGATAACATCTCAGTACAATGGCACGTGCTGCTCCTCAATTGTGCCATTTCTCCAATCACGATACACTTTAACGACAGCATCACGCTAACAGTTCGCAAATTGCGCTGTTTCAGAAATACTGGCAGCCATGACCCGGAAGCCAATAATCATCCTTTTTTCTTGCAAATCTGATAAACCGCTCATTATCCATGACAGCAACGAGCTATTCGCTTTCAGAATGCCAACAGCACACCTCAGATGCCCTCCAAGCTAGCTCACGACCCGTGTCTTCTCTCATTGGCTACGAGCTGGTGATGTCAGAAGTAGAAGGTGGTCAAAATAAATAATGACTCGACTGTGTATTATATAATATTAATGTAGCATTATATATTATCAACACTGTATTATTTATTGTATTATTCATATTATTGTACTTTTATTATTGTATTTATTAATGTATTTTGCTTTGAAACTCGCAGGAAATATCTGTTTCCACGTTTTGTAATATTCCGTTCTTTTTCACGGATTAGGCTAGAATGTTAATTTCAACAACGTCTACAGTCTAAGTTGAATATATTCTTCTGTAGAACTATTTTTATATTCTTGTGTAAGATCTAATTTTAGCATTAATATTTGAATGAGGTTTGATTATACGGAACCGGTTGTTCCTGAAATTGAAGCTAAATGTGAAGTGAATGGCATTTTTCTTGAATCAAACGGTGCACTAATAGCTGTAAGAGAAGGAAAAAAACTTAATTGAATGTTCAACGAATGCTTCATTTTTTTTTTGTGTAAATGTGTTTGTGTGACAAAAAGGTGTGTTAATATTAAAATTTTGTGTTTTTACATATTTACCATGAAAGCAGTCACTGTACAGAACGTAAAGAAACGCCAGGCATGAGCGATCCGCTCCCCAGGTTACGTCATTTGATCATCCATTGGCAAATCGGACTTGCTAGTGGATACAGCCTTTTTGATATTTCTAAAAACCTTGATTGTTCTCATTTATTATCACAAATAACGGAAAGAGATATGATTTCCATGAGATGAATTGCAGTAATCAGTAACGTGAAATGAAATATGTATCTAATTATAAAAATAAATATGATCCTTTTGCCATTGTGCAGTTGTAGTGATACGGCCAGCTTTCACATTATATCCCAGATCGAACAAAACTGGGACAAGGTTGCTAAGCGACTGACCCGTCAAGCGCCTCCGCTAGTCACCACAAATTAGCTCTTGTCTCGCATAGAAGCAATCTGGAGGACTATTCCCACGATGATATCAAAAGCTCTTCCATTGAATGCCACGCCATGTGGAGGTTATTGTTGTTGCTCGACATGGATTCACACAATACTCAATTTTAAAATGAAAAAATCTTGTATATCTCTATGAATATAATCACTTATTTAATTATTCAATATAACATGATGATTATGTGATATAAATTTCAATTGAATATCGCGATTCTTACTTGGCGTTGCGATTTTCATTAACAGTATTGCAGAGTATTGTGATTAAACCGTTTCCTTTAAGTGGAAAATTTACCACTGTCCTCCTTTTCTATTACAAATAGTTTAAACAACAACAACTATAAAGCCCATGCAAAATTATTGTTGTACTTGATTATTCTGTTGAAGGCAGTAGTGATAAAATCGACTTACAAAATCATTTGTTAAATCATGGTAGTGGAACAAAACGAAATATAAATTTTGCTTAACGAGTTAAAATAATCACTTTAATCACAGGAGCGTTTTCGAAAGTATGATCGCCTGCCACCCAGTTAATTTAGATTCAACAGTGACATTTTTTTAAAGTTTGGCTATGTTACAAACCCGGTAAGGAACTCAATGGGTTATAAACAGTTTCATATCCTTAATTTAAGAACACACCTTTCAGGAAAGTAAAGTGCCATAGGACAAGCAGACCGTTTATGGCTCATCCAGAATTATTTCGGAGTAACGGTTTGAAGACAGCGCAAAATACTATTCGGCCGCCTGTCCGGAGAATGCGTCCTGCCGGAATGTATTGTGCCAACTGTGAAGTTCGGCGGCGGTGGAATTATGCTATGGGGGTCTTTCTTCTGCTATGGCTCGGGACTCTTGGTCGCAATTCCTGGTAGACTCAACGCCGAGACCTACTGCACCATTTTGGATGACCATGCGCTTCCTACGTTGTAGCAGTTTTACGATGTGGACCCATGTTAATATCAGGATGACAATGCCACCTGTCATGCTGCGAGGTCCACTATGGTTTGGTATGGTGACAATGGGGTTAATCGAATGGACTGGCCTGCGCAGAGCCTGGGCCTTAACCCTATCAAGCACCTCTATGACGAGTTCGAGCGTCGACTTAAGGGGTGCCCCCACCGTCGGAAATAAGTGAAAGAACTGACCTGTCTTCTTCAAGCCGAGTGGAAGAAAATACCGCTAGCCGTCGTGCAATGCCTGGTTGAGAGTATGCCCCGGAGGGTCGCAGCTGCGATCGCAGCTTGTGGAGGCTCCACCAACTATTGAAGGTGAGTAAACTACGTTTTCCTTTGCTATCACAGGTGTCCAATTACTTATTGGTAGATAGTGCATATGTATGAGGGACGACTTAGAATGTAATCAGACACAAATATGGCAGACAATATTCTGGAATATTTATTCCAACATAATTGTTTCATTAACACTGAACACTGGTTTCAGGTTTTACTTCACATCATTAAACAGTTGTTTCCTGGCACAAAATCAATCTATCTGATTAGTTTTCTGCTATCTTGACCTTTTCACATTCAAGAGGAAAAAAACTTGAACGTAAAAATAAACAGTTCGGTGTAGAGGTAAATTTTTCATTGTTAAAAGTTCTTCCAAGCGTAATAGAAAGGACCTTTAAAAGGATACTCTTTATTATCCTTAATTTATTTAGTCTCTTTAACAACAGCACAAATTACAATGGATACTCAGCTGACGTGCTGTCAGCTATTCGCCGATAAGAAGTCTTTGGTATTCAACTAGCTATTTATGTAAGTCGTCCTCAGTTTTAATATTAAGATAGATTTTGATTTGCATTAATCTGAGAAAATGCAAATATTCCTTATAATATCATTCAAAACATACTTTACAGTACTTTATTCAGTATGATCATTTGTCTTTATTCAATATGATCATTTGTCACATTTGTTAAGGAACCTCACAGTAAATTTCTTAGCAAGCAGATCTTCTCACAATAAAATACAATGTACATCTTAGGTGACTCTCCTCATAGGTCCCGCCTACTCGCAACTCCAGAGCAGCTGTAAACCAATCGCATGGCGGAAATGCCATTAATCGCCATTCCGTACATACACTTGTTAAATAGACCGCCCGGGCCCTATCGGCCATCCCCGTGGGTTGTGCAGTCCCCGTCGGGTTTGGGTATTAATAAAAGTAATTTTTTTAAAAGGTAGTAGGAAGATTTTAGGACCATTATTGTTTTAAATTTTGTTTACCATGGTCTCGATATATTGGCTAATCCTGTGTTTGAATATATGGTTTTAGAAAGATCGTAGGATGTTTTGTCATATTTAATTTCTTTTGATCTGGTCATGTTATCCAGCTATGAGGATTGAATATGATTCTTTTTAATCAGATCTTGTTTAGGTACGTTGCTAACTCCAGATATAACTTTTCTTTCTTAAATTTGAATCACAGTATTGTTTTAAAATAAGCTTCTGAATCAAACTTTAGACCTGGAAAAATGTTTAATCTGTGCAAAGGAAGTAATTGTTTGAGAAGAATGAAAAATAAAAGGTGCCACGTCATCCTGTCCTGGTAATGGCAGTTTAAACCAACGTAAGACACTATTTGCTGTAGGAATGTGAGACTCCATGAGCTCCCACGGCAACTCACGTGCGCAGTTGTGTGACGAAATTCGCTACGATGTCAGCAACCAATTATCACCGAATCTCTTCTCCTCATACTCACATTGCAGCCTTCATACTAACATTCATAATTCATACTCACATTGCAGCCTTCCATATTCTGAAATCAACTTCATGGTAAATAGTCTGCTCATATAAATAACCTTAGCTAATTATTAACTATAACTGTCTTCTTCCATCAAAGGAAAGGACACATTCAGAGATATTACTGACAGAAAGTAAACCATACAATGCAAGAGAAGAATATTGAAAGAGTAGCCAAGGGATCACTCATAACATAACTGATACCTCTATGTCACCCGACAAAAGCTCCGTTGGACAAATCTAGTAACTAGTGACCTTCTTATCACTCAAGCTCAAATTAGAAACTCCTAGAAAAACAAATTTCTTTCAGAACGTCTTAGCCATATCATAAAAATTATTTGGTGTTTCAACGGATCCAATGCAGGTAATACCGTGATATGTTCCACTTTATTCAAATAACAAAGTAAAATTCCCTGCTATATAAAAATACCAACGTCAGACACTATTTTAAAGCAACTAGTTATTGACGAACGTCTTTTGGGAAATCGTTCAGTATATTATTGCAAATTATAAATTAATAAATGTATTTTAAATTTCTATTTTATCTTTACATAAACATTTCCATAATAAATTTTAACAAAATGCTCATTCCATATCCAGTGGTTTGGGGCGCACTTCAATACAGCAAAAGTGACAATGGCGTTGCGGATATCTCTCCGAATTCTGTCATTTGGCAGGTCAAGTGTGAGCTGGGTCACTGCCGACGCAAGCACAATTTTCGACAGTACCTTAGGATCGAGTTGGGTACATGGTCCCTGATTGTGACTGCGACCCGGGAGTAACTTGTCTTCCCCAGGGGCACCATTCCACCCTAGCTTTGGCGTTGAGGTTCGAGATCCAGGTTTTTCGGGTTTCGTGATGTGCTTGCTTCCGTTGATTACCTAATTTCTCCAAGCGGTGGGACATAAGGTGGTTTCCCTCTAAACTCCCGCTTGTGATGGCGTTTTGGTTTTCATTGCAGGCTTCTGCTTTTGCCGCAGGAGATTTTCTTACCGTTGGTGCTGTGCAACCGTCACTGAGAGGCGGGGTGTGTGATTCGGAAATGGTGCTTATTTTAGTAAATGTATTTATTGCACCTTTTGGTTGAGTGGTTAATGTTTTCTTGGAAAGGGGGAGGTTGCGTTGTTGTTGGTGTGTACTGGTTTGGGGCAGATGGGCTGCAGGGTGGAGGGGCCGCCCGTAGGAGAAACGTGTTGATCTCCGACCTGAAGCCTCCGTGGGTGGTGTCATTTCACTGGAGACAACGCCACTGAATCGCATCTGCAGGAGGGTTCTCCTTCTACATGTTCGTACCAAAAACGTCAGATTGTCATAATCCCCGTCCTAGGTGACTTCGCCGTTAGTTCGAGAAAGGTCCGTTAGAGTTCCTGCCCTTGATCGGCATGTTTCGACCTAACACCTCCGATGGTGATGTCACTTAATTAGTGACAGCGCCATTGATTCACCACTGATTGAAGGTTCCCCACGTATTTGTTCGTACCGAGAACGTCAGGGTGGCTTTCTCGCCGTCGTAGGTGATTCCGCCGTTTATTCTATAGGTGTCCGTCAGAATTTCTCTCTGTTACCGGCATGTTTCGACCCGGGGCCGCCACTGGTATTGTCACTTCACTAGTGACATCGCCACGGGTTCACCTCCGAAGCAGGATTATCCTCGTACTTGTACGTAACGAGAGCGTCATTCAGACATTCTCGCCGACCTAGGTGACTCCGCCTTCGGTTCGAGAGGTGTCCGGCAGAGTTTCTCTGCGTGACCAGCTTGTTTCGTTGCTTCGAGTGTTGGTGTCTGTTGAACCGTGTTACGTGCATCGGGGCATCAGTGAAGCAACAATGGAAAGAAACACATGCCTTATACACGTGGCGAGAGGAATCAAATGTGATGGTGTTGCTGGGCAACAAATCCTCGTCGTGGGAGAGAGGTCGCCGAGCGTGTGCACAATGTGACGTCCTTCTCTCCCAGTTTCCTAAGTGGTTGTTCATTCGAAGAACAAATCAAATGTAACAACGTGATGAAAGGTGTCATTATGCAACCAACAAGTTACCGGGAGTAAACTGCTTTGGCTGGCGTTATGAATCTCTATTCGAATTTTGCGTTTCATCAGGGTTGTGTGTAATTTTTCAAGAGGATGTAAGTGAATCAGGAAATTTAAATTTGGGAAGCATGTCTGCAAACCGCAATCCACTAGTAAGAGGCCTTGTGCTCGTTTGTAAACGAAAGTCAGAGCACTACCAGTTGTTCCCGAGAAGGTGCGATATACTGAGTATAATCGCAAGTCGCATCGGAAACGAACTTCACAAATCACTGTTATGGATCCCTTTGCGACGTTTGGGTTTTTGCTGGATCTTATGAACTTATTCAAGAAAAGTAAATTGTGAAAGCATGTCAACCAACCCCAATAGTCCAGAAAAATTCTGGGAGAGCATATCCAGCCAATCCCAGTCGTCAATATAATTTTTGGGAGAGCATGAAAGCCAACGTCAGATTTCCGTAATAAGTTTGGTTCAGCACGTAAGACAATACCAAACCTTATTAATCAAGTCATACACAACCCAAGGACAGCCAGCAATGCAACACCACATGTAAATATTTGAAAAGTTCCCTTGCACCAATAATTTTTTCAACTAACCTTATTCAACAGACAAATTCAAATAAAATGACAACAGAGTACATACAACATTACCTGGATCATACAAAAACATGCTAGGAAACAAAAGACACTGCAAAAATATAAGAAAACCATATAAAAAAGACATCACAAATAAAACAAATACGCATTTGTTAATGTATTTAGAAAATACCGAAATGCAAAAAAAAGATTGCCACAAACAAGAAAAAACGATCCCTAACAAGTTCACCAAATTCAAAGCCAACAAATCATAAGAAAACAGAACAGAATAGAGGCAGCTAGCTAGCACCACGATACAAACCCTTTAAGTATTTTACTTTGCAACGCAAGATGGACTGCGAGACAGAACAGAGGAGCTGTTACGCCATTGCAATACGCCCCCGATTTAGTTATGATAAATGGAACATGGTTAACTAAAAAGATGCGTTCAAACTGCTATTTAATGCTATGTACCGTCAAGATAGCATCAGTAAGCAAAGCCGCAGAATTTTAGTAGTAGTAGAATACGACATAAATCAACAAGAACTTCTTCACTCCAATGCCGATGTCCTGAAAGTCTGAATGTCAAAATCCATATAACCTAGCACGGATAAGTAACACGTGGTGTCACTTTATCCGTCAGTACCTGTCGACGAGGCAGTGGACATTTTGAAGCTAACACTTGCTTATTCTTCAATGTTCTCACGGGACTCACTACTGGGTATATCCTATGCGATAGAAGTGGTGACGGAATCAATTTTTTTCTGTTTTAATAACATAATTTACAAGCAGTCCAAAGGGGTTGCTATGGGCTCACCACTCTCTGCTGTACTAGCTGAGGCCATCCTGAGACCGCTGAAATCTAAAATTCTTAATGGAGCTAAGCTCGCTCCTTTTATATGGCTGAGATACGCCGACCATGCATTTTTTATCTGGCAGTATGGAGTTGATGAACTGAACGCTTTTTTCGCTTTCATTAATTCCCTCCACCGGAACATATGTTTCACCACGGAGTGTGAGGACAACGGAGTCTCCCGTTTTTGGACGTCCTAGTCAAGAAATCTTGTTCTGGATCCCTCCAAACCAAGGTTTATTACAAGCCAACATATGTCCCGAATGTAATCCTACCCACCTCTATGGGACCCGTTACGCACAAATTAGCCATTTTCAGACATATGGCTAAACGTGCCTTTATTCTCTCCTCGGACACTGCATCCAGACTTGAAGAAGTCGACAACCTAAGAGATCTGGCCTCTTCCTCCGGCTGTATTGTGGAAGTGATCGAGGTCATTATCAAGAACGCCGTCGCTGTTTTCTTCAACCCGGGTAGCCGCCATACCAAGAATTCTTTGCAGTACATCGGGGCTTGCCCTTATATACCCGGCCTGACCTACTTCTTGCAGAACACCTTAAAGAAACTCGGGCTTATCTTTGGATAACGCTCACCCAGATCGATATCACGCCACCTGCTATCATCCCGAAACACCCATACCTCTCTGACTGATGCGGAAGTGTACTCCTTACCATTGGAATACATGGATGTTACCACCAAGCATTACATCGGAATGACAAAACGCTCTTTCGCTCTTCGACTAATCGAACACAAGCGGAACGTCTCGCACAGAAGATTGAAAACCGCCTTATCCAGGGAAGTGGTTACCTATTCCGCCATCCCGAAATGGGACCAGATAAAGCGAATTGCTCCTTATACTACCGCCAGGGCACTGCCGTCAGGGAAACCATGGAGATTTTGAGTAACCCTGTGGCTTGCAAGGATGACGTTTCACTTGAGCTTCCGCAAGTATGGCGCACATTTCTTCACGATTAGCACGCTTCTGTAGACATCTCTCGTTGTCGCATGCACCCGACGCAACATATCACGTTCTCAAATTCTGTTGATGTTAGTTTTAAAATTTTCTTATGTCTATTCCTCTTGTCTTGCCTAACCACGAACAAGTCTGAAGAAGGCACCCGTTGGTGTTAAAAGCTTACGCTTTATTAATAATTTTTATACGTGAATAAACGGATGTTTTGTTTCCTTTTCATACTGATTCTTTGACGTAATCTACCCGGACTTTAGTTTTATGTTTTACGCTATTCTCCGGGAATTATGGGTAGTTATAGAGTTTTCCTTGGTTTGAGGCTAAAGCTGGAGAGTGAGAGATGTCATCTGAACTTCCTTATGGACTGAAAACGTTACGACGTCATTCCAAAGTTCCTTCGCTTCAAGACTGCAGTTAGCAAACAGCGGTTTCTCAGAAGAAAACTGAAATTCCAGCGTCAGACTCTGTCCCGTCTTGTACAGCTTAAAAGAAAACGCGTTATGTCCCTGGAGCTCCGTTTATTCCACTTACATCTGAAGTTGGCTGACGAATCCCTACCTCTGGTTTTGAATGTTTTCCTTCGCCGGCTCAGCATACTGGTCCACCGCCAGAACAGATTGCTTGTGTTCACCCACAATGAAAAGCTCTCCCGTCTCAGGGAATCAAGAGATACGCCTTCACGGAAGTTTACCATCCCAGTAATCAATATCTCGTCCAAATTCTTTTCGCAGAAGGAACTGGAGATACTGGAAATTGGTCTAAAGTTCTGCCTGAGCACACAGCCTTCCGTCAGTTAGCTAATCCCAGCAGTTGAAAGCCTTCTCTATTAGGTACCAACCACACAGATGCACTCAATCCGTCTTCAATGCTTCCCGCGCCTGACTAAATCGAATGAGCTTCCTAAGACTCGACACTCTAGGCCACATGACCTAACAGCTGTTCTAAGGTTAAAGGACGACCTATCGATTGTCTTCGCACTCACTGATAAATCACGCCAGATTGCGATAATGGACTCCGATGAATACAACCGTAAAATCATGGAATTCATACAACAGTCGGGTTCAATCCATATTACCTCAAGCCCATTAAACAGGTGGATTACGAAAGTTAAGAGAGTGGAGAAAATGCTCGGTATCCCGGACACTCTCAGATCAGCCGCATGGCTTCCTCTGTGGCCGAAGATACCCTTCCTCTTTTGCAAAGAGTTCCAAACTCCGGCAGATCCTTTCGGGATCCCCTATAAGATCGCGAGGGGATCCATCACTGAACTGCCAAAACTAGCAGCGGTCGAAAGGGCAGACGGAAGCCTATCACAGAGTCTTGATAGTACTATGGAGAGTCTCTTGGATTACCACTTCCAAGGAGACGAGGGAGAAGCGGACTCCCCACGGCAAAAAGAAATGAGGGATGAAAGTCGGATCCCGCCGGACACTGGTGAGGACCCTCTTTCAAAAGAGAGGAAGTGGAGAACGCCCTCTCCAGTCTTAACACTGGCAAAGCACCAGGCAAGGATGGGTTCGACCTCAGCCTAGTGAGAGAAATCTACTATGCAAATCCCGAGTATTTTGTGGCGCTCCTAAACGATTGCCTCGGGAGGGGAATCTTCCCAGACTTGTGGAAAACAGCGGTGCTAGTTCTTTCAACAAGACCGGAAAAAACAAAAATGATCCCGCAGCCTACAGGCCCATCTGTCTTCTCTCTGTGTTGAGCAAGGTGCTGGACAAGCTCATAACGAACAGAGCGCTTGGCTTTCTCATGGAGCAGGGAAAGTTAAACAGGAACCAATTTAGTTTCATACCGGGGCGTTGCACAACGCAGGCAATTCGCAGCCTCAGAGAGAGGGCAGAGAGGAACAAAGCGGAGCGGCTCCATACCTGCTTCATCTCACTAGACGTGAGGGGGCATTCAACAGTGTCTGGTGGCCAATGGTTTTAACCAGACTCAAAGAACTTGGCTGTCCAAGAAACTTGTTCACGCTGATCAGCAGCTACCTGTCTGATAGAAGGGTCGAGTTCGAAGCGGGAAATGGGCAAGCCTCGCGTTCGTACCACAGAGGGTGTCCTCAAGGATCCAACTCCGGGCCGCTTTGGTGGAACATAGTTGCAGACGCAGCTCTGAACCTAGACCTGGGGCCGGCAGTGGAAATTCAAGCCTATGCGGACGATTTCGTTCTCGTGGTCTCCGCTTCAGGGAGACACGTGATCGAAAGGGAAGCGCACAGTGCCCTAGCTGTGTTAGACAACTGGAGCAGAGAAAGCAAACTGTGCTTTGCCCCTGAAATGACCACTCTCCTAGTAATGGCTAAGAGTGGAGTAATGAAAACACCACCTAAGTGCAAATTCCAAGGGTGCACTATCAAGGCGGTGCGTTAAATGAAGTACTTGGTGGTGGTCCTGGATCAGAGTCTATCAGGGCTGCCACACCTGAGGCATCTTCGAACAAGGTGCACGCTGATCCTCAATAGATTGAATGGCATGAGGTTATCGGGCAAAACCAAGTAGGCCATCTATCAGAGAGGAATAGAAAGAATTCTGACGTATGCTAGTGGAGCATTGTGGACTCCTACCGTCAGAATGAAGAAGGGCAAAAAATCCAAAGGTTGTCCCTACTGGGGATCACCGGTTGTTTTCGCACAACGTCGACCCTCGTACTCCAAGTGCTGGCGGGGTGTGAGCCGGCCGACCTAGTAGTGGAAAGGGAGGCAGCAATGCACTGCCTAAAGTCAGGTGAGGACGCCTACCTTCTCGGTGTGCCACATCGAACCTCGAACATGGAGCTGGAAAGCGTGGACTGGCAGATCCACCCGGCAGAGGAAATTTTCCCACCGTGGGACAAGGAGAAGTCCACGGGAGTTGGGCATGAGTTATTCACCGACGGCTCAACGTTGAAGGGTCAAGTGGGTGCAGGCTTCTATGCGTTCTCGGATGGGAACGAAGCAACTGCAGAATGCGTAAAACTATCGCAGAACGCTTTAGTCTTCCAAGCAGAACTTCTGGCGATAGAAAAGGCACTCACCTGGGCACTCCCCAGGCGTAGCGATGAAACGATTAAACTCTACTCTGCCATTGAGGCAGCACTGCTGGCTCTGAATAGATTCGGGGGAAGAAATCCCATCGTCCAGAGGATTAAAACCCTCCTGTGGGCAGAAGGAGATGGGGCAGTTAGTTTTGACTGGGTACGAAGCCATGTCGGGACCCAGGGAAACAAAAGAGCGGACCAGCTGGCGAAGGCAGCCGCGCTGAAAGATACGGTTGACGTGCAATGCAGAATGCCTAGAAGGAGCATCCGCTCAGCATTGGCACGACAGACCATGACCGAATGGCAGGTCAGATGAGACACGAGAAAGACAGGGCGGAAGACACACAGAGTGTTTCCGAAGGTCTCGACCAAACGTGCGCAGACAAACAAGTTCCTTAATCAAGTACTTAGTGGCCATGGCATCTGCCCTGAATACCTAGTCAGATTTGCCATCAGGAACTGCACTTGACCCTGTGGAAATAGGCCGGCAAGCATAGATCACTGCGTGCTTGATTGCAGCGTCTTCGCCGAATGGGGAAACACACTGATCCCAAGTGTGCAAAGAACGCGAAGATTGGATCGGCTCATCCAATCCTCCTTTAACAGGAGGTGGATAAAAGCCCTAGTTGAGAGGCTAACCCTTCAGCAACACACGATTTTCCCCAGTCAAACGGGGACCGAAACGCTAGAGGTGCACGTGCAAATCGAAAGCGATTCGGCATCTGAGTGAGGGCAAAAGTCTGTAGTCAAGCAGACAAAATAATTTCCAGTACAAATACCATGTAAATACTCTTTTAAACCTTTCAATGTTGTGAGTACTAAGCCTGAGGACAGTGCATAGATGAGTGTAGGTTTTTTGTTTAAGAAAATAAAGGGAAATTATTCCCCCCAAAAAGTTCGAGGGCAAGACAATCTCCCAGTCAACCCTAAATTAATAATCGACCTATCCCGCCAGACAGAGCGGGGACCCAGACAAGGTACGCTAGGTCGCCTGCCAACACGTCATCGCGGGCTGGTCTCTGGACCACGGGGGTGGCCAGGGTCCGAACCGGCGTCGCAAGGCAGGATAACTGTCGCAACACTTCAAAACAAAAATCCAAGGTGTTCCATTAGTTCCCGTGGAGCCAAGAAACATTAGCGGAACGGGATAAAGAAATCAGTATTCTTCCTCTTTGCGAGACTGGCTGATTTGTCATCGAGCCGGGGAGCGAGTTTTGCGAGTTTGATTGTGATTTTTAGTTCAGTTGCGTCTGCGAAAAGTGAGCACCGCTCACCCCGCGAGAGAGGATTCCATCCTTTCTCGCAAAGTTTTTTTATTTTTTTCGAACTAAAAGTGTTTTGGTGCAGTCAGTTTAGTTCGGGACTTAGATTAAAAACGCCCTTGTCAGGGCGAAGACCCAACTGACCGCAAACTCGTTTTTGACGAATAGCGAGTACGTCGACGTCGTGCCGGTTCGGCCAGTGATAGGACTCTTTGATCCGTCACTGGGCCAAATCTCTTGCGCCCGGGTATTCTGAGCGTTTATTTGAATCTGAGAACCCAGGGTGCCAACTAGGGACTTAAAAACAACTTTGCATCTCTCTCACAGAGATGCAAACCTCCCAAAAGTGAGCGATGTTGAAGGGGGTCTCCCCTAAAACTGCTTTGAAATCAAAGCAAAACACAGCTATTTCCACCAGGGTGAAACCCTCGGAGGTCCAGGCAATGGAGAATTCTCCTAAACCCGGTACCTCCCGGTCACCAAAGGCCTCACCGGTGGTGACCTCGGAGCCCAATCCGAAAGCCAATCGGGGGATTCAGACTTCCCTAGTAGGGGCCACTAGGGAGTTTCTAACCCTGGTGGATGGCTGTGTTGCAGAAATTGGAGTGGTCTTGGGCTCACTACCCAAGACGGTAAACAAGGCTGCGGCGAGCAAGATTGCTGCGGCGTTGAACGAAATTCAACACGTCTGAACTCAGCAAGGGATGCTGACGTCAAAGCTGGAGGGCAAGCTTTAGGAAAGGGAGGGGCGCAATACCACCCCCTCTGTAAGACTCATGTCCTACGCCGCCGCAGCCAAAATGGGTGTCACGAAGGCGCAACGCTCTGTGCAGGCACCCAGTGCAAGGGAAATAAAGAAGGTGGTGCCAGATAGGAGACACCTGCTCCTTATCTATCCCACCGACGTAGGCAAGACGTCTGATGACGTAAAGGCAACACTCCTATCCGCAGTGCAGCCAGCAAAACTGCAGATAGGAGTCAAAGGTGTACGTAAAGTACGGAATGGAGGGGTGGCGGTTGAGTGCTCGAAGATCGAGGACATCTCCTAGCTGGAAGGCGAGCTGCGGAGCGATCCTCTGACCAAGGATTTCACCACCTCTAAACCCTCCCAAAAGCGACTCCCGCGTCTGATTGCTTATGGCGTCGACAGGGAGGTCTCGCGAGAAGACTTCGAGGCGGGAGTTAAAGAGCAAAACCCGGACCTCGAACGGGACTTTTCGGCGAAATTCGCCATTAAGGCCAAAGGGGGTAAAGACCACTGGGTGGTGAAAGCCGAACCTCTGGCCTACAGATTGCTAATCAAGTGAGGAAGACTCAACTTGGGTTGGTCGATCCTGCGGTTGAAAGAATTTGAGAGAAGTCCGATGCTTCCGGTGCAACGTATTCGGCCACTTCAGGAGTGGTTGCAAGAAAGCAGAGGACAAGTGTGGACAGTGCGGTGGGAGAGGTCGCCGGCACAAAGACTGCACTGCTGCTTCGAAGGGCAATAACTGCACATCCGCGAACAAGCGGTTTAAACTGAAGCTGAAAACAGCCCATTCTAGCTTCAGCAAGACTTGATCCTCTTTGATCAGGGAGTTGGAGCAGCAGAGAAGCCGAATTAACTATGGCTGATCGGCTAAGGACAAGCACCGGTCTTAGAGTACTACAGCTCAACGCTCGCCATGCAAGAGCCGCAACAGGGCAGATTCTTAAAACTACCAGTGAAGTCGCTGCGAAAATCCTGCTGTTGCAGGAACCGTACCACTTCCATGGTAGGGTAGCGGGGTTTCCCAACTCCTCACGGAGGTACTACTCTCGATGCGAAAAACCAATGGTAGCGACAGTCGTTCTTGATCGAGATCTGGGAGCTGGAGCTTGAATGCACATCCAATGTGGTGGCTTTGGTTATTGAGAGCAGTAACAGAAAAATCTTCCTTGTTAACGCATACTGTTCACCGTCAGGTGTTCTCTCAGACGTGCTAAATACTATCTCTCGGTTGCTGGATTCCCACCCGCAACACGAGACTATCATTGCAAGCGATTTTAACGCAAAAAGTCCCCTCTGGAGAGACCAAGAAGAAGATGGGCGTGATAGTGAATTCATAGACTTCGTCATTTCTTCAGATCTGACGATCAGGAACGACTCTGACAGTACTCCCACGTTCCAAGCTGCCACTAGGACGTCGTAGGTCTACCGCACCCTCACGAGGACATCGGTCCTCAACCTCCTCCAGAACGGGCAGGTACTGGAAGATGTGAGCTGCAGTGACCACCCTGCTATAACCTTCATGATAGGGTTTGAGAAAGTTGGGAAAAAGCCCAAGTCTAGGTTCGACGCACGGAACCTCAGACAGTCGGATCTCCAGAACCGACTATCAGATCTGCTAAGAGACAGATGTGCAGCAGATCTCGATGAGGTAAAAGACCTTAACGAATATCGTAATAAACGTACCAAATAGATAGTAGCGACTTGTGAAGGTTGCAGGAAAGCGGGGGTAGGGCAAGACCCCTGCTTCCCTGGAGTTCGGAAAATCTGAGCCTACTTCGACGGATGGGCAGACGCAGTAGACGAAGAATGCAACGTGATAGATTTGACCCAGACAGGAGGGAACTCCTGAAAAGGGAATATAATCTCTCCAATGCTATTTATCGCAAAGCAATGGTAGCATCGAGGAGAGAGCACTGGAGACAGTTGTGTGAGACATCCCCTGTCGGTAATCCCTTTGGAATACCGTACAAGGTGGCAACGGGCTGGCTCACCGGCCCACTGTTACTGGCATCCGTGAGAACAGAGAGTGGCACCAACACCGCCACTCTGCAAGACACAGTGGAAGTGCTCTTGAACCCTCACTTCCCGACCGATGAGGAGACGGGGGACTTTCCGGATCAAACACCGATCAGAGAACGCTGCAGAGATCCACCAGACGCGGTTGACGACCGCCCTTCACGGAGGCGTAGATAGGTGCTGCAATCCACAGCCTGAACAAAGGCAAGGCACCAGGCATAGATGGGCTGGACATCTCGGTCATCAGAGAGGTGTTTCTAGCCAAACCCGGGTACTTCGTTGCCCTTTTGAATAAATGCCTGGAACGAGGTTGCTCCCCACCATTGTGGAAGACTGCGCTGCTCGTCCTCTTTAGCAAAGAAAACAAGAGCGGAACAGATCCCGCAGCCTACAGGCCGATTTACCTGTTAACAGCATGGAGTATGGTGCTGGAAAAGGTCCTTGTGATCCGAACAACCCATTACCTTGTCGGCCTAGATAAGCTCTCTAGCCGCCAATTCGGTTTCACGCCAGAGAGGTGTACCGGCCAAACGTTGGTCAGCCTTACTAAGCAGGTAAAGCAAAATCGTACACAGGGAAAACACACCTGTCTCATCTCGTTGGATATGCGGGGCGCTTTCAACAACGTCTGGTGGTCCCTGGTGTTGGACCGTCTAAAAAGACTTGGCATCCCCAGGAATCTGTTCGTGTTAATAAGCGATTTTCTCTCGCATAGAAGAGTAGAGTTTGAGGTCGGAGATATGATCTACAGCAGATAATACACCAAAGAGTGCCCGCATCGCCCTTGCTCGGGCCCCTTGTGGTGGAATGTGGTTGCAGATATTGCACTTGCGCTTCCACTGGAAGACGGGGTGCATCTGCAGGCCTACGCAGATGACCTCATGCTAATAGTGTCAGCATCTGGTAGGCACGTGATGGAGCGGAAGGTACACACCGCTCTCTCACAGCTAGATAGTTGGAGCAAGGAGTGTATGCTCTGCTTCGCTCCTGAAAAGACGACACTCATGCTAATAGCTAAGAAGGGCGAACTGGTCACCCCACCAAAGTGTCGCTTCAGTGGGCATACTGTTAAAGCGGTGAGAGAGATGCGGTACCTAGGAGTCATCCTTGACACCAGATTGTCGGGGCTACCGCATTTTCGCTTCTTGAAGGACAGATGCACCAACATTCTAAATAAGATCAACAGAATGCGGCTGACTGGGCCAGCTAAAAAGTGCTCTATCAGCGAGGGGTAGAGCGCATATTAACATATGCGTGTCACGCCTGGTGGTCAGACACCGTTAGAATGCGAAATGGTATAAACCAAATTCAACGCAGAGCCGCGTTGGGCATGCCGAGGTGTTTCCGCACGACCTCCACAGCAGCGCTCCAAGTGCTGGCTGGGTGCAAACCGGCGGACCTGGTCGTAGCGAGGGAAGCAGTAATGCAGACCCTCCGCTACGGGGACGATGTTTCATTCCTGGGACACCAGTACCGGTCGTCCTAGGTGGAAGTGCTGAGAATGGACTGGACTTACCACCCAGCCAATAAGCTTTGTCTGGCCTGGGACAAAGATCTCCCCACAGGACAGGGGAAGGAACTGTTGACGGACGGTTCGAAAATAGATAGTAGTGTTGGCGCAGGTTTTTGCGTGATCTCGGATGGCAATGAGACGTACGTGGAGCGAGCGAAACTATCGCCCAATTCCTCTGTCTTCCAAGCAGAGTTATTGGCGATCAGAGAAGCACTGCGTTGGGTGATGTCTATCTATAGCGAAGGGGCTTTTAGTATATTCTCTAATAGCCAAGTGGACCTGAAAGCGCTTGATCAGTTCGGGAGTAAGACTCCCCTTGTCAGAGAGATAAAAGCGCTATCCAGGTCAATGGATAGTAGGAGGGTTACCTTCCACTGGATCCGAAGTCATGTCGGTACAGTTGGAAATGAACGTGCAGACCAGCTAGCGAAGGAAGGTACTGGTAAGGAAGGCATAGATTTTCAGATGCGAACGCCGTTGCATAGCGTGTGGATGCAACTGAAAAAAGTCACATTGGTGGAGTGGCAACAGAGATGGGATGAGGGGGACACGGGCAAGAGAACACGCCGTATATCCCCCCGAATCTCGATAAGGCGCATTGAGAGTAATGGCTTCCTCAACCAGGTACTAACCGGGTACGGCGTGTCGCCGGAGTACTTCCGCAGATTTGCGGTTAAGGAGCGAGTGTGGATGTGCGGGGCCCAGACTGCAGATGTCGCACACATGATTCTAGAATGTGCTTCTCTGGCAGGGAAGAAAGCAACTTTAGTGCCTGAATTGCCAAAGACGAGGGACCTCTCGATCCTCCTCGCGTACCCAAGAGCGCGACAGGGGCTCATCGGGGTGGTCAAGCACCTCAAAGAGAAAGAGGCGGTCTACCTACTTGAGGGGTGACCGAAGAAGAAAGAAGACAGAAGAGGGATGAAGAACCAGAAGAGGATCTGATGACTCGAGGCCAGAGTCATCACCACAGAACTGACCCTAGTCCTGTGGAAATGTAAATATCAATGTAAATATTTTCTATGTTTTTCAGTGTGAGAGGGCTCATTGAGGAAAGGATTTGTTTCCCACGCGGAGATGGGTTCCTCACTGTAAATAAATGTGCGTGTATCTATCTGTTTCAACAAAGGGCGGACGCCCCAAACAGTTCGCGAGAGCAATTGATTCTCCCAATCAGGGGCAGATAATTTTCTAGCCCCTGCCCAAATGGCACGCACACCCGGGTCATGACGGATAGGTGAGAAGTGCCGGCCCAAGGGGGTAACAGCAAGCTGCACGTCTACGGACCGATTCTGTCAGGATGGGGAAATGTCGGATCTTGGCAGGATTACTCGCAACGCCGTCACTATCAATTTCGAGAGAGTTCGCTTAACCCTGTGGAGTCCGCAATTGGACGGTACATGTTAATGGTCATCAGCTAGTCTTCCTCTTTGCGAGAATTAAACATCACAAGAAAGAACTCCCGCTTAGGCCTATTGTTTCATAGTAGACAGCCCCATCAATCAATCTCGAGCGTCAACTTGCAACATTCCTAACAGCTTACCTGTCTGCCTCCACAACAGTCCTGTTGTCTTCGGGTTACTTCGTCACAAGGTTGATGAACGTCACTGTGGCTCCGCACCACATCATCGGTAGTTTTGACGTAGTGTCACTTTATCCGTCAGTACCTGTCGACGAGGCAGTGGACACTTTGAAACGAGCACTTGCTTATTCTTCAATGCTCTCACGGGACTCACTACTGGGTATATCCTATGCGATAGAAGTGGTGACGGAATCATTTTTTCTGTTTTCATAACCTAATTTACAAGCAGTCCAAAGGGGTTGCTATGGGCCCACCACTATCTGCAGTACTAGCTAAGGTCATCCTCAGACGTCTGCAATCAAAAATACTTAATGGAGCTAAGCTCTCTCCTCGTATATGGCTGAGATACGCCGACGATGTATTTTTTATCGGGCAGCATGGAGTTGATGAACTGAACGTTTTTTTCGCTTTCATTAATTCCCTCCACCGGAACATATGTTTCACCATGGAGAGTGAGGACAACGGCAGTCTCCCGTTTTTGGACGTCCTAGTCAAGAAATCTCGTTCTGGATCCCTCCAAACCAAGGTTTATTACAAGCCAACGTATGTCCCGAATGTAATCCTACCCACCTCTATGGGACCCGTCACGCAGAAATTAGCCATTTCCAGACATACGGCTAAACGTACCTTTATTCTCTCCTCGAACACTGCATCCAATTTTGAAGAAGTCACCAACCTATGACATCTGGCCTCTTCCTCCGGCTACAGGGTAAAAGCAATCGAGGACATTATCACGAACGCCGACGCTGTTTTCTCCAATCCGGGTAGCCACCATACTAAGGCTTCTCTGCAATACATTGGGGCTTGCCCTTTCATACCAGGCCTGACCTACTTCTTGCAGAACACCTTAAAGAAACTTGGACTTGGCTTTGGGATACGCTCACCGAGATCGATATCACGCCACCTGCTATCATCGCGGAACACCCATGCCTCTCTGACAGATGCGAGAATGTGCTTCATACCATTGAAATACATGGATGGTACAACGAAGCATTACATCGAAATGACAAAACGCTCTTCCGCTCTTCGACTAATCGAACACAAACGGGACGTCTCGCACGGAAGATTGAAAACCGAGTTATCCAGGGAAGTGGTTACCCATTCCGCCATCCCGAAATGGGACCAGATAAAGCGAATTGCTCCTCATACTACCGCAGGGGGAACTGCCCTCAGGGAAACCATGGAAATTTTGAGTAACCCTGTTGTTTGCAACGATGACGTCTCACTTGAGTTTCCCCAAATATGGCGCACATTTCTTTACGCTTAGCACTCTTCTCTTGACATCTCTCGTTGTCGCATGCACCCGACACAACATATCACGTTCTCAAATTTTGTTCATGTTTACTTTGAAAATTTCTATTGTTTATTCGTCTTGCCTTGCCTAATTACGAACAAGTCTGAAGAAGGCACCCGTGCCGCCCCGGTGGCGCAGTGGTCTAAGCGATGTCCTCTGATCATTCGTCAGAACGGGGTCCGGGTTCGAATCCCGGTGAGGCATGGATGTTGTGTTTGTCTTACGGCACTGGCTCTCTCCCTTCTCTGGAACCAGTGACCCTAAATTAGGGACGGGCGACTGCTTATAGACCATTGAGTTGCTCACGGTGGTCGTTAAACCTCCAATCAAAAAAAAAAAAAAATAAAAAAATAAAAAAGGCACCCGTTGGTGTTCAAAATGATATTAATAATGCTTATACGTCAAAAAACGGCTATTTTATTTCCTTTTCATACTGATTCTTTGACGTAATCCACCTGAACTTTAGTTTTATGTTATGGTCACCTTGGACGTGGGTTGCGCAACCACAAGCAAAAATATTTGAGAAAAAATGCATCCAAAAAAAAAAAAAAAATATATATATACTGCCACGGAATGCCCACAAACTACCCTGGAATTTCCTTATTTTACTAAAACATTCTCTTTTCCCTAACAGACGTTTCAACAGATCAAAATTCCCTGGTTTTAATGACTTTTTCTTATACCTACCATCACTGTATCCGAGAGACAATTCGTCGACAAGGTTAGTTAGAGACGAACACAAATACAAAATATTTTGCAAAGAAAATTGACATTCTGAACGACTGGGAATCAAACAAAGCAAAAACTAAAATAAAAAATAAAAAGGAATCTCCCAATACCTGAAAAATAAAAAGTCATCAAGACGATAACATAAAATTCATAAAATCATCAAGAATATTATTCGCCAAGCAGATAACATAAAATTCATAAAATGATCAAGAATATTGTTCGCCAAGCAGATAACATAAAATTCACCCAAGGGCTTCATTTGCCCTTGGAAGAATTTTGTTAATATTAATGTAATCTTGTACACTGGCGTGCAAAAATTAAGGACGAGACCGGTTTTTTTAATGTAACGTTGTGCAGAAGTGCTCCACATCAACTCGAATCAAACCATAGGATCCCCAAGATGTAAGAATATGGGACAAGTGATCAAAACCGTCCAAACAAAAAATCCAAAGGATACAAATATATTTAACTGAAAAGGTAGCTTCCAGCACAACTGGACAGAGACAGAAACGTCCATGTGACAGGCGGTTGCCAAGAAAAATCCAGTCTTTAGTGGGGGATATGACCACCCTTCACTGCGTAACAGGATTTACAACGTCTGTCCATGCTGAGGACGAGGCTGTCCAGGAGTTGTTGAGGCATCGCGGCCCGTTCATCTTGTAGCGCCAATCGCAGCTGCGGAATCGTTGCGGCGGCTTGTGACGTGCTGCCAAGCGTCTCCCGAGAAGTTCCCACACGTGTTCGATTGGATTTAGGTCAGGGGACCTTCCGGGCCAATCCATGCAGTGAATATCTTCACTCTTCAACAGCTCTGCGTAAGCCACTGTACAATGAGGTGTAGCGTTGTCGTCCATGAAGAGGAACTCAGGACCCATAGCACCTCTAAACAGACACACGTAAGGCAGGAGAACCTCTGTACAATAGCGGACACCAGTGACTGAACCGCTTTGGAAGATGTGGAGGTCCGTACGGCTACCAAGCATGATACCACCCAAATGAGAACACCACCACTTCCAAACCGGTCCCTTTCGATAATGTCGGATGTGTGATTGCGTGTTCCCTGCTCTCTCCAGATGTGTATAATCCAGAATCACTCGTGAGACCAAATCGACTCTCATCCGTAAAGAGAATTCGACCCCATTCCGGATGCGTCCAGTTCTTGTGTTCCTGGCACCACAGAAACCGGCGTTTCCGATGTGCAGGCGTTAATGGCACACATCGTACTGGTCGTCGTGCAAATAGGCCACCTTTGTGTATCCTCCTGGCCACGGTAAAACGCGATAACGGACGTCCATTTGTCTGTTGCATGTGCCTTGCGATTTCTCTCGCTGTCTGCCGCCTGTCTCTTCTCGCCTGTAGGAAAATATACCGGTCATCCGCCTCCGTGGTTGTTTCTGGACGACCACTGCTTAACTCTCGGGCAGCTGTTCCTGTCGTTTGAAATGCTCTTCAAACTCGTGAAACGATGCTGTGAGCGATCCCGAACTCCTCGGCCACACTAGTCATACTTCGACTTTTTCCAACTTCCCAATGACGCGACCTCGGGTAAAGTCATCCAGATGTCGTCTACTGGATTGCCTGTTGGCCATATCACACGGTGGCAGCCACTCGATGTTGTTCAAACCGATGTACATCATGCAAAAAATTTCACCGAATTGCTGAGCGTACACCGCACGTCTGCTTTATACCCTTCTGACATCCCACCCTCCTACGCCATGCTGCATACATGCGCATGCCCTACCGTACCGAACCTTACCCTCTCTCCTGAGTGGTCTTTCGGTCCGTTCTGCATGCTCGTTCCGCTGTTATGCTAATTTCTTCTCTTCGTCCTTAATTTTTGCAGACCAGAGTATTAGTCTCTCGGAACAAATTGTTCACAAGTGTTAATGACACTGATAAAAACCGAAGTATTACCAAAGCGTTTTTACATTGTAACGAGGTTAAACGATCATTATGAGCAATACGCAGGGTACGCGGACTCACGACCCAAATGCAGGACTATTGTTTCTAAGAGAGAGACAGAGGCCGCGACATTGAACATCAGCACCAACTGTGCCTCCTCCGGGACCCAAATCCTGGACAATATCAAAAGAATGGTTATAAGCAGAGGTTTCAGTCTACTGTGCCACCTTGGCAGCTGAAAATCACTAGAATGAGGAGCGTGTATCTTTAAATTATTTTCAAGACACATTGGAACAAGGCTGAACTAGGAATTTTAAATTGTTGATAAATAGGCCGAAGCTATTTTCTGAACCAAAGTCCTAATATTATTTTAATTAAGATCTGTTCTCAGTAGGTTCTTACTTACAGTAAATCGATAGACATTTCTGCAAATTGATGGAGCATCATTAGCATGAAATGGGGTAAGATCCTAGTCAGGCACCAAACAACGAAAATATGCATAACCAGATACACACTGAAGAGCAACTGAATTAGAAACAGCTGGCGTTATGCAAATGTGGCGCTGTGGGCGGCCCTGTAAACGGAAACGACATGACGTATGCAGTGATCCGACAATATAAGGAGTGATTCGACGGGAATCAGTAAGAGTCGGACGCGGTATGGGTAAGACGAAGGATCTAAGCGCACTTGATCGTGGGAAAATTGTCGGGGACCGACGAATGGGACCCTCCATCTCGGAAGTCGGGCAGGCAGTGGGATTTTCACGAGCCATTGTGTCACGGGTGTATCGTAAATACATCGAATCCGGTAAAACCGTCACTGCAAGGGCCAACTGCCGTGGACAGCAGCGTGTGGATGAGCGGGGTCATCGTCGGCTAGCTCGCATTGTGACAGCGGATAGACGGGCTACAGTGCAATAAATCACTCGGAAATTTAACGCTGGTGAACAAAAACGTGTAAGCAGCCGCACCATCCAGAACCATCTCCTCGCTATGGGGTAGAGAAGCCATCGTTCCACGAGGGTACCGCTGCTGACCGCACATCACAGGGTGCAATGATTAGCATCGGCGCGAGAACATCGCCACTGGAACCTAGATATATGGAAAACAGTTGCCTGGACTGATGAGTCGAGTTCACGTCGGTACATGCGGATGCCATGATACGAGTACGGCGCAAACCACATGAAGCGATGGATCCTTCTTGCCAACAGGGTACTCTTCAAGTTGGTGGGGGTGACATTCTCCTCTGAGGACTGTTTATGTGAACCACCAAATTGGGACCCCTGGTACGTGTGACGTCGTCCCTCACAGGCCAACGTTACCGGGATATCCTGGACGTCCATTTGCTCCCGTTTGTGCGTCTTCAACATCCAACTGGGGACCTCATATTGCAACAAGACAATGTACCGTGCCATCGCTCCCGAATCCTATCCGAATGGTTGGATGAACTCTCCACCGACGTGACCTCGCTTCCTTGGCCAGCTATGTCGCCTGACCTCAATCCCATGGAGCACATCTGGGATGCCATCGAGGGAAACGTTCGAGGCTCTGTCCCCCGTCTATCAAATCATCGTGAACTGTGGGAGCTTGTTCAGGGGTCGTGGATCCGTATAGCTTCACAACGTTTCCGGTGTCTTGTCGAGCCCATGCCGAGACGAATCGCCGCCATCATCAGGGCGAAAGGTGGTGCTACACGTTACTAGACAGGTATGGCTAATTCAATTGCTCTTCAGTGTATAGAACACTTAAATTGCGCTTTAAAATGCGACGTTCATCAGCAAAGCTCCTGGTTCCTTTTTTCTCGTTGAAATTCTTCGTCTTACGAAATTGAAATATTCCAGTTGCAATTTGTCGTTTAAATTCATTAGCTGAATAAACGTCCTGCAGTGTGCTTTAAGGTGGACGTCAAGTAATTTTATTTCCTATCATTTCAATGGAAAAGTTTCTGTACACATTTTCTTCAGATTTAATGCGTTCCCAAAGATGAAAATTGGAACATCGATGAAAGCAGCTTCTTTTTATAACTTGGAAGACTTCATATTTTCTAAAACATTGCCATAATTCTGCAATCCAACATTCGTTTGTCTACTGTCGTCCTCAAAGTACAGGTCGCGCATCTTTTTTCTGGTTTCAACAGCACCAAAGGAAAAGTCATTGATTTTTTTAATATAATTATGGTTATGTTTTAGAAATTATTAAGTATTCCAAGTTATAATATCAAGTTACTGTAATCGAAGTTCAAATTTTCATCCTTGGGAACACACTAATATTGAAGAAAATGTGTACAAAAGTTGTTCCATTGGAAGTTTAGGAAGCAAAATTACTTGACGTCCACCTAAATATGAAAAAACATGCACTATTTTTCACAATACTGCCCTTTGGAATTCACCTTTGCAAAATCGGCAATACACTTTGTCAAATTTGGTGGTGTTTTATTCACCTACACAAATTAAATTCTTTTGGATGGAAAATATTAAAGTTATTTGAAATACTTTATATATTTTATTTTTGCAATAACTTACTTCAGAAAGTTTTTTTAGTTTACCATTAGTTGGGATCAACTGATGTACACTTTTTATCTGTAATCAGTTTTACTCCTACGACCAAATGCATTTCATATAATAATGCCATGCTTAAATTAAACATTTACTAAGTACATATTTTTCTACACTGTAAAAAATTGCCGTGAATTGTCGGTGTTTCAACCGTATTAAAACGTTTTACGGATCGTAAGCACGCCAACGGGCGATGAACCGTAAATTTTCGGTAGCTAAACTACATGTTCACGGTGTTTAAACTGTTTTAACCAATACGGTATAATACCTGTTTTTTTACGTGCTGTCGAATGGCAACATCTCACTGGCCGCCATATTGGCATGAAGCGATGGAAGCATGGAAGTCTCTACGTAAAGTATAAGTAACTCGTGGCGTGTGACTATGTTGCCGATTTATAATTAAGCACCGCAGCATTTATTTTCGGTACGTATTTTTTTTGTGTAAGTTACAGTGCATTATGATGAGAATATGGTTTTGGTAACATCTGGCAGGCATAAGAATTGAAACAAGTCTGATTTTTATTTCATGTATTTCGTACAAATTATTTGTTAGGCCGCACAAGTTAAGTAAACGAATGCAGTAGATAACTAGTTTTCCTCGCTTTTCCTGTGACTAGGGTGACAACTAGTTTTGGCGAACGAGGTACAAACTGTATAATGGTCAATTTCACCCAGACCACATTGAGGCAAGGAAATTTTTATTTAGCACACAATCGTAGGGGCTAAAAATTCTAGCACCATGCTTCCTACATCTTTTATATATATATACATATATATGTTAAGGCCTTGTAAAATACTTCTCATGTGTTTGCAGACATAAAGAGATGTATTATTTTTAATATTTGTTCCTAAAGAAATGCAAACATTGAAACAAGTATAGATAACAAAAATTAGAAATGAATGCACAAAAACAGAAGTTCACACCTAGTTCAGGAGTTTGTCTTTAAAATGTCTGTTTGAAGATGTTGAAACATTTTTTTCTGCAAACCATCACATTGAAGAAATCTCGAGTGAGCAGTGTGTGTACCTCATCTGTGGTAAGATAGAAATTTATCAGAACCATTCAGTTTCTTAAAAATTAGGTGAAATATATCAATTCAATACACAGGTATTTGTGTAGTAAGAACTGCCAGTGTTTTCTGTAAAATAACAAAAAAATGACAGAAATATCTTTCACTCATAACTCGAGACATTTCTGTGTGTATGCTCCATCTGTGGTAAGACTGAAATTTATCGGAGCCATTCAATTTCTTAAAAATTAGGTGAAATGTTTCGGTCGGCACACCGGTCTTTGTGTAGTAATACTTGCTTAACTGCCAGTGTTTTTGTAAAATTACAAAGAAATGACAGAAATATCACCCAACACATTACTCGACACATGTCAGGTAAACTACCAATGCTCTTAATAGCAGTAGCAATATGTTTACTTTATTTATAAAATGAGTACCCAAAAAGGTTTCTTTCAGTGTGAACCCAGTTGTGTAGAAAGTTTACAAACGTGTCACACAAGGCAGTAATTACATTAGAACTGCTAAGTGAGCTAAGAAAATCTCTTCAACTGTACCCTGTGTAGAATATACACATTGCTAGTATACCCCAAAAGTGCCCCAAAATCTTTTCAAATGTAATAATATTTTACAAAAATTTTACACTAAAAGAACACGAACATTGAATCAAGTATAGACAACAAAAATTAGAAATGAATGCACAAAAACAAAAGTTTACACATAGTTCAGGAGTTTAAGTTAATCTTTAAAATGTCTTTTTCCTTGCTTTGAGGTTTGCGAAGGCGTGCACAACATTGTCTAAAGATAACTGCTTGGCAATATCATGTACTAATGACATGATACCCAGTCCATTAAGTCTTTGTTGAAGCACTGTCTATCGCATGGTTATTTTTTACCAAAGCCATTTTTGAAAAAGAACGCACTACTTGACAGTTGGTTATTGTTACAGTAAAACCTTCATAACGGACACTCCCGAATGCAAGTCACCTCCATTTAACGGACAGTTTTGTAGTCCCCAAAGTATAGGCGGTTCTGTGTTTTTACCTCTGAATACCGGACAGCGATTTTAGTCGGAAAAGCTAAAAATGCGTTCACTGAAGGGAAAAAGGTATGCGAAATTTTATAGCGATGCCAAGCACACTGTATTGAAATCATTCCTTGCTATTGTTTACCATCTATTTCACGTTAATGCTCTCCATGCCGTCACTTGAATAACTTCTGCAATCAAAGACTAACCGCAGTCCGTTAATCGTTTCCAAAAAGCAGGGTTTGTCTCGGTAGACAAAGAGTATGTACTTTCAATGCAAATGATCTGCGCTCGATTTCTGAACTCGTGACTTGTTTAAACTGTGAGGGAAATGAAAGGATTTTATTACAGTAGATGATGAACTGTGTTTTGAACAGACGATAGATGCAAGATTTCATTTCTTCACACACACCCAACAAGAACGACATGGTCGAAGAGACAGCAAAGTTCCTCAAGAAGAGGCAGTGGACGGAGCTGCAGAAAAGGTGTGCGACATTAAGAACTTCACAGCCGCGTAAAAATGTACTGAAAAACTTCAAATTTTTTTATTAGCAAAAGTGATTGTTAGGGACTAACACTTTTGATGAATTTGAAAATTCATATTGAAAAAGGGGCTGTAAAAGTGAAAGAAAAAATCAAACACTTGTCAGTTTTTGTTGTTGTTTTTTTTTGAAGGAAGGATGCTAACAGATAAATTGATGAATTAGCTGTAAGTACTTTATCTAAGTTATAAAACATTTGTTAATCAGAAACATGCATTGAATTACGTATATACATATGTACGCAAATTGCATTTTCTCTCATGTTTGAAAAACTCAAATATTTAAGTTACTAAATAAATACATCGCTCTTTCCACGTTCCAGAAACACACAGCATCCGAAAAATTGTTCCGCCGACCGCTGTGGAAATGAACCAACAGAACTCTAGATATCGCTCCGAGTGCGTTACATTTACGCCACGGTGGCCAACAATCCACGGTGCTATGTGTATTTTTTCCCCACAGCTGTCGGCTGAAAAACAATTTTTCGGATGCTGTGTGTTTCTGGAACGTGGAAAGAGCGATGTATTTATTTATTAACTGTCGCCACGTATTTGGAGTATTTTCATTTAAGTTACTATCAGTACGTACGTATATTATATAGTTATGGTAAACAAATTACTTGAGTGAAAACTTTACATAACTAATCAGATGAAATAGGCTATCGTAAGAAGTTCTAGATTAAAAGGTCAGCATTATTTTTGGAAATCAGATTTTGGTACTGGAGATGTTACATGGATAACAGTGAACTAAAGAAGATTTGGTATCTGATGGCAGAAAATTTGCACTTGTATATTTCCCAAAAATTTCTGATTAGTTATCCATTAGTTTTTGTGGCCATAAAATGTAGGATAAATATGCATTAGCATATGTGCTACTGTTAACAATGCTCTCTGCCATTAGAGCTAAAATGAATCACTTTGATGTGTTGATTAACCGCACCTTACGTGATCAGATTTTCCTATTCTTGAACATATAGTGTGCTAGCAACAAACTGCAAGCGTTATCCTAAATTAATTCTTTATTAATAAATATAACCTTGCTCATAAATGGTATACGTATATTTCAAAAACAAAATTAAAAATCCTTATTATATACACACGTCTGTTTCATTTACTAATTAAAAGCTATTAACTTATTACGCTATGAATGTGCCTCTCTTAATAGTGATGTGTATTAGAAGTATAATATTTTGAATGCAGTTGGATTTATTTTAAAAGAGATCATACAGTAGGAATTATTTCTGCTGCTTATGTAAATATGATTTTATCAAGTTAGATTTCTTTTACTATCAGCAGGACTTCTAAATCCTATTTCCACAAACTAATCATTTGTATATTTTCTTGCTACATTTTGAAACTGCACCCTTTAAAAAGGTACCCCCCCCCCCCGAAAAAATTTCCCTTCCTATTAAGGCCTGTAGTTTTAAAATTATTTATACTCATACCTTTGAAGCCCACCACAGTTCTAACCAAACCAGTTGGAACTTCCTACCTACATTAGAAGAAATTAAAATCAGTCAAGTGCTTAAAGCAATTATAAAAAATAAAATGAGGATACAGTAACGTCATATTTTGAGTCTAATTTTTTAAATTTCTTTGAACAAGCTCGCAGATTCCCCATTTTTTATAAAATCTTGGAAATAAAATCTAGATATTACACGAATTTTTGTGTTTTTAAATAATAATGTTCAATGGGAATATTGTTCCCCCTTCCCCTTGTTTATTTGCTTAAGAACAATCATAATTGTTCTTAAAGTAAAACATACGTGGAATGCCGTTGTTGACTTTAATTTTCCTCCTGACAACATGACAGAAGTGTTCCCTCCCTTTAAAGTGCGATCTTTTGAAAATTTTACTCATAATACAAATTCTCTGAAGCTCGACCGTTGCAATTTTTATAATAAACAATATTTTACGATAATCCGCTAAGACAGAGAAAGATTTTAAAAGTATGTTTAGTGTAAACACATTTTAAATCGTTAGATCATATACGTCTCAGTCGTTACGAAGACGCTTTTTTAGATCTCTTTTTTTCCATGAAAATCTAAGTTTTTGTACTGAAATTCCTTTCATGTAAACCTAAGAGTCTCTTAAACCTATTCCACTGCTTCTCCATTTCGCTTATAATATAAGACAATGTAAATCTTAAGATAACGAAGAGAGTCTCACTAATGCTTTCTTACGGAAAATCGTCTGCTTTTGCATCTTGATGGTAACCACGCAGAAGCTGGAGGTACTGCTTTCACCGCAGAAGCGTACAAACCCGGGTTCACTTTTCTAGCATAGGAAGAGTTAGCGACAGCGCCTCCTCTTATCCCTACCTCCATGAATCTAACTTCCAACAGTGCCTTCCCAAAGGCATTATCCAGAACTGAAGCTATCTACACTGACAAGCAACAAAACATTTCGAATTCATAAAACTTTTTATTTAAAAATTTAACCGCTGGTATTTCATTTTTAGGTAAAACAGGACAGGTAGACGATTTGCGTTTGAATATAGCGACTATTTAAAAACGTAGATTTACTGTAAGAAAATAATACCATAGTACAACAAATAAGTTCTTGCAATACGGACTGAGGTTACCTTTGATCTAAAATCTAAAACAATGCAGTTTTCCTAACATGAACGTTTGAACGTTCGTCCCACTTTAGTAGAGCCTAGGAAAGAGCGCTTGCCTGTTTTAGTGGGAATAATTTATCGTTCTGCTTTTAACGGTCACCTTAGTTGAACTTTTTTCTATCCACAATAACAAAATATCCTAGTGATACGTTTGACATAAACAGAAAAACTAATTCTTGATGTGCACATTACATGTCAGGTACTCCCTATGAAAATACTGGGTGATATTTGAACCAAAGCGACATTTATTAAATCTGTTTACTGAATAGCTATTCCATAACACATTTGGAAAAATGGAATTCTTTAATTGAGATATATGAGTTTGCCAACTTGCTGTTTTCCACATTATTCAAGAACACTTACGTCGGTTGAGATACTGCATGCGTTTGAGAAATTTCACAAGAGTGGGTCCACATTTCCGCTGCTTTCCGACAATCCATGGATAGCTGCCGAGATTTTAAAATTTACAAAATCAAAAAAAAATTATTCCTCTACGGTTTAATTAAAAATGACATATTGCCTTATCAGTACAAGGTAAATAATGAAATATAATGAAACAAATTGGTTGTGAAAATGCAAATTTAACATGAAAGTAAAAGACTGGAAATTAAAAAAAAAATGTTTCTGCTTTATTTAATTACTTTTCCTGAACAAATTACTAAACGTTAAACATAACTTGTTGTAAGTTATTATTTTCAACGAAACAAAACATGTTCTGTCAGCAATTTATCAAATAAATAATCACCATGTATTTTTTTAGCTGTGAAAGTTCTTAAGGAACACTGCAAGTTCGGTCTCCCTAAGCGGGTAAGTATGAATACGCTCATCCTGTCCAACCCTCATATTATTCGATGTCGTTTGTCACATTCCAAGATATGGTTATGCGGTTTGTGTGGAGAGGAATAAATTTCTCCTGTTCTCATTACTGTGCTTTTCTCGTGATTCTTTGACGAGATTCGACCAGGAGTGAACCGTAGTGGTGAATGTACATATGTTCCCTCAAGTATTATTGTTAGGAGTTAAAGTGCTTTTGTAGTTGAACACATACCGAAAAGCCTCAAGTACGGATCAAGGATTTCGTCTCTGAATCTCCGCCCGTTAAAAGTTTCATCAGAATAGATATGGAGCTGTTTGTGCCCTATGGACTTAATGTCACTCTACATCACTACATCAACTGTTAAATATTTCTAAACAATTAAAATCTATAATTCCTTTAAGTAACGCAGTAAGCCACTTACCAGCTGCAGGAAGATCTATCCATAGTAGTCACAGAGCGAAAAAGGGGATTCCACACATAAAATCGCTTCAAATGACAGCACACTAATATTTATTGTACATCTCCACAAAAAGGTAACAACTCGCTATTCCAACACGCACACCCTCTACATATCACCGACATTGTTTTTGTTCAGTCAAAGATCAACCACTTAGATTACTAACCGACGTGAGCAGAAGAAGGGTATCTTCTTCTCGGGCAACGCTCGCTAGAGTAAACAAATAAAAACGTTTCGAGCAGCGCCACCTGCAATTCTGCTAAATGTTCTCTGAGGCGTCTGGTTCGAAAAACTCTGACAGCCATATTTCTTATAATAATTTCTAACAGTCTCCCACTTGGCTGGAGGAGTTCATTTTATCATGCCTAGTGTCAGTCTAAGTTTTTCAAACTGGGGTCCAGCCAATGGCTTGGTTAAAATGTCCGCAACCATTTGAAAAGAATTACAGTAGTTTAACTGAAGAATAGTTCCTCTCAATTCTTTCACAAACTGACACCGCACCATAATGTGTTTAGTTCTGGAATTGATCTTTTGATTTTTCTATAAGATGTATAGTTGATTTGTTATCCTGAAATGTTGTAGTGGTTCCAGTCTGTTCACAATCAAAATCCTTGAGTAACTCTCGCAACCACAACAGTTATTTGCTTGCTTCTGCAGTGCAGATGAACTCTGCTTCGGTTGTCGATAAGGCTGTTGTGGACTGCTTTCGGCTGGTCCAACATTTTGCACTCTTTCCAAGCATGAAATCAAATCCAGATGTTGATTTCCAGTCAGTCCGGTCTCCTGCCCAGTCAGCGTCTGCATAGCCTTTTAAAATTAGTGGGTCTTGAGAAAATAGTCTTAATTTAAGGTTTACTTCTGATTTCAAATAATAAATTAACTTCATAATGGCTAACCAATCTTTTTTACTTGGGTTTTCTACTTTTCTGCTTAAGATGCCAATGGCAGTTGAAATGTCTGGTCTTGTTACTGTAGATAAATACATGACAGCCCCCACTATTTCTCTATAAAGTCCATTATTTTTAGAAGTTCTTCTTCTTCTTGAATGTTCTTTCTGTAGTCTGTACTAATTGGTATTTTACCTTCCTTAATTTGATCTGTTGCATAACTTTGTATAATTTCCTTTAATTTATTACTTTGACTCAGAAGAAAACTTAAATCTTCTTCTCTTTCTATTTGAATCACAAGATAATATGTTATGTGGCCTAAATGTTTGACTTCAAATTGATTTTTCAACAAATTTGCAGTTTTCTTTATTTTTTCTGTGTTATTCGATGCAATTAATATATCATCTACATAAATAGCTAAATAGGTTGTTTGTTTTCCATTCTTTAGTGACAGTAAGCAAGGATCTGTTGTACTTTGTTTGAAGCCCTTGTTGAACAAATATTCTGTTATTGTTTTATTCCTATTTCTGGCACTTTTGTTTGAGACCATATATGCTCTTATGCAATTTACAAGATTTTTCTTCTTTTACTAATTCTCTGAAACCTTCTGGTTGTTCCATAAATACATCTTCTAATTTTCCGTACAGGAAAGCAGATTTTATATCAAGATGATGAACATTCCATTTTCTATTTGCTGCAACTGTTAAAAGAGTTCTTAAAGTGGTATGTTTTACTACGGGTGAAAAAGTTTCTTCTAAGTCAAATCCCAGTTTTTGTGTATACCCCTTTGCAACAAGCCTTGTTTTATAGCTTTTGGCTTTTCCACTTGCATTGTATTTTGTTTTGAAAATCCATTTATTTTTAATGGCTTTCTTTCCTTCTGGAAAATCTACCAAAGTCTATGTTTTATTTTCCTTCATTGCATCTAGTTCTTCCTTTACGGAATTCAACCAGTTTTCTTTTTCTACTTCGTTCATGTCCGGGATTTCTTTTAAATTTTCAAGATCCTTTTTATACTGAACTTTTGCAACACATGCTAATCTTTCGGGTGGTTTTCCTTTGTTTATTCTTGAAGTCTTTCTTTAAACATCTTCACGTTCTTCTCTATCATTATTTTCTTCTACAGTATCTGATGACATTACTTCATTTTGAACGAAAATTTCTTGTTCATCTTCTTTCCTTTCAGCAGGTTTACTTTTTATTATAGCTTGCTGACGTTCATCAAATTTTACTGATCTGGTAATGATTATTTTGTTTGCTTCTTTATTTAATACTCTATATCCGTTAGATCTTTGATCATATCCTAATAAGATTCCCTCTTGTGCTCTATTGCCAAATGTTCTTCTTTGTTGCTTTGGTACATATACATATGCTTTTGATCCAAATACTTTAATATGACCAAGATATGGTTTAAATCCTTTCCATAATTCAAAAGGAGTTTTTCCTGTTGCTTGTGTTGGAACTCTATTTAGTATGTAAGCTGCTGTTATTACAGCTTTTGCCCAGTATTTACACTCCATACTAGCATCAAACATCATAGTTTTTGTCATTTCTGTCAAAAATCTGTTTTTTCTTTCAGTAATTCCATTCATCTGAGGACAGTATGGAACAGTTATTTTATGTTCTATTCCTTGTTCCACTAAATAATTTTCAAAATCTTTTCCACAACACTCTCCTCCATTATCTGTTTTTATTGATTTTGGCATTTTTTAAAATTTGGTTTTCACTGAAGCTACATATTGCTTAAATTTTACTAATGCTTCATTTTACTTTTTAGTAAATAGATATATAAGTATCTGCTATAATCATCTATAAATGTGATAAAATACTTGTAACCACTAGGACTGGCCTGAACCATGGGACCACAAATATGTGTGTGTACTAATTCTAATACAGATTTGGCCTTAAAACTACTTTGTTTGCAGAAAGGTTTCTGTGTAAGTTTGCCTTTTATGCAAAACTCATAATTTCCTTCCTTTTTACAATTGGAAAGATTTATTCCTCTGCTAACTCCTTTTTCTCCATTTGTTTTATCATTTCAATATCCCTATGACCTAGCCTTCTGTGCCATAAATACAAACAATTCTTGTTTTCACATGTAGTGGCCAAATTTGCCTTTTCATCTAATATTTGTAGTTTGTACAAATTATCTGAGGCATCTATTACTCCTATAGCTACAATAGTATCCCCATACTTAATTGTGCACTTTTTATTCTTGAATAAAAGTTCGAATCCTTTGTCTGTGGCTTTTCTAACAGATAACAAATTAGTGTCTAAATCTGGAACATATAACACATCATTTACTTCCACTTTTCGAAGTTTTCCTTTTTCGAATTTGCAGTTTAAGGTTATATTTCCCTTGCCTACAGACGTTTACTGAGAACCGTCGGCAGTAGTGATCAGCTGTGATTCACTTTTTGAAAAATCTTTAAACAGTTGCATCATTTGTCATGTGACACGTTGCACCGGAATCAATTGACCAACTTTCGGATATTTTGTTGGGTTTTGACTTCTTTTCTAATGAGAAATTTTCATTTTCTCTTTTTATGTCATTTTCTTCACAATCTAATTATGTTTTTCTCGTCTTTACGGCAATATTACTGTGACGCTCTGTATGTGGGTTGATTTTGTGAAACTTACCAGTGTTACCTTTATTTTGATTCCTTTTGTAATGCCAACAGTCATCTTTGACATGATTCTTTCTTTTACAAAAAGTGCAAAATCTTTTTGTTTAGAGCTGTAATTTTTCTTTTTATAACTTGTTTTCAAAACAGTTGTGTGATCGGTGTGTGCCCGTGAGTTTTCCTTCTTTCTATTAGATTCATCTATCACTTTTCATTTGATAAACTCAAGTGTTAAATCTTCTTCCTGTCTTGCTTCTAATGCAGTAACTAAATTTTCATAGGTACTTGGTAAACTATTTAGCAAGATAGCCAACAAATGTGTGTCTTTGAATTCCTCTCCCTATGCTTTAGGCTTGTGAACTATTTCCAGCGCTCTATATACATTCTCTTGCATAGTTGATCCATTTTCTTGAAAACGTAAACTATACAGTTTTCTAAGCAAATACAATTTACTACTCAAACTTTCTCTTTCGTAAACCATTTTCAAAGCATTCCACATTTTAGAACTTGTTTTCTTATCGCGTACGTGAATAATTTGATCATCAGACACGCAAAATGTTTTTGTAGCTTTAGCCAGTTCGTCTTTTCCCAACCATGCATCACTCTTTTCTTCTGGAATTGGCTCGGAAACAACCTTCCATAAATTATCTTTAATAAGAATCATTTCCACTCTTACTTTCAAAATTTGATAATTGAAATTATCTAACTTTTTTATACTGTGCATGCCGCTTCCGATGAATGACGCCATTTTGTTCCGCTTTCGATTTTCGAATGAAGAACTACGCAGTAACAAATACGCCCTCAATCCACTCGACTCAAATGCTTAATGAATTTGACGAACTTTGCTTTTAATCTTCCTGACAGAAGTGCGATTTCAGTCTCATAATTAAGATTGTTAAATATTTCTGAACAAATAAAATCTATAATTCCTTTAAGTAAAGCAGTAAGCCTCTTACCAGCTGCAGGAATATCTATCCTTAGTAATCACAGAGCGAAAAAGGGGATTCCACTCATAAAAACGCTTCAAATGACAACACACTAATATTTATTGTACATCTCCACAAAAAGGTAATACCTCACTATTGCAACACACCACCTGCAATTCTGTTAAATGTTCGCTGAGGCGTCTGCTTCGAAGAACTCTGACAGCCATATTTCTTATAATAATTTCTAACAGTCTACCACTTGGCTGGAGGAGTTCATTTTATCATGCCTAGTGTCAGTCTAAGTTTTTCAAACTGGGGTCCAGCCAATGGCTTGGTTAAAATGTCCGCAACCATTTGAGAAGAATTACAGTAGTTTAACTGTAGAATAGTTCAACTCAATTCTTTCACAAACTAATACCGCACCATAATGTGTTTAGATCTGGAATTGATCTTTTCATTTTCTCTAAGATGTATAGTTGATTTGTTATCCTGAAATATTGTAGTGGTTCCAGTCTGTTTACAATCAAAATCCTTGAGTAACTCTCGCAACCACAATAGTTCTTTGCTTGCTTCTGCAGTGGCGATGAACTCTGCTTCGGTTGTGGATAAGGCTGTTGTTGACTGCTTACGGCTGGTCCAACATATGGCACTCTTTCCAAGCATGAAAACAAATCCAGATGATGATTTCCAGTCAGTCCGGTCTCCTGCCCAGTCAGCGTCTGCATAGCCTTTTAAAATTAGTGGGTCTTGTGAAGATAGTCTTAATTTAAGGTTTACTGTTGATTTCAAATAATAAATTAACTTCATAATGGCTAACCAATCTTGTTTACTTGGTTTTTCTACTTTTCTGCTTAAGATGCCTATGGCAGTTAAAATGTCTGGTCTTGTTACTGTAGATAAATAGATGACAGCTCCCACTATTTCTCTATAAAGTCCATTATTTTTTAGAAGTTCTTCTTCTTGAATGTTCTTTCTGTAGTCTGTACTAATTGGTGTGTTACTTTCCTTATATTGATCTGTAGCATGACTTTGTATAATTTTCTTTATTTTATTACTTTGACTCAGAAGAAAACTTCCATCTTCTTCTCTTTCTATTTGATTTCCAAGATAATATGTTATGTGACCTAAATGTTTGACTTCAAATTGATTTTTTAACAAATTTGCAGTTTTCTTTATATTTTCTGTGTTATTCGATGCAATTAATATATCATCTACATAAATAGCTAAATAAGATGTTTGTTTTCCGTCCTTTAGCGATAGTACCCAAGGATCTGTTATACTTTGTTTGAAGCCCTTGTTGAACAAATATTCTGTTTTTGTTTTATTCCAATTTCTGGCACTTTGTTTGAGACCATATATGCTCTTATGCAATTTACAAGCTTTTTCTTCTATTTCTAATTCTCTGAAACCTTCTGGTTGTTCCATAAATACATCTTCTTCTAATTTTCCATACAGGAAAGCAGATTTTATATCAAGATGATGAACATTCCATTTTCTATTTGCTGCAACTGTAAAAAGCGTTCTTAAAGTGGTATGTTTTACTACGGGTGAAAAAGTTTCTTCAAAGTCTAATCCCGGTTGTTGTGTATACTCCTTTGCAACAAGCCTTGCTTTATAGCATTCGACTTTTCCACTTGCATTGTATTTTGTTTTAAGAATCCATTTATTTTTAATGGCTTTCTTTTCCTTCTGGAAAATCTACCAAAAATCCATATTTCATTTTCCTTCAATGCATCTAGTTCTTCCTTCATGGAAATCAACCTGTTTTCTTTTTCTACTTCGTTCATGTCCTGGATTTCTTTTAAATTTTGTGGATCCTTTTTATACTGAACTTTTGCAACACATGCTAATCTTTCGGGTGGTTTTCCTTTGTTTATTCTTGAAGACTTCCTTTGAACATTTTCACGTTCTCTTCTATCATTATTTTCTTCCACAGTTTCTGATGACATTACTTCATTTTGAACAAAAAGTCTTGTTCGCCTTCTTTCCTTTCAGCTGGTTTACTTTTTATTATATCTTGCTGACGTTCATCAAATTTTACTGATCTGGTAATGATTATTTTTTTTGTTTCTTTATTTGATACTCTGTATCCATTAGATCTTTGATCATATCCTAATAAGATTCCCTCTTGTGCTATATTGCCAAATTTTCTTTTTTGTTGCATTGGTACATAAACATATGCTTTTGATCCAAAAACATTAATATGACCTAGATATGGTTTAAATCCGTTCCATAATTCAAAAGGAGTTTTTCCTGTTGCTTGTGTTGGAACTCTATTTTGTATGTAAGCTGCTGTTATTACAGCTTCTGCCCAGTATTTACCTTCCATATTAGCATATAACATCATAGTTTTTGTCATTTCTGTCAAAAATCTTTTTTTCTTTCAGCAATTCCATTCAGCTGACGACAGTATGGAACAGTTATTTTATGTTCTATTCCTTGTTCCATTAAATTTTTTTTTAAATCTCTTCCACAATACTCTTCTCCATTATCTGTTTTTTATGATTTTGGCATTTTTTCAAATTTGGTTTTCACTGAAGCTACAGATTGCTTAAATTTTACTAATGCTTCATCTTTACTTTTAAGTAAATAGATGTAACAGTATCTACTATAGTCATCTATAAATGTGATAAAATACTTGTAACCATTAGGACTGGCCTCAACCATGGGACCACAAATATCTGTGTGTACTAATTCTAATACAGCTTTGGCCTTAAAACTACTTTGTTTGGAGAATGGCTTCTATGTAAGTTTGACTTTTATGCAAAACTATCAATTTTCTTCGTTTTTACAATTGGAAAGAGTTATTCCTCTTGCTAACTCCTTTTTTCTATATTTGTTTTATCATTTCAATATCCCTATGACCTAGCCTTCTGTGCCATAAGTTCAAACAATTCTTATTTTCACATGCAGTGGCCAAATTTGCCGTTAAATCTAATATTTGTAGTTTGTACAAATTATCGGAGGCATCTACTACTCCTATAGCTACAATAGTATCCCCATACCTAATTCTGCATTTTTTATTCTTGAATAAAACTTCAAATCCTTTTTCTGTGGCTTTTCTAACAGATAACAAATTAGTATCTAAATCTGGAACATATAAAACATCCTTTACTTCCACTTTTCGAACTTTTCCTTTTTCGAATTTGCAATTTAAAGTTATATTTTCCTTGCCTTCCGACTTTATCGGAGAACCGTCGGCAGTAGTGATCAGCTCTGATTCCCCTTTTGAAATTTCTTTAAACAGTGTTGCATCATTTGTCATGTGACACGTTGCACCGATATCAATTGACCAACCTTTGGATATTTTGTTGGGTTTTGACTTAGTTTCTAATGAGAAATTTTCATTTTCTCTTTTTATGTCATTTTCTTCACAATCTAATTTTGTTTTTCTTATCTTCACGGCACTACTACTGTGAGACTCTGTATGTGGGTTTATTTTGTGAAACGTACCAGTGTTACCTTTATTTTGATTCCTTTTGGAATGCCAACAGTCATCTTTGACATGATTCTTTCTTTTACAAAAAGTGCAAAATCGTTAATGTTTGAAGCTGTACTTTTTCTTTTTATAACTTGTTTTCAATACAGCTGTGTGATCGGTGTGTGCCTGTGAGTTTTCTTTCCTTCTATTAGAATCATCTATAACTTTACATTTGATAAACTCAAATGTTAAATCGTCTTCCTGTCTTGCTTCTAATGCAGTAACTTAGTTTCATAGGTACTTGGTAAACTATTTAGCAAGATAGCCCCGAAATGTGTGTCTTTGAATTCCTCTGCCTGTGCTTTAAGCTTGTGAACTATTTCCAGCGTTCTATTTACATGCTCTTGCATAGTTGATCCATTTTCCTGAAAACGTAAACTATACGGTTTTCTAAGCAAATACAATTTACTACTCAAACGTTCTCTTTCGTAAACCATTTCCAAAGCATTCCACATTTCAGAACTTGTTCTCTTATCGCGTACGTGAATACTTTGATCATCAGGCACGCAAAGTGTTATTGTAGCTTTAGCCAGTTCGTCATTTCTCAACCATGCACCACTCTTTTCTTCTGGAATTGGCTCGGAAACAACCTTTCATAAATTATCTTTAATAAGAATCATTTCTATTCTTACTTTATAAATTTGATAATTGAAATTATCTAACTTTTTTATACTGTACATGCCGCTTCTTATGAATGACGCCATTTTGTTCCGCTTTCGATTTTCGAATGAGGAACTACGCAGTAACAAATACGCCTTCAATCCACTCGACTCAAATGCTTGATGAATTTGACGAACTTTGCTTTTAATCTTCCTGACAGCAGTGAGATTTCAGTCTCATAATCAAGATTCTTAAATATTTCTAAACAAATAAAATCTATAATTCCTTTAAGTAACGCAGTAAGCCACTTACCAGCTGCAGGAAGATCTATCCTTAGTAATCACAGAGCGAAAAAGGGGATTCCACACATAAAAACTCTTCAAATGACAACACACTGATATTTATTATATATCTCCACAAAAAGGTAATAACTCACTATTCCAACACGCACACTCTCTACATATCACCGACATTGTTGTTGTTCAGTCAAAAATCAACCACTTAGATTACTAAGCGACGTGAGCAGCAGAATGGGATCTTCTCAGGCAACGCTCGCTAGAGTAAAGAAATAGAAACGTTTCGAGCAGCGCCACCTGCAATTCTGTTAAATGTTTGCTGAGACGTCTGCTTCGAATAATTTCTAACAGTCTCCCACTTGGCTGGAGGAGTTCATTTTATCATGCCTAGTGTCAGTCTAAGTTTTTCAAATTGGGGTCCAGCCAATGGCTTGGTGAAAATGTCTGCAACCATTTGAGAAGTATTACAGTAGTTTAACTGAAGAGTAGTTCCACTCAATTTTTTCACAAACTGATACCGCACCATAATGTGTTTAGTTCTGGAATTGATCTTTTGATTTTCTATAAGATATATAGTTGATTTGTTATCCCGAAATATTGTAGTGGTTCCAGTCTGTTCACAATCAAAATCCTTGAGTAACTCTCGCAACCACAGTAGTTCTTTGCTTGCTTCTGCAGTGGCGATGAACTCTGCTTCGGTTGTCGATAAGGCTGTTGTTGACTGCTTACGGCTGGTCCAACATATGGCACTCTTTCCAAGCATGAAAACAAATCCAGATGTTGCTTTCCAGTCAGTCCGGTCTCCTGCCCAGTCAGCGTTTGCATAGCCTATTAAAATGAGTGGGTCTTGTGGAGATAGTCTTAAATTAAGGTTTACTGTTGATTTCAAATAATAAATTAACTTCATAATGGCAAACCAATCTTGTTTACTAGGTTTTTCTACTTTTCTGCTTAAGATGCCTATGGCAGTTGAAATGTCTGGTCTTGTTACTGTAGATAAATACATGACAGCTCCCACTATTTCTCTATAAAGTCCATTATCTTTTAAAAGTTCTTCTTCTTTAATGTTCTTTCTGTAGTCTGTACTAATTGGTGTCTTACTTTCCTTATTTTGATCTGTAGCATGACTTTGTATAATTTTCTTTATTTTATTACTTTGACTCAGAAGAAAACTTCCATCTTCTTCTCTTTCTATTTGAATTCCAAGATAATATGTTATGTGGCCTAAATGTTTGACTTAAAATTGATTTTTCAACAAATTTGCAGTTTTCTTTATAATTTCTATGTTATTCGATGCAATTAATATATCATCTAAATGAATAGCTAAATAAGTTGTTTGTTTTCCGTCCTTTAGTGATAGTAAGCAAGGATCTGATGTACTTTGTTTGAAGCTCTTCTTGAACAAATATTCTGTTATTGTTTTATTCCAATTTCTGGCACTTTGTTTGAGACCATATATGCTCTTATGCAATTTACAAGATTTTTCTTCTTTTTCTGATTCTCTGAAACCTTCTGGTTGTTCCATAAATACATCTTCTTCTAATTTTCCATAGAGGAAAGTAGGTTTTATATCAAGATGATGAACATTCCATTTTCTATTTGCTACAACTGTTAAAAGTGTTCTTAAAGTGGTATGTTTTACTACGGGTAAAAAAGTTTCTTCAAAGTGTAATCCCGGTTGTTGTGTATACCCCTTTGCAACAAGCCTTGCTTTATAGCTTTCGACTTTTCCACTTGAATTGTATATTGTTTTTAAAATCCATTAATTTTTAACGGATTTCTTTCCTTCTGGAAGATCTCCCAAATTCCATGCTTCATTTTCTTTCAATGCATCTAGTTCTTCCTTCATTTAATTCAACCAGTTTTCTTTTTCTACTTCGTTCATGTCCTGGGTTTCTTTTAAATTTTGAAGATATTTTTTATATTGAACTTTTGCAACACATGCTAATCTTTCTGGTGGTTTTCATTTGTTTATTCTTGAAGACTTTATTTGAACATTTTCACGTTCTATTCTATCATTATTTTCTTCCACAGTTTCTGATGACATTACTCCATTTTGAACGAAAATTTCTTGTTCGTCTTCTTTCCTTTCAGCAGGTTTACTTTTTATTACAGATTGCTGACGTTCATCAAATTTTACTGATCTGGTAATGATTATTTTTTTTTGTTTCTTTATTTGATACTCTGTATCCATTAGATCTTTGATCATATCCTAATAAGATTCCCTCTTGTGCTCTATTGCCAAATTTTCTTTTTTGTTGCTTTCGTACATATACATATGCTTTTGATTCAAATACTTTAATATGACCAAGATATGGTTTAAATCCGTTCCATAATTCAAAAGAAGTATTTCCTGTTGCTTGTGTTAGAACTCTATTTTGTATGTAAGCTGCTGTTATTACAGCTTCTGACCAGTATTTACCTTCCATATTAGCATCTAACATCACAGTTTTTGTCATTTCTGTCAAAAACCTGTTTTTTCTTTCAGCAATTCCATTCAGCTGAGAACACTATGGAACAGTTATTTTATGTTATATTCCTTGTTCCACTAAATATTTTTCAAAATCTCTTCCACCATACTCTTCTCCATTATCTGTTTTTATTGATTTTGGCATTTTTCCAAATTTGGTTTTCACTGAAGCTACATGATGCCTAAATTTTACTAATGCTTCATCTTTACTTTTAAGTAAATAGATGTAACAGTATCTGCTATAGTCATCTATAAATGTGATAAAATACTTGTAACCATTAGGACTGGCCTTAACCATGGGACCACAAATATGTGTGTGTACTAATTCTAATACAGCTTTGGCCTTAAAACTACTTTGTTTGGAGAATGGCTTCTGTGTAAGTTTGCCATTTATGCAAAACTCACAATTTTCTTCCTTTTTACAGCTGGATAGAGTTATTCCTCTTGCTAACTCCTTTTTCTCCATTTGTTTTATCATTTCAATATTCCTATGACCTAGACTTCTGTGCCATAAATTCAAACAATTCTTGTTTTCACATGTAGTGGCCAAATTTGCCTTTTCATCTTATATTTGTACTTTGTACAAATTATCTGAGGAATCTACTACTCCTATAGCTACAATAGTATCCCCATACCAATTGTGCATTTTTTATTCTTGAATAAAACTTCACATCCTTTTTCTGTGGCTTTTCTAACAGATAACAAATTAGTGTCTAAATCTGGAACATATAAAACATCCTTTACTTCCACTTTTCGAACTTTTCCTTTTTCGAATTTGCAGTTTAAGGTTATATTTTCCTTGCCTTCTGACTTTATCGGAGAATCGTCGGCAGTAGTGATCAGCTCTGATTCACCTTTTGAAAGTTCTTTAAACAGTGTTGCATCATTTGTCATGTGACACGTTGCACCGAAATCAATTGACCAACTTTTGGATATTTTGTTGGGTTTTTACTTCGTTTCTAATGAGAAATTTTCATTTTCTCTTTTTATGTCATTTTCTTCACAATCTAATTTTGTTTTTCTTGTCTTCGCGACAATATTACTGTGAGATTCTGTATGTGGGTTTATTTTGTGAAACTTACCAGTGTTACCTTTATTTTGATTCCTTTTGTATTCTTTCTTTTACAAAAAGTGCAAAATCTTTCTTGTTTGGAGCTGCAATTTTTCTTTTAATAACATGTTTTCAAAATAGTTGTGTGATCGGTGTGTGCCTGTGAGTTTTCTTTCCTTCTATTAGATTTATCTATCACTTTACATTTGATAAACTCAAGTGTTAAAGCTTCTTCCTGTCTATCTTCTAATGCAGTAACTAAATTTTCATAGGTACTTGGTAAATTATTTAGCAAGATAGCCCCCAAATGTGTGTCTTTGAATTCCTCTCCCTGTGCTTTAAGCTTGTGAAATATTTCTAGCGTTCTTTTTACATGCTCTTGCATAGTTGATCCATTTTCTTGAAAACGTAAACTATACGGTTTTCTAAGCAACTACAATTTATTACTCAAACTTTCTCTTTCGTTAACCATTTTCAAAGCATTCCATATTTCAGAACTTGTTCTCTTATCGCGTACGTGAATAATTTGATCATCAGACACGCAAAGTGTTATTGTAGCTTTAGCCAGTTCGTCATTTCTCAACCATGCATCACTCTTTTCTTCTGGAATTGGCTCTGAAACAACCTTCCATAAATTATCATTAATAAGAATCATTTCCATTCTTACTTTCCAAATTTGATAATAAAAATTATCTAACTTTCTTATACTGTACATGCCGCTTCCTATGAATGACGCCATTTTGTCCCGCTTTCGATTTTCGAATGAGGAACTACGCAGTAACAAATACGCCTTTAATCCACTCGACTCAAATGCTTAATGAATTTGACGAACTTTGCTTTTAATCTTCTTGACATCAGAGAGATTTCAGTCTCATAATCAAGATTGTTAAATATTTCTAAACAATTTAAATCTATAATTCCTTTAAGTAACGCAGTAAGCCACTTACCAGCTGCAGGAAGATCTATCCTTAGTAATCACAGAGCGAAAAAGTGGATTCCACACATAAAAACTCGTCAAATGACAACACACTAATATTTATTGTACATCTCCACAAAAAGGTAATAACTCACTATTCCAACACGCACACCCTCTACATATCACAGACATTGTTGTTGTTCAGTCAAAGATCAACCACTTAGATTACTAACCGACGTAAGCAGCAATAGGGGATCTTCTTCTCAGGCAACGCTCGCTAGAGTAAACAAATAAAAACGTTTCGAGCAGCGCCACCTGTAATTCTGTTAAATGTTTGCTGAGGCGTCTGCTTCGAAGAACTCTCACAGCCATATTTCTTATAATAATTTGTAACAGTCTCCCACTTGGCTGGAGGAGTTCATTTTATCATGCCTAGTGTCAGTCTAAGTTTTTCAAACTGGGGTCCAGCCAATGGCTTGGTTAAAATGTCCGCAACCATTTGAGAAGAATTACAGTAGTTTAACTGAAGAATAGTTCCACTCAATTCTTTCACAAACTGATACCGCACCATAATGTGTTTAGATCTGGAATTGATCTTTTCATTTTCTCTAAGATGTATAGTTGATTTGTTATCCTGAAATATTGTTGTGGTTCCAGTCTGTTTACAATCAAAATCCTTGAGTAACTCTCGCAACCACAATAGTTCTTTGCTTGCTTCTGCAGTGGCGATGAACTCTGCTTCGGTTGTGGATAAGGCTGTTGTTGACTGCTTACGGCTGGTCCAACATATGGCACTCTTTCCAAGCATGAAAACAAATCCAGATGTTGCTTTCCAGTCAGTCCGGTCTCCTGCCCAGTCAGCGTCTGCATAGCCTTTTAAAATTAGTGGGTCTTGTGAAGATAGTCTTAATTTAAGGTTTATTGTTGATTTTAAATAATAAATTAACTTCATAATGGCTAACCGATCTTGTTTACTTGGTTTTTCTACTTTTCTGCTTAAAATGCCTATGGCAGTTGAAATGTCTTGTCTTGTTACTGTAGATAAATACATGACAGCCTCCACTATTTCTCTATAAGATCCATTATCTTTTAAAAGTTCTTCGTCTTCTTGAATGTTCCTTCTGTAGTCTGTACTAATTGGTTTTTTACTTTCCTTATTTTGATCTGTAGCATAACTTTGTGTAATTTCCTTTATTTTATTACTTTGACTCAGAAAAAAACTTCCATCTTCTTCTCTTTCTATTTGAATTCCAATGTAATATGTTATGTGGCGTAAATGTTTGACTTCAAATTGATTTTTCAACAAATTTGCAGTTTTCTTTATATTTTCTGTGTTATTCGATGCAATCAATATATCATCTACATAAATAGCTAAATAAGTTGTTTGTTTTCCATTCTTTAGTGATAGTAAGCAAGGATCTTTTGTACTTGGTTTGAAGCCCTTGTTGAACAAATATTATGTTATTGTTTTATTCCAATTTCTGGCACTTTGTTTGAGACCATATATGCTCTTATGCAATTTACAAGCTTTTTCTTCTTTATCTGATAATCTGACACCTCCTGGTTGTTCTATAAATACATCTTCTTCTAATTTTCCCTACAGGAAAGCAGATTTTATATCAAGATGATGAACATTCCATTTTCTACTTGCTGCAACCGTTAAAGAGTTCTTAAAGTGGTATGTTTTACTACGGGTGAAAAAGTTTCTTCAAAGTATAATCCCGTTTGTTGTGTATACGCCTTTGCAACAAGCCTTGCTTTATAGCTTTCGACTTTTCCACTTGCATTGTATTTTGTTTTGAAAATCCATTTATTTTTAATGGCTTTCTTTCCTTCTAAAATATCTACCAAAGTGATTTTTTCATTTTCCTTCAATGCATCTAGTTCTTCCTTCATGGAATTCAACCAGTTTTCTTTTTCTAGTTCGCTCATGTCCTGGATTTCTTTTAAATTTTTAAGGATCCTTTTTATACTGAACTTTTGCAACATATGCTAATCCTTCTGGTGGTTTTTTTTTGTTTATTCTTGAAGACTTTCTTTGAACATTTTCACGTTTTTCTCTAACATTATTTTCTTCCACAGTTTCTGATGACATTACTTCATTTTGAACAAAAAGTTCTTGATCATCTTCTTTCCTTTCAGCAGGTTTACTTTTTTTATAGCTTGCTTACGTTCATCAAACTTCACTGATCTGGAAATGATTATTCTTTTTGTTTCTTTATTTAATACTCTGTATCCATTAGATCTTTGATCATATCCTAATAAGATTCCCTCTTGTGCTCTGTTGCCAAATTTTCTTTTTTGTTGCTTTGGTACATAAACATATGCTTTTGATCCAAATACTTTAATATGACCAAGATATGGTTTAAATCCGTTCCATAATTCAAAAGGAGTTTTTCCTGTTGCTTGTGTTGGAACTCTATTTTGTATGTAAGCTGCTGTTATTACAGCTTCTGCCCAGTATTTACCTTCCATATTAGCATCTAACATCATAGTTTTTGTCATTTCTGTCAAAAACCTGTTTTTTCTTTCAGCAATTCCATTCAGCTGAGGACAGTATGGAACAGTTATTTTATGTTCTACTCCTTGTTCCTCTAAATATTTTTCAGAATCTCTTCCACAATACTCTTCGCCATTATCTGTTTTTATTGATTTTGGCATTTTTCCAAATTTGGTTTTCACTGAAGCTACATATTGCTTAAATTTTACTAATGCTTCATCTTTACTTTTAAGTTAATAGATATAACAGTATCTGCTATAGTCATTTATAAATGTCATAAAATACTTGTAAACACTAGGACTGGCCTCAACCATGGGACCACAAATATCTGTGTGTACTAATTCTAATACAGCTTTGGCCTTAAAACTACTTTGTTTGGAGAATGGCTTCCATGTAAGTTTGCCTTTTATGCAAAACTCACAATTTTCTTCCTTTTTACAATTGGAAAGGGTTATTCCTCTTGCTAACTCCTTTTTCTCCATTTGTTTTATCATTTCAATATCCCTATGACCTAGCCTTCTGTGCCATAAATTCAAACAATTCTTATTTTCACATGTAGTGGCCAAATTTGCCTTTTCATCTAATATTTGTGGTTTGTGCAAATTATCTGATGCATCTACTGCTCCTATAGCTACAATAGTATTTCCATACTTAGTTGTGCATTTTTTATTCTTGAATAAAACTTCAAATCCTTTTTCTGTGGTTTTTCTAACAGATAACAAATTAGTGTCTAAATCTGGAACATATAAAAAATCCTTTACTTCCACTTTTCGAACTTTTCCTTTTTCGAATTTGCAGTTTAAGGTTATATTTTCCTTGCCTTCTGACTTTATCGGAGAACCGTCGGCAGTAGTGATCAGCTCTGATTCACCTCTTGAAAGTTCTTTAAACAGTGTTTCATCATTTGTCATGTGACACGTTGCACCTGAATCAATTGACCAACCTTTGGATATTTTGTTGGGTTTTGACTTCCGTTCTAATGAGAAATTTTCATTTTCTCTTTTTATGTCATTTTGTTCACAATCTAATTTTGTTTTTCTTGTCTTCACGGCAATATTACTGTGAGACTGTATGTGGGTTTACTTTGTGAAACTTACCAGTGTTACCTTTATTTTGATTCCTTTTGTAATGCCAACAGTCATCTTTGACATGATTCTTTCTTTTACAAAAAGTCCTAAAACTTTCTTGTTTGGGGCTGTAATTTTTCTTTTTATAACTTGTTTTCAAAACAGTTGTGTGATCAATGTGTGCCTGTGAATTTTCTTTCCTTCTATTAGATTCATCTATCACTTTACATTTGATAAACTTAAGTGTTAAAACTTCTTCCTGTCTTGCTTCTAATGCAGTAACTAAATTTTCAAATTTACATGGTAAACTATTTAGCAAGATAGCCCACAAATGTGTACCTTTGAATTCCTCTCCCTGTGCTTTAAGCTTGTGAACTATTTCCAGCGTTCTATTCACATGCTCTTGCATAGTTGATCCATTTTCTTGAAAACGTAAACTATACTGTTTTCTAAGCAAATACAATTTACTACTCAAACTTTCTCTTTCGTAAACCATTTTCAAAGCATTCCACATTTCCGAACTTGTTCTCTTATCGCGTACGTGAATAATTTGATCATCAGACACGCAAACTGTTATTGTAGCTTTAGCCAGTTCGTCATTTCTGAACCATGCATCACTCTTTTTTCTGGAATTGGCTCTGAAACAACCTACCATAAATTATATTTAACAAGAATCATTTCCATTCTTACTTTCCAAATTTGATAATTAAAATTATCTAACTTTTTTATACTGTACATGCCGCTTCTTATGAATGACGCCATTTTGTCCCGCTTTCGATTTTCGAATGATTAACTACAAAGTAACAAATACGCCTTCAATCCACTCGACTCAAATACTTAATGAATTTGACGAACTTTGCTTTTAACCTTCCTGAGAGCAGATAATTTTCAGTCTCATAATCAAGATTGTTAAATATTTCTAAACAATTTAAATCTATAATTCCTTTAAGTAACGCAGTAAGCCACTTACCAGCTGCAGGAAGATATATCTTTAGTAAACACAGCGCGAAAAAGGGGATTCCACTCATAAAAACGCTTCAAATGACAACACACTAATATTTATTGTACATCTCTACAAAAAGATAATAACTCACTATTCCAACACGCACACCCTCTACATACCTCCGACATTGTTGTTGTTCAGTCAAAGATCAACCACTTAGATTACAAACCGACGTGAGCAGCAGAAGGGGATCTTCTTTTCAGGCAACGCTCGCTAGAGTAAACAAATAAAAACGTTTCGAGCAGCGCCACCTGTAATTCTGTTAAATGTTTGCTGAGGCGTCTGCTTCGAAGAACTCTGACATCCATATTTCTTATAATAATTTGTAACAGTCTCCCACTTGGCTGGAGGAGTTCATTTTATCATGCCTAGTGTCAGTCTAAGTTTTTCAAACTGGGGTCCAGCCAATGGCTTGGGAAAATGTCCGCAACCATTTGAGAAGTATTACAGTAGTTTAACTGAAAATAGTTCCACTCAATTCTTTCACAAACTGATACCGCACCATAATGAGTTTAGTTCTGGAATTGATCTTTTGATTTTCTATAAGATGTATAGTTGATTTGTTATCCTGAAATATTTTAGTGGTTCCAGTCTGTTCACAATCAAAATCCTTGAGTAACTCTCGCAACCACAATAGTTCTTTGCTTGCTTCTGCAGTGGCGATGAACTCTGCTTCGGTTGTCGATAAGGCTGTTGTTGACTGCTTACGGCTGGTCCAACATATGGCACTCTTTCCAAGCATGAAAACAAATCCAGGTGTTTATTTCCAGTCAGTCCGGTCTCCTGCCCAGTCAGCGTTTGCATAGCCTTTTAAAATTAGTGGGTCTTGTGAAGACAGTCTTAATTTAAGGTTTACTGTTGATTTCAAATAATAAATTAACTTCATAAAGGCTAAACAATCTTGTTTACTTGGTTTTTCTACTTTTCTGCCTAAGATGCCTATGGTAGTTGAAATGTCTGGTCTTGTTACTGTAGATAAATACATGACAACCCCCACTATTTCTCTATAAAATTCATTATCTCTTAAAAGTTCCTCGTCTTCTTGAATGTTCCTTCTGTAGTCTGTACTAATTGGTGTTTTACTTTCCTTATTTTGATTTGTAGCATGACTTTGTGTAATTTTCTTTATTTTATTACTTTGACTCAGAAGAAAACTTCCATCTTCTTCTCTTTCTTTTTGAATTCTAAGAAAATATGTTATGTCGCCTAAATGTTTGACTTCAAATTGATTTTTCAACAAATTTGCAGTTTTCTTTATATTTTCTGTGTTATTCGATGCAATTAATATATCATCTACATAAATAGCTAAATAAGTTGTTTGTTTTCTGTCCTTTAGTGATAGTAAGCAAGGATCTGATGTAATTTGTTTGAAGCCCTTGTTGAACAAATTATCTGTTATTGTTTTATTCCAATTTCTGGCACTTTGTTTGAGACCATATATGCTCTTATGAAATTTACAAGATTTTTCTTCTTTTTCTGATTCTCTGAAACCTTCTGTTTGTTCCATAAATACATCTTCTTCTAATTTTCCATAGAGGAAAGTAGATTTTATATCAAGATGATGAACATTCCATTTTCTATTTGCTGCAACTGTTAAAAGAGTTCTTAAAGTGGTATGTTTTACTACGGGTGAAAAAGTTTCTTCAAAGTGTAATCCTGGTTGTTGTGTATACCCCTTTGCAACAAGCCTTGCTTTATAGCTTTCAACTGTTCCACTTGCATTGTATTTTGTTTTTAAAATCCATTTATTTTTAATGGATTTCTTTTCCTTCTGGAAGATCTACCAAATTCCATGTTTCATTTTCTTTCAATGCATCTAGTTCTTCCTTCATGGAATTCAACCAGTTTTCTTTTTATACTTCCTTCATGTCCTGGATTTCTTTTAAATTTCGAAGATCCTTTTTATACTGAACTTTTGCAACACATGCTAATCTTTCTGGTGGTTTTACTTTGTTTATTCTTAAAGACTTTCTGTGAACATTTTCACGTTCTATTCTATCATTATTTTCTTCCACAATTTCTGATGACATTACTTCATTTAGAACGAAAATTTCTTGTTCGTCTTCTTTCTTTTCAGCAGGTTTACTTTTTATTATAGCTTGCTGACTTTCATCAAATTTTACTGATCTGGTAATGATTTTTTTTGTTTCTTTATTTGATACTCTGTATCCATTAGATCTTTGATCATATCTTACTAAGATTCCCTCTTGTGCTGTATTTCCAAATTTTCTTTTTTGTTTCTTTGGTACATATACATATCCTTTTAATCCAAATACTTTAATATGACCAAGATATGGTTTAAATCCTTTCCTTAATTCAAAAGGAGGTTTTCCTGTTGCTTGTGTTGGAACTCTATTTTTTATGTAAGCTACTGTTATTACTGCTTCTGCCCAGTATTTACCTTCCATATTAGCATCTAACATCATAGTTTTATCATTTCTGTCAAAAATCTGTTTTTTTCTTTCAGCAATTCCGTTCAGCTGAGGACAGTATGGAACAGTTATTTTATGTTCTATTCCTTGTTCCACTAAATATTTTTTCAAAATCTCTTCCACAATACTCTTCTCCATTATTTGTTTTTATTGATTTTGGCATTTTTCCAAATTTGGTTTTCACTGAAGCTACATATTGCTTAAATTTTACTAATGCTTCATCTTTACTTTTAAGTAAATAGATGTAACAGTATGTGCTATAGTCATGTGATAAAATACTTGTAACCACTAGGACTGGCCTCAACCATGGGACCACAAATATCTTTGTGTACTAATTCTAATACAGCTTTGGCCTTAAAACTACTTTGTTTGGAGAATGGCTTCTGTGTAAGTTTGCCTTTTATGCAAAACTAACAATTTTCTTCCTTTTTTCAATGGGAAAGAGTTATTCCTCTTGCTAACTTCTTTTTCTACATTTGTTTTATCATTTCAATATCCCTATGACCTAGCCTTCTGTGCCATAAATTCAAACAATTCTTATTTTCACATGTAGTGGCCAAATTTGCCAATTTATCTAATATTTGTAGTTTGTGCAAATTATCTGAGGCATCAATTAATCCTATAGCTACAATAGTATCTCCATACTTAGTTGTGCATTTTTTATTCTTGAATAAAACTTCAAATCCTTTTTCTGTGGCTTTTCTAACAGACACCAAATTAGTGTCTAAATCTGGAACATATAACACATCATTTACTTCCACTTTTAGAAGTTTTCCTTTTTCGAATTTGCAGTTTATGGTTATATTTCGCTTGCCTTCTGACTTTAACTGAGAACCGTCGGCAGTAGTGATCAGCTCTGATTTACCTTTTGAAAGTTCTTTATACAATGTTGCATCATTTGTCATGTGACACGTTGCACCGGAATCAATTGACCAGCTTTTAGATATTTTGTTGGTTTTGACTTCGTTTCTAATGAGAAATTTTATTTTTCACTTTTTATATCATTTTCTTCACAATCTAATTTTGTTTATCTTGACTTCACGGCAATATTATTGAGAGACTCTGTATTTGGGTTTATTTTGTGAAACTTACCAGTGTTACCTTTATTTTGATTCCTTTTGTAATGCCAACAGTCATCTTTGACATGATTCTTTCTTTTACAAAAAGTGCAAAATCCTTCTTGTTTGGAGGTGTATTTTTTCTTTTTATAACTTGTTTTCAAAACAGTTGTGTAATCGGTGTGTGCCTGTGAGTTTTTCTTTCCTTCTATTAGATTCATCTATCACTTTACATTTCATAAACTAAAGTGTTAAATCTTCTTCCTGTCTTGCTTCTAATGCAGTAACTAAATTTGAATAGGTACTTTGTAAACTATTTAGCAAGATAGCCCCCCCGCACGGGGATAACTGGTTTTCCAGTTATTTGGGGAGCAGCGCCCCCACGGCCCGAGCTGACCTTGTGACTGGTCAACATCTGATGTCATGCCACCGCTTGATTTTTATTTTGGTGCTGTTGGTGTTTGCAGGGACGGCTGTTCATCCAGCTGTTGGGGAGTCGCGGCCCCACGATCCCGAGCTGGTCTTGTGTCTCGCTTTTTTGTTTTTGTTTATTTTCTCCACTGGCTAGTTGCCCGTGTTGTATACTCTACCTAATCGCTACCACGTTATGTACTAACACCCCGGTCTTGTGGTTTTGTTACCCTCCACCACTAACTGTTTTATATTAACCGCTCAGCTCGTAGGTTGCTGAGATTCCGTTTAGGTTCCCTTCCAGGATTTGTCTTCTTTAGATTTCTTTTTTCCTTTTAGCTGGTTTGGGTGCTAGACCTACCTGCATGTTTGCCGCGTGCGGAGACCCGTGAGGCGGAAATGGGATGTCTGGCGGCTGAGGTCGCAGGAGACCGGATAAGTGCCTCCTGTGTACCAACACTCCTCTTCGACCCCGGCTTCGCTGTAAACGGGAGGCTAGAGACTAACCCACCTCTAGTCAGAAGTCTTGTACCAAGTTGTGTGCAGGGCTTTAGCGGCTTTTTTGTCGTATAGCACGGCAGGGTGAGCCCGATGGCTGTGGGATTATGCCAAAGGCGTTGGCATGACGGTACCCGGAGGCCGAAGTGTCCGCCGAGTGCGTGTGATCAGAGCCAACGGACTATATCTGCAACGTATAAGCTCCAGAACTGTGTCCAGCGTCATTTTCTTGGCTTGCGGACCTCCAGTTCTCCCTTGTGGGGCTCGGTGGTGGGTGGAGTAGTCTGCAGACGAATCTTCCTTCTTTTTTCCATGGGTAAACCCAAAAACAAACGCTCCAAATTTAAGTCACCTGAAAAAATTATTATTGACAATGACTCTCCTTCGTCTTCTCAACCTACCAAGTCTCATAACCTTAATTGATCTTTAGACCTTGACCTGGACCAAGAATGTGGAACCTCTTCTTTGGCGGCTGTACCAGTCGCTCCGAAGCGTCGTCTCCCCTCAATTGCTGTGACTACGCATGCTACTCACTTGCTTGTAGAATCCATCGATCCGCATGAGAGACTGTCCACCAGATCTCCCTTTTTCATTTCTAAAGCTTTGGGCGCTGCGGTTGGCCCCTTGAAGTCTGTGAGGAAGCTTCGCTCTGGGGACCTGCTTGTCCAAACTTGCAGTGTTTCTCAGAGTAACACTTTTCTGAACCTCACTAGTCTTCAAGGCATTCCTGTAAAAGTGACACCTCACCCGTTTCTTAACACCTCTCGGGGTGTTATTTCGGAGTTTGATCTCTTGCCATGCAGTGAAGACGAATTCGTGACTGAACTTGCTGATCAAGGTGTTATTGCTGCACGTCGTATGATGTTCCGGCGTGATGGTTCCATGATTAAGTCAAAAAATGTCATCTTGACTTTTAACTCCCCGAAAGTTCCGACCGAAATCAAGGCTGGCTACTTGGTCTGTGGAGTTCGCCCGTACATTCCCAGTCCTCTGCGCTGTTTCAGGTGCCAGAGGTACGGGCATTCACAACGTTTCTGTAAGAGTTCCGCTCGTTGCGCAAATTGTGGCTCCAGTGAACATGACGGGGAAGGTTGCACTTCTGCGGCCTGCTGTGTTAACTGCGGTGAGGCCCATGCAGCTTACTCCCGCAACTGTATGAAATGGAAGGACGAGATGGCGATCCAGCGCCTCAAGACCCTGGAAGGCCTCTCGTACCCTGCTGCCAAGGCCAAGTTGGGTATACCCACCACCCGACAGCGTACTTTTGCCGCAGTAGTTCAGTCTCTGCCACAACCCGTGCAGCCCTTTGTTCCGCGCCCTGTAGCTCTCGCCGCCCTTGCCAAGCGATCTACAGCTGACCAAGCGACACAGGTGTTTTTCCCTGAGCTCGAAATTTTTCGAATACCTGATTCTGGGCCTTCTCTTTTGCTGCCGACCGTCTCTTCCAGTTTCCAGCCGAAAGCCTGCACGTGCGGAAGACCCGGCCCTCAATCCGCAAAGGTGTGCAGTGTCCATCCAACTGTCTCGGCCTCAGCGAGGTCCCCACCCTCAACCAACATTATAGAGGAACATAGGGGGGAGGAGAGTGACAGTTCGTCCCCAGCCTCAAACAACATTGCAGAGGAACATGGGGGGAAGAGAGTGACAGTTCGTCCCCGCCCTCTGCCAGCATTGCAGAGGAGTGTGGGGGGAGGAGAGTGACTCATCCTTTGTGTAGTTGTGTTTTACAGTAGTTTAACTTAAGAATAGTTCCACTCAATTCTTTAACAAACTGATACCGCACCATAATGTGTTTAGTTCTGGAATTGATCTTTTGATTTTCTATAAGATGTATTGTTGATTTGTTATCCTGAAATATTGTAGTGGTTCCAGTCAGTTCACAATCAAACTCCTTGAGTAACTCTCGCAACCACAATAGTTCTTTGCTTGCTTCTGCAGTGGCGATGAACTCTGCTTCGGTTGTCGATAAGGCTGTTGTTGACTGCTTACGGCGGGTCCAACATATGGCACTCTTTTCAAGCATGAAAACAAATCCAGATGTTGCTTTCCAGTCAGTCCGGTCTCCTGCACAGTCAGCGTCTGCATTGCCTTTTAAAATTAGTGGGTCTTGTGAAGATAGTCTTAATTTCAGGTTTACTGTTGATTTCAAATAATAAATTAACTTCATAATGGATAACCAATCTTGTTTACTTGGTTTTTCTACTTTTCTGCCTAAGATGCCTATGGCAGTTCTGATGTCTGGTCTTGTTACTGTAGATAAATACATGACAACTCCCACTATTTCTCTATAAGATCCATTATCTTTTAAAAGTTCTTCGTCTTCTTGAATGTTCCTTCTGTAGTCTGTACTAATTGGTGTTTTACTTTCCTTATTTTGATCTGTAACCTAACTTTGTGTAATTTCTTTTATTTTATTACTTTGACTCAGAAAAAAACTTCCGTCTTCTTCTCTTTCTATTTGAATTCCAAGATAATATGTTATGTGGCCTAAATGTTTGACTTCAAATTGATTTTTCAACAAATTTGCAGTTTTCTTTATATTTTCTGTGTTTTCGATGCAATCAATATATCATCTACATAAATAGCTAAATAAGTTGTTTGTTTTCCATTCTTTAGTGATAATAAGCAAGGATCTGTTGTACTTTGTTTGAAACACTTGTTAAACAAATATTCTGTTATTATTTTATTCCAATTTCCGGCACTTTGAGACCATATTTGCTCTTATGCAATTCACAAGGATTTTCTTCTTTTTCTGATTCTCTGAAACCTTCTGGTTGTTCCATAAATACATCTTCTTCTAATTTTCCATAGAGGAAAGTAGATTTTATATCAAGATGATGAACATTCCATTTTCTGTTTTCTGCAACTGTTAAAAGAGTTCTTAAAGTGGTATGTTTTACTACGGGTGAAAAAGTTTCTTCAAAGTGTAATCCCGGTTGTTATGTATACCCCTTTGCAAAAAGCCTTGCTTTATAGCTTTCAACTTTTCCACTTGCATTGTATTTTGTTTTTAAAATCCATTTATTTTTAAAGGATTTCTTTCCTTCTGGAAGATCTACCAAATTCCATGTTTCATTTTCTTTCAATGCATCTAGTTCTTCCTTCATGGAATTTAACCAGTTTTCTTTTTATACTTCCTTCATGTCCAGGATTTCTTTTAAATTTTGAAGATCCTTTTTATACTGAACTTTTGCAACACATGCTAATCTTTCTGGTGGTTTTCCTTTGTTTATTCTTAAAGACTTTCTTTGAACATTTTCACGTTTTATTCTATCATTATTTTCTTCCACAGTTTCTGATGACATTACTTCATTTTAAACGAAAATTTCTTGTTCGTCTTCTTTCCTTTCAGCAGGTTTACTTTTTATTATAGCTTGCTGACGTTCATCAAATTTTACTGATCTGGTAATGATTTTTTTGTTTCTTTATTTGATAGGTTGGTTGGTTGTTGGATTTTATTGGCGCAAGGGCCAGGTTTGGCCAAAGAGCGCCAGACAAAGAACTATCAGCCACAGATTTTTAAAAACGTAGAAAATGATTAAGAGCAGACAGGCTTGGTAAAAGTTGAAAAAGAGTATGATGAAAGCTGTGAAGACAAGGTAGTTAATTAGGTTTATATAAAAATTTATTAATTTACTATTATAATTATAATTTTTTTTTTCTTTAAACACAACTACACAAAGGATGAGTCACTCTCCTCCCCCACACTCCTCTGCAATGCTGGCAGAGGGCGGGGACGAACTGTCACTCTCTTCCCCCCATGTTCCTCTGCAATGTTGTTTGAGGCTGGGGACGAACTGTCACTCTCCTCCCCCCTATGTTCCTCTATAATGTTGGTTGAGGGTGGGGACCTCGCTGAGGCCGAGACAGTTGGATGGACACTGCACACCTTTGCGGATTAAGGGCCGGGTCTTCCGCACGTGCAGGCTTTCGGCTGGAAACTGGAAGAGACGGTCGGCAGCAAAAGAGAAGGCCCAGAATCAGGTATTCGAAAAATCTCGAGCTCGGGGAAAAACACCTGTGTCGCTTGGTCAGCTGTAGATCGCTTGGCAAGGGCGGCGAGAGCTACAGGGCGCGGAACAAAGGGCTGCACGGGTTGTGGCAGAGACTGAACTACTGCGGCAAAAGTACGCTGTCGGGTGGTGGGTATACCCAACTTGGCCTTGGCAGCAGGGTACGAGAGGCCTTCCAGGGTCTTGAGGCGCTGGATCGCCATCTCGTCCTTCCATTTCATACAGTTGCGGGAGTAAGCTGCATGGGCCTCACCGCAGTTAACACAGCAGGCCGCAGAAGTGCAACCTTCCCCGTCATGTTCACTGGAGCCACAATTTGCGCAACGAGCGGAACTCTTACAGAAACGTTGTGAATGCCCGTACCTCTGGCACCTGAAACAGCGCAGAGGACTGGGAATGTACGTACGAACTCCACAGACCAAGTAGCCAGCCTTGATTTCGGTCGGAACTTTCGGGGAGTTAAAAGTCAAGATGACATTTTTTGACTTAATCATGGAACCATCACGCCGGAACATCATACGACGTGCAGCAATAACACCTTGATCAGCAAGTTCAGTCACGAATTCGTCTTCACTGCATGGCAAGAGATCAAACTCCGAAATAACACCCCGAGAGGTGTTAAGAAACGGGTGAGGTGTCACTTTTACAGGAATGCCTTGAAGACTAGTGAGGTTCAGAAAAGTGTTACTCTGAGAAACACTGCAAGTTTGGACAAGCAGGTCCCCAGAGCGAAGCTTCCTCACAGACTTCAAGGGGCCAACCGCAGCGTCCAAAGCTTTAGAAATGAAAAAGGGAGATCTGGTGGACAGTCTCTCATGCGGATCGATGGATTCTACAAGCAAGTGAGTAGCATGCGTAGTCACAGCAATCGAGGGAGACGACGCTTCGGAGCGACTGGTACAGCTGCCGAAGAAGAGGTTCCACATTCTTGGTCCAGGTCAAGGTCTAAAGACCGTTTAAGGGTATGAGACTTGGTAGGTTGAGAAGACGAAGGACAGTCGTTGTCAACTATCATTTTGTCAGGTGACTTAAATTTGGAGTTTTTGTTCTTTTTACCCATGGAAAAAAAGGAGGAAGATTCGTCTGCAGACTACTCCACCCACCACCGAGCCCTACAAGGGAGAACTGGAGGTCTGCAAGCCAAGAAAATGACGCTGGACACAGTTCTGGAGCTTATACGTTGCAGATATAGTCCGTTGGCTGTGATCACACGCACTCGGCGGACACTTCGGCCTCCGGGTACCGTCATGCCAACGCCTTTGGCATGATCCCACAGCCCCCGGGCTCACCCTGCCGTGCTATACGACAAAAAAGCCGCTAAAGCCGTGTACACAACTTGGTACAAGACTTCTGACTAGAGGTGTCTTAGTCTCTAGCCTCCCGTTTACAGCGAAGCCGGGGTCGAAGAGGAGTGTTGGTACACAGGAGGCACTTATCCGGTCTCCTGCGACCTCAGCCGCCAGACATCCCATTTCCGCCTCACGGGTCTCCGCACGCGGCAAACATGCAGGTAGGTCTAGCACCCAAACCAGCTAAAAGGAAAAAAGAAATCCAAAGAAGACAAATCCTGGAAGGGAACCTAAACGGAATCTCAGCAACCTACGAACTGAGCGGTTAATATAATACAGTTAGTGGTGGAGGGTAACAAAACCACAAGACCGGGGTGATAGTGCACAACGTGGTAGCGATTAGGTAAAGTATACAACACGGGCAACTAGCCAGTGGAGAAAATAAATAAAAACGAAAAAGCGAGACACAAGACCAGCTCGGGATCGTGGGGCCGCAACTCCCCAACAGCTGGATGAACAGCCGTCCCTGCAAACACCAACAGCAAAGCGGTGGCATGACATCAGATGTTGACCAGTCACAAGGTCAGCTCGGGCCGTGGGGGCGCCGCTCCCCAAATAACTGGAAAACCAGTTATCCCCGTGCGGGGCTTTATTTGATACTCTGTATCCATTAGATCTTTGATCATATCCTAATAAGATTCCCTCTTGTGCTTTATTGCCAAATTGTCTTCTTTGTTGCTTCGGTACATATACATAAGCTTTTGATCCAAATACTTTAATATGACCAAGACATGGTTTAAATCCATTCCATAATTCAAAAGAAGTTTTTCCTGTTGCTTGTGTTGTAACTCTATTTTTTTGTAAGCTACTGTTATTACAGCTTCTGCCCAGTATTTACCTTCCATATTAGCATCTAACATCATAGTTTTTGTCATTTCTGTCAAAAATCTGTTTTTTCTTTCAGCAATTCCATTCATCTGAGGTCAGTATGGAACAGTTATTTTATGTTCTATTCCTTCTTCCACTAAATAATTTTCAAAGTCTCTTCCGCAATACTCTCCTCCATTATCTGGTTTTATTAATTTTGGCATTTTTCCAAATTTGGTTTTCACTGAAGCTACATATTGCTTAACTTTTACTAATGCTTCATCTTTACTTTTAAGTTAATAGATGTAACAGTATCTGCTATAGTCATTTATAAATGTGATAAAATACTTGTAAACACTAGGACTGGCCTTAACCATGGGACCAATAATATCTGTGTGTACTAATTCTAATACAGCTTTGGCCTTAAAACTACTTTGTTCGGAGAATGGCTTCTGTGTAAGTTTGCCTTTTATGCAAAACTAACAATTTTCTTCCTTTTTTCAATTGGAAAGAGTTATTCCTCTTGCTAACTTCTTTTTCTACATTTGTTTTATCATTTCAATATCCCTATGACCTAGCCTTCTGTGCCATAAATTCAAACAATTCTTATTTTCAAATGTAGTGGCCAAATTTGCCAATTTATCTAATATTTGTAGTTTGTGCAAATTATCTGAGGCATCAATTAATCCTATAGCAACAATAGTATCTCCATACTTAGTTGTGCATTTTTTATTCTTGAATAAAACTTCAAATCCTTTTTCTGTTGTTTTTCTAACAGATAACAAATTAGTGTCTAAATCTGGAACATATAACACATCATTTACTTCCACTTTTCGAAGTTTTCCTTTTTCGAAGTTGCAGTTTAAGGTTATATTTCCCTTGCCTTCTGACTTTAACTGAGAACCGTCGGCAGTAGTTATCAGCTCTGATTCACCTTTTGAAAGTTCTTTAAACAGTGTTGCATCATTTGTCATGTGACACGTTGCACCGGAATCAATTGACCACCCTTTGCATATTTTGTTGGGTTTTTACTTCGTTTCTAATGAGAAATTTTCATTTTCTCTTTTTATGTCATTTTCTTCACAATCTAATTTTGTTTTTCTTGTCTTCGCGACAATATTACTGTGAGATTCTGTATGTGGGTTTATTTTGTGAAACTTACCAGTGTTACCTTTATTTTGATTCCTTTTGTAATGCCAACAGTCATCTTTGACATGATTCTTTCTTTTACAAAAAGTGCAAAATCTTTCTTGTTTGGAGCTGCAATTTTTCTTTTAATAACATGTTTTCAAAATAGTTGTGTGATCGGTGTGTGCTTGTGAGTTTTCTTTCCTTCTATTAGATTCATCTATCACTTTACATTTCATAAACTCAAGTGTTAAAGCTTCTTCCTGTCTATCTTCTAATGCAGTAACTAAATTTTCATAGGTACTTGGTAAATTATTTAGCAAGATAGCCCCCAAATGTGTGTCTTTGAATTCCTCTCCCTGTGCTTTAAGCTTGTGAAATATTTCCAGCGTTCTATTTACATGCTCTTGCATAGTTGATCCATTTTCTTGAAAACGTAAACTATACGGTTTTCTAAGCAACTACAATTTATTACTCAAACTTTCTCTTTCGTTAACCATTTTCAAAGCATTCCATATTTCAGAACTTGTTCTCTTATCGCGTACGTGAATAATTTGATCATCAGACACGCAAAGTGTTATTGTAGCTTTAGCCAGTTCGTCATTTCTCAAATATGCATCACTCTTTTCTTCTGGAATTGGCTCTGAAACAACCTTCCATAAATTATCATTAATAAGAATCATTTCCATTCTTACTTTCCAAATTTGATAATTAAAATTATCTAACTTTCTTATACTGTACATGCCGCTTCCTATGAATGACGCCATTTTGTCCCGGTTTCGATTTTCGAATGAGGAACTACGCAGTAACAAATACGCCTTTAATCCACTCGACTCAAATGCTTAATGAATTTGACGAACTTTGCTTTTAATCTTCTTGACATCAGAGAGATTTCAGTCTCATAATCAAGATTGTTAAATATTTCTAAACAATTTAAATCTATAATTCCTTTAAGTAACGCAGTAAGCCACTTACCAGCTGCAGGAAGATCTATCCTTAGTAATCACAGAGCGAAAAAGTTAATTCCACACATAAAAACTCGTCAAATGACAACACACTAATATTTATTGTACATCTCCACAAAAAAGTAATAACTCACTATTCCAACACGCACACCCTCTACATATCACCGACATTGTTGTTGTTCAGTCAAAGATCAACCACTTAGATTACTAACCGACGTAAGCAGCAGTAGGGGATCTTCTTCTCAGGCAACGCTCGCTAGAGTAAACAAATAAAAACGTTTCGAGCAGCGCCACCTGTAATTCTGTTAAATGTTTGCTGAGGCGTCTGCTTCGAAGAACTCTCACAGCCATATTTCTTATAATAATTTGTAACAGTCTCCCACTTGGCTGGAGGAGTTCATTTTATCATGCCTAGTGTCAGTCTACGTTTTTCAAACTGGGGTCCAGCCAATGGCTTGGTTAAAATGTCCGCAACCATTTGAGAAGAATTACAGTAGTTTAACTGTAGAATAGTTCCACTCAATTCTTTCACAAACTGATACCGCACCATAATGTGTTTAGATCTGGAATTGATCTTTTCATTTTCTCTAAGATATATAGTTGATTTGTTATCCTGAAATATTGTAGTGGTTCCAGTCTGTTTACAATCAAAATCCTTGAGTAACTCTCGCAACCACAATAGTTCTTTGCTTGCTTCTGCAGTGGCGATGAACTCTGCTTCGGTTGTGGATAAGGCTGTTGTTGACTGCTTACGGCTGGTCCAACATATGGCACTCTTTCCAAGCATGAAAACAAATCCAGATGTTGCTTTCCAGTCAGTCCGGTCTCCTGCCCAGTCAGCGTCTACATAGCCTTTTAAAATTAGTGGGTCTTGTGAAGATAGTCTTAATTTAAGGTTTATTGTTGATTTCAAATAATAAATTAACTTCATAATGGCTAACCAATCTTGTTTACTTGGTTTTTCTACTTTTCTGCTTAAGATGCCTATGGCAGTTGAAATGTCTTGTCTTGTTACAGTAGATAAATACATGACAGCCCCCACTATTTCTCTATAAGATCCATTATCTTTTAAAAGTTCTTCGTCTTCTTGAATGTTCCTTCTGTAGTCTGTACTAATTGGTTTTTTACTTTCCTTATTTTGATCTGTAGCATAACTTTGTGTAATTTCCTTTATTTTATTACTTTGACTCAGAAAAAAACTTCCATCTTCTTCTCTTTCTATTTGAATTCCAAGATAATATGTTATGTGGCGTAAATGTTTGACTTCAAATTGATTTTTCAACAAATTTGCAGTTTTCTTTATATTTTCTGTGTTATTCGATGCAATCAATATATCATCTACATAAATAGCTAAATAAGTTGTTTGTTTTCCATTCTTTAGTGATAGTAAGCAAGGATCTTTTGTACTTGGTTTGAAGCCCTTGTTGAACAAATATTATGTTATTGTTTTATTCCAATTTCTGGCACTTTGTTTGAGACCATATATGCTCTAATGCAATTTACAAGCTTTTTCTTCTTTATCTGATTATCTGACACCTCCTGGTTGTTCTATAAATACATCTTCTTCTAATTTTCCCTACAGGAAAGCAGATTTTATATCAAGATGATGAACATTCCATTTTCTACTTGCTGCAACCGTTAAAGAGTTCTTAAAGTGGTATGTTTTACTACGGGTGAAAAAGTTTCTTCAAAGTATAATCCCGTTTGTTGTGTATACTCCTTTGCAACAAGCCTTGCTTTATAGCTTTCGACTTTTCCACTTGCATTGTATTTTGTTTTGAAAATCCATTTATTTTTAATGGCTTTCTTTCCTTCTAAAAGATCTACCAAAGTGATTTTTTCATTTTCCTTCAATGCATCTAGTTCTTCCTTCATGGAATTCAACCAGTTTTCTTTTTCTAGTTCGCTCATGTCCTGGATTTCTTTTAAATTTTTAAGGATCCTTTTTATACTGAACTTTTGCAACATATGCTAATCCTTCTGGTGGTTTTCCTTTGTTTATTCTTGAAGACTTTCTTTGAACATTTTCACGTTTTTCTCTAACATTATTTTCTTCCACAGTTTCTGATGACATTACTTCATTTTGAACAAAAAGTTCTTGATCATCTTCTTTCCTTTCAGCAGGTTTACTTTTTTTATAGCTTGCTTACGGTCATCAAACTTTACTGATCTGGAAATGATTATTCTTTTTGTTTCTTTATTTAATACTCTGTATCCATTAGATTATTGATCATATCCTAATAAGATTCCTTCTTGTGCTTTATTGCCCAATTTTCTTCTCTGTTGCTTTGTTACATATACATAAGCTTTTGATCCAAATACTTTTTTATGACCAAGATATGGTTTAAATCCATTCCATAGTTCAAAAGAAGTTTTTCCTGTTGCTTGTGTTGTAACTCTATTTTGTATGTAAGCTGCTGTTATTACAGCTTCTGCCCCGTATTTACCTTCCATATTAGCATCTAACATCATAGTTTCTGTCATTTCTGTCAAAAATATGTTTTTTCTTTCAGCAATTCCATTCACCTGAGGACAGTGTGGAACAGTTATTTTATGTTCTATTCCTTGTTCCACTAAATAATTTTCAAAATCTCTTCCACAATACTCTCCTGCATTATCTGTTTTTATTAATTTTGGCATTTTTCCAAATTTAGTTTTCACTGAAGCTACATATTGCTTAAATTTTACTAATGCTTCATCTTTACTTTTAAGTTAATAGATGTAACAGTATCTGCTATAGTCATTTATAAATGTGATAAAATACTTGTAAACACTAGGACTGGCCTTAACCATGGGACCACAATTATCTGTGTGTACTAATCTAATACAGCTTTGGCCTTAAAACTACATTGTTTGGAGAATGGCTTCTGTGTAAGTTTGCCTTTTATGCAAAACTAACAATTTTCTTCCTTTTTACAATTGGAAAGAGTTATTCCTCTTGCTAACTCCTTTTTCTCCATTTGTTTTAGCATTTCAATATCCCTATGACCTAGCCTTCTGTGCCATAAATTCAAACAATTCTTATTTTCACATGTAGTGGCCAAATTTGCCTTTTCATCTAATAGTTGTAGTTTGTGCAAATTATCTGAGGCATCTATTAACCCTATAGCTACAATAGTATCTCCATACTTAATTGTGCATATTTTATTCTTGAATAAAACTTCAAATCCTTTTTCTGTGGCTTTTCTAACAGATAACAAATTAGTGTCTAAATCTGGAACATATAACATATCCTTTACTTCCACTTTTCGAACTTTTCCTTTTTCGATTTTGCAGTTTACGGTTATATTTCCCTTGCCTTCTGACTTTATCGGAGAACCGTTGGCAGTAGTGATCAGCTCTGATTCACCTTTTGAAAGTTCTTTAAACAGTGTTGCATCATTTGTCATGTGATACGTTGCACTGGAATCAATTGACCAACATTTGGATATTTTGTTGGGTTTTGACTTCGTTTCTAATGAGAAATTTTCATTTTCTCTTTTTATGTCATTTTGTTCACAATCTAAAATTTTTTTCTTGTGTTCTTGTCAATATTACTGTGATACTATGTATGTGGGTTTATTTTGTGAAACTTCCCAGTGTTACCTTTATTTTAATTCCTTTTTGTAATGCCAACAGTCATCTTTGACATGATTCTTTCTTTTTCAAAAAGTGCAAAATCTTTCTTGTTTGGAGCTGTAATTTTTCTTTTTATAACTTGTTTTCAAAATAGTTGTGTGATCGGTATGTGCCTGTGAGTTTTCTTTCCTTCTATTAGATTCATCTATCACTTAAATTGGCAAAACGCAAGTGTTAAACCTTCTTCCTCTCTTGCTTCTTATGCAGTGACTAAATTTTAATAGGTAATTGGTAAACTATATTAGGAAGATAGCCCCCAAATGTGTGTCTTTGAATTCTTCTCCATGCGCTTTAAACTTGTGAACTTTTTCCACGTTCAATTTACATGCTTTTGCATAGTTGATCCATTTTCTTGAAAACGTAAACTATACAGTTTTCTAAGCAAATACAAATTACTACTCAAACTTTCTCTTTCGTAAACCATTTTCAAAGCATTCCACATTTCAGAACTTGTTCTCTTATCGCGTACGTGAATAATTTGATCATCAGACACGCAAAGTGTTATTATAGCTTTTGCCAGTTCGTCATTTCTCAACCATGCATCACTCTTTTCTTCTGGAATTGGCTCTGAAACAACCTTCCATAAATTATCTTTAATAAGAATCATTTCCATTCTTTCCAAATTTGATAATTAAAATTATCTAACTTTTTTATACTGTACATGCCGCTTCCTATGAATGACGCCATTTTGTCCCGGTTTCGATTTTCGAATGAGGAACTACGCAGTAACAAATACGCCTGCAATCCACTCGACTCAAATGCTTGATGAATTTGACGAACTTTGCTTTTAATCTTCTAGACAGCAGTGAGATTTCAGTCTCATAATCAATATTGTTAAATATTTCTAAACAATTTAAATCTATAATTCCTTTAAGTAACGCAGTAAGCCACTTACCAGCTGCAGGAAGATCTATCCTTAGTAATCACAGAGCGAAAAAGGGGATTCCACACATAAAAATGCTTCAAATGACAACACACTAATATTTATTGTACATCTCCACAAAATGGTAATAACTCACTATTCCAACACGCACACCCTCTAAATATCACAGACATTGTTGTTGTTCAGTCAAAGATCAACCACTTAGATTACTAAGCGACGTTAGCAGCAGAAGGGGATCTTCTTCTCAGGCAACGCTCGCTAGAGTAAACAAATATGAACGTTTTGAGCAGCGCCACCTGCAATTTTGTTAAATGTTCGCTGACTCGTACATTTAACAGGATATTTCTTATAATAATTTCTAACATCAACAACACTGTAATAATGATTTTCTCGGATGTTTAGGAGTGAATAACGAGTGTCATCTTCTCTACAGATGAGAACACAACGGCTGTCATTTTCGAAAGTAAAGTGGATTCATGGGAGAATAAGTATATTGGTTGATTGATTGCAGTCCCAGTCCCGGTGTTGCGTGCAACACAGTAAAACCTTATTTCTTGCTAACAGAGTGCGTATGATGCAAACTCTCGAACTGCTAACGACTAATTCTTATTTTTTAAAGCTGTCTCTGATCTCTGTTCTTTGTTACAGTTGTTGCACCTGCCGCAGGCCGCTCTAAAATAATTACTCTACCCGGCATCGAATATTTGCGTTTCGCTGTTAGTTCCTGAATCCTATCATCCTGAGCCGTTGTAATCTGTGGCCGACTTACACGATATTTACTATTAACATCTGCGATGTCCTAGTACCTGCTCTAAACTCTGGATACAACAAACTGTTTCACTCCAGTGGCTCTGGCAACATTATGTGAGTCTTTCCTGATTTCAACAGTCCAAATATCCGACCACGTATAAACATATCCACTTTCTGTCTTTCTGACAAACACTGTTTCATCAAAAGTTAAATGATACTACTCGAAATGTCCGATGACGAGATGAAATGTGACTTTTCTCAATCTGAGCTACACAAATGTGTTCCTTCGTCTCTCATGCAAATTCACTTTCGTTTTATAGTATCGCTTCATGGTTTCTACATTTGTATATTCCCGAGTCCTCTGAACCAATGTATATTTTTCATTATTTTGCCGACTGATATGCAAAATTAACTGCGGTTATTTTTTATACGTGCACATTTACGTATGTCCTGTGAACATTATAATATTAAATTGAGTTCTTTGGAATATTTTCCAGCGAATGTATTCCGGACTTTAAATTAGGTCACCAGAATTTATCGCAAAAGGAAAATAAATCTTTATTCAAAATTTTAATACCAGAAAGAATCACATTTGGGTGGTGGAAGAAACATTTTAGCTCTTAAGTGTGTAAAAGGCGAACGTCCCAAAATTTGGGTCAGTGGTTCCAGGGAAGTAAGAGCGTACGCATCTTTTGGTCAGCACTCCACACATGCCTTCATCTCGAGGAGAAGTTGAATGATCAGAAAGAAACACGCGCCCACCTCCTGACAGGAGAAAGTGACACGAAGATATGGAATTGTAATAGATCGAGTTAACTTAATGTGAATTACTTAAGAAAGCTGTTTCGTTTAAAACCATAAAAATAAATAATGTTCTTTGCTGTGTCATCTGGTTCTGAGGAATAATAAATTGTTGTCCTTGGTTAGATCTGTGACCTGAAATCTTTTATGCCCTATTTATATTTGTACCTAAATTTAAGCAGAATGAAATCGAAAATGATAAGATGTGGCGTCTTTTGTTGTTCAAGGAGTATACATAGATTTTGGAATAAATATTCAAAAAGTTTTTAAATGGAAAAGAACTGGGACTACAATGCATGGATTAATTTTTAAATCGAAAAAATTTCTAAGCCATTTGAATTTCCATTATTTCTGCGAGATAGTTGGCAGCTAAAGATTCTGAGGTTACTACAAGACTCAGAAATTTAATTCCAGGTACAAAAAATATGAAAGCTATTTTTGTCTTATAAAAAGGTATTATGCTCTCTTTAATTTGGAAACCATTTCGTTAGCATCAGAGAATGAAAAGTTAGTAAAAACTAATATGGATTTGAAAAGTTTTTTTTTTTTTCGTAAAAAAGTTTTTTCCGGGTTGCATTAGATTTTCCAGTTGAAGGCTAACTAAACATATAATTTATACTTGTGTGTTATTCTTAATTCCGAACTAGGAAAACATATATTAAAAACACTGTTCTATTGTTCAGAAATAAATTTCGCTTCCAGAAGCCGTCTCAAAGTTATTAGTGTTTTTTTTATTGTTGGCTTCCTCTCTAATGGTACATCTTCTTCCAAATGGTTTCAAGAAAGTAATCTAATTTAAAGACTCGTGTCACTTATATAGTACTGTTCCTGTAATTTGTTTCCCGTAACAATTCCTTCAGAAAATGATTCTTCCCTCCTCAAAAATAAGGCGTTCATATCCGTGTTAAGCGTGTGTTTCTTTAAAATATTAGCACCCAGAGCACTACGAAATGTCATTTATTCAGCACGTCTTTTCCACAAAGAAACCAGTGAGTGGACACATATCCGTTTTGCTTTTCATTCATACGTTGACATATTCTCCTTTTCAAGTGTTCAATTGGTTAGGTGCTATATGAGCCATTTCATCTGGAAAAAAACTCAGCACACGAAAAGATATAAGCATGAAGAAAGAAAAGATTCAATGATTGTGATTACACTCCACCAAAAGTGATAGTCTCTTAGTCCTGTTTTGGAGTGTGATATACATTCCAGTTAACAGAAATCTTCGGTGCGGGTCGCAGTCTCCTCTTAGTAGCATGGTGCTCGTATTTTCCCAGAAATAATAAAACGTCTCAAACGAAACTCGTGTTTGAAATGAAAATGGTAGTTTAAAAATTAGCAGGGCATTAGCATCTTTCTATGATGTCTCAGCGGTTTTAATACACCTTTCTCGGCGGAAAAGATGTCTACTTACAATTCATTGCACAATAATACCTATTTAAGTCACATGCGTACAAATATTTTTTTAAACAGTAAAACGTTCCAAGATATTTCAGAAAATTACCCTGTTGCGATGAGGGTAAGTTGTCCGTAGTAGAGTAATGTAGCAGAGAGAGATAACTCTGTAATGAAAACCACCTAATCGTTTCGCAGTAGAAACCTAACTTCGAATCAGAGTTTTCATTTTCTCAGATAGGTACGCTTGTAGAATTTCTCAGCGTTTAAACTTCAGTAACCAATTTCCATATTTATGACATCGTTTTTATACTGCTTCTACATTTAGACGAATTTTTGAAGTTCCCAGTTTTTCCTTCGTAAATTAATTTATTTATACCTTTTTAGAGCTACAGTATTTTTGTGTAATTAAATGCTTGTTTTCTTTTTCGTCTTTAACTAGGCATTAATTCAAGTATAGTAGAAGCTGCTTTTTGACTATTATGTGACTTGCTGACGATTCTCCGTCCAGATGTTTTCAAGATTAGCGTTACGAAGCCAAACGGCGTAAGTTTTAATACAGTTGCATTTTTGCGGTACTGTTGAAAGGCGTGAAGCTGAGTACATTACAAAGTCAAACAGATACATTCTGTAAATGTATAATTAGTTAACTACGATTTTGTAAATATAAGAGAGTACAAACTTTGCAATTAACACAAATTTGACTAAAAATTTAACTACGCAGTTACTGATTTGCAGAGTTATCTCACTAAATATATATATGTAAAAACAGTTACGGGAAAATTAATAGCAAATCTGGAAATTTCTGACGTTTTTGGGTTCTCAGTATTGCTACAAAAGCAAATATGCAGATAATACTCACAATAAATATATCATTTTGAAGCATATTTTGTGCAGAAGCCAAATCAATTAACAGAATGGGAATATCTTTAACAGAACTGAAGGTTTGAACAGAAATGTTCTGCGAAACAGAAATCATGGCAAACATGTTGAATTCAAATACATTTACGTACCTAATATGTCGTTGGGTTCACCTTTGGATTTAATAACGGCTGCATAGCTATTGGGCATGGAGTCAACCTACTTACGCAACATATTGGATGAAATAAATTTGTGCCAGACGTCAGTAATTCAATTAATCAGTTACACTTGATTTATGGGGTGACGGTTGTACACTTTTATTTTCAGAATGCGCCACAAATCCTCAATCGGGTTCAAGTATGGCGAATTACCAGGCCAAGGAAAAGGTACCCTTTTTGTTATTGAGGACACATAAGTCGATTTAAGTAGCATTCATATTTGCATATATAGTAGCGAAGCTTTTTATAATAATCACAAATCTCTCTTCAGGGTCATTGGCTGTTTCATTCCGTTTGTAAACCCAAGCCGGTTTCATCATATATTTTTCACAGCAGAATAGCCGGTATCGTATAAAATGTTGGATAAATCCATACCTTTTTTTCCCTAGTTTCAGAGTTATGTGCCTCAACGTACAGCTGCAAATATTTACTAAGTAATTTAAATGTAAGTGAACATTTTCTGTTTGATTAGGAATTCTGTTTACTTTTCTTTTGTTCTTTGAGAGAAAAACAAATATTATTTTCAAAAGTGAAAACATGCTATATAATTAAACATATATATATAAGAAAAATCCCTTTTTGTGGAGATATGGATAGGTTTCCATAAGTGTACATTTGAAGATTCTTAAATCAAGCTGCATCAAAATTTAATTGATGTTCATGCACTATTTTAAGAAATGATAGTTTAGAAAAGAAATATTACCATTATTTTGTTCATGCCCTTCATTTAGCTTTTTGTTCACTTTCGTGTAGTTTTGGTTGAAAAAGTTGTAAGAATAACATCATAACGAAATAATTGAAAGAATGACTATGTGCGTCAATCAAATAACATGTTGCTCTACTTTTTACTTTCACAACTGCAGATGACTTTTTGTGAGCGACGAATTCCACGTCGCTCACAAAAGAACGAATTTAATCAAAAATCAATTAAGAAATTACATTACTTAAATAACAACCAGCCCACACTATTTCGTTTTTAAACTCATCAAAACTGAGGGATATACAACGATGAGCCAGGACCATCCCCAGGCTAGAGAAGTAAGCGCGTCTGTAGACTAGACAGTGGTGCCGTTGACGTACACCGAGCAGCATATATACAACCAGAGGACCTGCTTTCGGTAAGTAGAGTGATCGGAGTTAGAAAGGGAAAAGCTGCCAATTTATCGGAGTTTGATAAAATACAAATTGTGATGGCACGGCTTCTCGGAACTACGATCTCAAAAACGCCGCAGCTTGTGGGTTATTCACGTGCCTATATAATGAGAACTATCAAAAGTGGTGTACATATGGCCAAATGACGAACTGTCGTCCGCAGCTCATTAATGCAAAGAGAGGAGCTGAGACTTTCGCGCGCTCTTCACAGCAACTGCATGGCCACAATGAGACAAATCACTCGGAGGTAATACAGTTTTGATCAGGGCAACGTGTCCCAGCACACAGTTAGTCGCAACTTTCTGCGCATGTGCCTGCGTATCCGAAGACCCATTCGGGGCCCCATGCTCACTGCACGTCATCGGGCCCAAGGTCATCGTGATTAAACCGTGGATGATTGGAAGAAAAGAGCCCGGTCTGACGAATCAAGATTCCTAGTGCATCACACGGACGGCTTGGTGCGGATACGCCGATTTGCAACGGGGCCTATGGCACCTGGATGCACTGTTGGGAGAAAACCGGCCGACAGCGGCGGTGGCTTTATTTAGTGGGCGATGTTTTCTTGGGACATTTTATATCCTATTATCGCAATGAAACGATATCTGACAGCTGTCAGGTAGGTGAACATCACTGAGGACCAAGTTGACCCATTCGTGGCAAGTGTGTTCCTGCTGGTGTTGGACATTACCAACAGGATGATGAGCCATGACACACTTCCAGAATCGTTAAGGAGTGGTTCGAGGAACATTCTGGAGACTTTCTGTTAATGCCCTGGCCATCAAAGTCACAGGACATTAACAAATCGAACGTTTGTTGTTCGAATTAGAAAACCGGGTTCGCGCTAAATTAGTGCCACCCCGAAATGTACGAGAACTCAAAGACCCTGCTGTTGACATTATTCACCAGGTCCTCCAGGATACCTATCGCCACCTCATCAGATCGATGCCTCGGCCATTGGCAGCTGTTTTGTGGGAGAAAGGGTGTTGTACAGCTTATTACGCAGGTGGACATAATGTAATGGTTCATTGGTGGGTAATGCAGATTTACACGATATTACTTTCCTTCCTTCCTTTTTTCCTCTCACTTAACTGCTGCCAGGATCTGAGTAGTATCTTTTTCAAATTGTACGGTATAAAGATCTAAGAAAAGGCCAAACAAATTCTGCATGGCCAATATGTTATGTTCGGCTGTTTGCTGGAAGAAAGATGATGGTCTTCAATCGTTGATTAGAAACACACCTCAGTACATCTAAATTAAGCCTAATATTTACATAGAAGAATTGTTTAATGAAATTTGTGGTGCAATGTTATTTTCCAAATACATTTGACATTTTCCAGAAAAAAAAACTGCTGTATCACTGGTTATAAAAAACTGTTTTTAACTACGGAACAGGAATGTCATTTAGCTTTCAGTTTTATATTACCAAAATTATTTATTCGTATGTAATTTTGCAACCAATGTGTGCAGAAATTTTAAAATACTAGAACCTTTCGCCTTTGGTTAGGCATTGGAGTTAAAGAAAGCTTATTCACAGGAACTTATGAATTCATGAAGTCTTGCACCATCTGTTTTGTCCACGGTCCAACGACACCATTTTATAAGAAAGATGGCACCAGATTTTCAGATATAATAACAAGTTTTTTCAATCCCTTTTGTCGCGAATTAAATTTATCCGAGCTATTGAAATCAATGAGACCTGTTTCGAAACCAATCAACTGGCTCCAACAACCGATAAGTTATCCAAAAATACAAACATCTACTTTGTTCCATCAGCGGCTGAAAAGCATATTACCAAAATAAGAAATGGTGAACAAAACGTTTCACATACTACAAGGAAGGCACCAGAGTCAAAGAGATTTTTAAATTGAACAGTTAAAAAGAGACATATTGAAGGTAACATTATACAGTATAAGACTAGGTCAGGTAGCGAAAAATATTTTGCATAACAGAAAAGTTGAAAATAGGTGAAAAATAATCGTCATGGAAAAAGCTATGCTAAGAGAAAATAACTTTTCAAATACGTTCCCCGGGAGCAGATATAGCTTAAAATAAAGAGGTTTTGACCTTTACACAGCTACCGGGAAATTTGTACGTTATTTAAAGACGATAATGTTCCGTATCTATGTTGCAGCGAATGGCCTACCGCAAAGAAAAAATATTCCGAATAGCGTTTTTAGAAGCGGCGATACAGCTGCAAATTTCCGAAACACCAGCTATCGACATAACTGTGGACTACAAAATTCCTTACACACTTGACTAAAGTATTTATTCTACAAGAGAAATGGCATCCGGTGTTGAGAGAATGTTTTAAATCGTCCTTGTGAAAGCAGTAATATTGAGAAAAACAGAATAAGCCTTTGCGTCCATAGCGGCGAAAGGATGCACTATTTTTTAAAGAAAATACACATAAATATTTTGCATAATTCGTGGTGTCTGAACGGAGAAAAGTCTTTTCTGTCGTGTTTTTACTCCTTCAGTTATTGCTGCAAGCAGAAACGTGATCTTACGCCCTTTGATGGCGGATTTGTGCACTAAGAAAAGTTCGAAATTTTATGAGAAACAATTTCCCTGAGAAACGCTCCCTAACAAAGAAATATATTTTCAAATAGGACCCAAGATTTATCATACAAAATGAGATATGACTTTAGGGCCCCTGGAGGAAAAAACATGCATTACTTCAAGAAGAAAGTATTGTCAAAATTTTTTTCAATGTGAGCTGTATCGGTCCACGAAATAATATTTTCAATCGAGTTCTCAGCAGCTCAGATTCTGCTGCAAATTCATGAGACCTAGAAATTAACTCTTACGATCCCTAGTGGCCAAACCATTCATCATCAAACATTGGAAATTATATGCAAATAATTTCCTATTAGGTGTTGCATCCCGTGTAGAAAGAATTTTTCAAATCGAAGTTCTAAAAGCAGAGATATCCAGGAAACCGCTATTTACCTTTGCGCCCCCTAGCGGAAAGTCTATGCTTTTATTGAAAAATATGTATTTATATGAGAAACATTTTACACCGGAAACACTATCTAACAAAGAAGGAATTTTTCAAATCCGACTTAAGCAAAGATACTGTGAAAAATAAGATATACCTCTACGCCTCCTGGCGGAGAAACCATGCATTATATTAACATGAAGATATTCTCAAATGTTTTTCAAAATGAGCGGTAATCGCACACGAAGGAATTTTTTTGTCGAGCATTTAGAAGCTTAGATTTTGCTGCAAATACCTATTAAGCAAAAATTAACTCCTATAGCCCCTGGTGGCCAAACAAGGCTTAAGAGAAATTGTAAATTATAATCAAAACATTTCTCACTTCGAGCTATATCCGGTGCAGGAACAATTTTTCAAATCGGAGTTTTAGAAGCGGAGATACATGGGAAACCCCAATTTACGTATTCTCTCCCATGTGGAAAGTGAATAAATTATTTAAAAATTTTGAAATTATATGAGAACATGTCGTACTGGAAGCTCTATCCAACAAAGAAGAAATTTTTTAAGTCAGGCCATTAGAAACAGAGATATTGACAAAACTATGATATATTTCTATGCCCACTGGCGGAGAAACCATGCATTATTTTAAGAAGAAAATATTTCAAAAATTTTGTCGATGTGAGCAGTATCGGTCATCGGAATGATTTTTTCAATCGAGATTTTAGAAACTCAGATTTTGCTGCAAATACGTCAGAAGCAGGAATAAATTTTTACGGCCCCTCGGGGCCAAACGTTTTAAAGTAAAAATTAGAGTTTATATTGAAAGTATTTCTCGTCAGGAATTGTACCTGCTGCAGAATTTGTTTTTTCTAAATTCGAGGTATAGAAACAGAGATATCGGGGGAAATGCAATTTACTTGAACGTTCCATACGGAGAATCTAAGCGTTGCTTGAAAAAGGGTCTATATCCAAAATAGTCTTTGACATGAATTGAATCGAAAGGTAAAATCATTTTTTTAATTGGATGTTTAGAAGCAAATATATGGAATAAAAGTGTCTTGAATTCGGTATCATCTGCCTTTACGCCATCTAGCATCGAAAAAGTGCGTTGCAAAAAACGACCTAATGGTTCATCATTCGCACATTTCAAGCTCCCTAATGCAAAAATAATTTTTCACATCGGACTTTAGTTTCAGAGATATCTTATATACAGACGGACGGACGACGGACAGATTAATGACATAAGCACGATCTTTTTTATAAAAAAAGTGCTAAAAATTTGCCTCTATACCAGAAGTAATAAATAAGAATACATGAAAATTGTTCGTACATAAATTTCAGAAACAGGAAATATGAGGTCAATAAACTTAATTTTCGGATATAAATTTATAACATTATGTTTAATTTGTAAATTAAACTTGAACACAATTTAATCAACTTACAAATTTATGACATCTCATTCTTGTAATAAGGTCAATGGGGAAAATGTGAATGAATGAAATATTCTTTCTTCTTTATTATAAGCACTGATTTTTAAATCTAAGCATAAGATTGGCAACTGCACTTCGCTACATTTTCTCGATATTTTATCGAAATTTGCGCTTTTTTTTCTTGCTGCCAGTGCTAAAAACCCGTCGTCGTACAAATGGATGTCGCAAAAATAATCAACACTCGTGGGACTTTTTTACCTAATTCTGGATACTGCAAATTTACCAAGCTCCAAAACTCAGGTAGATATGAAAAAAATTAACTTGAACAGCAATATAAAATCTAATGAAACATGAATAAGTTATTATTGTTTGTTATCCTGGGGTGAGTGTTTATGGCAGTTCTGTAGTGGATGGACTTTCATATAGTTGCGCTGATCCAATTCTTCTGAAAAGTTCATGCGAACACTTGGCCCTATTAAACAGTCCACAATACAAACATCGATTCTTCACTCAACTCCAAGTCACTGTCATCTAAATACGTTTGCTGAGCAGTAAGAATAGCAGTAATTTACTTCTTCATAATCCATCTTTTTCTTTCACAATAGTGATTTCTTTCTTAAGCCTGAAATTTGGTGTGAAAGTTGCAGAATGTGGGTCTAAGTAGTAAGTACTTTGCAGGCACACAAATAATTAATTGAATATTTCAAAAAATGCCAAGAAAAAATGCCAATTTTAAAACAAGATCACTGTCTACGTACTTCTCAGAACTAGTATATTTTTCTGCAAGAAGATAAGAATGAAGTTCACGCCTCAGTTCCTCATCATTTTCAAGACATTTTCGCGTGAAAGCCAGCGAGGATTACAATAATAAAGTAAAGCAGAATATTTAGGTCACATATCAGCGGAGATTTGTTCAACACACTTGGAATTCATTGGCCCAGTTTTAATGGAGTTTACCACTTTGATCACTAATTAAAGGACGTCAGTAAAGGATGGTCTAATGTTTTTTTAAGTGCTTTCCTGAGAACGCAGCAGTTTGTTAGAAGAGCGGAGAGGATTTTGCACTGATCAAATCGGATCCGCATGTGGCGGCACCGTGGCAAGAGACTGTATGACACCTGCATTATGCATCGCCATACAGGTCCGTCACCTGGCGTTATGGTTTGGGGCGCAATTGGATATGACACCGGCGCCCCTCTTTTAGGTATCGCCGGTACACTCAACAGCCACTGCTACACCTCCAACTATTTGGAGCCTGTAGTCCTCCCTTACTTGCAGGACCTACCAGCTACCACGTTTTAACAGGACAACGTGCGTCTGCACGTGGCACGCATCGCGCAACAATTCTTCACGGTCCAGCAGGTGTCACTGCTGCCGTGGCCTGCTCGTTCTCCCGATATTTCGCCCATCGAACACGTCTGGTCGCTGATCGGCAAACAAGTGGCACGGCAAGCACCACCCACGGCTACGCCTGATAAACTGTGGCAACGTGTGGAAGCAGCCTGGACCAATATACTCTAAGCCCACATCCAAAGCCTCTTTCGTTTGATGACGCGGCGTGTAGCGGCCGTTATTGCCAGCCATGGGGGCCACACGAACTATTGATGTCTGCGTGTTCCGCAAGTCGCACGGGTCTGTAATCTCAATCGCTTCATCTTTGTATATGTTGTTATGTGTCCAGTAAATCTGGCTTTGCTATCTCGAGTCCTTCTTGGTGTTGCATTTTGGGTGGCTGGCAGTATATGTTAAAACGCCCGATGTATCGGTGGAACCTCGATCTTTTTTCAGATATATCGGTGTGAATCTCGATGTCTTGCTAACAAGTCGAAGTTTTCAGGCGTTTTGATCTGCAGCAGCGAATGAGCATATGCCTGGGTAAAATCTGTTCAATATAATGGTGATTGCTCACCAATTCAACCCCAAGTGACAAATAATATATCTTGGAACGTTCGATGTTTTCTCAATGTATCGGTGGAAACCTCGATGTTTTCTCAATGCATCGGCTCACTAGACTTCGAGGGAAAGATCTCTGTTTTCGCCAACGAATCAAATAAAACAATCAATATAAAGGTGATATTCCCTCTTTATAAAATGTAACAAAAATAATTACATCTACTTTTCGTAGAAGATATTTTCTACCAGTTCCAAACATCGGTAATGAAACCAGAATGTTTTTTCGATGTATCATCTTCTTCAACATCGATGTTCGAAAACATCCAGGTTTTTTGCCCATTCATACTCAGGGGTTTGATTTTTGTTTGCTCTTGGGCCGTTGTGAGAGTTTCGGAAAGTGTGTGTAAACATCAGTGAACCAACGCTAGGTGTATACTTGCAGCTGGGTGTACAGTGTGAAGATTTTGCGTGGTAACAAAATCTCGGTTTACGGGTTTTGCGCCTGTGGTCACACAAGAACAAAGCCCATTTGTAAGGCAGGTTAGGGAGAGCAGCAGCCCCGGGCCCCGTATTTTCAAGGGTATCCAGAATTATGAAGGATGCTTGAAGAATTTAGAGAATTCTATTAATACATGTTTTTTTTGCAGACAACACAGCGAAAATAATAAGAAACTGCTTTGCCCGTCCTCAAATCTTTCGAAAGCAGTACAGATGGCTTCTTTTGTACAATTTATAATTGGGCAAAAAATTTTCATGCATTAAGGATTCGTTTAATTCACAATAATTTTGCTCATATTATTTTGTCAACTACTTTGATATAACTTCAAAAAGCTGAACACTGGGGGGAGGGGATTATAAAAGCTGAACTGAACTGAAAGTTGCCCGATGTTCTCAATTCCTACTTATCAATTAGCTCACGAATAAATATTAAAGAGCATTTTTGCTGCCTAAAGTTTTCCGGAGTACTTCATTTCCTCAATGTTTTTAAGGACTTCGTGAAGCACACGAAATTTTGAACAAAATGTTTTTATATCATCGGTGTCTTGAAGAAACGTAAACATAAACATATAAAATAGACATTTTCTTTACCGTGTTTATTCCAGCTGGATCCTCGCCTTTCGGCAGATGGGAGTGGGTGACAAAGCTGAGGAATTCACTGATCTCAAAATTAACGTTCCAATGTTTAAATAGTAAAAATCACGATCTAAGACATGAACAAACGTGTTGGCAGACGCCGCGTGCGATTACATGTTGCACTTCTACTGTATTTTAACTCCTTGTTTGGATAGCTAAATAGGGCAGTAACCTATGGTTCAATGTTGCACTTCTACAGTATTTCAACTACTTTGTTGGATTACTGAATATGGTAGTAACCTATGGTTTCATGTTGATGGGCCTTCAACAATGTAAGCAAATCCGGTTTTCACACAGTAATTTGTTCGAAAACTTTATTTATATAATTTAATAGTATTAGGGAATTTTGTAATCATTGTTGTAAGCTGAAGCTATCTTGATCTACGTTTGACGATGGGCTAGGGCAGATGTTTTTAGTCTTCTGGTTCAGTGTGGATGTTTTTGTGCACCTGTTGATCCGGCGTCCTCACTGGGAGTCTCCCGTGCTGTCCGCTGTTTTCTGGGCCCGCCAATGGTTACTCATTCCCAAAAGGTTGATAGGATCAAAATGTATCGGTGAAAACCTAGATGTTTTGAGAATAAGCCGAAACATTCGTTGTTTTCAATCTGCAGCAGTAAATACGCAATTGATGTGCAAAATCTCTGTTCAATATAATACTGATTACTCACTAATAACATCGTATAACTAATAATATTTATTAAAATGCTCGATGTATTAGTGGAAATGTTTATTTTTGTTAGATGCATTGGTGGAAATCTCGATGTTTTGCTAATAAACTGAAGAATTCGCACTTGTCCATCTGCAGCAAGGAATGGGCAATCGATTTGTAAAATCTGTTCAATATAATGGTGATTGCTCCCCAATTTTAACAGAAGTAACTAATATTAGTTCATGAAACATTCGATATTTTGTCGATGCATCGAGGGAAACCTCGATGTGTTTCCGATGCCTTTGAGTAAAATATCTCGGTTTTCGCCAACGAATCAACTAAAACAGCCAACAGAAAGATGATGTTTCTTTCCTCTTAATAAGAATGTAACAAAAAGAAATGCATTTACATTTGGTAGAAGACATTCTATACCAGTTCCAAACATCGGTCACGAAACGTCAATGTGTTTTCGATGTATCGGCTTCTGCAACATCGAGGTTAAAACATAGATCATGGGTGGCAAAACACTGATGTTCAAAAATATCGAGATTTTTTACCCATCTTTAGCGCCTATGGGGCTGATTTCCGATATATTAGGGCTACGAATTTTTTATTGCCACAGAAAATTCGATTTGCTGCTTTTGCAAAAGCCCGAAACAGCGTTAATTGTTGGTTGAAAATTAACAGCGAGGGCGTTCCCTCATGGCGAAAGAAAAAAGATAAATGCTTCTTTCCTCGAAAGCGTGAACTCCAAAATAATCATAGGTCATGTGCCATTGTTGAGTTCTGTGCCACTGTTGACTGCTCATCATCGAAAAGAACGTCTCGCCCGGAAGCGAGAACATGAAAAATGAACCTACGCAGACTGGAGCCGTATCTTGTGGTCAGATGAATCTCATTATCAACTTAACTGAGCTGACGGGAGTGTGCCGAAACATGAGGTCATTTTCTCGTCGTGTCAGATCGGCTCTGTTCAAGGTGGTGTGAGTATAGGACTGGGGAGCATCATAATTGAACATATTATGTCACAGAATTTGTCTGGAGATGTTTTGAACCACTGCGGGGAACGAGCATGTGCTGCTGATCACCTACACGCTTTCATGGCTTTTGCTCATCCTGCGGCAGCTGGTATGTTCCAGCAGGGCAGTTTGCCGTTCCACGGGGGCTCAGCAACCCAGGCAGGATCGAGGAGGAACACACATCTGAGTTTGGAACCATCCAGTTGACACAAGGTCCCCGGTTCTAAATCCTGTGGAAGCGCTCTGGGGTGGCATGGAGGAAAACGTTAGATCCATGGATCATCAAGCGACATCTCTGGCGGTGTTGTGAACGGTGTTTACTTCATCTATGGTACCCTTAAAATACTGATTTGTTTTTCATTTACACGGTATTTCACAGTATTTCTTAATGATGAAAATTACATATGAAGAAATATAACATCCATCAGTCATCCAGATTGAACGATAAACGTCAAAGATTGTTTGCACTTCATGCCATTTATGCGCAGGAATTATGGCTACATAGTGTGCTCATTTTTGTGTGAGAAAACTGTAATTCTCCTTCTTGATTCGCTGTTTGTTTTTTGTTTTTTTGCAAAAACTGGCTAGTTTGTTCTTTGGCTTCTATATCTTCGATAGACGTATTTGCTGTACTTTGTAAATTGCATTATATGTTTGCTCCTCCCAGTGGGAAAAGATGATTGAGAATTCTAATCAACGCTTGTATAAAATAGTAGTAACGGATGATGTTTGTCAAAAGATTATCAGAAAAAATAACAATGACGTATTAATTGACATATTTATTTTTTAGATGGTGCAATGTAGTGAGGAATGGAAACAGATAGAAAGAAAATAAGAGTGACCTACATTTTCTGTTACCTTTTTTTAAGTCTCTGTTTTAAACCGATGTTCCTAAATTTCTTTGGATGCTTAACCAAATAAGGTAGGGAATCAGATTTTGATACTCTGGACACATTCCTCATTTTGCAAAACTAGAAATTGTTTGATATTTTCAAGAGAATTTTAGCATATTTCAAGAAAGAAGTTCAGGAATTTTATTTGACAAAATTTAGTCAAACAGACAGCACTACAGCAAATTTCATGTTATTTATAGGAACGTTTCTTCTGAAAATATTATTTGTGGGTTTTTGATATCTTGAAATCTTACCTGCTGTTACATTACATATGTCTAATTGAAGATGAATTGTAATAGTGGGGAACTCATGACGAATTTATAATTCAGGCTTTTCGGGATTCATTGATACTCGATTGACATCTGTGGCGCACTTTCATGTTCTTCAGTGCAAATCTTTGAAAATTCGACACCGTTGATACATTTTGCCCTCTTTAACGCTAATAGTTAGTACTGTAGTGGTAGGTTCAAGAACGTTGTACAGAGAAATGGAGTTGTTCTGATCAGTAAAACAATTTTTCCCCAAAATGTAATAGCCGAGGCGCAGTGGTTAATGTAGTGGCGCAGAGGTCAAAGCGATGGCATCTGATCATTCGTCCGAAAGGGGTCCGTGTTTGAATCCCGATGAGGCATGGATGTTGTGTTTGTCTTACGGCACTGGTTCTCGCCCTTCCCTGAAACCAATGACCCTAAATTAGGGACGCCCGACTGCTTATAGCATATTGCGTTGCCCACGGTGGTCGCTAAACCTACAATCAAAAAAAGGAAAAGAAAAATATAATAAAATTGATGCGTATTGAATTCCCATCATAATTTTAAAATTTTAAAATTTTATTTTTCCGTGGTTTAAAAATATGCGCGAATTTACTGTAGCAAACTTACAAATCTCTCAAAGAGAGAATTCTGTCGAAGTATGTGAGAGTTTACAGGTATAACTTTAGAACTTTTTTATTTTCTCTGAAGCTTTCATAGAAACACAAAAATTCCACAAAGCTATTGCACTGCAAATATGATATACATTTAACTTTTGCTTACGGCAGATAAGTAACCAGCTGAATTACTCTGTTCAATATGTGAAATGGAAATATTTTAACTGCATTTGCGATGAATCTCAGATATCTTTGCCAAAAATGTTTGCTCTTGATTTATTAAAGTATGATATTTATCTGAATGAGAGGTTAATTTACACAACCGGAAAAGTACATTTATTTATAAGTTTAATTAATCAATTTGGCCACAGAAGCAGCACGGGAGCATTATTAGGCATCAATGTTCGTCTTTTTCCAAAAACAGATATGTATTTAATAATGATGCTGTTCTTTAGAAGAAACATGTGATAAATGGAAAGAGGTTTCAAGGGAAATATTCTGTAAAAAAATGTCTCAGAAGAAGCGAAAAATGTACTATAAATATCATATGTAATAATAATATGAAGTATAACATAAGCAAATATTTTATCAGTGCTACCTTCACACACACATTTAATGTGAAATTGGATATTGTTGTACCTTAAAAAAGTATTGACTTTATGAAGCGCATAGCTTTCAGTACAGTACTTGAAAAATAAATTTTATTAATAATTATTTGGGTTCATGATTTGTAGAAAGAAAGGTTGACCTTCAAAATTAAACGTACCTTTAAGTAGGTCCAAAGATTCCAGACATGGTTTTGGAATTTTTGTAATGATATGTTGCACGTGGATAGGTATCTTCTCTTTCACTTTTGTTGGTAATAATAATAATGACTGGAAAAAAAAAGAAAAGAAAATCAGCGGAACAGTGAAGAAATGTTTTTTTTCCGACTGATTGCAAAAGTTTAACGAAGAAGATTAAAAATGTAATTCAAAGATATGAAGGGGAGTATGAGTAATTTCAGAAATTAGGATAGTGGTCTAAGATTATCGGGCATCTGTGGAATACAAAATAATGGCGGATTTTGGAAATCAAATTTAAGATTCCCAATCATTTAGATGCACAATCATTAGATCGATGCTAATTAGATGAACAATCATTTAAGATGATCAAATGAATTTAAAATGAACAAATCACAAAAAAAAAAAAAGTCAAGTTTGGGGCTACTGATTTTAGATATCATGACTACCTTTGGCGGAAACTGTTAGAAATAATTGGAAAGGAATGCGAATTCACCAGATTAAAATTTTGGCGGAAAAGAAAATAAAAGATGGTTTTGCGCGTGTGTTACTCGAATTCGTATGCTTCTACAAATAAACATAACTAAATTACTGACTAAAACATAATTTATTTTTGATTTGTATCTAAACAAATGAAATTGGGGTAACTTCGTAAAATACCTTTTCTTATCATCTGAATCGGAAATATCTGGAAACACAATGTTAAAATACCAATCTTGCAAAGAATCGTTTCAGATTTCTTATGGGCCTGAACAAAATTTGAATATTTAATCATAGGCAACTATCAGTGCTCAAAGTATTTTTATACCATATTTCAATTTTTAAACTGGGTACTTTGTTGCGTGTGATATAAATTTTTAACAAGATGGAATATTATTATTATTATTGGCATATTTTCACGGTATTCCATGTAACCACTTCTTTCAGAAAACTTGAAAATTCATATGTCTTGGACCGGGAAACGTCATCCTTTGTGTGCATTTTCATATTTTCTGAAGGAAGTGGTTACATGGAATACAGGGAAAATATGCCAATAATTGCACTGCCTATCATGTTTATATGAAGACTTTTTTTCCGGGGGAATTCTTTTCCTATTTGCATAAAAGGGTATGTATTTCCTGTTCAGTACCGTTATATATTTTGCATAAAAAGCACTATAAAATCAAATTAGAAATTTACACTGTGTTATTACTAAATAAAATTCCATATAATATTTAGAATCAGAAGGATAAGAGATACAATTTTATAAGACTTTTGGTTCTCTTGGTGTTTAAGATGATATTACATTTATTCTTGGAGACTGTTCCTTTTTTTGCAAGAATTGATCGCTTATATCTGACCGTTCGACCGAGGTAGCTATCATCAGAACACGATATTTTCTTCAAGCTTTATTTCATAGAAAGTACACAATTACAGCTCACCAATTTTGAAAATTATACACAACTGATACTGGAATAATCTGAAAGTTGGTATGGCCTTCAAGCTAAATGGTTGCATAGAAGAGTTTAGTTGTTTAGGCGAGAGCGTTTAGGGAAAAGGGAAGATTCATCGAATTTGCGATACGTCAAGCTTTAGGAGCACTAACCCTTCGGAAACAGCGAAAATTGCGGGTTGTTGAAGGTCCTCCGAGGTTAATGTTTACTTGCACTCGGGACTAATTGGCGAATTAACCTGCCGGCTATAAAACTAAAAATTACAGTTAATGCTTGGTTCTAGAGGGACCGACAGTTCGTTGCTTTGTACGATCGACGAAGCAAGAAGTCCCAGTTAAGACGAGACGAAGACTTAACGACTCCGTTGCCAAACATCAAGAAATCGGAGGCACTTTAATGGTTCTAAAAAGTGCGTTATTCCGTTACCTTTCAGGCAAACGTTTCTGACGATATTTTTTTCCAAGTATGTGTTCCCTGCAAGACTTTCAGTTTTCTAGAGTCACAAATGGTGTTGTACAAAGCAAATGGCAGAATCTGTGCAAATGAACGTGGTTTGAATACGCATACGTGTTCCATGTACTTACGTACAAGTAAAGTGTTGTATCGAAATTTTTCGGTATGTCGTTTTGTTTTTATAAGAACATCTAAAACTGAAAATATTTTAAAGGAAAATTTAATGTCAAATTTTCTAAATTTGTTATTAAATTAAACTTTTTGGAAAAATATGAAATCCTGTTATTTTTTTTATAACGAACAACGTAAGTGCTCTCTTCCAATTCTTTCTAACGGGAATTTACTGCTAATAGTTACGAATTCTAATTTTCTTGAACATTCTCGTTTTAATTTAAAAGACCCGTTTTCCTTTTGACGAGGTCACGTAGAAAGAAGACCTAAATATTCCCCACTAGTCGCGCTGCTTAATGACAAAAGAACAATGAATGTATATTTCCAACAGACAAGGAAAATGAATATTTGCCACTGTAAGGGAATTCGGGCCATGTTCGAGAACGTCGGGGTTAAGAGGGCGTAGAGGAAAGACAAGAGGGAGGGGAAGAGCAAGTTTTTAATTAAGGTTTGCCGTGGAGGAATAGTTCTGTTTTATTCATAGCTAGGAGCAGTGAATTTGGGGATTTAAGGGGGTGGAAAAACCTAAAAAGCAATACCCAACCCTTGGATATTGTGTGCTGTTGCAGTTCTGCGGTGACCATAAGTCGTCCGAGAAAGAAGTTGGCAGTGCCCAACGGACACAGCCTCGGTGTAGAGCTGGGTAATCGGCTACGTGACAGAGGATTACTAATCCTACTCCTCTCTCTGTCTCTCTCTCTCTCTCTCTGTCTATTTCTCTCTCTCACTCTCTGTCTGTTTCTCTCTCTCTCTTTCTGTCTGTTTCTCTCTCTCTCTTTCTGTCTGTTTCTCTCTCTCTCTTTCTGTCTGTTTCTCTCTCTGTCTGTTTCTCTCTCTCTCTCTCTCTCTCTCTCTCTCTTTCTCTCTCTCTCTCGCTCTCTCATAGGCAGCAAGCTGGTTCTGCAAAATAAATTGTGTGTGTGTGTGTGTGTGTGTGTGTGTGTTTGGCTTCCCAGAAGAAAGGTTATTTTACGCCAGCCCATCTAAGTGCCTGTAAAATCGCGTGGACTATAGTACAACAGTAGAAGCCCCAACTTGTAGGTATATTTTTTTCATTTTGCATGCCAAGTATTTCATAGCAGAAATATGCGCTGACGAGACCATATGAATATCAACATGGTTCATGTTTGATTTTGAATATGGATTTTAGGCGCGTTCCCGTTATTGTCTCTCCTAGACAAAGATGTTTTTATAGATATTCCTTTTAAATAGCTGTAAAACACCTGTAAATTATGTTAATGATTAAATGTCCTTATACGACCTTTAGGCCTGGGCTCTTGCTGTGGTACACAAGGGCAATTCTGAACAAGCTGTGTTTCAGAATTGTGAAAACCTCACTCCGGCTATGCAAACCAGAAACGTAGTTGTTTCAATACCCAGTATAATTTTGTTCTCAAATTGTCATCAGCAATATGATAAACAAACGCAAACTCTACACAACAACCAGGTATCAGGAAAAATATATTTTTTACTGTTAACGCTCAAAGATACAAACGCATAATTTTTTACAACGCTGTACTTCTTTATGGTCAATATATTACGGTTGTGGGAGACACGGGCTTAATTCACCCTGTTTTAAACTAGGATTATTAGATTCATTCTTTCCGTACTCCTCTAACCGTCAAAGAAAATCATTGAGCAACGCGACCTTTGGTTTATCTGTAAGAGATCTTAGTCCCAAAAGAGACGTACATCAGGTATGAAATATTTTCGGGAATTATTTTAAAAGATCAGATTCGATCATTAGTAGAGAATTTTAGAAAGGGAATGCCTGACCCCAGGTCTTAAAAAACCCTTAGAAACCGGAACTTAGGAGATTTCACGGGAGTGCCCGGTAGGAAAGTACCACGGAAGTGAGGTAAAAAGTGGGAGTTTATTGTCAAAAAAAGATTTGTGCTTTGCTCATATAATCGTTTCTTTCATTAATATATCTGAAAGTATATAGTAAATCATTTAGGTAAAGTCATTTATTATTGCTTCGTTTCAATCAAAGTACAGCAGCCAAATTTCTGATACAGAGCAGAAGCATTATCGAACGAACTGTTTTCTTGATGTATCATTTTTCTTCTCTATAATACGAGAAAAGTGGAAGAATTAGAATATATGTGTGGTTTATTTATTAAACAGCGTCAAATGCTGTGCCATAGTTAACAAATATGTCGCTGTACTTTAAATGTAAAGCAGTGAATCCTTGAATGCTTTCACCTGACCTTAAACCTTGACTCGGCTGTGACAAGAAGTTTTAGATAATACAGTTTCAACATAATAAGATAAATGTAGGTAACAGCCAGTGGAAAGTCTACGATATTTCAAAGTAAACGGAAATAACTTAAATTATAGGAGGTGTTAGCTACATTGCGGAAGTATTTCCTTTTCTTTTTTACTTTCCGTATTCGCACTATAGATCTTTAGAATTCAATTTGAAACATAAGTAACGGAGTAGTTTAGATCAGAATAAAATTGCAAGGTTTATTTACAATTAAATATTTATTTTAACATCTAGTTTTGCAGGGCATATTGCTCAGCTCCATCACGACAAAATGATTTACATGTTATCATAAAGTATATAGTTTAGATTAGTCTATTTGATAACAAGGAACTGTACACCAACTATACTTAAAATAGGAAAATTATACCAGTAATCCATATTTGTTAGCGTAAAATAGAATTCAAATTTTCCAAGCATACGCACGTATGGCTTTTTCAAGGAAGATAGATATCAAACTACAAAAAGGAATAATAATACATTTCTAAAATTTGATTGCTGTAGACCCTAAAAGAATAGATACCAGTTTAAGTATTCATTCAGACACGAGGCATTGATTTGGTGTACGCTGAATCATGTTGAATAGCTGTATTTATCAAATTATTTTAAATACATTTTATTTTATAAAAATACTAGCCACCATGCTCGTTCTCCGAACGGTGAATCTATTAAATAATTTTTGAAGATACAATTAAAGAAAGAGAAAAGCCATAAAGGGAAAGAAAACTAATTTAAAATCCGTAACTGTTTTAAGATTTAGAACAGCGTAGTGTCGCCAATTCATATGGTTTGACATAAAAAGAAGCAGGCACTTTGGCGTCCCATAATTTTAAATCAAAGTTAAAAATTTTCAAGGCATTTCAGTGATTCTGACCAACTTATATTTAAAACTTAGCAGACATAAAAAAAAACCAAAATGTCTGCAATGCATTTGAAATAGAATGCTTTGCAGACAATCTGTTTCAAATTATCTTCTATGGATTACAAAGAGATGTCTATTGGTTTTGACATTAAAATTAAGCGTATGATTTATCCTTCTTGTGAACACACATTCTAGTTCTGTATCGTTTGAAAATGAGTTCTAAAGACTTTCAACTTCAAATTACAAATTTGTATTTTTTATGGATTGCAAAGAAATGTTTATTCGCTTGGATATTAATATTAAGCGCAGATTGCAAATTGAAAATGAAATCCCATCGGTTATTAATTAACTACAGTTCCAATTGGAGGGTTTTTCATGTTCCATAAAATTTCACTGAAATATTTTGTTAAGAAATTAAAAAAGCTTAGGATTTTTCAGATAAAATAGTAGCAATGGTTATTTCGTCATTCAATAAAAGGAAACGCATAATTTTGATTCATACTATTTTTTCTACGACAGCTCGACTGAAGATTTCAGGCGTTGGTGCAATTTGTGATACTAAATTTTGGCGGAATGTTTTAAGAACGATTGTCATTTATAGTACTTACTTTTTTTATACATAATATCTGATGAATTTGCATATATCCTCAATAACTGATGTTTGCATTGCAAAATAAATAGCTCATTTAATTCTTAGAGACAGTTGCATTATACAGGTTAGTACAGTTATCAAAGAGATAGAAAATAACAAGTGTGCCCGTCCGACTGGTTGAGTTCCAGCTCCATCGCATGGCGGCATCCAACTATACGTCCCGGCTCCATCGCCAAAACCGGCATCGAAGTATACGTCCCACCTCCATCGCTAAGACCGGAATCGAAGTATATTTTAAACACTGATTTTGATGATATAGACGCAGCTTTTCCAATATATATATATATACTGCTGGCCACCCAAAATGCAACACCAAGAAGGAAGCATCCGATTGGCCTGAAATTCGTAGCATGCGTCGCCCGCGAGAGGACATGCAAACGATTAGCATTCCAGCGCATATGCAAATCATGGGCTCCGAGCACGCCTCCGAGAAGCACTATAAGATGGGTGCACATAAGGCGGGGTGTAAATAGTGGAAGTCTGTTGTGCTGCCGGACCTGTACGTGGGAAGCTTCCTGATGCCTCGTCGGAGAATAAGGCAGTCATTCCAGCACGTTTTGGAGTTCTACAGAGGACGAATAGTGGCTTATCGCAATAGCGGTTTACCGTACCGAAGCATCGGCACCCGTGTGGGACCACATCCAGTCACAGTGAGACGAGTATGGATTCGGTGGGTGCAGGAGGGACGGATGGACCGATGTGAGCGATTGCCGCAGCAGCGGTACACCACCGAACGAGAGGACAGGTACGCTGTGCGCGAGCATTGACGGCTCGCATCGCCACATCACGAAAGTTTGCGCAGGAATTAGGGTGTGTTGCGCAACACCCTGTGTCAGCACGTACCGTTCGACGTCGTCTGCAGGAGAGGGGACTTGTCGCACGGGGCCCATTGCTCCGATTACCATTGACGTTACACCACTGGCGAGTGCGGCGGCCGTGGGCCGTTGAACGCCGCACCTGGACTACGGAATGGCACGACATTGTATTCTCCTACGTATCCCGCTTCTGCCTGCAGCACCATGATGGTCGGATCCACGTGTGGCGGCACCGCGGCGAGAGAATGTATGACGCCTGCATTATGCATCGCCATACTGGTCAGACGTCTGGTGTTATGGTTTGGGGCGCAATTGGATATGACACCTGCACCCCTCTGGTACGCATCCCCGGTACACTCAACAGCCCCCGCTACATCTCAGACGTTTTGGAGCCTGTAGTCCTCCCTTACCTACAGGACATGCCAGCAGCGACAGTTCATTTGGACAATGCACACCCGCACGTGGCACACTTCGTGCAAAAATTCTTCATGGCCCACCAGGTGTCCCTGCTGCCGCGGCCCGCCTGTTCTCCTGATATGTCGCCCATCGAACACGTCTGGTCGCTGATCGGCAACAGAGTGGCCCGGCAAGCACCACCCGCTGCTACGCCTGATGAACTATGGCAAGGTGTGGAAGCAACATGGACCAATATATCCCAATCTCACATCCAAAGCCTCTTTCGTTCGATGCCGCGGCGTGTAGCGGCCGTTATTGCCATCCATGGGGGCCACACGAACTATTGATGTCTGCGTGTTCCGCAAGTCGCACGGGCCTGTAAGCTCAATTGTTTCATCTTTGTATCTGTTGTTATGTGTCCAGTAAATCAGGCTTTGCCATCTCCGGTCCTTCTTGGTGTTGCATTTTAGGTGGACAGCAGTGTATATATAAAATAGCATGACACCCGAATTCTTCCACAAGAAACATCTGTGCCAATCGATTGATAGAGAGATGGAAAAAATAACCTTGCTAAAGTATTTGGGCATACATTATTGAAACAAATTTTCTATAAAAACCTATTTTTCTCATTTCATTCTTCCAGTGAGAGCATATAAAGCCCGGCTGGAAAGATTTGTTTGTGATTACTTGGCATATGATATTAACACATAGATATTTAAAAAATATAATTTTACTTAAGTAAAATATTTTAGTGAAACACTTTAAATCGTTCCTTAAGAAAAATGACATGCTTTTTTATTATTGTGTGCGTCCTTTCGTCAGTCCGCTCCTGTTGGCACCACACTTTCCACCTAAATTGTGAGAAAGATGACCTTCGCTTCTTTTTCGATGCCCAACCTTTCCGTTATAGGTGGTAAATTCAGACGTTTTACTAACATTTTATCACCTCTAAATATTCGATTGATTGATTTTTCTTTCCTTCATAGCCACTTAAAGTCAACACTACTTTAAACAGTCAAACGCCAAAACGAACAAACAACAAATTACTGCAGTCTTCGTCACCTGCAAGATAGAAGTGGATATTCGGTGTTCTGGCAAAAGCTGGCTTTAGCTAAAAGCCTATCTGAAGTGTCTCCGAAGTCTCAAACTAAGCGAACAACAATGAACTTAAACGAAGTTTAAAACAACCAACAATACATTCAAACGAAATCTGCAGACCAGAGATAAGGAACAGGATGTCGAAAGATTGCAAGTCTTAGCGCGGAAAATATATCACTAGAGGACATGTGATATCTTTAAAAATCTATAAGACTTAAGTGTAACTATTTAAAGGCAGAACAATGAAGACATAAGTCAACTGAACTCTTCAGCTGTAACTAATCAATCAAACAGCTCTTAGCATCTTGCAAATTAAAATTGTGTGATCAATGTTTAGTATATTTCTCAACCAAGAATACAAATTACAGGTATTATTAAAAATTGATCTCATAATTTTAAGTTTAGTATTGATTTCGCATTTTTACACAGTTGAGGATATAATTCATTTTGAAATTAAAAAAAAACCTTGTTTTATATCGCGACAGCTAAATGTCAAATCTACAGAAAGGGAGTTCGTTGAAATGAAATATTAGCAATATTAGCCACTGCAGAGGCCTTTGCCATCCTGTATATACATATCTAATTACGCCAGATATGTGCCCTGTGTTTACTACTGTTGCATCACATCCAAACGCCGTAGTGTTGTTTACGCTCAGTTTCGCCTCCTTTAATGAAATAATTATTGCGGTCCATATAGAGCGAGCTGAGCCAGAGGAAAGAGTCAAGGGTCCAAAATATCGTGATCACGGTTCCAATAAGTCAGAAATGTATACTTTTGTTACCGTTTTGCGGTACCACTTCCAGCCCCCATCCACCTAGCAAAAGGTTTCATCTTTCCGACGGTCGAGGAAAATTCCATATGTGGTGGTACCTGCTGAAATCACTCCATTTTATTGTTTTTGTCTTTCTTTTTTTTTTTTTTGGTTCTCTCCTTTCTAATAATTTTGATTTTATCTATTACATGCAAATTTTTGTCTTCCGAAATAATCCCCACGTCCTTAAGAACAGATGACGTAATTGTAACAACCGCCTATGCGGATAAATTGCATTTGTCACTTACCATGGCTATTATAGGAAGAATAATTCTTATTTGATAGGAAGAAGTAGAAGGAAGCTTCAGCGCTATCCGTGTCTTCGGAAATATCGTCCGCGTGAGCAGCAGGAAGTGGAGCCTCTTCTTCATCTTCCGTATCTTCCTGAAGCCTAATTGTTTTTGTTTTATTCCTATTGGAGCTTTAACGACCACAATGAGCAACGCAATGGGCTCAGTCGCCCGTCCCTAAGTTAGGATGACTGGTTCCAGGGAAGGGAGAGAGCCAGTGCGGTAAGACAAACAGAACATCCATGCCTCACGGGTTTCGAACACGGACCCCTGTTGGTCGAATGATCAGAGGCCATCACTTAGACCACTGCGCCACCGGGTCGGCAAACCTAAGCTTGGGATTGTTGTGCTGTAATCCAGAATTTTGGTTAGAATCAAGATTTTTTCCTCTCTGCCCTTTTTTGAAGAGCATTGCATTCGTCAAAAGGATATCAACAGAACCAATGTAGCCAAAGTGCAATGTTCTTTGATTCTGGAAAATTTTCTGTTTCCTGACACAGGCCCTCTGTTTGACTTCTCACTGGTACATCTGCTGAAGTCTGCACATTTGTACGCGGTGATATCAAATAACGTTTTGTTTTGCATCATGCAGAAAATCATTTACTTCCATCTAATAATTATCACCATCCTTCCTCATTTTGTATGGTGTCATGATATTCTGGTACTACTCGTGGTAATCCCTGATCATTTCCACGACCCTAGTATGGGACTCGCTTGGAATCGATGCTTTGGCACATAGACTTACTACCTGTTCTGCGACTTTACAGGGACTTCTGAGAAATACTGTTCTCTATTTCCTTTCTTCCATGGCAGGTTGAATCACTCTTGAAAATTGCATCGCAGTACGTCTTTGTATATTAGTCAATTCATATGTTACATATACATTCATATGTTCGTATGTTTAATTCTTTCTGAGTTCCAAACAATAGACAAGTGAAAGAAGTGGCCCCAGACAGTAATTTTGATGTTTTTGACCGTCTAAATTATAAATAGCCCTTAACTACATTCACTAATCAACGATAAAATAAAAAAGACAAATCTAGACGAAATGTTAAAGAATTTACAAGAATACTTCTCTGTGTCTCTATTTTCTACGTTATGTATTGTTTGAACAGAAGTAAAATTGCATCTGCGCTGTCGACACCAAATGCATTAACAAATAACTGTGCTAGGCATTCAGGACAGGTCACGATGTGTACTGTTTGTTTACTGCACTGAATGCTTTCACAAGCTCAGTAAAATTGCATTTGGACTTTGGACAATGAAAAGCCGACAGGCTTTAATCAGTACTTATTCCGTGCATTCGCCACAATATGTCCAGTGCCGAAAGAGAGCGGAAGGAGACAAAGAAATTATCGCGCATGCGCAATAAACGGAAGTACACCCCTCGTTTCGCCTTTCACAGTTGCCACTTACAAGGTTATAATTTAATGGAAAATTTTCCAAAGCAAGCGGAATATACATTTTGAATATGCTTATAACGCTTACTGATCATCCATGTAACACCTCTCAGGAAAGAAAACTGGGACTAAGCAAACTTAGCTTAGGAATCTGAACGTCTTTGTGTTTTTTACAGAATTTATATTCTCTCTGCTTTGAATATTCTTTCGACTCCCATTAGAAATATTTCTTCCTTTTCTAAATTACTGGATAGGTACAGAGATAAGGGTATTTAACAGTGAAAGTACCGTAATACGAGAAAACCACTTACTCTATATAAGCCGTTTTCCCCTTCATTTAGGGACCCTTGTGGCGGCAGAAGAAATGCACGGATTTTAATTAAATTTTTGACGTTTACTAATGATGTAAAATATTATTAACTGGTATTATTACTACCCGATTCTCTACTATTTAGTATTTAAAAAAATATAGAAAATGAGAGTTTTGTGTCCAAATTTCGGCAGAAGGTGTAAAGTGATTGAGCTTAAATTTTATTTTGTTGTTAGGAAGGGAAAAGGCAAACGTTCCGCACTGTTATATCTTGAAATTCCCAAATTTTATTTTTTCGACCCACCTTACTAGAGTGTATATCTTCCTAATGCATGTTTATATCACGAAAAACTGAAATTAATTTGTGAGGTCCTTTGTTTGGATTCAGCAAAATGCATTACAAGACATTCCTTTCAGCATACATGTCTTGTGAGAATAGGGACACTAAGTAAACTTGTTTAATATTTCAATGGCCGGTCGAATATGAATAGATGCTACACTTTCAGTATGGTACTCATACGCCTAAAAGAAGAATTTTGCAGATATATCAATGTTTTATAACTAAGTATATTAGTGATTTTCAGAAGACAAAAGTCATGTACAATGCTACTACAAGAAATGAAGATTTATCGATTGATGGGAAAAGCTGGAGATAACCACATTGATGGAGAAATGAATCGGCGTATAAAACTTTGCCTGGAGAGCTTTTGGAAGAAACAGTATAAATTTAAAGAGCAATGTGCCATTATGTCTTAAAATAAAAGTGTTTGATCAAATCATCCTTCCAATGGTTACGTATGGTGAAGAGACGTGGACCTTAACTAAAAGAGACATACAAAGACTGCAGACAACTCAAAAAAGCATGGAGAGGTGCATGCTTGGTGTAACCAGGAGAAATAAGAAGAGGAACTCGTAGATAAGAAAAATGACAAGAGTGAAAGACATAATGATCAGGGTAAAATCCCTTAAATGGCAATGGGATGGACATATTGCCGAAAGACAGACCATCGATGGACAACCGAAATTTTAGACTGGATTCCAAAGGACATGAAAATACATAGAAGATCACACGGGAGATGGGTGGATGAAATTTGAAAGTATACGGGTGTAACATGGAGGAGACTGGCACAAGACTGTAGAAGAAACTTGGGGAGACTTTCGTCCAGCAGTGGATTGATAATGGTTGACGATGATTATATTAGTGAAATTTAAAATTTAGTGAATAGGAACCCCGTTCTTCTTTCCTAGGTCTATTCGAAACTATTGACACTGCTTTTGTCTATAGCTTTATTCAATCCTTTCAGCAAACGCTTTTTTGTAGCTGAATTTTCAGTAAACGTTTGCTGATGCTGAACACGATTAGGTAAAGCATGTACAGCATGTCCGAAGACCTAACGTTCCCATTTACCGTAAAACCTATTTTGCATAGAGGAACGACATGATGATTTTGCACAAAATGAAATATGTTATATAAATTATGAAAAGGACAGCAGTGTATTACTTTCTATTTTGTACAGGAAGTGTAAGTTCACTGGTATCCACTTCCGACCAGCTAAACAAATCAACTGTTTTAAAGTTGCTAAAAAAGTGCCATTTCGACTTACGTTACACGAGGTTACCTTTTATTAACTTCTTCTTTCTGCAATAAAAGTTGTTGAACGAAATCTAGAAATTATTTATCTTCTCAGAAAAATGAATATAAGAGATTCTTAGTGTTTTATTGTAAAACGAATATATATATAAAAAAAAATTTTAATTGAATTTATTTTAGTTGCAGCATTTTAAGTGATGACATTCGCCTTTTGCTAGGCATCAATACAGAAGTCTGCCTGCTTTTTGTCTATTTTACTAATATTAAAAGAAATCCGTCTTGTTGCACGATGATATTTATTCAGCTAAAAAATGAAATCTATATGCAGTTTAAAAACACATGGGCACTTTCGGTGTCACATTGACACCTTCATCAGATGTAATTTCACCATGTGGCTACATGCTGGTCTTAAGTACGTGGAGTAGATGCATCATGGGAAAGGTAATGTCAATGTCACAGGATATACCAGATAACAAGACAATCAAAAAAAGGCATAGTTAGCCAATGATCACTTAACAGAAGCAATTGCTATTGTGCTGTCCTTCCCAACAAGATTGCTCCAAGGTTCAGGTAAAACATAACGATAATAGTCATTACAGCAACTTGTATTATAAGCCGAAATATAGAGGCTTTCTGCAAATAACAAGGAATGAACAGAGTTAGGTGTGTTTATGATTTTAGCGTTGTCCCAGTCTGGGATGGAATTTCCAGCACTTATGGTTCTTGCAAAAGAGGTGCTTTGGTGATTCATTTTTAGATCATATCTGTGTTCATTTAATCTCAAATCCAAATTTCTTTTGGTAGAACCCACATAATGATTGTTTAGTTCACCAGAGATAGTGTCAAGCATAGGAATAACATACACACCCCATTTTTTCCCTTTGTCAATTTTGTCACGATCATTGCGGATAATGGTATATAGATTGCATGATCGTATTCCAAATTGTATTTTATGACGAGAACATATGTTGGTAAGGAGGTTTACAATATGTGGATTAAAATCAACAGATCCAACATACTTTTTAGGCACTTGCTCACTAATTAAAGCAGTTGACATAGAAAACCGTACTTTATTGTGCACTCCCCTAACAACGTTGTCCGGGTAACCATGGTTTTTAGCGAGGGATGATATCCATTGTAGTTCTTGAGCTCTGGCGAAATGGCTAGAAGAATGTGAATATGCTCTTCTAAATAGGAAGTGCAGGGCAGAAATTTTATGCTGAAAAATGTGAGCAGAATTGTACGGAATTAGAGTGGGTGTGGAAGTAGGTTTTCGATAAACGGCAAAAGACAGGGAATTGTCAGAAGGGGTACGAGTAATTTGAAAGTCAAGATAAGGTAAGACGAAATTATTTTCAAGTTCTATCGTGAGTTTGATGGAGGGGTATTGAGCAGACATAGCGTTGACAAACTGCTGTAACTGATTTATGGTATATGGCCAAATTACCAAGATGTCATCAACGTAATGGATATAGAGACTAGGTTTTTGTGGGAATTCTTGTATGACTTTATTTTCAATATGCTGTAGAAGAATTTCCGCTAAGACTGCGGATAAAGGTGAACCCATGGCTGTCCCGTCGGTTTGTTGGTAAAATATGTTCTGAAATTTGAAAAATGAACGCTTTTTAATGAGATGAAGAGCATTCATTATGAAAGCAATATCATTGGCAGGAATGTCAGAATCAATGAGCAAAGCCTGAATCAACTGAAATGTAGCTTCCATAGGTACATTCGTGTATAACGAAACTACATCTAGGGACGCCAAAAAATAGGAATTTGGTAGTGGCTGAATTGACTTTAACCTATCAATAGCTTGTGTGGTGCTCTTTATTGAGTAGGAAGAATTCACTGTAAATTTGGTGAGATAACTTGCCAAAGCTTTTTCCAAAGGTCGGGTGGGGGCAATGTAACCTGATACAAGAGGGCGAATAGGATACCCTTCCTTGTGTAGTTTTAATCTACCAAATAAATCAGGCACATGGCAGCCGGGGGTGGATTGAAGGCTTTTAAAAAGGAGTCCGGAGGAGCTGAAGAGTTCTTAAGGCGGCTTAAAGCACTAACAGTAGCCCTGGTGGGGTCTCGTTTCACTATTACATGAGGGACACTAGAAATGGAATTGAGCATTTTTTTAATATAATCACTTTGATTTAAGAGCACAACTTGACTAGTTTTATCAGCTAAAAGAATGGCAATATCTGGGTCCTTTTTCAATTCAATCAGCTGCTGCATTTCCTCATGAAGCTGGCATTCTTCGGTGGTTTTACACCGTCGTGGATTGTGTTTGTGAAGAGACCTTGCGATTTTTATTCTTGCGAAGTTCCTATCTTCTATTGGAAGTGAATATATAATTTTTTCAATTTGCGGAACTGTTTTGAATAAGTCCACTTTACGTTGGTTAGGGTAAGCGAACTTGTAACCTCGTTGCAAGGCTCTTAGTTGAATGGGATTCAGAACTTTATCACTTAGGTTTCTGACTATATTATGTGAATCAGAGTTATAGCTGTCATGGTCCAGTTCATGCAAATCCAATCCATTACCCACATTAGGTGATCCATGTAATGATCCTTGTTCAGAAAGGCCGATAGGATGTCTTGTTTGAAATCCGAACAGCTTATGCGTTCTACTACGAACTTCAGAATCTACCAACAATCTTAGTTTTTTCACATGGGTGTTAAATAAAACTTTCATTTCATTTTCGATTATTGCTGTAATTATGAATAATGTACGGTCCAAAATTATTGGGTGTGAGGAATCAGCTAGGAATGAGTAACAGGTATAGCATTTCTTATTAAAGAAGTCAATACTGCTGCGCTTACTTCTGATCTGCTGAAGTAGTCTCTTCCTTTCGGCAGTCCTTATAATCCTGGCGTCTCGTCTGGTAAATGGAGAATTGAAGATACGCAGATGTCGTGGAATGACATCTAAATCTCTGCAATTTAGTAAAAATGACAAATGTGCCGATTCCCTTGAAAGTTTTCCACGAAAACGTCTAAATGATTGCATAGCATGGCTCCACATGATGAATTTTGAAGAAGACTGTGATTCACAATAAAAAATGCGGAAGTATGACGGTTGACACTATAATTCGTGCATAAATACTAATATTAAAAGAAATCCGTCTTGTTGCACGATGATATTTATTCAGCTAAAAAATGAAATCTATATACAGTTTAAAAACACATGAGCACTTTCGGTGTCACATTGACACCTTCATCAGATGTAATTTCACCATGTGGCTACATGCTGGTCTTAAGTACGTGGAGTAGATGCATCATGGGAAAGGTAATGTCAATGTCACATGATATACCAGATAACAAGACAATCAAAAAAAGGCATAGTTAGCCAATGATCACTTAACAGAAGCAATTGCTATTGTGCTGTCCTTCACAACAAGATTGCTCCAAGGTTCAGGTAAAACATAAGGATAATAGTCATTACAGCAACGTGTATTATAAGCCGAAATATAGAGGCTTTCTGTAAATAACAAGGAATAAACAAATTTTAATATTAGTATTTATGCACGAATTATAGTGTCAACCTGTCTATTTTACATTTGTGTTAAAGGACTGTGTGTTCAAACTTCTAGATGAACTTTATAAAAAAGCTTTTATTTCTGTAATGCAGTGGTGGGCAACCTGCGGTATTCTGAGTGATAACAAATTTTGCAGAAGAAATGCCTTTATTTTTATTGTTTTTTTTTTTTAGATTTTTATTATTTTTACTTTAATCTTAAAATGGTTGAACGCATTTAAAATTTCAAATAGCAAAGTGAAATTCAACAAAAAAAAATGCTCCCCGGTTGACGGTCACAATTAAAACGTTAGTAAGTCATGAGGGCTATTTTGACACCTGCTACGCTCAAGATTTCGTTCTTTGGCTTCTAAAGAACTACAGATGGAATTAATTGAGCTCTCAGAAGATGATATTTTAAAGTCCTTATTTTACGCTAAGAAACATCCAGTGAAACATTGGAAACATGCAATAAAATACCCACTCCTCTGGCAACATGCATGAAAAACGATTTTTTTCCTTTTCAAGCCCTTATTTCTGTACATCTACATTCTCCTACTTCATCCAAATCAAGCCAAACCGAGGGTCAAAAGGGAAGGATGCCCATCTAGAAGATCAGCTAAAAGTACCGACTTTTACGTTGCAACGAAGTATTCAAATCATGAACAACCATAGTAGAGATTCCCGTAGGTGTGTTGTGCAGTGATAGCATGTGCGGCGCGTAACTGGTTGACCCTGGGTTTGATTCCCGGTTGCGGCCGATGAGAATTTTTTCGTGACTCACTTCTTAACGTGGAAAGAGCGATGACTTCTGTTTGGTGTCTTGTGCTGTGGCCTGTGGGGTATCAGATTTCAATCGCCTTTTATTGTTTTACTACCAGAGCATCGAAACTCATCTAGTAAAGCAAGGCAGCGTAGGGAATGAGGTCCAATTACAAAGTATGATCGGGGACAAATTCAGAGGAACTATCCCGGCATTCGTGTCCCCAAACAAAGGGAGTCTGAGGAAAACGTCCGAGATCCCACAGATTAAATGGTCGGTAGGACGAGGGCTCAACGTGCTACTCCCATGCAGAGCAACGCGACTTAACCAACTGTGCTATGCCGGTGGTAAATATTTAAATATTTTCTAAAAATTGCAGTAATTACAAAGTCATTAAAAATGAGTTAACTTTAGAATTATTATTTTTTTTTCCATTTTTTGAATTTCGCGAACACTAAGATTTTTACAAAACAATGTACCTTTCGAAGTATATCAAATTGAGGTTTCTTGAATACCGCCTTGTCAAGTTACAGCTAACTTAGAGCTGCCTTCCAACATAAAAAGGTTTCCAACTTCTTGTTTAATGAAAGAAAAAATTAATTCTGTATTGAGAATTGAGCCTTTGATTTTATCATTAAGTACAGAACACTGAAGAAACAATATTCTTTGATTGGCTATGTGACGTTATTTGGATCCCTTGATATTCGTTTTGGGATTTGACAGTGGTGAAAGTGGTAATAATTGGTTAGTGTGTTAAGCCGTTTGAGTTCTTCTGACTCCAGCAAGAAAATATTTTTTTCCGCGATAGCTTATTTGAAGAGGGAAATGTGCAAATTTTTATTAAATCCTGGGCTAGCTTTTGTATGAATTTCGTATAATTCTGAAACTTCAATTTATATCTTGAGTGCATTGTCTTATTTCATCTATTAGTTCAATATAAAATAATTTTCTCAGCCATTTAATAATTGCCCATAAGTAATTACTTTCCTTTTCCTTCCCCCATTCTGTTTGAAATTGTGTAGTAATTTATATAAAAACTTGCCATGGTGTATCCATGATAGTACACCTATTTGTCAATATTGATAAAATTCGCTTTTCTCTAGTCATTAGTATCTAAGTCTAAATACTTGCTTTTTGGTTACGTAAAACATACTTTTAATGGAGTGTGTGTTGTAAATTTTGAATGATCTTTGTAAAAACGTTTTTAATTGGTTAATGAGGGTAGAAATAAATTATGCGTTGAGAATTGAGCCTTTGATATTGTCTGTCTGTTTCCCTCTTCGGCTCAGGCCGGGTTGATTACATCAAAACGTGAACATTTTATCCATGATGTTGTTTGGTGAATTAATGCAATTGATTCGCCACTCCTCTGCTGCATATCGGGACAAGGGACAAAGTGCGTTCTGACTGAATTCGCGGTGAACCCCCAACTCATTTGCAGCCCCAAACAGGAGGATTCTAAGGAAACCCCAGGAAAAACTACAGATTATATGGCCTGCAGGACAGTGATTCGAAAACCCCGTCAGAAACGTCCGCTCCCACACAAAGCGCAGCGGCTTAACCAATTGCTACATGTCTTTTGTTTTTGATATTATGTATCATTACAATGGCGAAACGATAAATTTGATTGACTATGTGGCGTTATTTTGATTAATTAATATCTCTTTTGGGTTTTGACCAAAGTCGAAAGAAGTCATATTTGGCTAGGGGTTTGACGTCCTTTGCGATTACTGACTCCAGAACGGCAACGCATTTTCCGCGGTCTCTTCTTTGAAAAAGAAAATGTTTAATTTTTTTCTTTAACATTGGAGTTTGTTTTTGAATTAATCTTGTTTAATTCTGAAAGGCGAATTTTATTACTGATTACGTTCTCATTTTTTGGCTATTGGCCCGATAAATTCTTTTTTCAGCTATTTGATAACTGCCCACAGATAATTACTTTTCTTCACCCATTCCGTTTGAAATTATCGATAATTAATTCTATCACAACTTATTTGTGTAAACTGCTGGACTTTGTTCGGTCTCTTACAGGTATTAAATACACAGGTAACTTTTAACAATGGTCTATGATACTAGGTTTAAAATCTTCATTTTATGCACTGGTTCTAACAGCTTGAACTACAGTAAATTAGTAAATAAAGTGTACTCGGACAGACAGTAACATTCCTTTGTTTTTACACACTTGTAGATTTTCCCCAGACATAAATTTCTTATGGGTTCTTGTTGTTAGTTGTAGTATTTTCAGATTGTGTCCACAGAAATTTTATTGAAATCACACGCACAGAATTGGCTACTAGATATCACCCCATTTACTGTGAAAGAGAGAAATTTTCCATTTTTAAATTTCGTATTTGGTTATTTTCAGCGACAGGATAAAGAAAAACATGGAAAAAATTGTTTAATGTAACATTTTGGAGTCATTGACTTGACTTTCTTGTAGAATTATTTTCAACAGAAGATAAAAGAAAGTATTTATAAGACCATAAATGGTATATTCTTTGTAATTACCAAAAATTGTTCGGTTCCTGATCCTGAAACATGCAGAAGAGAGAGTATCTTTGTATAGTAGTGGTTGATGTTTGAGACCGTCTTAATAGTTGAACGGTCGAGAAAGTTGCATCTCAATTCGCTGTGGTGATTTGTGTGACCTATTCGCCTTGTGGGGAGTGGTATATAAAAACTTCTCAGTCACATTTCTATATTGTGTCTCACTGATGGTCTTTGTATTTCAGAAAACAAGGCATGTTCATTAACTGATAACACTTCTTATGCTTGCATTAAAAAATTTGTTGTTTTTAAAAGAAAGAAAAAAAGTAACAGCATTGCTGCATCAAAAAGTGCTACGGTATATGTAACAGCATTCACAGTAGAAGTGCGGCGAACATGGCTTATCCTATAAATAACAATTTCCTGGAGAAACATTTCTTGTTGATCAGTGAAATCAGAAACATTAGAATTACCATACTTGGCAATGTGTAACAAGAATCAAATTATTTTTTTTAACTGCGAGATTTATGCCCACCGAGCGTGATTCAGTGCGCTATAAGCAACCGCCCTTCCTTAATTTAGAGGCACTGACTGTTGGGAATGGAAAAAGTCAGGGCAGTGAAATAAGATACCACCCATTTCTCATCCTGGATTGAAACCCAGATCCGTCTTGGACGAATGTTCAGAAACCATAGGTTAGAACACTGCGCCACTTGGACAGCTGAGATTTAGTGTCTGAACGAAATTACAAATTCGTTCTTTTTCATGAACATATTTTATTTGACATATTTTACTTAGCGAAAGCGATGAATACTTTAATTGTATTCAACAAAATCAATAAACAGAATTCTATAAAATTACTCGGTTTACAAGTTTTGGGAGGAAAGAAATAGCTATTAGGAACAATCAGTGATGAGGAATTTTAAAATGAGCGAAACCAAATGACTCTCCTACATTCCATTTCAAATAAATAAACAAAAACATCGCTCTTTCCACGTTTTAGCAACACACAGCAACCGAAAAATTGTTACTCAATCAACGCCGGGGAATTGAATCTTGGATGTTTCGATATCTTGCCGAGCGCGTTCGCCTTACACCATGGTGGCCAACAATCCACGGCGCTTTGTGTGTGTGTGTGTGCGTGTGTGTGTTTTTGGCCACCGTAGTGTAAGGGTGAGAGATCTGGGATTCAATTCCCGAGAGGTGCCTGAATAAAAAATTTTCGGTTCCTGTGTGTTGCTAAAACGTTGAAAAAGCTATGCCTTTGTTTATTCACAAATTTTTCTTATGTAAATTACAGTAGTAATATTCACTCCGTAGAAAAAAACTTCGATGGTGTTTTTCACAGATTAAATAACTGAAAAAAAGGAATTGTTTGTAAAGAAAAGCCGACTGAAATCCTAAATGAAATTGTTTGATACCCAAATCTTCCAAAATAGTTTACAGTGTTTTATTAATAAAAGTCTGCAAACAGGATAAAACGGTTTTTTTATTAGATGATACTTTCTGAATGCAAAATTCAAGTCGCGTTATTGTTTAAAACAGTATTGTTGTTCCACTCAGAGAGGCAATAAAGTTTACTTCCATGTTTAAGGTGGTTTCACCTAAAATCTCTGCCTTATGTTTCCAACGGTAAAACTTCTTTACACATTTTTTTCGCAATAAATGTATTCCCCAGGATGAAAATTTGCACATCGATAAAACTAACTTTAAGTTGTAGCATGGATACTTAATACTTGCTAAAACATAACCATAATTAAATTAAAGATCAATCATTTTTCTTTGAGTAATATTCAGACCTGTTAAGAGATGGCGCGACCTGTTCATTTATGACAGACAAAAAAGTTGGATAGCTCGTGTTTTAGCAAGTATTAAGTTTTCCATGCTATAACTTAAAGCTACTAGTAGATATATTGATGTGTAAATGTTCATCCTTGGCAATATCTTAATTAGGAAGAAAATATGTGAACAAAATTTGCCATTGGAAACATAACCCATAGACTTTAGGAGTAAAAACCTTAAGTAAAATACATAGTTTAGTTTAATTTAATACAGCCTTTTCACGGCGACATGTAAATAATGAAAGTAACAAGAACCTACCAAGATATTTCTGAATTTCGATTACCTGTAACGTATGTTTGCAATACAAAACTAAAAATATTATATTGAATGATTTAGTCCATTTCCTAATACATATATATCTTCCGAAATTACGGTTTAATTATAATATAAAGTGTCCAAGTATTAGTATTGCCATTTGCCTAACTTCATGTTAGTCTTTCACGTGCTTCCAAATCAGTGTCTACCAGGTGCATCATGGACGTTTCAAGATTTCGAAATACTTTTGTTGTATTTCTTGAGGCTTAACCACGAAACTTACAACAGTTTTTTTAACTCTTGTAAGTTTCATGGTTAAGCCTCAACTTGTCGCATATGCTCTTCCAACATAAAAGAGAGATTCTCCATTAAATTGGAATCAGGGGAATTCGGAAAACATATTAATTCCTGGAAATAAACTTTATGTTCCGTGAAACATTCTTCAGCAATTCAGGCAGTGTGGAATGGCGCTAGTGTCAACGGCATTCCACTACTATAGTAGAATGCCGTAGAGATGAAGGATGTGTCTTGTCAATAATGATATTTAGGCAATTTGTGGACATTATAGTTTACTGCACGCCTATGCTAGAAGAACATTCCTAAAAGCATTATTAATTTACCACAGTCTAGTTTTTGTGTCAAGGTTCATCTCGTTTTTCTCGACCAGGCAACCTTATTACAGTCATTCAAAACTGGGTTTGGTGCTCCCGTGTCAATTGTGTATGTGTGTGTGTAGCCTCTAATAATAACAACCCACGTACGAAGGACGCTCGAAGAATTTTGCAGCTACGCGGACATTTAAAATCAATTAATTAAAAGTGCCTTACACTTTTAATTAATTGATTTTCAATGTTTAGAAAAGCAGATGAGTAACTTTAAGGATAATATTGCTTTATGTTCAGTTTCTATTCTGATTAAAATTGCATTCACAATTTCTAGTTCGAAAACTTTCGTGTCGATGCTTGAGATTAATCCTTTTTTTTTTTTTTATTGGAGGTTTAACGACCACCGTGAGCAACTCAATGGGCTATAAGCAGAAGCCCGTCCCTAATTTAGGGTCACTGGTTCCAGGGAAGGGAGAGAGCCAGTGCCGTAAGACAAACACAACATCCATGCCTGACCGGGATTCGAACCCGGACTCCTTTACGGACGAATGATCAGAGGCCAACTCCTTAGACCACTGCGCCACCGGGGCGGCCTGAGATTAATCCTTGTAACAAGCCTTAATTATCTTACGTGTATGAACAAGGGAATGCAGTAATCTCTTTACATGGGATAAACTCCAGGTGGAAACTTTCAATTATATCATTTTGATTTAATTTTAATTCACTTTAATATTTAGCAATATCAATACTTATGCAAAAATTGCACTTAGTCATCTGGAATTTATGGATTTCTACTTTTTTATCATTTGAAATTTCCCATTAAAATTTCACACCGGGAGTTAAAGGTCAAGGTAGACGAGTTGTTCTTGAAGTATTCGTTACAAAGTCAATAAAATATAATTTGGAATTCCCTTACTGTCATTGCATTTTCGCAAGACACATTCCTATTCTCAACATGTTCACCATTAGTATGTAGCATACACAGTCATTCGCACACTGGCGCTGATGATCTGTAGCCGCTCAGCCGTCCTTTCGTGTACAGTAGGTCTCTTTTAGAAATCAAAAAGTTCATATGTGGTGAACGTATGACCTCCAAAAGTGGGACATTTCATTACTGAAAAGGTTAAATCACCTGATCCAATTAATCCCATTTTTGGTTAAGACATCCGTGTGGACAAGCAGGAAATGTCGTGTCAAAGGAAGCAAATCGATCTGTCCCACCTGTCTAACACTTGTTCTTCAATCTGGTGGGAGCGCTGTGATTGTGAGTGTCTTATCCCTACGGCCGGGATTGTTTGCCTTAATACCGCTGGAGCAACATTTGTGCATCTCGTGGCCTTTCAGTATTTCTGCCTACGATGAACATTGATGTATGTGTATACGATAATGTCTCACAACCCAAGACTCGGGTCTTTACGCACTGTGTTACATGAGAATAAATTTGATTTCAGTTTGCTAAAATTGGACTCCACATTATTCTGAACATTAATTGGACACCTACGGGATGAAAATGAAAACGTCATTGGTAACAGAGATCCTTCTCTAACGAACATTCGACAAGTAAATCACACCAACAGATCCGCACAGATGATTTTACCTATTGGAAAAATCAGCCTTTCGCTAAGTTCTAGAACGTTGAAACGACGTTCCTTTTAATACTGACACGTGTTTCGGCAGGTATTTTTATAATTTGCAACTTGATTGTTTAAAAGTATTATTACCTACTAATCTGATGTTTATTAATACATTTCTGAAACAGATTTGATGGAACTACCAATGCAAATAATGTCATAATGGATGCAATTATTTTAATCTCAGTATTATATCCTGAAAAAAAATTATATAAAATTTTAGTCAAGTTGAAACTAAGTGTATTTTACGCTTTCCAACCGTAAGTTGAAGAACCGTATATGCTTCAGCTTTGTCCGTCCGTCCGCACGATAACTCACGGGAAAATGTTTCGATTTCGACGAAATTTTAGTTTGTGGTAGGGGACCACCTGGGGACGAACCCTATTGAAAATGGGCGGATCAGGGTCAAAGGTCAGGACATAGGAGCGTGATCCATTCCATTGCTCTTATGCGTAATAACGTGCGTAAAAATTGTTCGATTTCGATGACATATTAGTATGTGATAGGGGACCACGTGGGGACAAACCCTATTGAAAATAGGTGAAATAGGGTCAAAGGTCAGGACATAGGAGCTGGATCCATTTTATAACTTGCGTAAAAATGGTTCGATTTCGATCAAATTTTCGTATGTGGTAAGGAACCACATGGGGACGAACTATATTGAAAATGGGCGAAATGGGATCAAAGGTCAGGCAGGGCATAAGAGCGGGATAAATTCCATTGCTCTTATGCGACATAACTTGCGTAAAAATGGTTCGATTTAGATGAAATTTTAGTATGTGGTAGGGAACCACTGGGGACGAACCCTACTGAAAATAGGCGAAATGGGGTCAGAGGTCAGCACAATGGAATGGGATCCATTCCATTGTCCTTGTGCATCATAACTTACCTAAAACTCTTGAATTGCGACAAAACTTTATCATGTTCTTCCGGATGTATAGTGAACGGGTTCTGTTGAATATCAACGAAATGGTGTCAAAGGTCATTGCACAAAAGCCAGATTTTCCACAGCCATTATTCTCATAACTTGCGTAAAACTGCTTCTATTGCAACAAAACGTTATCATGTTTTTCCGGAGGTATAGTAAACCGGTTCTGTTGAATATAATCGAAATGGGGTCAAAGGTCAGGACACAGGAGCGAGAATCATTCAACAGCCATTATCCACATAACTTGAGTAATAATTTCTGGTAGTTAGGAAAGCGATATTGCTTTCAATGCATTGCATGATTTTACCAACTTGTTTATTCTAATATAAATTTTCGGTTTGCTCCTTTTAGTAGGTATCGAATGAATATATCATAAATTAATTCAAAGTACACCTCATGTCTTTCTTTTCAAATGCAATTTGCATAGAACTATCTTGGCACTTGCAGCAAATACAGCCGTTTATACTCCCTGTTACGTCAATATCCTAAATACCTGATTCTTCATGGCATAGGTTCGTCTGAATTAAGAAGAATCGGTTGATTCATCTATCTTGTGAATGGTGTGCTTTCACCGCACATATGGGAGCTGAATCCTCACAAGATGAGCTGCAGACGTAATGGAGTCACTCAAGTGGCCCCGCTTCGTTCCTTTTGCCTAGAACCGCAATATTCCTAACTGGGCATTTGTAACAGGCTTTAGTGAAATTCGAAAACGTTTATGCATTTTCTTAGGGAACATCACTTACATTTCTAACATGGGCCTATTACAATTGGACTTTACTGGAAGAATTATTCAGTCGACCTAAAAACAGGCAGTTCTTGTCTTTGTTTCCCTCTTGAAATGCAATGTCACACGAGCATTAGGTTTCATTCATTTAAACGATTGTTATCTTCTATAAATTGTAATCGAAGTGAGTTTTATAATGTAAACGCATATTGCAAAAAAATATGTTATTGAGAGACGATAATTTGTAATATCTTTCAGACAGAAAATCTGGTCAGGCCCTGTGGTACAGTGGTTCCAGATGGGGCTGCTGATGAATCGTCCAGGGTGGATGTGGGTTCGAATCCCATGTGTTGACATGATTGGCGTCATTTTAATGTCCCTGGCATTTTCCTTTTCCTGAAATCAGTTCTCTCAAAGTTGGAAGAGGGGACAACTCGTTGTCCTCTGTTCTGCATTCCTTTTCAAATCAGGAACAGTTAGCTATTACGTCATATATGCACGTGTCAGTGACACCTTTTTAGAGGCACGCCAAATAACGTCCAGCCATTTTAGGCCTATGTTCATAAAGAAAGTAAGTTTGAAGATAGCGCCGTAAGATAAGATCTCCTCATTTCTAAAATAATAAAACATAGCAGCAGCAGCAGCATAAGTCTGTCAACTAATATTTCGCACCACTGTGTTCATTTTCCTTCAGATATTTTTTATGAACAGTTGGAAAATGTAGACCCGTTTCTTTCGCTTTTCAAATGCTCGGAACCTATCTCACTAGTCAGTAATTTCGAATCCGTTGATTTCACTTCATCGCCAATTAATTTAGATATTTAAAAGATTTAATATTTCGTTCCCGCTGTTAGATGTTTTAAAGTTTAAAATACTATTGAAACACAAGAGTTGATTAATTAAATTGCTTTAAAGATTTCAGATTCACTACTTGTTCTTAACTGATTTGTGATTCTTTCTTTCGGTACATTAACGGAAACATTCTGTTACATAAATCTAGATCTCACTTTCCTTTCCGCTGTCCGTTTTGTTTAATTCCCTTGAAATTTAATTTTCTTTGATCACATATAATAACAAGTTGCAATGAGAGGAAGTGTGAAAAAGAAAAGGTGTGTCTGTATGCTCAACCGTTGGTAACACGGAAAAAAATATTTATCGGAATGACAAAGCGATCCTTGGACACTAGATGTAAAGAACACGTACGAAGTGTGAACCAGGACATGCAGAATACATCCCTCGCCAGATAAGTAATGCATTACTCGGCCGCTCCTCTATGGAATAATATAAGAATTGCCTCTTACACGAATTTTAAAGAGACTACCATCAGGGAAACAGTGGAACACCTATCCAGAAAACTGGCATGCAATAATATAGTTTCTACTGCACTAATAATGGTTTGGCATGCGTTATTATGAGATGAAACCATATCACGACGCTCCGCATAATTGCATGATAAAAATTCATGTAATATGGTAGTGATGGCCCCGACGTTATTTTCAAAAATCGTCTTCGTTCTTTACGTGTTCCAATTCCCTGCATTTTCACGTCTACCATTGCCTTGAAAAAGGCTCCCAGTAGAGTGCGAAAGCTTGGCGAATTTAATGCTGATTGCATCACAAGAACCAACGGATTTGATACGCTATATGCGTTTCATTATTATTTATAAAGTTTTGTATTTACTTCAACTGAATTTAGAGTTCCTTTCATAGAAATTACAAACGCCTTTCAACAAGCTTCAGGATAAACTAATTTATTGCAGCACTATTAGGAGGAGTACCTGAGTTCATGTTTTTGCAGATGTAAAGCCGAGCAAGCTGACTGGATTATTACTGGATGCTATTTGAATTCGCAAAAGCACAACCATAAGCGGGTAAATTTCAGCATGTACTTTCAATCAAACTTCTATTGAATATTTCGTTTCCATCATTTAAGAAACAGCCTTTTCAATTTATTTCTAGATATATGTGTCCCACTGAATTGTAGAAGTTAGCAGTATTATTTGTGGATGGGTCAAAAGTTAGTGTTTAGTGTAATGACTTGATGACTTGATTTAATATAAACTCTGAAAGATCGCATAATGGATAAACAAAAATAGCGAAGATGGAGGATGAAAAGTTTCATGTTGCTGATATTTCAAACTAATTTTTGATATATGTAATTTCAATTTCGATATTTCTTTTTAAACTTGAATTTAGAAAACAAAATCTTCACAAAAGTTGTGAATCGCTAAACGGAAACACGAAGAGATAATGTTTCCGTCGAGTGCGGCTCCTCCGAATGAAATATATAATAAATGTTGAACTTATCTCCTAACGGCAAGGAACTTAAAAAGCAATACTAAATGTTGGTAGGAATAGCTATGTCTGTATGGAATCAAGGATATACTGCCACAGAATTTGGGCATTTCCGAAATGTGAAGAATATCGATTTATTTTGTCTTAAACGAATCCAGTGTGTGCTATGATGAGCTGTGAAGACATACTTTTACTTCTTGAGAAATATATAACACTCCATCAATCCTCTAACTATTATAAAAGTGGCATGGTTGATATAACTGTATTAAGTGTTCTGTCCGCAAGACCGTAATGAAACACGGAGAGGGGCTAAGAGACAGAAAGGGAGAGGGGAGGAAGAGGGGAAAGAGAGAGAGAGAAAGGATGAGAGGGTGAGAGAGAGCGAGAAAGACAGAGAGGAAACACCAACATGTTCTAGAGACGAATATTTGTGAAAAGAATTGTATAGCCTGTGATTTAAAAAGGCGAGCATCCTGCGCTTGGTTGAACCCTACTGTGTTTTTTTAAATTACGGCCTCAGATTGTTACTTCAGTTTGGGAGGACGGGAAGCGTTACTATTCGAGAAGGATAATCGGTACCTTTTTGAACCTTCTTAACTGCACGTGAAACAATTAATCATTCATATAAAAACGAAGAAAAGCACATTCTGTTGATTGAAATAATTCCGTAGGTCGAACTTTAAGTACGGGCAGAAGAAAGTATTTCAGCAACGATAGAGAAAAATACCTCACCCTATTAATTAGAAACATTCTAATATTTCATTAAAATTTTGCGATTTTACTTTACCTATTTTCCATATGAATATATTGGGCATGTCCATTAACAGTCATTCTACAGTATGTTTTCGCCGATCGGGAAAAAAATGAATTTCGTTGTCCTTTCATGAAATATATCGCTGAAGAAATTTCCAAAATTTCTATTTTTTTTTTGTGCGAAATTCCATTTAAGTGACAGTTCTTGCTATTCACAGAATCATGAAGAACGTATGAGTAGATTTTGGACGGATTGTTAAGTGGGAAACATGAAAACATTTAGCCATTCATATGTCAAATATCGTGTTTAAACCCCTGTGACCAGGAAATGAATTTATTTCCTTATCCGGTGGACCCATGTCGTACCATCAAATGCAGTTAATATCAATTCAACACCATGTTGAAGAAATTACAAACTACGTTATGGTGTCTTGCTGCCAATATCTCTGAATGATATGAATTCTACCAACAAACTTCTACTAAGTAACTGACTCTACAACTAGCCTCCTGCTTCTTGAACAGAACATGTGCTCTTTCAAATAAATTCGATTTTTATTCATTGAGGAAAGCAAATAAAAATTACCACATATGTATCTTGCCAAAATAAAGCTCCGACATAATTAATTCAATATAACGATAGGTATTACTGTTATCGAAATGCAAATAGCTGAATAATTAGGTTTAAATGATGTTGTATCCTGATTTCTGTGAAGGAATACATTTCAAAATAGATTTCTAGTGCTGCAGCCAAAGAGTACCTTCTCTTAAATGTATCCAAATAAATGAGGTGTAAATGTGCTTTGTTTATCGTGTTCGTAATAAATTTATCCCAGAGTAATTTGGAAAAATATCTTAACATTTTTATGGGAACTGGAATGTCTCTGGCGACTAAGTGATCAGTATGGGGCTTTAAGAAAAGCATCGTATCTTGGACGAATCTGGAATGCGCTTAGGGTAATACCTTTGTTCTAAGGTCTTGCTCTGTTCCTACCCCTCGAAAATACCACTAAACCTGGGTTCACCAAATCGTAAATGCCGAACTCAAAATAAGATCCGGCCGCAATCTAATAGACCTGTATCGTGTTGAGAAAATCGCAGGTATGTCTCACCTGGTAGATGGCTCATTTTCTCAGAACGTGATATGATTTCTTTTCGAAACCAATGTGGAAGATTTAAAACTGATATCAGCCAATGTAGCACGAAATTTCAGATTCTTTAGGAAACCAATGTGGGATGTTTAAGACTGATACCTTCTAACGAAACACGAAATTCCAGAAAAGTTTGGCATTCCCTTCCTGCTGATTACGTGATGTCATACGAATAAGAATTCGCGAAAACGCTTATGCTTTTCTAACGCGAATACCTTCCTGAAGTTTCACAATTTTGTTTAAGTAAATTATGTTTCAAACAAAGTAGTGAAAGAAATGTGTAAATTAACATGGAAGTTATCCGAAATGTCTTTCTCGTCTGAAAATTTAAGCACTTAAATTCACAAAACTATTATTGTTATATACTTTTAAATCTATTACACAGGGAATTTTTTTAATAATTTAGGGTATTTAAACTTGAAGATTTTCCTTTTTCTCTTCCTCTGTGTTATGCATAGTATCCTTAACTTTTTTCACTATATTATGCATATCACAGAGGGAAATCAGTGTTACATGTCAGAAACGAAGGTGCGTTATATTGAGCCCACAGGCTGTGATACTGCAAAGAGCAAACAGCTGAGAAAATCAGGCGTGACAGAAAATTAGTGCAAACCGGCAGAATGGCCTGTCTGAAATTACAACGAATCAGGAAATGCTCAAAGGCTGGGAATAGAATCAAGGAAATGATTGCTCAAGGGGACCGAAGTGAAAGCCACATATACGGGGTCGCAAGTTTAGCATGACGATCCGCCTCATGGCGATTATCGAAAAACAAACTCCATTTTCTTTGAGCTGATCTCGCAATTATCCGTTCAAAACGTAGTTGCTCTAACCATTAAGCAACTCGTGGTCCTGCTCTATGGTGTTTTCTGACAGCTAACATTTTTTTATTGCGACTTTTCTTATTGCACAAAATTTTTGAGAACACTAAACCAGCCCATTATAACAATCAATAAGACAACTAATGGAAAAACACTTTAAATATTCCAATCAAGTTTACTTGTTTCGATACCACGTCTCGAGGACAGTCATTAATCGTGCAATGGTTTTGCATCCTTTTTACTTGAAATCTGGAAAATATGTTTGAAATAACATTGCATTTTGAAGAGCATATTTGCGGTATTAAAGAAGCTATGGAAGCATAAATCATAATACCGAAGGCTTGCCATGTGTTTGAAGTTATATATTTCAGGAAAAAATGTCTCAGTTGTGTATGCAGTTTCCAGGAGAAGAATGATATCAGTATGATATAATGCTTGTAATTGCGATTATTATCTTATACCGTTGTTACGAAATTTTAAACTCTTAGTAAAATAAAAAAATATGTAGAGTACATGCCACGTCATCAAAAATTTTACAAAGAGTATGAAACGAGTATTTCCGAAACTGTTCTGGAGAAATCAAGAAAGCGGTATTATGTGGCAAAAACTCTAGGAACCTGGACTTAGGAAGGTCTCTCTTAAAAATATGCAAAGATGAGAACACAAAATTCGTGGCCTATATAAAAGCGTTTTAAATAATTACCTTCAAAATGAGCAAAAGATAGAGCTTTGTTTAGCGCAAAAATGTGAACCACACCAAAATAGTATTTGCGGTGACTGAATAGCACTGTTAAAACCGAAAGCATATTAAAGCCCAGTATTTTTTGAATAGGTACGAATGTGATTAATGAGTTTAAGATGTAATCATATCAATAAAAATAATTTGAATGTCTCTGCACAAATGATAAGTAGTAGAGATCACTGGATGGGAAGGTAAAAGTGTCCCTGATATCGTCATCAATATCAAGAAATCCTAATGTATACAGTCTTTCTTTTTCATTTTAATGATACAGTCTAGCATTTTATAATAATGTTACATCAACGAATACATCTGATGAAGTGATGAAATAAGTGTGACCCCTGGATTATATTAAATGAATAACAGAAGATAAAGCATAATGAAAACTTTTCAGTGAAGCATTTATTCACAGGTACTGACAACTGTTTGGAAAATTTAATAATCAGTTTTCATCTTCATTTCGTTAGGCTCAGAGTTTCCATATTACACACATAAAACAAGGTAAATATAATTTAAATAAAGGTTTCGAAATTTGGTGTCGGTCCGTATCACTTGCATGTTAATTCAATGTAAAATTTCTGCAATACGAAATAAATTAATACTCCTTTTGTTAAAAACACTTCTCGTTTATTATTTACAATGAGTTGAATTCAATGTCCTGCATTGAAGTCAAAGTTAATTCTGTTTATTTTGCAGCATTTTCGATTTTATGTTCACTACTTATTTTGCAAAAGAATTTACATAAATTGTGAAGTTCAAAGTCTTCAGTATCTCGTTCAAGCAATTTCGTGGCAGTTGACGTCAGCTGTTACTTTTCTCTTAACTGTTAAAAGTGCAATTCTCTTGCGCTCTCTTTTAGCAGTATAAATCTACAACTCTATTTTCCTATTCTTCTTTCAACCTTTCCAATCAGGGGACCCTACCCCAAATCTATCTACTTCTTCTTCGCTCCATACAACTTAATGTAATTGGACCTAAACCTTAAGTTAAAAAAAAAAAAAAAAAGTCTTCAGTATCTCTTCAAAAGGCCTCAGCTAATTTTTTTTGACGAAGGCTTAAGGTAAACTGTCTCCTGTTTTAATTGTTTATGAAAGAGAATGAAAGTGTGAGAATGCAATTTTAGTTAGTTTAACTTGGTTTTGAATATGATCACCTGCGCTGACTGATTTATGAGGAAGCTAACCTGATCCTCTTATTTGTGTGAAAGTGATGAGTTCTTAAGTGGTGACTGACTTTCCAGATAGTTCCTAATTAGTTGAATGGTTGAAAAAGTTCAATGTAATAATCTGTGTCCACCTGGTTTTCGGCGGATAGCGATACAGGGAATTCAGAGACACTCTTTAGACACACATTTAATCATGTGCCTAATTGAGGAGCCTTTATTATTTGAAGACAAGGCTCAAAGTATCACTTTATTTAACTGTATGCAATAGATATGATAGAAAGCACAATTACTTTTTGAACAGGCAAATATTACAGCAACCTTTTCCTCGAACAATAGTTCCAATAAGATATTTAAAATATGATTTGTTTTATTTTCAATTTTTTTATAGTCACAGATTTATACCGTAGATCTCAAATTCAGCATCTGCGAAATATACTAGAAAAATCATGTACCAGCTGAATAATGTGATAGAGAAAAGAAAATTTGCACCATCCGAGATAAAGAAGATAACTGATTTCCATTACGTAATTTATTCCCAATTATTCTAATTTAAGAGGCGATTTTTTACGTGTTTTTTTTTTATGTTTAACGACCACCGTGAGCGACTCAGTGGGCAATAAGCAGTCGCCCGTCCCTAATTTAGGGCAACGGGTTCCAGGAAATGGAGAGAGCCAGTGCCGTAAGACCAACACAATATCCATTCCTCACCGGGTTTTGAACCCACACACCTATCGGGCGAATGATCAGGAGCGCGCTCTTAGACCACTTGGCTTTTACGTGGTTCCTTTATCCCCAAATGTGTTTGTTGACCCAATTGTTCCATTTGGACGAATTTTAGGAAACCCTTTAAGATGCCTGTTCTACTCGTACAATCTTTCGGCGCTTGAACAATCAATGTTGCAAATTGAATTTTCGCATTTTGTCAGAAAGTCCACAGCCATAGTCAGTTCACGTTATGCAAATGAGTTTTCGTTCTTGTACTAAGCAATGGAAAGCATGCCCGGGAAGTTTCCAGAAATATATAGAATTCTCAAGACCCTAACTAAAAGCCTGATATTGAATTATGTCAGATTAATTGTATTTGAGATTATAGGCAATATCAAAAACGAATGCTTTGTAGAAGAGTTTAATCAAACTCAGCGGGCCCGCGGCGGAGCAGTTGTGTAAGAGATTGCTTCTGATCATTCGTCCATAAGGGGTCCGGGTTCGAATTCCGTGAGGCACGGACGTTGTGTTTGACTTTCGGCACTTTCTCTCTTCTTTTGCTGGAACTAGTGGCGACAAATTAGGGAGAGACGACTGCTTAAAGCCCACTTAGTTGCTCAAGGTAATCGTTAAACCTTTAACAAATAACTTCGAACCATGAAAACAGTGTATTATATAAACTATTTTATTCATATAAAAGTGAAAGCAATTGAAATTCTTGTACATGTTTGAATGCAAATAACTCGTAACCAATCCACGGCGCGAAAAAAACAATAAAAAATAAAATTATGTTTAATGCATAACATATCCGGAAAGACATTTTGCATAAAAAATTGACATTTTCAACAATTACTTAAAAGATTTATCATACTTTTACCAACTCATAACCTTCAGGATATTAATGGTAAACACTTTTTTAGCTTCTTATCAACCAATTGTTCGGTAGATATCATACTTTTGCAGATCTCAAAGTATAAAACTTACACTGGCAAAAAACAGGATGATATGAAGAACGACAGTTGTTGAAGAATTTTTGAAAAAACAGAACAAGTAATTAAATACCAAAACTAGTAACACGCATCAACAAAACTAAATGCGTCTTTGGATTTGAAAGGCACATTGACAAACCAGGGCTTTTTACATGAAAGTGCCGATCACGGTTCTGGGTCGGGTTCTTTTCTAATGTGACGTAATCCGCAAGTAGGTTACATGGAGATTATAACTGTTCAGATGACCGGAATATTTCATTGTTTTTTTCCATGCACATGTTCAAATCAGTTGGAAAATTTACCTCGGACCTCAAGATCTTCTTAACGGGAAAACTAACATCTTCCGAATTAAGGTAAGGAAATTCAGGAGTATTATATACAAAATCAATTTTCCGGAGAAAATAAAAAAAATCATCTTGTATATACTATAATTGATTTTACAATTTAATCCGGTCTAATTAATTCCTGAGAAATTAATTAATTTTGGTATTCCTATAGTTCATACATTAGAGTCTGATAGTAAACACTGTGCAAGGTATTAATAAAAGTAAAAATTTCGGTAGCAGTATTTTCGGACTGTGAGCCTTTCATATAGTTGGATGGTTTGTAAAGTGTACTATATGGCCTGGTAACTTCTGCAATTCGAAATATTTGTATACGCATCTTGAAAACTTTGTATTTGGTAGATTTATAAATCCCAACATGTTCAAACCATTTGAAATTTAAGTTTGATGTTCCACAGCTCCACACCTGGAAAACTAAACAGGAATTAACGTTGATGCGCTACCAACTATCTTCAACCAGATGCTTCGCAAATTGAGAGATTCCTTCCTTCCAATTTTATCTGCTTTCATTTTCTTTACGTTAGCCTTTCCATCTCTGTATTTACTATCCGTTGAGGTCCCTTACACCTGACACCTGTATCTCAAGTCCCTCTGACATGTAGGAATTCTATTAGCTGAGAATTACCCTTTTACGATTCTTTAGGAGAGTAAGGACCGTATAAAAGGTGAGATATAATTTAAAATGAACTGAAATAAAAGTTTCAGTTTAAAAGTACAAATGGTATCTGTGTTTTCACATACCGAATCTAGTTTTCATCACGGGAGAATAATGCTAGTTGTATTCCCTTTTGTATATTTCAAGGAAACAACACAGTACTATTATGGTAGGTTATACTTTATGAACCGTCAACCTTACCACAGATAAAACTAACGGTCTGTGATCAATAAATGAACAGTTCAGAATGGGCTTGCAGCGATTTACGAGTTCAAATGTTATGGTACTGCAATAACATCTCGTATCGCTGCTAAGTCAATTGTTTGCAGTATTTTATTCGAAACATAAATTTAATTAAAACCCAAGAATTTTTCTGATCACAGTTATTTGGTCATTTTCTACTTTGCTAAAGGTGCGTAGGCACACTGGTATGCCCAAAAAGTCGTGTGGCTCTTCAGATTAGTCATTTCCGTTGGCAATGCTAAGATGGCGGAGACTAATTCGATAACAAATTAGCGTATTCTTTCGAAATGCATGTTGAACGTGTCAAGATGAAACAGAAAGAGCAAATATCAGTTCCGAGATGTAAAAACATTGAGGTATTTTAACAATAAATTGCGTACCATCTTTTTTAGATAGCGGATGAGATATACATTAATGATACAAAAAGGCATTAATCGAAATACAATAAGTAAAATACGATTTACCACGGGTGTATTTAATACATGTTCATTCGTATGCTTTTAGTCCAGCAAATTCCAAAGCTAAAGCCTGTGTCTATCTTTAAAGTCCATGATTACGATTTATCTAATTAGAATGCAATGGAATAATTGCTTTGACTACATTTGGGTTCAGGACAGTTTCCGTGATGTATACAATTCTATGGCACAATGGGCAACTGTTCGTATCCGTGCCAGACGTGGTACTACAACGTACTGACTTGTCCGAACTGACGTGGAATGACAACTAGTTCCTTTCCTATAAATTTATATTGCACATATATACTTTCATTTTGATTGGATGATTTCTTCTGGGTGCTCCGTTTTTTTTTGTATTCTTTTGACAAAGAGTGTATGAACAAACTTGAACCTTATGCGCAGTTGAAGGAATTCGGCATGCATGAATTGTATTAAATTTGTAAATTTCTAAATATTAAATATTATCAAGATGCACAATATAGGAGTTTAGTTGTTTTGCTAAACATACAAAATTGAGAGAAACATACAAAGGCCGTTCCTTAAAGCCAGAAACTAATTTTTTTGACTTGGCAAAAGTGCGAAGGCCATAAAAAAAAAATGAAACCACGCACGGCTAACTAAATTGAAGAAGTATCTATGGCAACAGTTTTTAGCTATGGCAGACGATTATGGTTTTGTTATTGCTCAGTCGTTTAAGGTACGTTTGCATTTCGCCATGCAGCTATGGAGGCAAGTGATTCAGAGTTAAGAAGTGAAATGCTTTGTGAGATAAAGTTTGCTGTCGTTTGGGTAAAACGGTTCCAAAAACAGTTCATTTAATGAAAGAAGCTTAAAAAGATAAATTTTGGGTGGGTCAATGATTTTTAGTGGGCACCATGATTTTAAAAAATGACGTTTGCCCACTGAACTCGCTCCTAGGCCTGGTCGACCTGGAAGTGCTTTTACGGTGCGTATTGTTAACACTGTTTGGACAATCCTGCAAGAAGATCGACGAATGACGTGTGAGGACAAAGCGGCGTCAACCAATATTTCAAAAACGCCGACATTCCGCATTGTACGCGACAAATTACTGCTGCATCGTTTATATTCCAGATGGGTACCTCACCACCTGACGAGAGAACAATTGTTAGCCACAGCTGATGTGTCCCATGAGTGGAAACAAAATATTTTAAAGGATCCGAACTTTCTAAACACAGGAATAACTGCCGATGAAACATGGGTCCATTATTTTGAAACCCCTCACGAAGCGCGCAATCAGTGTCTGGAAACACACAGGCTCGCCTCCTACAAAGAAAGTCCACCAAACCAAATCAGCTCGGAAGGTAATGATGACAATTTTCTTTGATCATAAATTGTAGTCTACCAGCATGCCGTTTCTTCTCAAATTACTGCCAATGCTGAGTATTACATTTCAGTCTTGAAGCGTCTGCGATCACACATATCGATTAAGCAAACGGAACTTGTGTGCAAAGCGCCCCTACACCATTACAACGCCAGCCTAAATGTGGCTGCTTGTGTTCAAAAGTTTGTTATGAACTGCAGAATTGAAATCATGCCACAGCCTGCTTAAAGTCCTGAACACGTCCTGTCGAATTCTGGTTGTTTCCAACAATTAACGAGAAGTTCTGTGTCGCATAATTCAACACAGATACTGACGTTATTCAAGTTGTGCACGGGTCGCAAAAGCAACTTTTGCAAAACGCTTTCGCCTCATGCTTTGAAAAACGGACTGAACGATGGAACCGTTGCATATCCTCCGAGGGAACATACTTTTGCAAAGTATAACGTATAAGGTGAGTGTCTACGTCTCTTCATTTCGCGTGATTTTACTCTCAGTTTTTATGGAACGGCTGTTGCATATGCGAGACACACCAGCATTAAATGAAATTGCTCAGACAAACTGTAATGCGATACGGTATCGTTGCAATAAATCTTCAGAAAATGTGTTCATATTGCGTACCAAGTAAATAAATTTCAGAACATTCCCACAACCGGAAAACAAGATGTATGTATAACCGCGTGTTTCTAGAAAGCTGACTGGAACATTTACAAATTCGAGAGATAGAAATATATCTTCGTATTTAATTATCTTTGTATCCGAAATTTAATTTATTACGTCTCATTTATATTTTTCAGGTGCGCACGGGATTAAGAAATGCATAAGAACATCGTAATTTCCTCTGACAGCATGATATGCTTCGATCATAAAAACTACAGAATGCACAAAATACTCTATCTGGGGTTTCAGTCACGTAACTGAAGAACATTTTAAAAATTAAGACGCTTATTGTAGGAGTCGTACACAGTACGTCATTATATTGTCTCAACAGGAAATGCTTTTGCTATTCTATGCAAATTGATGCGTGCGTGTTGAGAGATGGGTTATGTAAATGTGTACGGTTCCGATTACCAAACAATCAGGTAAGATGTGAAAGAGATAATATGGCAAAAGTACGCAGCGTAGCCTAATTTGTCGTCCTCACTTGGGCGTGCGGACCATTTCATCTCGTGAATTTCACTTGCGAGAGCATATGTAAAGTGAGTAGACATCTTTTCAAGATGCTTCATCATGAAAACGTCCGTATGAACTGCAGAAGCTGGAGGGCTCCTCCTTCGTATCGAGGCAAATCCAATCGGAAATAAATTAACGTTCGACCGAATGTGGTATAAAAAGCTGTAAAAGACGTCTCCCTAGTGGGACTGACGCACGTAAGCATCCTCAAACATCTCTGCATTCGGCAGCAATACGTAGTTCTTCATCTAACTGTAGCGGACAACGGGCCCTGTTTAAAATTAGAAAAAAAACTTTTCTTATTTTTCTTAGGTGAACAATTTACAAAAATTTCACAAAACTCACGAAAATTTGACACATCTCTGGCTTTATGTTTTTTTCATGTATTACTTGACCTCATGCTTTGCAGAATGATGCTGAAATAGACTGTTGTGCCAATGTCTGTCTAAATAAGAATCGAAAACTAAGAGCATTACTAGCGTATCTTTAATGGGTAATGCGATTTCGTTTATTTCTTGAAATAAAACAAATGAGTCGTCCCTAATAAAGATATTTTCTTCTTTGCAGTCAGTGGTCCTGTACTTTTCAGAAACCTTTAACGTCAATAAACAAATGATGAATACAGACTTTTTAAAAAATGGGTTTACTTTTAAATTCACAGAAGAATATTTTTCTTTTTTTTTCAAAAAATATCCTTATGATATGAAAATAAAATATGACCGTGCTACATAAAGGAAGGGGAGGATAAATATGTGATAACATGTTTAAGGATATTAGTTTCAGCAATTTGATAACGGCTATTTTTATATAAAACATTTGCTCCATTTTTTCAAGTCCCAACAAAAATAAGTTTGGTGCCTCCGAACCACACGAACATTTAGTTTCACCATAGCCAGATTGTTTTTGCGGTGCTTAACAATCACTATGAGATACTCTGAGGGCTATATTTTTTTTGCGTTTTTCAGCTGTGGGGCTTCTGATACAGAGGGAGAGACTGATCTATCTTAATGTGACAAACTCTCCATTCATGTCTGATCCAAAGTTCAGCTATAAACAGGGCAAGTGATTTGGTTCCACGAATGATCATTAACGCTCTTACAAATCTAAAGTACGTTTGTCGAAAACCGGAGGAACAACGTAATCTCTACAGATCTACACCAACCATAAAACGGATAAAAAATGGTGAAGATATCATTCTGTTTACAATCCTTTGGTTTTAACTTCACTCCCTCCGTGCAGAGCCTGATAATTTGTGTAATCAGGTTCATCTCATGTTACTTCCCTTTTTTTCTGCGTAACATTACTGCTTCAAAATACCAATTCTCTAACGCCCTTTGATATATGTGAACGATCTCAGTTTGTGGAATATAAAAATTAAATATATTTCGTGCTGTGCATAAAAAAATTAAAGCGTGCCCCAAAACTCTTTTAAAACATACCAATGGTTATTCTCCTAGGTCTTTCCACTCCCATGTCCAAATGCTGTGTGCTTAAACAACATCAGGTTTTCTGTCAACGAACAACTCACTTCTGCACAGAAATTAGGACCAGAGCCTGCGGTCAATACTAAAAGTTTTATAAAGTGGTAGTATAGGCCGAAAGAGAAAGTAAAAACATTTTTTTTTGTTAGGTTAGGTCCATGATGTCACATCAGAATAGAGATTAAAAAATCCTCAAAGGAAGTTCGAAAAAAATAGTCAAACATTGCAATTCTTGATCACTGATTTTTAAATGTTTTTAAAAAGGTGTGAATGACATCCGAAACGATTTGTGTTTTAACTTTTCTGCATAAATTACACAAGTATTGTGTTTTAGTCATCATAGCTTTAGATTTTCTGGACTCTATTTTTCTTAAAAGTTAGATGAAGGGTGGGGGAGGTAAACAACTTAGGAAGTAAAACGACAGTTGGCGATGTGTGTCGAATATTTAGTATATAAACTGTGCATAAATTAACGCATTGAAGAGATCTAATTATGAAAAAAACAGAGTTCAACGAAAGTCGGTTGCACGAAAACCACCTAAATAGGAGAAACGACTATATCCAGCAACTCTCTTTTTTTCTTAGGTTCCACCCCCGTTTTAGCTGACAAACAGGCAGAAATTATTAGCGTCAATCCCTGTAAATTACAAATATTAGAGTGACAGCTGCGTTTTCTGATGTGCAGGTTTACCCGTTCAGTCCGCGTTCCGTGCACTTATTGGACTGCGAATATCTTTTCGACTTACTTCTACCCAAAGTGCTTTCCTAGAGTTATTCCGCTCATCTGTTAAATTTCTAAATTCATCAGATCTTCCTTTGTGATGATTCACTTCATTGATTAGAAGAGGCTGAAGTTCCTGTGTTGAGTGGTTTAAAAAGTGACCCATGTAATCCATTGATGAATGGTAAAATGAATTTTTCTGCGGCATTTTCTCTACTTTCATACAACTAGCGATTAAAAATTTCTTATTAATATTTTTAAGTTAAATAGTGATTTCTGTTTTATGTTTGTATCCAGCTTGACCATTGTTTAAAAGTTTTGAGAGATATTTGAAATATAAAATGTAATTCTGTGTTTACTTCTGCGCATTGCGGTGTTAACGTAGATTCGGTGTATCGTATGATAAACAAAATCAGTATTTTGCCTGCACGAGCAATTCATACTGTTATCCGATAAAACGATCTCACACCAATTCCATGCTGATTATATTAAGCATTACAACATTAATTTACATGAATTCATGATTTCTGTTATTTACACAATAATTTCGAATTTACGTACCAAACCAAAAAATGATTACAGATTGCAATATATTAAAACCTACTTCATCTTTTATTACTTAATTGGAATATGTTTATCATATATCCAACGCACAAAAACAAACTTAAAATCTTTGCCGGGATGTGAAAACTTTGGAAACCTTTCTCTGATGATTAACAGCAGCTTTAACACAGATTTGATTATCGACGTCGAGCCATGAAGGAACAGCACGGGAAATTTGATAAAAATAGAATTGTGTGTGTGTAAAAGAACCTTGTAATAAGACAAAACTAAAAAACGAATGCGATTTTTTTTTGCATAAGTGCAAAAATAAACATGGCAACAAATTTGGTAAATTCAGTTTTAAAGCCCGATGCATAGTTTCGAAACTAGGGACCTTTGAAGTTCAATTTTATATTCCCTGAACTTAGTATGGAGAAAGCAGCCCGTGGAAACACAGCTGAAAAAAATGCCATGCCAGTGGATAGAGACCAATTAATTGGTGAATTTCAATATATGCTTAAAAAAGGAATCATTCCGTTTCTATCATGCTTATTGAAAGGAGAGCGCGGCATTTAATAAAAGCTCCATTTCGCCTGCGAAATATAACGATTTTAATACACATATTATTTTTTACAGATAATAAACTGTAATTTTAATTTGCCAAGGCACATAATTATGTCTACGTAGATGTGTCATTACAAATGTTGTGGATGTGTCGTACTGTAAAGCAAAGGTGTTAAACAGATTTGCAAAATAACGATATATTTTATTTTGTGTAATGTTTGAATTTACCGCCGATATGTCTCAAAAACTAGACAAACTGGAAACGAATTTTAAATGATACTTGCCCCGAATAGACGAATAATGAAGAAAAATGTTTACGAAATAAAAACTTGCTACAAAGGGATTTACTTTTATGTGGAATATTAAAAGCATTAATTGAGTTCAGTCAATGGTGATGGCTGTGCAAGATCAAGTTTAAGCACCTGAAGGACAGGTCGGTGGAAAGGGACAGATGTCGGCATTGCATTCCGGCTTCAGTGACCATCAAGTATATCACAACAGGGTGCAGTGTCCTCATACAAATAGATTACACGAACAGGAACAATAATTTCGCCAAGATCGTCCATCAGAAGGGGGCAAGAAAACGTCATCTCATTATAAGTGAGCCTGTCCCCTATTACAAGTATGAACCAACAACACTCTTAAACAACAACAGCCACAAGATGTACTAGGACGTACAGATCAAAGCAGATAAGACTAACCTCCTAATCGCACAGACATCGTCCTGGTCGACAGGGAGAAAAAATAAACATGCCTCATTGAGATAGCTGTGACCAACACATTGAACTTCCAGAAGACGCACGGAGAGAAGCTATCAAAGTATAAATAGCTATGTTACAAAGTCAAGGGTATGTAGCACAGGGAGTACGTCACCATCATCTCCATTGAAATATTAGCCACAGGACTTATACCTGAGACCACTCACAGCTCTATATAGACACTCGACATTCAATAAAACACCTACATGGAACTACAAAAGGCAGCTGTCCCAATCACATGTAGGATAGTAAGGAAGTTCCGAGGCAAATAAGAAAGAAAAATAGTATTGAATTTTCTTTGGTTATAAGATTTAAAAATTATCTAGAAAATTAAATATGTGAAAAATTTTAAATCATTTGTTTCCACTTTTTTTTGTGTCAAGGATATTTGTATTGCTTCCAGACAGGGACCGCATAAACACCCAAATTCCGCTCTCTTTCAAACATGAAGCCAAAAGTCGTTTTACAAATGACTACAAAGGTATACATCTTACAGACTTTTAATAGTATTTTTTTTAGTTTTTATTATGCTAATAAAGATGTGAAAGCTTATAATGTGTTATTGTCATTAAGGGCAGAGTATAAACGGTGGTAATGCTTCCACCTGTGGCACTCTCTCCCCAATTACTCTGATTTTTGTGATTCTGAAGGGGTCGATAAATGGTAAAACGTCTGCTCTTTAGATGGCATGTGCTCTTTTCCACTCAGTAGCTGTTAGCTCTAGTGTGTTTCTTAGGGTATGATTAGCAGCGGGAGCATTCATTTTAATCGTGCTGTAAGATATGGAATTGGAAGAACCTTAATTTTATTAATGTACTAGCATAACTCAAAGTCTGGAGAGTAATTGCTGCCCCCCCAAACCCAAGATAATAGATGGTAATCAAAAAATTCATTTGTCAGAGCATATTCTGAAATATTTATTCCGACTTAATCGTCGTCTTTCCTCAGAATACTGTTTTGCGCTATTGATTCATATCCACAAACAATACTTTCCTGGCACATAATCATCTGACTTTAAATTCACGTAATAAAAAAAATGTATCCTGCCAGATATTCACCTTACCATTCACCAGGAATGAAAATTTTCCTGTTATAGGTGCTACGTAGTAAAGACACAATTAGCATTAGGTACTTCTTAGAGACAGCAAGCCTAATCACTCAAGGGATTATTAAATATCTCACGCGAAGTGTTTTTCACAGCGGTAAATAGATGATAACACGTCATCGCTCTCTTAAATCACGGATTGTGGGCAAGAGTTGGAAGGACAACCTAAAAACGTACTATTGCACAGTTATGTTTCAAAAATCAAAGAATATTTTTACCTAAATTTATTGACTAAGTATTGTACACAGTAACTAAAAAGATATATATTATTGTAGGATTATAATAAAGCAAATTTTAATGTACATAAATATTAACTTCAACATGTAATAATAACAAACACCTGAGCTCAACATTTCAGTATTGTACTGTATTTAGCATATCTCTTAAATACTGAGCAAGCAGTTTCTTCAACGTGCCCGTTAACAAGTGTTTATCCTTTCATTCTCGACCATTTTACAAGAAGTACTGAGTTTCGCGCATTTTCTCTATATACAAGTAATCTACATTAAAAAGTTGCTTTAAATGTACCCTTTTATATCCAATAGTGGAACTGAGGAAACGTTTCTCCAAACACATTGTTTGGAGAAAGAAAGAAATTAAGATTTTGTAAAATCTTAATTTCTAGCACTTTGTAACTTATAAAAATTCATGTGTAATCATTAGCGGTCTGTGTTCTGTTGATTTCAAAGGGAAATGTTTACCACTTAACGAATGAACGAATTTCAGTTTACTTAAGTTGAGTCTTGTTGCATGGAAGTTTTGTTAAGGCCAAGGCAAAGGGGCACAAGCGGCTTTCAAGGGTCTGCTACATGCCTGACTCTAGAGCAGCATGATGCGCTAACTACAAGGAGAATGGAGGGAAAAAATGAAATTTCTTGACATAAGAAAGAAAGGAAGGGTGATATAATAAGATAATTGATGGAGTATATGCCAAAGCGTACATAAAAGAAATTGTAAGCTCCTAACAGGGGCATGGGGAAGTAAGTGATCATAGTTTTATTAAGAAAAGTACGTACATAGCATGTAGCGGCCAGATACTAAACATAGGCCTGTTTAAAAAGCGAAATGTTGGGGGCGTGGCCAGATGCTTCTGGAGTTGTTCTTGAAACAATAAAATGATCGCTCTTCCAGGATTTTATAACAGGATTGTACAGTTATAGCCTTATTATTTATTTTAGCTTTTAATTAAATTCGAATGTTTTATTTTAACGAAGTTTGTTTTAATCAAAACTACAAGAAACGGGTTTTGGTTTGTAAATTGCATAAGAATAATAAAAAAAATATCATGAAAAAAATGAAAGGTTTGTAAGTTGTGAAGTTCCACTTGCTTTATATCATTTGTTTTATAATTGTAATTACTATACTGCTACCGTTCTTTAGTTTTTTGGTATATTTAGCACGCATAATGCATGCAAAATATGAAGAAGTTTATTTAGTATATAGAATCAAGAAGCATTTTAACTACGTAAAGTTCCAGGAAGAACTGTTTTATTCGTATCGGATTTTAAGGTGATAGGAACAGATAGTACCATATACTATGTGTTCCAATCACCTTAAGAAGTCACGTATCACTACAAAACGACACATCGGTTGAGCACGTTGGCATGCCCAAGCAACGTAACTTCTCTTCTTTTCTAATAAATAATCGCATTTGCGTGTATTCATTTATTGTCTAGTCAAGCCACTCTGTTCAAGTTCATGAAGTGTTGTATTATTCCCTTTGCAGTTAGTTGTCTATCTTCCTGGTTCTTGTACAAAAGCTTGGAAACATTAGTTTCAGTTTTACGAGAAGAAATTCGTATTACTAGTAGAGTTATACTGTTTTTAGTGAAGTTCGAATAAGTTCCTTATTATTAATTCGCAACACAATCTTGAGAAGATTCTAAACGCCAGCTTGAGCTCGAGGTAATGCCAGTTGGGTCACTTTAAAGAAAAACTAGCGTTCTTTATATGCGAAACACGAGAGAAGTGCTAATAGCACCACCAAAGACTGGTTGAGAACATCAAGTCCTGGCGACATCTAAATATAGCAAAAATAGAAGAGGGATTTAAAAATATTACAGAAATGTTCGTCCATTCAGTATCGGAAATTTGTTTTAATGGTATTTGATGTAAAGATGTTTGATATAATGAGCTTTTCCGCACACGGAAGCATAGCGGCGAAGAAGCATAGGAGTAATTGCCGGCTGATATTGAATGTCCAACAGAGCACGTGAAGGGTACTACTTTATTCGAAATGGAAAAATTTACATAATCTAACAACGTTTAAAGTTGAATATGATTCCGTGTGTTCAACGGTTTAAATGAAATACATGACCTTTTAATTTGTTTCAGGTGAACACAAGTTTCACAAAATAAGTCAGAACTTTGCGCAATGCAGGAATGTGAGATAACGTGCTGCCGAGGTGTGAGTCGACAACACATGAGCTCTGTACCGAGTTTACTAATTTTGCTTACCATGAGCTCTGTACCGAGTTTACTAATTTGGCTTACCATGAGTTCTGTATTGAGTTTACGAATTTCGCTTACCATGAGCTCTGTCAAAGGGTTTACTAATTTGGCGAGACCTTAAAAGTATTTCTATTGTTGTTAACTGAATACCAATTCCGAGGAAAATGTTTGAGACCTCGTGAATCAGAAACTGTCTGTCTAACAGGATAAATCAAGTAGATTTATTACTTCAAAGAAAACGCCCATCTGTTACATATCTGATTCGTCCGTGCCAACCGAGCGCCGACCAATGAGTAATTGAATTAAAGGGACCCTATGCCTCCCTGGAGACTCTGGTCTGCCGCTATTTGATTTTTTCAGCAGTGCTGATCACACTAACTTCATTTTTTAGAAAACGGTGCACATAATAAACTGATCATACTTAAAAAAATGTATTTTCAGTTTATAACAGAGTGACCGAATACAATATAATTAAAAAAACAGCTACGATGTTTCTTTATAATATATCTCGAAGTAACGCTGCTTAATTTACCAGTGTGTAATCACGGGATACAGTTATGTTTACAATTCAAGATTTTCTTCATAACAAAGTCGTGGATAATGTAAATTGAGAAGACCGAAATCAAGGGATACACGGATTCTGCCAATGCGGTGGTGTTATACCTCTTGTTAGTTAACGAGCGCGCAGCTTGGCATCTATATAGGAAGAAAATATTACTGCATCCATGTAGACTGTAATTCAATGCAGGTATGGATGAACATCTTCTGTTAACAGAGTTTAAAAGAGGGATGACAGTGACTGATCGACGCATGGGTTGCTCTAACGCGGACGTGGTACAGGAATTGGAGTATTACCCTACTGTGGTATCAAGAGTGTGAAGGGAATACGCCATATTCAGAATAGCTATATAAGTGGGAAGGCATACCAGCATCCATGTCGACAGGAATTCAATGCCAGTATGGATGAACATCTTCACTAAACAGAGTTTGAAGGAGGGATGACAGTGAGTATTCGACGTTAGGGTCACTCTCTTGCAAAAGTGGTACAGGAATTGGAATATTACCCTACTGTGGTATCAAGAGTGGAATACGCCATGTTTAGAATAGCTATATAGGTAGGAAGGCATTACTGCATCCATATTAACTGTAATACAATGCCAGTGTGAATGGAACTATTGAGTAATGAGGCTTTGAAGGAGGGATGACCATGGGTTCTTGATGTATGGGTCCCTATATCTCGGAAGTGGTACAGTAATTGCAGTGTTTCCATACGATGATCTCAAGAGTGTACAGGGAATACGCCATATTCATGAAAATGTCGCATCGCAGGAAGAGCTGTGAGCTCAGAGGTGTGGTTTTCGATGTTTTCTTTAGATTTTGACGTCTGTCATATATTTTCAACAACTAAACGCGGTTTTCCACGTCTGTCTGTAGATTTTGGATTCTGGGATGCTCTCAAATAATCCCAAATTTTGTTGTGTCTGAAAAATAAAAGAGGTTGTAGTCTTTGGATTAATATGTCTACTCAAAGCATTAAGTTGTTGAAAGTGATCGGGTCGAACTTCGTATATAGGGCACAGCACTTGGTTTCCAATGACATGACGCCCTTTCTGTCTCGGTTTATTATTCTTGATAACGTACAGACGAAAATTTTAGCATCATTTTTTTTACTTAAACCATGGTCTTTTTTTATAAGTCTTGACATTAAGGAACTTCAGTATAAACCGAATGTTTTAGATGCGGTTAGAAAGTTAAAGGTCGAACCTACTTTTGGCATACTTCTTTTTCCTTTTTAGGGATTTTAATAATAATCAGGAGAGCTTGCCTTCATTTGAAAAAACACCTGGTATCGAGTTTAACAAACACTACAATATTTGAAAAAAAAAGTAAATACATAACTTCTAAATTAAGAGAAGACACTGTTAAAAAACACTGTTTTGGAAGCAAATACCTTTAATTGGAATTCGCTCGGTAAAAAGCACTAAAATATAGGCGCATTCAGACGGGAAAATAATTATTTGGTTCTTATAATATTTTTTCAAAACCTTGTGTACGTATCACATTATCAAAGTATTTAGAATGAGCATTTGAACACTATAGCTTTTCTTAGCATTCCTTTTCAATGTTTCACGGCTTGTAAGTCTATCTATATTGGTATTTTATTTTAATCCAGCTGAATTCAGAATTAGTTTTCGTGAAGAAAAAGAGAGAGGTATTTATGTTCACGTTTCATATTACACCAGGTCGGTTTATCTCTGAAAATTACTTCGAATCTTATAAAACGCTAATATCATGCATTGCCTTCTCATTATTAGCATTGTAATGTACATCATAAAGTAAAGTTATATCATCTCATCCAAATTTGATACAAAAAATCTGCACCTTTGTAATTTTAAAGATTTTTTTTTTGTACGGCAAAGATTCGGAAAGTTACATTTCTATCAAAGGAGGCGCGTAGTTTGTTTCAGGCATTCAATATTAAGTAAGCAAAATAAGGAGTCCATAGCAAAACAGATTAAGATGCATGTAGCACAAATATTGTCGAATAGTGCGAATTAAAACAAATAGAACCGGCAAATTTCGTTCGGATATTCACCACTGTTCATTCTTGTAGTAGACCAATTTTTCACGTAGTTTGCATTGAACCACATCCACCATGAGATCAATACTTTCAATGAAAATCTCTTGAACGACATGCTGGAGCGTATGATTTAAAATAATTCAATATCTCATATACACGGCTGGCCACCCAAAATGCAACACCAAGAAGGACACGAGATAGCAAAGCCAGATTTACTGGACACATAACAACAGATACAAACATGAAACGATTGAGCTTACAGGCCTGTGCGACTTGAGGAACACGCAGCCATAAGTAGCTCGGGTGGCCCACATGGCGGGCAATAACGGCCGCTACACGCCGTGGCATCGAACGAAAGAGGCTTTGAATGTGGGCTTGGGGTATGTCGGTTCAGGCTGCTTTCAAACTTTGCCACAGTTCATCAGGCGTAGCCACGGGTGGTGCTTGCCGTGCCACTCGATTGCCGATCAGCGACCAGACGTGTTCGATGGGCGACATGTCGGGAGAACAGGCGGGCCACGGCAGCAGTGACACCTTGTGGGCAGTGAAAAATTGTTGCACGAGGCGTTTCTCGTGCGGGCGCGCATTGTCCTGCTGAAACGTGGAAGCAGGCAGGTCGTGCAGGTAAGGGAGGACTGCAAGCTCAAAAAGTCGGAGATTTAGCGGTGGCTGTTAAGTGTACCGGCGATGCGTACCTGACTGGTGCGGGTGTCATATCCAATTGTGCCCCAAACCATAACGCCTGGCGACGGCCGGTATGGCGATGCACAATGCAGGCGTCATACAGTCTCTCGCCGCGGTGCCGCCATACGTGGATCCGACATTCGTGGTATTGCAAGTAGAAGCGGGATTCGTCAAAGAAGACAATGTCGTGCCATTCTGTAGTCCAGGTGCCGCGTTCAACGGCCCACTGCCGCCGCACTTGCCGGTGGTGTAACGTCAATGGTAGTCGGAGCAAAGGGGGTCGTGCGACAAGTCCTCGCTCCTGCAGACAACGTCGAACGGTACGTGCTGACACAGGTTGTTGCGCAACATACCCTAATTCCTGCGCAAACTTTCGTGATGTGGCGAGGCGTACCGTCAATGCTCCCCGCACAACATGCCTGTCCTCTCGTTCGGTGGTGTACCGTGGCTGCGGCAATCGCTCACGTCGGGCCGTCAGTCCCTCCTGCACCCACCGAATCTATACTAGACTCACTGTGACGGAATGCCGTCCCACACGGGCGCCGATGTCTCAGTACGATAAACCGCTGTCGCAATAAGCCACTATTCGTCCTTTGTCGAACTCCGAAACGTGCTGGAATGACTGCCGTATTTTGCGACGAGGCATCAAGAAGCTTCCCATGCACAGGTCCGGCAGCATAACACATTTCCGCTACTTATACACCGACTTCTGTGCACCCTTCTTATAGTGTTTCTGGGTGGCGTGCCGGACGCACATGATTTTTATATGACCTGCAATGCTAATCGTTTGCATGTCCTCTCGCGGGCGACGCATGCCGCGAATTTCAGGCTAATCGGATGCTTCCTTCTTAATGTTGCCAGCAGTTTATATAAATAAATATGAAGCACAATTGTACAACAAGCAGGTACAAGATATTACAGAAATTCGTCCTTTATTGGAGAAAACAAGTGACATTTCTCAGCTTCTACACATCTGCCCGTAGTTTTACCGTGACAGACTTACAGCATTATTTGATGGGAAGAAAACATCGGCACATGTTTTCACTCGCTAAGGTTAATAGCAATAATCTCTTTTGATAAAGGGACCAGTAGGTGTTCGAAAGATTGGCAATATCAGTTATTTCCGCATATAAAAGCTGAACTCTTGCAAGAGCTTGTAAAATTAATATTTGTTTCTTATGTCAAAAACGAACGCAAGTATAAGGAATTCGAAAAATGAAACATTTTCCTTACTTTGGAATATCAGTACAAATATTTACAGCTTTGCTTCAAATACAGAATTTTGAACTAGAGAAAAACACATCATACATTAATTCGACGATCTATGAAATAGTGGCCTTGTAAATGGTGAACTTTTAATATGAATTTTGCCTGCCTCCTCACAAAGAATTCGTGCGTGTGAATAAGGAGAGAAGGTTATGATCGTTATGAGCATCTTTTCATGCATTTAAACGTGCATCCTGGTCCGTTCATAAAGTGTAGCCTGGTCCTGCAAATCAAGGTACCAAAGTTTTGGGCGGATGGCATCCCTTAAGTGTGGCCACAATTCCACAGGGTAATGGATCCAGCTTGCCTCCAAGAAACAGTGTAGACAGTCGGTGGCTCTGCTATGGTGCAGCATGTGTTCAGTTGTCACGCATGAGATTCCTTCATACGTCTTCAGACCGCACTGACCGGTAGAAGCTACGTACCATCCTTAGGAATGATTTGCACACGCCCATGTCATGCATCCATTCCGACGGATGCGAACGCCTTCAACAGACACTGTACCACCGCACATTTATAAGGTAGCGTAAATATGGCAAGAGGAACATTCCACGGAGTTTGCCATCCTGACTTGGCACCATCCTGTTGCCGAATTCAAAGGAATTCGAACACATTTCTGATGCTGTTCAACGTGTCGTCAATGCCAGGAATCCTCCAGAGGCGAAAATTGTGAAATTGTGGGACGCTCTTCAGAAAGTACGATGAACACTGTCCCCACGGTACTACAGAGAACACGCGACATCTATGACCCGTCGAGTTGCTGCAGTTATCCGACCTTGAGGACCACCGTGGTATTCTAGATTTGCACCAGGTTTTGGCACTTCAGTGTATATACGGTGTAATGCTGTAAAACGCCTTGTAAACACTGGGTGATTTAAAAGTCTTGCACATTTTGAAAACGCTATGGCTCATGGCGTTTTGAGAGTAGGGCAACGGGGTTTGCGCAGAAATGATCAGAATGACATCGGGTTTTTTTTATGAAATCAGATAAATATTTACTCATTTTACTTATATTTTTCATCGCCAGATGGCACAACAACCACGGGCTGCTAGTTGTCAAGAAAAATAGACACCAGATTGTACCAGGTTAGACACCTCATTGGACCAGGTGTTCAATGTGATGGCCGTCCTGCTCCAGCACTGCCTGCAGACGAGAGAACACACCATGGGCTGGCATTAAAGAGCATTTCCGGTGGTGTCGAATGGCATCTTTCAGCATGGCCAATGTAGTGGCGCGACATCTGTACACTTGTGATTTTAGGTAACCCCATAGCCAAAAATCGCAGGGTGTCAGGTCTGGTGACCGAAGAGGCGAGGCTTTAGAAAAGTGTCGGCTCAACGCACGATTTGCGTCAAACGTCTCTTGCAGAAGTTGCTTAACGGACGTATGATGTGGGGTGGTGCTCCATCCTGCATAAATGTGCACAGATTCACTCCATCCCGCTCTTGCAAGTTAGGGATAACGTACGTTCGTAATATATTCGCATAACGTGCACCAGTCACCGAAACGGTTTCGAAGGAGGTGCCTCGGACCTTTTCAAGCAAAATAACCGATAATGATGGAAGCCGTGAATCCACAATACACTGTCACTTTCGGCTGATGAAGTGGCGCTTCAACGACTACTCGGGGATATTCCGGGGCCCAGATGCAGCAGTTGGGCGTGTTTATCGCTCCGTGTAGGGAAAGGTGTGCCACATCAGTCCATAAAACGTTCATCAGCCAGTTCTTGTCGACATCCATTTGTGGAAAAAAGCATGCTGCGAACTCCTGACAATGCACGTAATCGCCAGCTTGTAGTTCGTTATGCCGTTGCATTTTGTACGGGTATCTGTGCAGAATCCGTCGTAGTGTTCGCCATAGAGTCCCGTATGGAATGCCTGTTAACCGAGAAACATGGCGAACACTGGAGTCGCCATGTGCGGATGACATTGCAATTATACCCATTACCTGCGTAATCGTCTCTGCTGCAGCAGCACGGGTTCGTGGTCTACCGCTTCGTGGGCGTGCTGCAAAGATCCCGTTTCCTCGAATGTTTTCACCATTCGCCGGAGCTCTGCACTTTCCATCGGCCATTTTCCACTGCGATCATCTTTCAGTGACAAGTGGGCTCTCAACGCAGCACTCGCACATTCAGCGTTGCAATAGAACAATTTCACGAAGAGCGCTTTGTCCGATAATGACAGCATACTGACACGGACAGCTGTGACTTGTGGCTGCTTCCCAGCTTCTGCTTTTATACCCGCTATGCCAGACCAGGGATTGATTCCAACCAGTAGAACATCTTCGCAGGGTTATTCAACGACTCTCAGAGTCTTTAGGTCCCATCCTTATGGACAATCCACGTGTCAGAGGAATCACATTTCAGGGAATTCTGAGCAGTTTCCCCGTGCACTTGAAACATGGGCCACTTATGTCCGTATTTTTAAACGTTATACTAAGTGATTCAGGGTTGAAACTGCTCTGAAAATGACAGATCTGCAAACACATTGCTTCCGCAAATGCACAAACATGTACAACCACGAACTACTGTCATGACAGATCAGTGCGCTGCATATCGAAACCTCAGAAGCCGCGGATACGAACAACTTATAGTTAACTACTCACTCAACTTTTTTGATGCTAATACTGGGGCTCAAACCCAAGGTGTTGAGGGGTTTTGAATCCACATACTAAATTTTCACGAATAATTAACCTAACAATTGTAATTCACGTCCTACGTACTACGTCGTCCCTAAGTGGATGGACTGCTGAAGCTATCTTTTGTCGACAACTTACGAGTGGGTAAAAGAGCTTTCACTTTTGGAAGAAGATTGTTCTTTTTCTTCGTTTCCGTTGCTTTTAGCAAAATGTTTGGACTGAGGGTAGGTAGAGATGATATCTTGAATTCTTATTTGAACGGTTTCTTGTAAAAGAAATCATACTTAAGATGTTATTTTCACCCAAAGGAAATGATCTCTAAAAAGCGAGCATCAGAATTAGTGTTTGTGAGAGCAGTGCCGGTTATAGCGCCGATTGTCAGATAATTTACTTCGAGAAATTGGATTAAATCAATGCTTTTTCTTTCTACTAATTCGCATCAGTTTCAGGAAGTAAGTGACATATTTGCACACCCTTTTTACGAAAGACAACCTTAGTATAACAGCTGTATTTGCAGATTACAGGAGTTTTCAGTGTTTTAATTAAATGTTAAAGATGAAGTAGTAAGGCTTATGTATGCTTAATTGAATAACTCCATTATTTCTGCAATAATTCCTGCCAAACCTAACAAAAATAATTATATCACCAGTCTGCATGGAAATGAAAACTGCCAGGATAATGCATGAGGGAAATAATTAACGTTAGTCCAATTCTTATTAGGTTGTCAACTGCACCTTTAGCCATGTAAATATATCTTGCCAGATTGTGAAATTTCACGCATCAATCCATGCAAAAATCAGAATACACACTCCACATTGCACTGGCATTACAAAATCCAATTGCTTCTGAAATTTGGAAATGTTCTTGTTTAAGTGACGTGATGTTCTTAAACCTGTAGTATTTGAAAATTGAAAAAATATGCCATAGAAAATAATTACCGTTCATTTTCCTAATTAAAAGGAAATAAGGTAGGTACTTCGAATTTATAGTTTATTGAAACATATTATTAATTTACAGTTTATTAAAACTTCTGTAAAGTTCTGGATTTCTACGAAGATATAACAATCATACGTTTTTAATGTATTATTCATTATTGCACATACATTTTTCTCCGATTCGAGACAAGGTCATCAAATATGTAATAATGATCTTCAAGATGCTACTTGCAGTTTTTATGATAAGATACATTTAAAATGCAAAGAATTAAAGCTGAAAGCTTTTAGTTTTTCTCATATATTCTCACCTCTATTGCTTGAACAAGAATTTCAGGGCCTTTATAATAATGGCGAACTGGATGTGTGTGACGAAAAGAAACCCAGAAAAATTAATAAACTCAAACTAAGATCTGCAATTTATGATATTGCATCGAAGCCTAGTCCTTATACCAACAAAAGAGAACAAATTCATTAAAACAAAGTTTCATAAATTTTAAATATAATTTATTTTACCAAGAATATATTGTACACTAATATTCGTTATTTAGATTCATAAAACACCTTTTCCGTGTATGAAATACTAAATATACAATATTTGGATAAAAATGATTGGACACAGTAAGTAAACAGTAAAACATTATTTGCATTTACATTAATAGCGTGTAGGTCCTTGATTTGAAGAGATTACGGCATCAACTCGTCGAGGTATACGATCCAGAAGTCCACAGAGTACGGAGAGCGGGATGTTTCTCCATTCCGCCTTGAGTAAATCCTCCAACTCTATGAGTGAAGAAAATCGTGTCAGTCTGGACATTCCCATTTGTTTAAGTTCATCCCATAAGTGTTAAATGGGATTGAGATCCATCGTTGAGACCTGAGTTTCCTCTTACCGCTACATTGCAACTCTGGAAACATGACAAGTCGCATTGTCGTCCTGAAAGAAACGATTGTCGAGTCCATAGAACTCCCGAAACGTTGGGTCCATTGAGTTACCCAGAATATCTCTATATAGCACACAGTTTACGTTGCGATGAATAACAAGCAGTTGACCCACATCGTACCAGCTGAAACAGCCCCACACCATAACTCCACCGTCTCCGTGTTTTGCAGCCGGCACTGTACGCTCTGGAAGTAGACATTCTTGGGGCTACTGCCAAACCCAGACGCGTTCATCTGATGAGAATAATGCGAAACTCGGATCGTCTCTTCATAATACATGCCGCCATTGACCCAATGCCCCATTTTTGTGCTTCTGACAACACATTAGCCGCATGATTTTATTGGTCTTTGAGCTGAGAGTTTTTCGGAGGGCTTCTCGGACATAGTACCGGAATGCATGTTACTCTCTTCGAAGTTTCTTTGTGGAGAACATGCCATCTTTGTCCATCTGAAACTCATGTGATGTGGAGTGCATTTGTCCTGACCTGGTTTTCCGCATCTCCTACTGCAAGTCCCTAAGTCTCGACCTACTAAACAGTCCTACAAATACAGTGAAATGTCAAAAGTTGTATTCTACGTAACTAGTATCGTGTAGGGCATCCTCTAGCCCGGCGAACTGCAGCAATTTGACATAGCATCGGTGACAGGAGTAGCCGAAAGACTTCGGCAGAGATGTTGAGCCGTTTCACGTGAACAGTTGCACACATATCCCTGGTATTTGCAGATGCAAGATCTTGGGTTTAAATGGACCTTTCCACCACGTCTCATAAGTGCTCTATTAGGTTCAGGTCGGACAAACGTGGAGCCCACACCATCAGTCGGATTTGTCCATAATGATCCTCGAACAAATTTTGAACAACTTGGGCTTGAGGACATGATGCATTGCCCATTCCTGGAAAATACCATTATTGTCGGGGCAGATGAAATCAACGAAGGGCTGCAAATAGTAATCCAGCAAGGCAAAAAACTGATTTCTGGTTAATGACGTGTTTAAAAGGACCAGATAACCCAAACCGACAAGAAAAGACACCCCACATATGTATCGAAACACCACATGCTTGCACAGTATCATATTGGCAATTTCTGATTATCGTGTACACGAGGACAGGGGAGGCGCTGTGTCCAATGTCGTGGTGTTAACAAAGGCGCTCTGGTGGATCTTCTGCTCGCATACCGCAAGGACACTAATATACGTTACACTGACCTAATGGATATGACTGAGGTATTTCGTGCAGTAAATATGGATGTTATTTAAGTCAGTGTCGCTTGTTTTGCAGCATTTACAATCCTGGTCAGACATCGCTGGTCATTCAGCAAGCGTGGTCGGTCACTTCGCTGTCCGCGGTGGGTGATGATGACTTCCATGAGGTATTCTCGGTACACACGTGACATCGTGGATCAAGGAATTTTGAATGTTCGCACAACTTTTAAAATTGAATGTCCCTTACGTCTGGCACCCACTACCACGCCTCATTCAAACTCCGACGATTCACGATTATTGCCATAATCATACTGAAGGTTGTTCGACGTGAATCACGAGATCACATTTCGCAGCTGATAAAAATCATATCGCGCTTCAAAGCCTTTAAACGACGGCAGCATAAATAAAAAATGTTTATACGGCTATGTAATGAATTTCGGCACTTCAGTGTATAACTAAAAACATTATATTCAGTCTCCATTCGATTTTCAGTTATAAACTAAAATAATAAATCTAATATAGAAATTTGGAGTGATAAATGTTTTTCGTTCAGTTCAATTACACTGGTTTGAACGAATTTTGGCACAATAGAAGGAAGCAGGTGTTTCATCATAACTTTGCACGTTTTTTCTGTTAATAAGCAGCTGTATTGTGATTGTTACTGCGTTACTGTGCCAAGGAAGTATTTAAATTACCGAGATAAATTTTGTTATGTGAGTGGGAAATGGACGTTAAAGTCCAACGGTGAAAATTTACTCGATTTATTAAAAATGTAATGTACTACAATTTGGCTGTAACGTCCGTGACCAAGATTGGAACACGGCACCTCCTATCTGCTGTTTGACTTGTGTGATTCGTCTAACAGAATAGGTTATGCTTTGCGGGCATATGTGCTTTGTAGTTTCCTTTGTTTGGAAGTAACCCAAGACCATTCATCAGACTGTTATTTTTGCTTAACGAGCATAAAAGGAGTAAAATGTACATCCCAAAACACTGATTTCCCGAAACTTGCAATCTGCTTTGAGGGGTTTTCTCATAGTGAGGAATTACCTATAGTACGCCTCCAGTACGTGTAACTGTAGAAGATGAAGATTCGGAAAACGTTTTAGCTAGCCAAGTTCAACATGTGGAGCAACACGTGTGTACCTCCAAGCAAGTACTTCTTCTTTTGACCGACATCCTGTTAACCCATTGTGTTATAAACGATCTTTCATTTAAACACTACAGTGTGTTTTTTAACAGTCAGAATAAGTTTAATTCCAAAACAAAATAATTTAGCTTATCATAACAATACTTGCTGTGCGATGAATGATCCTGGGCATGAACATGAAACAGCATAGTGGAAAAATGCATGGAACAAAATTTATCTGAATTTTTAAATTGATATCGGAAACGTAAGCTCTGCGATGGTTCTGCCTCATCAGTTTAGAAAGTGGGCATACATAATATGTATCACGTGAAAGCTCATTCTCCTATAAGATGCTCATTATCGTGATGAAACTCTAAAACAACAAAAGATCAGATTCTCGTATTCTACCTAACCAGACAGATTTAGGATGTTCTGTGGTTCCTTTTACATAGAAATACTTCTTAAGGTGTTCCAGAATGGAACAATACCGAAATACATGAAAACATATAAATAGTATCAGACTCGACATTGACAGAAATTGTTGAAAAAACAGATTATCAGGACAGGTTTGATCCATAAAGATATTTAGAACCTACTCAAACAAAACATGTTGGGTTACAATATATCCCTCGGACGCTGAATTGTATATGTGACACAGCAATATTTATCCCATTAAATTTGTGATAAAATCGGAGGACAAAATTGTCGTCGGCAAAAGCATAGATTAAACAGGTAATTGGAAATGACAGGATAAGAAAAACACGTTGATTTCGATGAATGCAGCTACAATGAATTTCAAAAACAAGTTTATCTTAAGAAGACAGATTTAAAAACTACTAACGGACCTAGGAACAACATTAATTGAACTTTGAAACAAATTCATGAACGATACATAAATGAAGAGATCGAAACAGATACGAAGAAAACCGGAACAAACAAGAAACTATAATAGAATTGAGTGTTTCTTCTATAAAACGGAATTTCACTGCAAAATCATGTCAGCGGCGAATGTTCGCGCGAATACAAGATATCAATGATATTGAACAAGGCATGAATTTGCACCATACGTTCCACTGATACACCATAGAAAGGCGTTATTGGACTGAAAGTGAATGAGAGGCGTTCAATTAATTCTAAGACTGACCTTAAAAGTAGTGGATGGCGGTTGATAGAAATATAGAAAGTATTACCTCATTTTTCAGTTCTACAAAAACCACGCCACGTCCTCGTGTCACAATTGAATACGGCGCCGCCGTGCATTGAGATCTATAATTTGGCAACGTATTACGAAGCCTAGAAGTGGTTAAAATTTTGTCAAAAGAAAGTGAAGCGCCATGCAAGTATACATAAACGAATATTCCATGAGTACGTCGATGGTGCACTTTCATATCCCACAGTTAAAAAATGGGCTGCTACATTTTAAGGGGAAGAGACTCGTTTGAAGGCGACACTCGCGAGGAATGCTCAGTGGTGGTGGTCACAGCTGAAATATGCGGCAAAATAGAGACCCTTGTGATGTCAAACGGCAAATCGGTGTATTTGCTGAGGACCCTAATTTAAGTACCAGAGGTGTTTTGAAAATTTTGCATGAAAAATTAGGGACGTCAAACATCTGTGCTACATGCGTTCCTCCAATGTTGACACCTGAGATGCAGAATTATCTTGTTGAAGAATGTCAAATCAACCAGAAAACAAATCAGAGAAATTTGACCGCACTAACCGCGATCCAGATGACTTCTGTTCCTTCATTGTGATTGGTGATGAGAAGTGGCATCATCCTTGGTACCCTGATACTAAACAAGAGAGCATTTTTAAACATAACCATCTGTGAAGAAAATTATGTTCATCATTCTTGGGGACTCAGAACCGATGCTGTTAATTGATTACTTGGTTTGTAAAAAAACTGTGAATGTTGCCTATTATTCCTCGCTATATGAACTATTGATTGAAGAAATCAAGAATAAACCTCCAGCCAATTTTCGACTGATATTCTGCTTCTCTTGGAAATTGTTCAAAAATTGTCAAATTGCCAGTACTGATTTGAGAAAATTTCAGTAGCGCTCGAGTGCAGAATGTATCTTTAGTTTTCGAGTGGTTTCAAGAACATTCTGAAGTTCTCGTATTTTGCTCAACTTCCTACGGGCAGAAAAATTCAGAGCAAAAGGTACAGAATGAGTAAGCTACAACCGTCTTAAGATTCTGTATGGAGGTAAAGCCGATAACGAGTGAAGAGACAGTACTTCGAAGATTGGTGCAATATTTTGTAGAATTAGAAAATGTCATGGATTCACTGTTAAAAACCAAAATTAGCAGAATCAAACGAAGAAAATTGAAGTCCTGGTGTATTCAAACGGGTTCTGCCATGTTGTGAAGCTGACTGCCCCTTTACTCCGTAATGCTCCAGCTTTCTGGAAGTGGAAGTAGGATCTTAGAAATGTCATAGGCTGGGACAAGCCAAAAATCATATTAAGACCTAAAAATATTTATGCTTATTGTTAGATGAGAGAGGATAGGTCCGCGATTGAAACACGTCGCGGAAGTGCTAAAGTTGTAACCATGAAGACCTACCTAAAAGTGATAAACAAATTATTACTATTTCAAGCAAGCAAAGAAATTGATATAAATATTAAATATAAATTATTTTACGGACAAAATACTTGTAAAATTAAAATAGTTTTCTCTAATGACCATTATACGTATATAGGATGCAGGGTCAGGTGATGCACAAATATATCAGAGTATCTCCCTGACAAATATACCGCCTTCGTCTTATGGTGCTGCATACTATTTTCTCTAAAAATGCTTTGGACACCGCCACACAGCCATACTAACGGTACAACTGTAAAACGCGGATTAGAGGAAATGCTACACCAAACTCACAAACCCGCTTGGCCAGGGTGGTGAGTTGTGGCCAAACCCACGTCCCAAAATGACTCTAAAATTTAAACATTTCCACTCAGTCCCAGGAAGCTGTAGTTTTTCTTACCAATGCCTCAGCTAGTGCAACATGAAGGCAGAGAGTGCTAAGAATCACCAGATATTGCATACATTGCGCTTGCTCCATGTATAAATATGATTTTTGTGCGACAAATTTATTTTTTACAAACGTTTCTACTCCTTGAAATGTTTCGTGATGCTTAATACTATTTTTCTTTCGATTTTAAGACGTAAAACAAAGAATACGGGGTACAAGTCTATTTCTTTCTCCGCTGTTAACTTTTGTCATTTTCCTTCCATTTTAGCAGTCGTTTACGTAACCACTCGGTTAGCCACCTTTTTGCGATACTGCATTGAAATGGTGACCGAAAACGCCATTGTTTTTACTTTTTTTTGTCAGACATCTGCGAAAAAGGAAAAAATATCACAATCTGTTTTCTACTTTCTAGAAATCTCTTTCACAAAGAGTCGGCAGCGTCACTCTAAATGTAATGGTAAGGCAGTTTAATGTTTTTTTAAATTTTCATGCTGAAATCAGTGTCTAAAAAGGCAACTGTTGCAATAAAATTTTATGATATTTCCAAATGATTTGGGTAAGCATTGTACTTTAAGCCAGAAGTGCCAGATGATGGGAATAATTCGCCAAAGAAGCACACTGAAATTTAAAATAGTATAAATATACTAATAATCCGAATTTCTTGGCGTAGAATAGGAATCAAAATTTCAAAGCTTTCGCACATCAACCAGATGGCTTTTTCAAGGAAGGTACGCAGCAGACTGCAAACTGGGTAATAGAACGCTTCAACAATTTAAACACGGTGACTTCACCTGACAATAAACGAGGAGATGCAAATGTAAATATACAATTAAAGAAACGAGGCATCTTGTTCGTTTTGCACGCGGAATCCTTGAAGGAAAACAATAGGCATTCAGTCTTTGAAGAATTGGTTCCAAATTCGTGGTAACTCTAGCGAGACGCTGTCATTGCAGGCTTTGTTGTTGGTAAGGATCTCCAAGGTTTCCCAAAAGGCAGTGGATTTAGGAATACAGCAGAAAACTAATTTCTTTATGTCATCCCACGTAGGATCAGCAGACTTAAATTGGTGTTCTCTCTATAGGGCTGTGGTTAATTTGCCGCTCTTAATGTCCCTCTTATGCTCGTTGACTGTAATTCTAAATTAACGTTTGGCCGTTCCAATATAGTATCGTTTAGAGCCGCCCGAATATTGTAGAGGTATGGCATAGAACCCTGCCTCGTTAGAAAGCAAGGGCTTGTCAGTATTTCGCTTAAGCATAGCATATGAAGATATCGGAGATCTTATGCCGACACCTGTGTTCATCTTCCTGAGCGCGTTCTTGATTTTATCAGAAACAATTAGTATGTAAAGAAGAGAGCACAGATAGCGTAAACTTGGCATAGAAAGATTAGCATGACGCTTCTGTTTCTTTCAATACACCTGCCGCGTTGGAAAGTGGGGGCTTGTCAGTATTCCGCTTAAGCATAGCATATAAATATATCAGATATCTTATGCGGACACCGAGGTTCATCTTCCTGAGCGCGTTCTGGAATTTATAGGGAACATTTAGTATGTAAGGAACAGAGGACAGATAGCGTAGACGTGACATAGAAAGATTAGCTTGCCTCTTTCTGTTTCTTTCAATATCTCTGTGTGCCGTCTTCACGTCGTATACTGCCACAGTGGCCAATTCGATAACGCTTTTTAATTCCTTTAGTGTAGAAGGAACATCGGAAGAGATGGCGAAAGATCTTCTGATTCGAGAACGAAAGATCTTCTGATTCGAGAACGAAAGAAAGCTGTCTTGTACTCAGCTGGTTTATAATGGACCTGTGTACGAATGCGATTTTCAGGCGATGTACTCAGTAGAACATCCAGATAAGGCAATGCATTTCTCTGTTCTAGCTCCATTGTAAAATTGATCTTAGGGTGTATATCATTGATTTTATCCAGGAAAACAGGAGAGCCTCCTTTCCATGAGGTCATATAAAACATACGCAATCAGCATATTGCGGCCAAGTGGTAAGCCTTGGGATAACGCAGGTGAATGTGTGCTGATCGAATGGGTAAAGGATTGCTTCCACGAGAATTGCTGACACTGAAGATCCCATCGGAGTGTCATTTGTCTCTTTATAGATTTTTCATGGAAACTATGGTAGTTAGAATTTGAGACTAAGTCCATTAATTTGAAGATGCTGAAGCAAGACTTGCGAATAAAGTAATGAACTAGATATGGCCTGTTTTAACGTTCTGATGGCTTCCGGCACGGGTACCTAAGGATAAAGATAAACCACGTCGAATTTCGCGATGTTGGACAGAAAAGTGCTTGATTTTAGTGATAAAATCTAGAGTGGAAATTATTATAAAGTCTGATTCAGGGAGGTGATGAGCCAGACATTTTCAGAGTGCCTTCTCTAAATAGTACGTCGGTGCGGATCTCATTGACACGATGGGTCTTAATGGATTATCGGGCTTGTGGTGTTTAAGTCTTCCGAAGTGTTTAGGGATCTGTGGGTCTGGTGATAATTTGGCGGGTTTCTTGAGATCCTCCGGGATAGCGTTCAACCTGACAGCTCTTTGTAGCTGTGCAATCCAACAATTTAGAGGGTTGGTTGGTAGTACTTCAGATCTAGAAGTTAAGATGAAGTCTTAGAGTTTCTGATTGTAGTCTGCAGCATCCATAATCGCTATCTGGCCGGATTTGTCCGTTAGCGTTAATACTATAGAAAGGTCATTTCTAAGGTTCGAAATCGGTCTCGGAATTTTAAACCTTTTCTACGATTGTTTTGGAATGTACATCAATCGACGCCTAGAGCTACAGAGGTGGCAAAGTTCGTCTTTGTTGTCTTCAAGAAGTCGCTATATTACGCTCTCCAACTCAGAAATGACGCTTTTTGCATTCGGACTTGTTCGAAAGCAAAATTTTGGTAAAAGTTCTAAAACTTTCGTTTCTTCCAGTGCAAGACCTTCGGCTTGTAACCAAAGTTCCTTAATTTTAAGATATCGGTAAAAGGATCATGGTTCGAGAATGAAAAAGACAAATTTATTCGCCAGACGCAATCAAGAATAGTGAACCTGAAAAGAAAGGACGTCATGTCACAGGAATCCAAGTGATATGCGCTAAATATGAAATTACTTTTACTTTTCGACCCTATCACTTTCAACAACCTTGCGTTCCGAATGGACATGTTAGTCGAAAGACTCCAAACATCATTATCCTCCAGACATAAAAAGGCGCTGGATTACTTGAAATCAACCCAGAATCCAAAACCCAAAGATTTCACCGTTTCCTTCGTTTATATCTCAAACCGGAAGCTCACATTGGAATAAACGAAAGTTTTGGAACTTGACGAAAATTCTGCTTCCGAACGAGGCCGAATGCAAAAAGCGTCATTTCTGAGTTGGAGAGCGTAATATCGCTTGTTCCGGAAAACACCAAAAACGAACTACGCCAACTCAGTAGCTCTAGGGTTCGATCGATGTACAATCCAACAACAATCGTCTAATAGGTTTAAAATTTCGAGACCGATTTCGAACCTTAGAAATTACCTTTCTACAGTATTAAGGCTAACGGCCAAATCCGGCTAGATAGTGAATATGGATACTGCAGACTACAATCAGAAACTCGAAGACTTCATCTCCACTTCTGGATCTGTAGTACTACCAACCAACCCTCTAAATTGTTGGATTGCACAGATACAAAGAGCTGTCAGGTTGAACGCTATCCCGGAGGATCTCAAGAAACCCGCCAAATTACCACCAGACCCACAGATCCCTAAACACTTCGGAAGATTAAACACCACAAGCCCGATAATCCATTAAGCCCCATCGTGTCGATGAGATCCGCACCGACATACTATTTAGAGAGGCCACTCTGCAGATATCTGGCTCATCACCTCCTGAATCAGACTTTATAATAAATTCCACTCTAAATTTTATTACGAAAATCAAGCACAACTCAGCCCAACAATGCGACATTATCGGCAGTTTCGATGTGGTTCATCTTTATCCTTCGATACCAGTGCCGGAAGCCATCAGAATGTTAAAACAGGCCATATCTAGTTCAGTACCTTATTCACAAGAGTATTGCTTTAGCATTTTCAAAACAACGGACTTAGTCTCAAATTCTAGCTACTATAGTTTCCGAGGTAAAATCTATAAACAGACAAATGACACTCCGATGGGATCTTCACTGTCAGCAATTCTCGTGGAAGCAATCCTTTACCCACTCGATCAGCACACATTCACCTGCATTACCCCAAGGCTTACCACTTGGCCGCGATATGCTGATGGCGTATGTTTCGTATGACCTCATGGAAAGGAGGCTCTCCTGTTTTCCTGGATAAAATCAATGATATACACCCTAAGATCAATTTCACGATGGAGCTGAGTAGAATAATGCATTGCCTTATCCGGATGTTTTACTGAGTATATCGCCTGAAAATCGTATCCATACACAAGTCAATTATAAACCCACTTCTGTTCCCAACCTGATGCTCCGCAGCTCCTTTTGCCCCGCTGAGTACAAAATAGATTTCTTCTGTTCTCGAATGAGAATAGCCTTCGCCATCTCTTCCGATGTTCCTTCTAGACTAAACGAATTAAACAGCGTTATCGAATAGGCCACTGAGGCAGGATCCGACGCGAAAAAGGTACACAGATATATTGAAATAAACAAAAGAGTCATGTTAATATTTCTATGCCGCTGCTGCGCTATCTGGGCTCTGTTCCTTACATACCAAATTTTCCCTATAAACTCAAGAACGTGCTCAGGAAGATGAACCTCGGTGTCGGCATGAGATCACCGATATCTTTATCAGCTATGCTTAAGCGAAATACTGACAAGCCCCTGCTTTCTAACGATGTTATATGGGAATGACCAAACGTTAATTTAGAATTACAGTCAACGAGCATAAGAAGGACATTAAGAGCGGAAAATTAACCACAGACTTATCCAGAGAAGTCCAGTTCAAGTCTGCTGATCCTAAATGGGATGACCTAAAGAAATTAGCTTCCTACTCTGCTTCTAAATCCACTGCCATTCAGGATACCTTGGAGATCATTACTAAGAATGAAGCCTGCAATAACAGCGTCTCGTAGAACACGCTCAGGAAGATGAGTTACCAAGAATTTGGAACCAATTCTTCAAATAGTGAATGCCTATTGTTTTTTCCTCCAAGGATTCCGCGTGCAAAACGAACATGATGCCCCGTGTCTTTAATTGTATAATTACATTTACATTTTTTCGTTTATTGTCAAGTCAAATCACCACGTTTAAATTGTTGAAGCGTCCTATAATCCAGTTTGCAGTCTGGTGCCTACCTTTCTTGAAAAGCCATCTGGTTGATGTGCGAAAGCTTGGAAACTTTGATTTCTATTCTACGCCAAGAAATTCGGAATATTATAATAGTATATATACACTATTTTGGTATATTGGGTGTACAGTTCCTATTTAGTAACAAAGATAATTGTTCTTGATTATCCAGTTCTTTGGAATATGTCTTCGGAATAAACTGCATGAAACATAATCTGGTGGATTTAATAGACTTTTGGTATCTTGATGCTTTTGCCACAAAAATTCAACGCGCACGCCACCCGGTAAGGAGTCCGTCATATCATCGCTTCCAATAAATTCCCTCAAATAGTGGGTCCGTGACGCTCATAACACACCCGTGCCACCTCAAGAATTAGATATATTTCAAAATATGTGTGTTTGTCTCATGTCAACTCCTGATCACAGAAGATTTATTATATGGTTATCTTATTCTATACAATGAGTTAAACCGGCTCTGTTGGCATATCTTTGGGCTGCATTTTCATTCTAATTTTTAAGTGTGAAAGAAGACACACCTAAAAATAAAGCAAAAGAATTTAATGAAAATCATGGAGTAAAGTAAAAATATATATATATAATGCATCTTATTTGAAACAAAAGGAATGTGAACAGTTTGAAATAACACGAAACAGTACTTCAGCGTAATTCTAGTGCAGTTTCACATGTTAACAGAGGCCCCAGCAAAACTTTATTATCCACAATGAGGTATTATTAACAATGTGATCATTAATGTTCAAAATTACAATCACAACACTGAGATATATACGACAATTATATTGACATAGAATTAACAACGAGCAATCTTAAATTGTACGAAGTCAATCGTGTTAGCATGGTGAACACATGGAAAATGAATTATGGATGTTTTTCCAGCTCAAATTCACCCAAATTCATGTTTCTATCCCTTTTTTCTGTCACGATGAGAAAGCTCCTATGCCTTTTATTTTAATTTCTAGGGGCTGCAACTCTAGGCTTGCTACGCTCGTTTCCAGAGAAGCGCTAGGGACTTGCAGCCCGATCTCCGAGTAAATCACATGAAATAAAAACTGGAAAATTCAAATAAATCTCTATTTTTTATTGCATGTCTAAAAAATAAGGTTTGTTATTTCCAAGTTTCAGAGTTTAGGTCGGACTTTTGTCGTTTGAATTTATAGAACTTACTAAATACCACTAAGGAAAACAAAAGTGGTCCAAAAAGCATTTCCGTAAACCGTAAACCGTTGTGCTAAACCGTTAAGGTGGACGTCAAGTAATTTTGCTTCCTATACTTACAATGGAAAAACCTTTGTACACATTTCCTTCATAAATAGTGCGTTCCCAAGGATGAAAAATTTGAACATCTACTAAAATAACTTCATATTATAACTTGGAATACCTAATATTTTCTAAAACATAACCATAATTATAATAAAAATCAATAACTTCTCCTTTGGTGATGCTGGAACCAGAACAAGATGGCGCGACCTGTACTTTGATTACGTCAGTAGACAAATAGATTTTGGATTGCATACTTATGGTTATGTTTTAGAAAATATTAAGTATTCCAAGTTATAAAATGGAGCTATTTTAATCGATGTTCAAATTTTTATCCTTGGGAACGCATTAATTGTCCATAAAAAAGATGGCGCGACCTGTCCTTTGATGACGTCAATAAACAAACAAATGTTGGATTGCATAATTATGGTTATGTTTTAGAAGATATTACGTATTCCAAGTTACAAAATGAAACTGTTTTAATCAATGTTCAAATTTTCATCCTTGGGAGCGCATTAGTTGTGAAGAAAATGTGTACAGAAGTTTTTCCATTTGAAGTATAGGAAGCAAAATTACTTGAGGTCCACCTTATACAACTGAGACAGATTTGCCAACAAAGCATATGCATAACAAATTCTTTATTTCACCATGGCAGCAGGTCACGGGACCAGAACGTTCCTCTGTGGTTATCGTGAAGATAGACGAGGCGTTCGTTTCTTTCCTTTGCGTCTTTAAAAAATGCTTGAAAATCAGAAAATTACTTTTTCTTATTTTTGTTTTGTAAAAAAAGGATGATAGCTGTACGTGTATGCTGTAAAAATTGAAAAGCTTTATGTTTTATAATTTGCCACATATCCGTTTTTTTAAATGGATCCCATCGCGAAATAGAGAATTTTGTGAAATTTAAAAACTTTATTTCTCGTAAACTAAATCAACGTTCAAAAAAAGGGCAACGAGGTGCAAAAATTTGGTCATGGCACTACATGCCTACAACATTTCGTGGTTCTGTTGCTGTTAGTGTGACCGGAAGGCGACCTGATAGCACTTTTTTGCTTACCTTAAATCTGCAATACAATTGCTCTCGAAGTATCGCCAGAATCGAAAAATGGTTTATTGCAGAGTGTTGTCGAAACAATTCTCTACAAACGATGTAAATTTCGTATTTTTTTGTTCAATACGTTTTGCGCTGGGAGCTAGGAAAGCAAGAGTGTCGCGAAATATCTAAAACAGCGGCAGCAGCAGCAGCAGCAGCAGCGACGGCAATTATTTTTTTAGAATAGAGAGATAACGTTGTTTTCTAGCTGAGCTAAATATGTATTTCTATTTCTGAGGAATCTCTGTACCGTTGAAAAGATTTAAGCACACATTTTCTGATAGTCCGTGCTTAATGGGCGAAGTTTCCAATGCAGCTATGGTGGCAAATAACTTCAAGAGCCTTCTGTTTTAATCTTGTATGCAGTTTATTATGCTTAAAATAATATTCTTGTAAAAACTACACTGTTGTGCAAAAATGTAGGAAGAGGAGAAATTAGCAAAATAGCGGAACGAGCAGGTAGAACGGGCAGGAAAACCAGTCAGGAGATAGACTAGGGTTTGGTACGCAGGGCATGCGCATATATGGAGCATGATGTAGGGGTGGGGGTGGGGGGCAAGTGACGGAAGGGTATAAAACACACGGGCGGTGTACGCTCAGCAATTCGGCGAAAGCTATTGCACGGTGTACATCAGTTTGAACAACGTCGAGTTGCTGCCACCGTGTAATATGGCCAACAGGCAATCCCGTAGATGACATCTGGATGATTTTACCCGAGGTTGCGTCATTGGGAATTTGGAAGAAGGTCGAAGTGTGACTAGTGTGGCCAAGGAGTTCGGGATTGCTGGCAGCATCGCTTCACGAGTTTGGAGAGCATTTCAAACGACAGGAAAAGCTGTCCGAGAGTTTAGCATTGGTCGTCCACGAGCAACCACGGCGGCGGACGACCGGTATATTGTCCTACAGGCCAGAAGAGACAGACGGCAGACAGCGGGAGAAATCGCAAGGCACATGCAACAGACAACTGGACGTCCGTTATTGCGTTTTACCGTGGCCAGGAGGCTGCACAAAATTGGTCTATTTTCACGACGACCAGTACGGTGTGTGCCATTAACGCCAGCTCATCAGGGATGGCGGTTTCTGTTGTGCCAAGAACACAAGAACTGGACACATCAGCAATGGGGTTGAGTTCTTTTTACGGATGAGTGCCGATTTAGTCTAACGAGCGATTCTGGTCGTATACACATCTGAAGAGAGCAGGGAACAAGCAATCACACTTCCAACATCATCGAAAGGGACCGGTTTGGAGGTGGTGGAGTTCTCGTTTGGGGTGGTGTCATGCTTGGTAGCCGTACTGACCTCCACATCTTCCAAGGAGGTTCAGTCACTGTTCTCCGCTATTGTACCGAGGTTCTTCTGCCTCACGTGCGTCTGTTTAGAAGTGCTGTGGGTCCTGAGTTCTATTTCATGGACGCCAACGCTACATCCCAGAAAATTTTGTGAAATTTAAAAACTTTATTTCTCGTAAACTAAATCAACGTTCAAAAAAAGGGCAACGAGGTGCAAAAATTTTGTCATGGCACTACATGCCTACACGTGGTTCTGTTGCTGTTAATGTGACCGGAAGGCGACCAGATAGCACTTTTTTGCTTACCTTAACTCTGCAATACAATAGCTCTCGAAGTATCGCCAGAATCGAAAAATAGTTTATTTCAGAGTGTTCTCGACACAATTCTCTACAAACGATGTAAATTTCGTATTGTTTTGTTCAATACGTTTTGCGCTGGGAGCTAGGAAAGCAAGAGTGTTGCGAAATATCTAAAACAGCGGCAGCAGCAGCGGCGGCAATTACTTATTTTTAGAATAGAGAGATAACGTTGTTTTCTAGCTGAGCTAAATATGTATTTCTACTTCTGAGGAATCCCTGTACCGTTGAAAAGATATAAGCACACATTTTCTGATAGTCCGTGCATAATGGGCGTAGTTTCAAATGCAGCTATGGTGGCAAATAACTTCAAGTGCCTTCTGTTTTAATCCTGTATGCAGTTTATTATGCTTAAAATAATATTCTTATATAAACTACACTGTTGTGCAAAAATGTAGGACGAAGAAAAGAAATTAGCGAAATAGCGGAACGAACAGGTAGAACGGGCGGGAAAACCAGTCAGGAGATAGACTAGGGTTCGGTACGGCAGGGCATGCGCATATATGCAGCATGGCGTAGGGGTGGGGGTAGGCAGTGACGAAAGGGTATAAAACACACGGGCGGTGTACGCTCAGCAATTCGGCGAAAGCTATTGCACGGTGTACATCGGTTTGAACGACGTCGAGTGGCTGCCACCTTGTAATATGGCCAACAGGCAATAACGTAGATGACATCTGGATGATTTTACCCGAGGTTGCGTCTTTGGGAATTTGGAAGAAGGTCGAAGTGTGACTAGTGTGGCCAAGGAGTTCGGGATTGCTGGCAGCATCGTTTCACGAGTTAGGAGAACATTTCAAACGACAGGAAAAGCTGTCCGAGAGTTTAGCATTGGTCGTCCACGAGCAACCACGGCGGCGGACGACCGGTATATTGTCCTACAGACGAGAAGATACAAACAGCAGACAGCGGGAGAAATCGCAAGGCACATGCAATAGACAACTGGACGTCCGTTATTGCGTTTTACCGTGGCCAGGAGGCTGCACAAAATTGGTCTATTTTCACGACGACCAGTACGGTGTGTGCCATTAACGCCAGCTCATCAGGGATGGCGGTTTCTGTTGTGCCAAGAACACAAGAACTGGACACATCAGCAATGGGGTTGAGTTCTTTTTACGGATGAGTGCCGATTTAGTCTAACGAGCGATTCTGGTCGTATACACATCTGAAGAGAGCAGGGAACAAGCAATCACACTTGTAACATCATCGAAAGGTACCGGTTTGGAGGTAGTGGAGTTCTCGTTTGGGGCGGTGTCATGCTTGGTAGCCGTACTGACCTCCACATCTTTAAAGGAGGTTCAGTCACTGGTGTCCGCTATTGTACCGAGGTTCTTCTGCCTCACGTGCGTCTGTTTAGAGGTGCTGTGGGTCCTGAGTTTTACTTCATGGACGCCAACGCTATACCCCATCGTACAGTGGTTGCCGGAGAGCTGTTGGAGAGTGAAGATATATAACGCATGGATTGGCCCACAAGGTTCCCGGACCTAAATACAATTGAACACGTGTGGGACCTTCTCGGCAGCACCTCACCAGCCGCCAGAAACGATTCCGCAGCTGCGATTGGCGCTAAAAGAGTAATGGACCGCGATGCCTCAATAGCTCCTTGACAACCTCGTCCTCAGTATGGACAGACGTTGTAAATCCTGCAACGCAGTCGGGGTTATCATATCCCCTACTAAAGATTGGATTTTTCTTGGCAGCCGCCTGTCACATGGACGTTTCTGTCTTCTGTCGAGGTGTGCTCGAAGCTACCTTTTCGTTAAAGTGCCCTTGCATCCTTTGGATTCCTTGTTTGGACGGTTTTGCTCACTTGTCTCATGTTCTTACATCTTGGGGATCTTATGGTATGATTTGAGTAGATGTGGAGCACTTCTGCACAACGTTACATTAGTAAAACCGTCTCGTCCCTAATTTTTGCACGCCACTATATAAGACTCACTAGAATTGAGTCATTTATATTTACAATAATATCATCTTTTACTTGGCTTTTTAAAACAAATTTTCAAAACACACAAATGAAATCAACCGTCAGTTCAAAACCTGACCTCATCCACAAGGTATTTCAAAAAGAAATTCACTGAACTTCGTCATAATCCTTAGCTCTCTTGCAATTATGACTAATTTACCATGCGAATGTAAGGTACGGAAATTTTATCTAAAAATCGAAAGAATACTAAAAATTCTGTTTGCAGGAAATTTCATATTAGTTTGATCAAAGAAAATAAAATTTATCTGTTGTTGTGGATTTCGTTCTGATTTATGTTTCAATAATTTGCTCTGCTTTTTAGGGATGTGCCTGAAACGAGTTGCTTTTAGTGCTTATCGTATAGTGGATTAGTGAATGATCGCAGAATCGGAAGTCTTTGAACTCCCTGAAAAGTTAGTTATCTGCGGTGGAAAAAATGTTGGTCGTATTAAAGCACCCTGTTTTGTAATGGGAATTACAAAGCTACTTTTTGTTTTTATAAAATGAAACATGGATCCGAGACGTAGTTCCCTAAACGAACAAATATTTCTTCTTCTTTACGAAAAAGTCGTTATATTCATTAACAGTAAGAATAAAATTTACAAACCGAGAAGGAAAATTACCTACTGTGATAACGTGATTATAATGGTCAGGTGTGTTCATATTTCCAACGTTCAGTTCTTTTGCGCGATATGCGTTTCCAAGTAAAACAGTGTCATAGATCCAAATATTTAAATTTCGCATATGAATTCAGTAGTTTGATAAACAAGCGAAAATGAATATTTGAGGGAATCTGTTTTACTTACGTTCGCTAAAAGTGCGAAAAAGGAACTCGAATGACAAACGAAACATTACAGCTAGTAAGGGATTTCACCCCCCTTTCGGGTCACATTATATTCCTCTCTGGAAAACATAAGAAGAGCGCGAAGGCCGATTGAAGCAAATCATAAGTACAATTTTCTTTTCGGCGATCAGCGTTCTATCTTTTAGAACAGAGGTATATGCTCGTATATTTCTGGCTGTCCCTGATTTAAATTTGCCTATCAGTCAGATAACTACAGATGGCGTTGACCACATGCTAAATTATTCAGGGTCTTCACTGATTATAATACTTTCTTCATAATTTTTAATGATTTCTTGTTTAATTTTAAATTAATTTATCTTACGCAATTTCTTAAGAACCATGCTTGGTACTTTCAGAATTACCAGGAAAATTTATTGCCATAATTTCTTTAAAAAAAGCGATTGTAAAGTAAAACACAGGCAATTTCATTTTGTTCCGAACAAAACAAATTGAGAATGTGCATTGAAGTAAGCTGCAATAATCTGGGGAGCACACGGAGGATGAATAAGTCAACAGCTGTGCGAACATCGAGCACTCTGAGGTTATCGTTAATAAACTTCTGTTGCAGAACAACGTCCTTTATCTTGTTAACTGAAAAAAACACTGAATATATATTATGTACAGTATATTGTTTACATTATCATTTATGTGACAGTCATTGTTTGCGGTATTGTATTGTAGTCATTGCGGATTTTATTTCTCTCAAAAACACTGAAAGGTCTTGATAAAATTGACGAATTTCCACATTTAAGCGAATCTTAAATACGTGAAATACCCAGTATCTTATCGGTCATTGTTTTAGGGCGCATTCCAAATACACGCTATTTAAGAAAGTCACCGGACATTACTTCAAAAGCAAATGTTAAGATTCGTTGTACAACTGCAAACCGTATAAAAACAAGCCTTCAGCTAGCCGCGATCACATCGCACTGTGAGGTTGAGTGAAAATGTCGCGGAGTGATAGAACTGACTTTGAGAAAGGAAATAATGTCGGGTGTTATATTAGTGGGTTATCCATAAGAGAAACCGAGAGGCGTTTAAGCATATGCAAGTCAACTGTTTTGGATGTACTGAATATGTGGAAGACACATGGCGTGCCTGAAGCAGCAAAGCGTACCAACAGACCAAAGAAAATCAGTTATAGAGGACGTCGAAGCCTCAGGAGAGTCGTTACAGCTAATAAAAGGAGTACTGCACAAGACCTGAGTGTATAGATGAGTAAAAATGCTGGAACCTCGGTGTGTACACATACCATTCGCAGATAACTGCCTTCCATGGGTTATCCTGGTCGTGCGGCTACTCATATGCCTTTCATCTCCGCTCAGAATGCTACTCGTCGTTTATCATGGTGTAAAGAACATTTATTGTGAATCGTAGATCATTGAAAACTAATCCTATGGACTAATGAATCCAGATACATGATCCATCGGTCTGATGACCCTGTGTGTGTATGGCGGCAGCCGGGGAACGCTATTTACCACAGTGTACTGTTTCTATGGTCAATTTGGGAACAGCCAGTGTACTCGTGTGGGGGTGTTTTTCGTGGTATGGTAACGGCCCATTGGATACCGTGGACGAACCTGTTAGCCAGCACCTTTTTCTCGATATTCTAAACTATTATGCCCTACCAACTCTGTGGCAATACTATAGAACCGAGCCTTGATGGTACCAGCATGATTATGCACAGAGTCATAAAGCAAGGACTGTTACGGCGTGGTTTGACGATAATTCCATATCGTGTTTGGACTGACTAGCACATAGCCATGGTCAAAATCCCATAATGCAGCTATGGGATGAATTAGAGTGCCACATAAAAAGTTTGGAACCAAGGCCTACTACTAAGCAACAGTTAGCGGCAGCATTATGTATCGAATGGAAACGGATACCTATCGCTGTATTCCAAAACCTTGCCGAAAACATGTCTGGAAGGGTCAGTGCATGCATGAAGGACAAAGGTGGACCGACACCGTACTAATGTATGTCAATAAATACTATTTTTGTGTTTCTTTTCTAGGTGTCCGGTGACTTTTGTCAATATAGTGTATATGCGAGACTTAATAATGAAAGAGTTGGACTCTGAATGGGGTTTCTGAAGAAGTGATTTCGTATTCCATATTATTTGACAAGATGATTTGCACTAGCATTCCATCGTTACATTTCTTTCATTGTTCCAGATGCGGGTTCCAGCTAATTGTAAATACAAGAAACTACACATACACATTCACTAAAAATTCTCAGATATTCTATCATCCCTCCTAGATATGAGGGTAGTTCCCGTAAAGTTTCAATAGTTACCATAAATCTGCAAATGTTTAGGTAAATTCCCTACGTTAATATTGCTTTACGCTTGTGCCCACTTTAATCAGAAGAAGAAAACAACAGAGTATCTATTTTGTTTAATATCACTCGAATTTCTTTGGCTCCAACATTTGAAACAACTAAAATGGAAGTAGTAAAAGCTCTGAGAGAAAAATAGAATTAAGCAAAAGGAATACAGTGTAAGCATTACTTTGCCAAAAGGCTTGTGGGTGAATTTGTCTCGTATTTTGGATTTTCTTCAATTGGGGGATATTTGCACCTGAGGCACTCATTCAATAAGCAAGTTTTGGGTGAAATTAAATATAACATTCTGTATCCACATTAATCTTAAGAAACTTTTTCCTTCGGGACCAATTCATTCTAGAAGAACAAATCACCAAACTGCCTCAATTTCGAACGATTCTTTAATGAAAAAAATTATCTTTGCCAAAGATCGGTATCCTTCAAAACATTGCACTTCAATAGAATAAATCTGTCACACCGGGCGTGGTTGGAAAGAGTAGCTTTGTTAGAAGTGTAAAAACTGCAATATATTTTAAGAACGTTATGAAAGCAACTTAACAAAAAATTAAGAAAATTATTTTCGTAAGGTTTAAGCATTAGCTCTCACTCCTGCCGGCTTCTTTATAAGACTAAGATAGATCTGTGAGCTGGAGTTCAGCAGAAGTAGTTGCCATTTAATGTCGAACTAAACATCTACTCACTTTTTTTCATTTAGATAAGCCACTGTACGTACGATATTAATACAGCCAATTCTGACAGAAATACATTCCCTTTATCAGCATTCATTTGTCCATTTCTTACTTACCTAGTCATGTACATAAGGAGTTAAGTAAAACCCTGAGAAACAGAGTTTCCATTTGTACTAATTTCTGACCGACTAAATGTCCGATGATCATTGCGAACGGTTCTGTTGTACGGAAGTTAGAGATAATACACTGCCGGACAATTGCTAAGGACGGGTGACAATAGCAACGATAGCAACCATAAAATGGAAAGCAGGAAAATGTGGAAATTAGCATAAAAGCGGGATACAGTAAGACGTGTGTTGCAATTTTCAGTATGTCTTCCCGACATCACCTAGACGATTTTACGAGTGGCCGTATTATTGGCAAGATTGAAGAAGGGCGAAAAATAACAGATGTTGCCAGGGAGTTCGACGTCAGCCACAGTGTTGTTTCAAGGCTTTGGAAATCATTTCAAACAAGTAAAGAGTGTAGCAAACGTCACGGGGGAGGTCGTGTTCGCAGTATGACACCTGCAGAAGATCGGTACATAGTGCTATCAACGAAAAGACACAGGCGCAGCACAGCTAGTGAGGTAGAAAACCCGTTTATGGCTGCTACTGGCAAGCGGATCTCCCGAAAAACTGTCGCCAGACGTTTGCATAAAGGAGGACTAGACGCCCGCCGTCCTGTTATGTGCATCCCATTGTTCAGACGTCACTGTACCGCCCGTTTGCAATGGTGCCATCAACATCGCAATTGGACTGATAACGACTGGTCTGCTGTCCTCTTCTCAGATGAGAGTAGATACAGTCTATCGTCTGATTGTCGACGACAACTGATCTGGCGTGATAGTGGAACTGCATATTGTCCAGCAAACATACAGGAAAGGGACCGATATCCGACATGCAGTGTCATGGTATGGGCTGGCATCATGATCAATGGCCGTACGTCCCTCTATGTGCTTCCAACTGGGACTATGACTGGCCAACGATACATTAATGATGTTCTGCTACCTCATGTTCGCATGTTCCGTGGTAATGTCGGTGATAGATTCATTTTCATGGACGACAACGCACCATGTCATCGAACAGTCGCTGTCCAGGAGTGTCTTGAGAGCGAGGATATTCAACGCCTCGTATGGCCAGCACGTTCTCCAGATCTGAATCCAATTGAAAATGTGTGAGATGCTTTGGGGAGGAGTCTTGCTGGTCGCCAATGCCCTAAAATAAACAAGGACACCCTCATCCGTGCACTGTGAGAGGAATGAGATAAATTACCCCAACAGCTGCTTGATAATGTTGTGCAAAACATGACACGACGTGTGGAATCTTGCATCGCCCTCCATGGTGGCCATATTCCGTATTGACATCTTACGCCGGAACGCCTGCGGACGGTAATTGCATTTTTTTTACGTTTACGTATTCTGCACGAAATGGCGTGTTTGTCCCTTGAACACGTTCCAAAGCCTTCTGGATTTCAGAGCACAATAAATTGGCTTTCTTGTAATGTCCTGGCATTCTGACATTATTTTATTTCACTTGGCATCCAACCACACTTACTTTTTTATGCGCTATATAGCCGTTTATGATCCGTCCTTAGCAATTGTCCAGCAGTGTATTTGTCCTGCAGCAGTTCTAGTGTAGCAAAGAAAACGTGTCTTGCTTGAAGGTTACCTTCGTCCAGAGGTGTATGTTAATCAAAATTTCGCTGTTAACGATACATCCTGGATAATAAAAATGATTAAGCGCAACTTGTGTGCAGGTAATTTATTCCACATTAAATGTTTTTGTACACAATTCCGTGTTTATGGTAATAATACATTATTGTGCTATCTGATGTAAAAATGTTGGTTGTTTTTTATGATGTTTTCTTTTTTCTTTGCGTTCAGCTAATGATCATTCCTATCATTCACGGGGCACATAATCACGCATTTCTATTTGAAGCAACTAAGTTTATCAACAAACAAAACCATTAAACATAGAGCTTGATATTCTCATAGCTTTCCATATATATCTCAATTCTTTCAAATTTTACACCTTGACTAACATTTCGTAACAATTAAGCGCGTGGAAGTAACTTACAAGAAGCATCTATATAATGCATGATCCTCAACACCATTAATCATGTAACAGTGATCTGAATATTTAGATGTTATTCGACATGATTACGCTAGGGCAAATACAGCGTAACTACAATAGGCAAAGAAATAAAATCAACTGTGATTAAATGTTGCGGTCTGTGAAAGCTCAGGGTCTAAAACCATTTGACTGATTGAAAGAAAAAAATCATGAGAAGTATGATGCTTCGCAGAAGACATTTCTTTTTCTTTTTCACATACAGCATTTAAATATTTCGCAAGGAAAACATTATAAGCATACAGTTATGCAAGAGGTTATACCATCCAACTCGCGCGAATATACCATTTGCACGCATGCAGAACTCAGGAATACATTATGCATTTTTATAAGGTAGTTCTGCTTTGAAGAGGAGCAAGAATTTGTGTAGTAGATCGTCGTTTTTTCTAATTGTTGAATGTGATCCGTTGAGAAAAGGCAACACAAATTCTTTATGCTTAAGTTTCATGATCGGCTCCTTCTTAGGAGAAAACTGAAGATCTTGGGCTACTCATTCGAAACACTTTGAAGTACATCCAAATCAAGGATAATAAAAAGTTCCGCCTGGATTTTTACTACTTATGTACATAAAACAATTTTTCAACAACACATTTATATTTCATTATTTGTCACACAGGCAAAGTTTAGTTATTGAACGGAACATATTTAATTTACCTTTCACTTTTATACCAAGAAATTTATTATATACATGAAACTTTTCATTGATCTGAAACTTTATTGGAAGATGCCAAAATTTCTCGCCTTTTGTTAGGCAATACAATTCAGGAAAAGTAATGTCGTATATCATCATCATCATCATCATCATTGTCAACCATTATCAATCCACTGCTGGACGAAGGTCTCCCCAAGTTTCCTCCACAACGGTCTGTCTTGTGCCAGTCTCCTCCATGTCACTCCCGCATACTTTCGAATTTCATTAACCCATCTTCCATGTGGTCTTCTTCTGGGTCTTTTCCTGTCCCTTGGAATCCAATCTAAAATTTCAGCTGTCCATCGATGGTCTGTTCTTCTGGCAGTATGTCCAGCCCATTGCCATTTCAGGGATTTAACTCTGATCATGATGTCTTCCACTCTTGTCATTTTTCGGATCCACGAGTTCCTCTTCTTATCTCTCCTGGTTACACCAAGCATGCACCTCTCCATGCTTCTTTGGGTTGTCTGCAGCCTTTGTATGTCTCTTTTAGCTAAGGTCCACGTCTCTGCACCATACGTAAGCACTGGAAGGATGCATTGATCAAAGACTTTTCTTTTAAGACATAATGGCATATTGCTCTTGAAAATTATGCTGTTTCTTCCAAAAGCTCTCCAGGCAAGTTTTGTACGCCGATTAATTTCTTCACCAATGTGACCCTCACTTGATATCTGCTGTCCAAGATAAACGTACGTGTCTGTTATCCCCAGCTTTTCTCCATCAATCAATAAATCTTCATTTCTTGTAAAAGCATTGAACATCACTTTTGTCTTCTGAAAGTTCATTTTTAATCCCACTTCTTTACTCTTGTCAGCAAGTTCCTGGATCATACTCTGCAGCTCTGATGGGGTAGTTGCAAAAATGACTACGTCATCAGCAAAACGTAGGTGGGTAAGATAATCTCCATTAATCTTTATCCCCTTGTTTTCCCAGCTCAGCGACTGAAAAACACCCTCCAATGTGGCATTAAAGAGCTTCGGAGATATGGTGTCACCTTGTCTCACTCCCTTTCCAATTTTTATGTGTGTTGTATTTTCAAACAGCCGAATCTTTGCACTTGCATTTTCATAGATGTTATTAATAATATTAATACATGCATCTTCAATACCGCAGGTTTTCAGAGCCATTGTAACTGCTGATGGTTTCACCGAATCAAAGGCTTTTTTATAATCGATAAAAGCCATGCACAATGGAATTTCATATTGCCTCGCTCTTTCAATTAGTTCTCTCAGCACGTGGATATGATCTATTGTGCTGTAGCCACTCCTGAATCCAGCTTGTTCTCTCGGTTGAGCCATGTCCAGTGTTACCTTCAAGCGGTGTGAAAGAACTTTAGTGAAGATTTTATAAACTACTGATAGGAGGCTGATAGGTCTGTAGTTTCCGAGATCCTCAATGTCACCTTTCTTATGTAGCAGGATCATTGTAGCGGTGTTCCAATCCTCAGGAATCTTTCCTTCATTAAGGCATCGAGTGAAAATTTGGGCGAGTACTGTTTCGATTTCTCCACTTGCTTCTTGTATGATGTCTACAGTAATTCCATCTTCTCCTGGAGCTTTTCCCCGCTTCATGTTCTTGATCGCATGTGCAACTTCTGCTTGAAGGACTGGAGTGACTCTGGTACTGGTATCTTTCATGATGTCTGGAGTGCATGTATCGTCCCTTTCATATAATTTGGAGTAGAAATCTTTCACTCTTGTCAAAATTTCGCCTCTATTTCTTGTTACAGAACCATCTACTTTTCTCAGTGCCATAATCTGTTTTCTTCCCTTACTGAGATGTCCCTTTGCTATCTTTAGGCTTTGGTTGTTTTCAATTGCTTTCCTCACTAGTTCACAGTTGAATTTTCTTACGTCTTCAGTGATACTTTTTCTTACTGTCTTGCATAGCTCTATATATTCCACTTTGGAAGTCACATCTTGTTTAGTTGTCCTCATCTCTCTTCTTTTTTGCATCAACATTTTCGTTTTTCCTGATAATTTATTTACATGCAACTTGTTCTTAGACCCAGCTAATTTTGTTGCTGTTTCCATAAGAGCTTTGGTTACTTTTCTGTTAACTTCAGAGATGTCCACTTCTTCCGATGTTAGGCCTTCTAAAGCAGAGAACCTGTTCTTCAGTTCCAACTTGAAGGTATTATGGTGTTTTTTAAGGTTGGTTATGTCAATAGATTTTGTTTGTCTTATGAGCTTGCCACGTTCAAGTTTAGTGTTGAGGTGCATCTTACATCTCACCAATCTATGGTCACTACCTGTGTTGAACTTGTTTAGCACACTGCAGTCTTCTATGACGAATTTTTTGTTACACATAATAAAATCAATTTCACTTGTTGTCCCATTTGGATGTCTCCATGTCCATTTCCTGTGTGGCTTTTTCTTGAAGAAGGAGTTCAAGATGAAAAACCCTTCTGCCTCTGCAAACTCAACGAGAGTATTTCCACGCTGGTTTCTGTTGCCGTGACCGAATTTACCTACTGAAGTTTCATTCTGCTGCCGCTGCCCTATTTTTGCATTGAAATCTCCCATAATTATTTTCAAGTGCTGCTTACCTTTATTATTTAGATGACAAATTTCCTCATAAAATTCTTCAATTTCTTCTTCAGGATGACTTGTGGTGGGTGCATAAGTTTGAATAATCTGAGCCTGGTATCTTTTCGAGAGTTGGATAACAAGTCGTGCAGCTCTGTCAGAGGAACTTTCAACTTCTACAACTTTATCCTTCAGTTTCTTGTTTATTATAAATCCAACACCACTAGTTCTGCCAGTATCTGTCCCACGATAGTAGAAGAGATGTCCACTTTTCAGTTCGATGAGATCTTCTCCTTTTCTCCTTACCTCACTTAGCCCCACGATGTCCCACTTGATCCTTTGTAGTTCCTCTTCCAATTCAAGAAGCCTTGAATCAGAAGATAGGGAGCGTCCATTGTATGTAGCCAAGGTCAGCATCAGATGGCAGCCTAGTCCGGTCCTCCGGGAATTCTTAGCACCCTCTGCCTTCATGTCGCACTGGCCGCTGCCTTGGCCAGGTACATTCCAGCTGCCGGAGACTGAGGGCCAAGATTTAAGTTGTGGAATCATTTTGGAGGGGTTTGGCCATAACTCACCACGCTGGCCAAGCGGGTTGGTGAGTGTGGGATAGAATTTCCTCTAATCCCGATGGTATAGTTATACCGCTATTGGCGGTCGTCAGAGCCCCTTTAGTGGGAACAGGACGCACCACGAGAAGGCGGGGTTGACATTTGTCAAGGAGAGGCTGTGATGTTACGCATCACCTGACCTTACATCCCAGCTCAATGAATTACACAAAAGGAAGATAAAATATTGCTTTTTAAAAAAAACATTCGCTTATGTCTCCCTTGATCTGCACAAAAATTCCCCGCTGCTTCTTTAGATAAGGTAGAGTTACATATTTTTAATGGCTTTTCAATGGGCACATTTCATATCCATTGGTCCAAAACTACATGGCAGTCAAAAGTCTCAGGACACCATTGTAGTTCAGAAAGGATAGGGAACATAAAATATATGAATACCTCAGGAAAGAATTGGTGTGAAGCCCAAACTTTTAGGTTATTTCCGGAACATGGTCGCCATATTGGTTGAAGGCCAAACTTTTCAAATGGTAAGTGTGTAATGTTGCACATCAAACAAGACCAGAATTTTCTCAGAAATTGAATGCCGATATTTCTCATAAAACGAAGTTCGTTTTTATTCCTCTGACGGTCCCAAATATATTTAGTTTTTATCCCACCGACGGTCACAAATATATTTGGTTCTTATGCCTGACGATAAGTAATCATATTACATCGGAATGATGAAACGCTCATTTGGAACCAGAAACAAAAGGGAAGAAAAGAAGGAATATCATCTACAGTGCCATCCAGAGAAATGTGTTCCAAGTCCACGGTACCTGTATAGGAACGTATAAAACATTTAGCGCCCTAGAATCAAATTATCACCAGCCGTGAAGCCGGCAACGACAGCTTATCCCTGGAGCTTCCAAAGATCTCGACACAGGGCATTTAACATTTTCCTACCTCAAACCCCTACATTCCAAATTAACACATCTCGTGACCTCATATTCAGAACATGCTGCGATGCGTATTTAATCATTTTATGTGTCTCGTGTTACCATACGTCTATGTAAATTATAATTGTTGTTTAGTAATGGAAACAGAAATGCTCAGTTTTTTTACAAGCCATACAAACGCTGGATTTCTCAGCTCTTCGTCACGAGTGAAATGTTTATCCTGTAACCGATTTGGCCCGCACTTTCACCAGTGTTGCCTGGTCCACCTGAGTGAGAGCCGTGGTAACGATAACGGTGTCCAATCAGACGAAGGTTCTTATGGCAGAACGGAAGGAACATCTCGTATCAAAATTTAGTGGAAAGCTTTTTCATCCGAGTAGAATCTGTGAATACATAAAAAGATTTACGAAATCATATTAATTTGCCTTCGTGTTACTCGAAGAAAATTAAGTTTCATAACCGTCATTTGAAACTTAATAGTCCATTACATACATTATAGTTCGTTATTGTCGTAATAGTCATAGTTTCATAATAGTCATAGTTTTATAATAGTCATAGTTTCATAATAGTCATGACAGTCCCGTAGTCATTTTTTATTTCTCTACTGCTAGAGCATATGCTTCTGGAAGTAGTCTTATCATACCTTGTAGCATTTCGTCAACTTCTTGCATCGATTTTATCCTAAACTTTTCCTGTAACATTGCTGTCGCACTGGTACATTTTCTAGCACTTGCACAGCTAAATAGCTCTTGTTGGTAAGAAATGTATTTTTTGTAAATTGCGACCGCAAAATTAGCACAGTATTTCTCCCTAGTTTGGTTGTGTTCATTTTTACTGAAATTTCGCTACATAGCACTGAATACCTTATCTTTAATTGTGATTATCGGTATGCTATACATCTGAGATGTAGTCTTTATCGACAACAGCTGAAAGTTTCACTTTAATACTTAAAAGTAATATTTCTTATACCACTAAAAGGAGAAGGAACGTTAGCTACTGTAATGAGCATGTTATTACATTTACGACTTTTAGCAAAAGCGGTGTAGAATTATCGGTAGTTATGACTATCGATAATTTTCGATAGTCAATAAATAATACTATCGATAGTGTGTCGGCAAATGTTCTCGGGAGGAAATTTGCTTTCCGGGATGAATCCCGTTTTCTTTTTGTTTGTTTAACGAACGTTTGTGAGCAACTCGATGGGCTGTCAGCATTCGCCCATCCCTGATTTAGGGCCACTGGTTTCAGGAAAGGGAGAAGCCACTGCTGCAGGACTAACACAACCACATCATCTATTCTCACGGGATTCGAATCCGGGCCCATCTCGGACGTTTGATTAGAAGCCAACGATGAGACAACTGCGCCACCGGACGGGAAGTCTATGTTTTGACGATATCCTCTCGAAGCCAAAGAGCAAAAGTCAGAAAAAAAATGTTTTGCCTAAAGAACGACTTAACTCTTGGCTCCTTTTTTTGATTTTCTGTCTGTACTGTATGATTTTTATGTTTCTGTTCACAAAAGGTAAATAAGAAAATTCTGCAGTTTTGTATGCAAACATAATTTTTTTTATGGCATTTAGCAAAATCTTAATAAAAATTCGTGAGAAATTCAATAAATGAAGTGTGAATTGGCTGTGTCTCAATTGTTTTCTGCTGTGATCACTTAAAACGACAGCAGCTGGATGCTGTAGTTTTAAATTATGCCTAAGATTTGACGTATTGCCCGATGTTTTGTAATTCTTCCCGCAAAGGCTACATTTGGCATAGGCCATATCCTTACCAAGAGAAAAATAAAGTAGCACAAAACATATTTTACGTTTACCCATTATTACTGATTACTTACTCCCAACAAATAACTTTTTCAGCACTTGACGCGCTTTTAAACTTCCAGAACAAATAACAAAAACAAAGCTTTTGATTTAGTCTTTTTCCGCAAAACGGTGCTACAGAGTGCAAAAACGACATACACTGACAGTTTACACTTTTGATTACAGTTAACTTTACTTTCGCAATGTCATATTGTTGATATCAGTATGGCTGGACTCAGTGTTTTCGACACAAGCAAAAATGAGGTGAAAATGAGCGTTTCAGTCATCAAAGCCATCGGTGGAAGCTGAATAGTTTACAGCATCTTGCTTTACACTTACAGCATTGTAAAACGTAAAACTATCGATAGTTACAAAAAATATCGACGCACTATCGATGTACAGATTTGGACAAAACTATCGATAATATCAATAGTTCCATCGATAGTATCTACACCTCCCTTAAACAGCCGTCTATCTTTAAACCCAGCACATGAATTGGGATTGCCTGTGAAAGTAATCGTGCATTGTTTGAGAACCGTACTTTTCGGAAAGTGAAAAAGGAAATCTAATGCCTGAAAATTATTTTGTTTTCAATTCCTTCTTAAGGAAGCCGTTTTTATGTGTCAGTAATAATCGTCAGCAGCTACAGAACATAAAGGAATACATAAAGAAAATGACAACATGTACACTGAAAGCGCAATTTATGATATACACGAACGAACAACACGGGTGTCCACCTTTTCCCCTTAGTACAAGCAAGCAACACGTCATAGAATGGATTCTATCGGTTTTGGGAGAACTTCCATTGAAACTTTGGTCCATGACTCCACGGTGTTTTTCACCAAGCACCTAAGGTGGCCAAAGATGGATTTAGAACTGTAGTGCTTCGCTCCTCTTCGTCCCACATCCATTCCTAGGTTCAAATCAAGATACAGAGAATTCCCTTACATTCGTCGTCTGCGAACTGAGAAAAATTCTCCATCGACTGATCTACAGAACGGTATCAAAAAGATTAACGCGGTGTTTTATTGCAAGAAGGCAGTCTGCAGTGGAAAAATGATAGATTTAAATGGGTGTTGTTCGTCGGCGAATATGTCAGTTACTTTTGGTGCGGTAATTGTTGTCCCAGTACATACAATGTTCCACAGTGTGCCCACGTAAACAAGAAATAAAACAGTTTCACGGTCTTTACATCTGTAAAATATCCCAGTTCGTAAGTTGGTGTCACTTAACTCTTGGGTCAAAAGCTAAGCACGCACTGCATTTGTAATTAATTAGCTTTTTTACTCCTCTGACCGAAAGTGGAACATTCTTTTTGGAATTTGGGCTTGATGTGCTATTAATTTCTGTTAACTGAACCGACGATTACATTAATAAATTTTCTCACGTTACTACAGTTTCAGATGACATATATTAGCGTAAGAGAAAGATAACTAGCATTCTAAAATTTTGCTGCGTAACGTTATATATTCCAAATGTATATTCATCACCATACTTCATATCACAAAGTTTGGGTAAGTAAATTGTGTTTTATTAGTCGGATTCATGAGTCGCAACTCATTTGCAGCAAATATTTTGATACGAAAGAATAGTTTTCTTAGAAGAATGCTTTTAGAAACCAATTAGTATTGAAACTTGTGCTGAAAAAGGAGTGGACCGTTTAAAATGCTTAAACACAAACTAAAAATGTTCTCAAAATTAACCATAGAAATATATATATATATATATATGACCGCCAATACAGGTATAACTATACCATCGGGATTAGAGGAAATGCTATCCCACACTCACCAACCCGCTTGGCCAGCGTCGTGAGTTATAGCCAAACCCCTCCAAAATGACTCCACAACTTAAATCTTGGCCCTCAGTCTCCGGCAGCTGGAATGTACCTGGCCAAGGCAGCGGCCAGTGTGACATGAAGGCAAAGGGTGCTAAAAATCCCCGGAGGACCGGACTAGGCTGCTATCTGATGCTGACCTTGGCTACGTATAATGGACACTCCCTATCTTCTGATTCAAGGCTTCTTGAATTGGAAGATGAACTACAAAGATTTAAGTGGGAAATCGTTGGGTTAAGTGAGGTAAGGAGAAAAGGAGAAGATTTCATTGAACTGAAAAGTGGACATCTCTTCTACTATCGTGGGACAGTACTGGCAGAACTAGTGGTGTTGGATTTATAATAAACAAGAAACTGAAGGATAAAGTTGTAGAAATTGAAAGTTCCTCTGACAGAGCTGCACGACTCGTTATCCAACTCTCAAGAAGATACAAGGCTCAGATTATTCAAAATTATGCACCCACCACAAGTCATCCTGAAGAAGAAATTCGTCATCTAAATTATAAAAGTAAGCAGCACTGGAAGGTAATTATGGGAGATTTCAATGCAAAAATAGGGCAACGGCAACAGAATGAAACTTCAGTAGGTAAATTTGGTCACGGCAACAGAAACCAGCGTGGAAATACTCTCGTTGAGTTTGCAGAAGCAGAAGGGTTTTTCATCTTGAACTCCTTTTTCAAGAAAAAGCTACACAGGAAATGGACATAGAGATATCCAAATGGGATGACAAGTGAAATTGATTTTATTATGTGTAACAAAAAATTCCTCATAGAAGACTGCAGTGTGCTAAACAAGTTCAACACAGGTAGTGACCATAGATTGTTGAGATGTAAGATGCACCTCAACACTAAACTCGAACGTGGCAAGCTCATAAGACAAACAAGATGTATTGACATAACCAAGCTTAAAAAGCACCATAATACCTTCAAGTTAGAACTGAAGAACAGATTCTCTGCTTTAGAAGGCCTAACATCGGAAGAATTGGATATTTCTGAAGTTAACAGAAAAGTAACCAAAGCTCTTATGGAAACAGCAACCAAATTAGCTGGGTGTAAGAACAAGTTGTATGTGAACAAATTATCAGTTAAAACCAAAATGTTGATGCAAAACAGAAGAGAGATGAGGACAACTAAAGAAGATGTGACTTCCAAAGTGGAATATATAGAGTTATGCAAGACAGTACGAAAAAGTATCACTAAAGACGGAAGGAAATTCAACTGTGAACTAGTGAGTAAAGCTATTGAAAACAACCAAAGCCTAAACACAGCAAAGGGACATCTCAGTAAGGGAAGAAAACAGATTATGGCACTGAGAAGGGAAGATGGTTCTGTAACAAGAAATAGAGGCGAAATTTTGACAAGAGTGAAAGATCTCTACTCCAAATTATATGAAAGGAATGAGACATGTACTCCAGACATCATGAAAGGTACCAGAGTTCTTCCAGTTTTCTCAGCAGAAGTTGCACATGCAATCAAGAACATGAAGCGGGGAAAAGCTGCACGAGAAGATGGAATTATTGTAGACATCATACAAGAAGCAAGTGGAGAAATCGAAACAGTACTCGCCCAAATTTTCACTCGATACCTTAATGAACGGAAGATTCATGAGGAATGGAACAACGCTACAATGATCATGCTACATAAAAAGGTGACATTGAGGATCTCAAGAACTACAGGCCCATCAGCCTCCTATCAGTGGTTTATAAAATCTTCACTAAAGTTCTTTCACACCGCTTGAAGGTACAACTGGACATGGCTCAACCGAGAGAACAAGCTGGATTCAGGAGTGGCTACAGCACAATAGATCATATCCACGTACTGAGAGAACTAATTGAAAGAGCGAGGGAATATGAACTTCCATTGTGCATGGCTTTTATCGATTATGAAAAAGCCTTTGATTCAGTGAAATCATCAGCAGTTGCAATGGCTCTGAAATCCTGCGGTATTGAAAATGCATACATTATTATCATTAATAACATCTATGAAAATGGAAGTGCAAAGATTCGGCTTTTTGAATATACAACACACATAAAAATTGGAAAAGAAGTGAGACAAGGTTACACCATATCTCCGAAGCTCTTTAATGCCGTATTGGAAAATGTCTTTCAATCACTGAACTGGGAAAACAAAGGGATAAAAATTAATGGAGGTTATCTAACCCAGCTTCGTTTTGCTGATGACGTAGTCATTTTTGCAACTACCCCATCAGAGCTGCAGAGTATGATCCAGGAACTTGCTGACAAGAGTAAAGAAGTGGGATTAAAACAGAACTTTCAGAAGACAAAAATGATGTTCAATGCTTTTACAAGAAATGAAGATTTATCGATTGATGGAGAAAAGCTGGAGATAACAGACACATACGTTTATCTTGGACAGCAGATATCAAGTGACTGTCACATTGATGAAAAATTTAATCGGCGTACAAAACTTGCTTGGAGAGCTTTTGGAAGAAACAGCAAAATTTTGAAGAGTAATATGCCATTATGTCTTGAAAGAAAAGTGTTTGATCAATGCATCCCTCCAATGCTTACGTATGGTGCAGAGACGTGGACTTTAACTAAAAGAGACATACAGAGGCTGCAGACAACTCAAAGCAGCATGGAGAGGTGCATGCTTGGTGTAACCTGGAGAGATAAGAAGAGGAACTCGTGGATCCGAAAAATGACGACACTGGAAGATATCATGAATAGAGTTAAATCCCCGAAATGGCAATGGGATGGACATACTGCCAGAAGGACAGATCATCGATGGACAGCCAAAATTTTAGATTGGATTAAAAGGGTCAGGAAAAGACCCAGAAGTAGACCACATGGGCGATGGGTGGATGAAATTCGAAAGTATGCGGGAGTGACATGGAGGAGACTGGCACAAGACAGACCGTTGTGGAGGAAACTTGGGCAGACCTTCGTCCAGCAGTTGATCGATAATGGTTGACGATGATGATGATGATATATACACTGCCGGACAATTGCTAAGGTTGGATGACAATAGCAACGATAGCAACAATAACATCGAAGGCAGGAAAATGTGGAAATTAGCATATGTGCGGGATACAGTAAGACGTGTTGTGCGTATACAAATTTTGGATTGCCGAACTTGTTCGTGACGTCATAGTGCTGATAAGAGATATAAAGGATTTGACGCATATTGACCGTTGTTGTTCAAACGCAAAGTTGAAAGGGAAAGAATCAATTGACGAACTTGCAATTTTCAGTATGTCTTCCCGACATCACCTAGATGATTTTACGCGTGGCCGTATTATTGGCAAGATTGAAGAAGGGCAAAAAATAACAGATGTTGCCAGGGAGTTCGACGTGCGCAACAGTGTTGTTTCAAGGCTTTGAAAATCATGTCAAACAAATGGAGAGTGTGTCAAACACGGGGAGGTCCCGGGGAGGTCGTGTTCGCAGTACGACACCTGCTGAAGATCGGTACATAATGCTATCAACAAAAAGACACCGCCGCAGCACAGCTAGTGAGGTAGCAAATCCGTTTATGGCTGCTACTGGCAAGCGGATCTCCCGAAAAACTGTTGCCAGACGTTTGCATAATGGAGGATTAGACGCCCGCCGTCCTGTTGTGTGCATCCATTGTCCAGACGTAACCATACCGCCCGTTTGCAATGGTGCCATCAGCATCGCAGTTGGACTGATAACGACTGGTCTGCTGTCCTCTTCTCAGATGAGAGTAGATACAGTCTATCGTCTGATTGTCGACGACAACCGATCTGGCGTGATAGTGGTACTGCATATTGTCCAGCAAACATACAGGAAAGGGACCGATATCCGACATGTAGTGTCATGGTATGGGCTGGCATCATGATCAATGGCTGTACGTCCCTCTATGTGCTTCCAACTGGGACTATGACTGGCCAACGATACATTAATGATGTTCTGCTAATTCATGTTCGCATGTTCCGTGGTAATGTCGGTGATAGATTCATTTTCATGGACGACAACGCACCATGTCATCGAACAGTTGCTGTCCAGGAGTGTCTTGCGAGCGAGGATATTCAACGCCTCGTATGGCCAGCACGTTCTCCAGATCTGAATCCTATTGAAACTGTGTGGGATGCTTTGGGGAGGAGTCTTGCTGGTCGCCAATGTCCTCCAATAAACAAGGACACCCTCATCCGTGCACTGACAGAGGAATGGGATAAATTACCCCAACAGCTGCTTGATAATGTTGTGCAAAGCATGACACGACGTGTGGAATCTTGCATCGCCCTCCATGGTGGCCATATCCCGTATTGATATCTTACGACGGAACGCCTGCGGACGGTAATTGCATTTCTTTCACGTTTACGTATTCTGCACAAAATGGCGTGTTTGTCCCTTGAACACGTTCCAAAGCCTTCTGGATTTCAGAGCACAATAAATTGTATTTCTTGTAATGTCCTGGCATTCTGACATTATTTTATTTCTTTTGGCATCCAACCACACTTACTTTTTTATGCGCTATATAGCCGTTTATGATCCGTCCTTAGCAATTGTCCAGCAGTGTATTTGTCCTGCAGCAGTTCTAGTGTAGCAAAGAAAACGTGTCCTGCTTGAAGGTTACCTTCGTCCAGAGGTGTATGTTAATCAAAAATTCGCTGTTAACGATACATCCTGCATAATAAAAATGATTAAGCGCAACTTGTGTGCAGGTTATTTATTCCACATTAAATGTTTTTGTACACAATTCCGTATTTATGTTAATAATACATTATTGTGCTATCTCTGATGTTAAAATGTTGGTTGTTTTTTATGATGTTTTCTTTTTTCTTTGCGTTCAACTAATGATCATACCTATCATTCACGGGGCACTTAATCACGCATTTCTATTTGAAGCGACTAAGTTTATTAACAAACAAAACCATTAAACATAGAGCTTGATATTCTTATAGCTTTCCATATATATCTCAATTCTTCGAAATTTTACACCTTGACATACATTTCGTAACCATTAAGCGCGTGGAAGTAACTTACAAGAAGCATCTATATAATGGATGATCCTCAACACCATTAATCATGTAACATTGATCTGAATATTTAGATGTTATTCGACATGATTACGCTAGGGCAAATACAGCGTAACTACAATAGGCAAAGAAATAAAATCAACTGTGATTAAACGTTGGGGTCTGTGAAAGCTCAGGGTCTAAAACCATTTGACTGAATGAAAGAAAAAATTCATGAGAAGTATGATGCTTCGCAGAAGACATTTCTTTTTCTTTTTCACATACAGCATTTGAATATTTAGCAAGGAAAACTTAATAAGCATACAGTTATGCAAGAGGTTATACCATCCAACTCGCGCTGATGTACCATTTGCACGCATGCAGAACTCAGGAATACATTAAGCATTTTTATAAGGTAGTTCTGCTTTGAATAGGAGCAAGAATTTGTGTAGTAGATCGTCGTTTTTTCTAATTGTTGAATGTGATCCGTTGAGAAAAGGCAACACAAATTCTTTATGCTTACGTTTCATGATCGGCTCCTTCTTAGGAGAAAAACTGAAGATCTTGGGCTACTTATTTGAAACACTTTGCAGTACATTCAAATCGAGAATAATAAAAAGATCCGCCTGGATTTTTACTACTTATGTACATAAAACAATTTTTCAACAACACATTTATATTTCATTATTTGTCACACAGGCTATGTTTAGTTATTGAACGGAACATATTTAATTTACCTTTCACTTTTATACCAAGAAAATTTATTATATTTATGAAACTTTTCATTGATCTGAAACTTTATTGGAAGATGCCAAAATTTTTCGCCTTTTGTTAGGCAATACAATTGAGGAAAAGTAATGTCGTACATAGCTCAATGAATTACACAAAAGGAAGATAAGATATTACTTTTTAAAAAAAACATTCGCTTATGTCTCCTTTGATTTGCACAAAATTTCCCCGCTGCTTCTTTGGATAAGGTAGAGTTACATATTTTTAATGGCTTTTCAAAGGGCACATTTCATATAAATTGGTCCAAAACTACATGGCAGTCAAAAGTCTCAGGACACTATTGTATTTCAGAAATGATAGGGAAAATAAAATATCTGAATACCTCAGGAAAGAATTGGTGAGAGGCTCAAACTTTTAGGTTACTTCCGGAACATGGTCTCCATATTGGATGAAGGTCAAACTTTTCAAATGGTAAGTGGGTAATGTTGCACATCAAACAAGAACAGAATTTTCTCAGAAATTGATTGCCGATATTTCTCATAAAACGAAGTTCGTTTTTATTCCACCGACAGTCCCAAATATATTTGGATTTTATTCCACCCACGGTCGCAAATATATTTGGTTTTTATGCCTGACGATAAGTAATCATATTACATCGGAATGATAAAACGCTCATTTGGAACCAGAAACAAAAGGGAAGAAAAGAAGAAAAATCATCTACAGTGCCATCCAGAGAAATGTGTTCCAAGTCCACGGTACCTGTATGGGAACGTATAAAACATTTAGCGCCATAGAATCAAATTATCACCAGCCGTGAAGCCGGCAACGACAGATTATCCGTGGAGCTTCCAAAGATCTCGATACAGTGCATTTAACGTTTCCTACCTCAAACCCCTACATTCCAAATTAACACATCTCGTGACCTCATATTCAGAACATGCTGCGATGCGTATTTAATCATTTTATGTGTCTCGGGTTACCATACGTCTATGTAAATTATAATTGTTGTTTAGTAATGGAAACAGAAATGCTCAGTTTTTTTACAAACCTTACAAACGCTGGATTTCACAGCTCTTCGTTACGAGTGAAATGTTTATCCTGTAATCCGATTTGGCCCACACTTTCACCAGTGTTGCCTGGTCCACCTGAGTGAGAGCCGTGGTAACGATAACGGTGTCCAATCAGACGAAGGTTCTTATGGCAGAACGGAAGGAACATCTCGTATCAAAATTTAGTGGAAAGCTTTCTCATCCGAGTAGAATCTGTGAATACAGAAAAAGGTTTACGAAATCATATTAATTGTCTTCGTGTTACTCGAAGACAATTAAGTTTCATAACCGTCATTTGAAACTTAATAGTCCATTATATACATTATAGTTCGTTTTAGTCGTAATAGTCATAGTTTCATAATAGTCATAGTTTTATAATAGTCATAGTTTCATAATAGTCATAGTTTCATAATAGTCATAGTTTTATAATAGTCATAGTTTCATAATAGTCATGACAGTCCCGTAGTCATTTTTTATTTCTCTACTGCTAGAGCATATGCTTCTGGAAGTAGTCTTATCATACCTTGTAGCATTTCGTCAACTTCTTGCATCGATTTTATCCTAAACTTTTCCTGTAACATTGCTGTCGCACTGGTACGTTTTCTAGCACTTGCACAGCTAAATAGCACTTGCTGGTAAGAAATGTATTTTTTTTTTGTAAATTGCGACCGCAAAATTAGCACAGTATTTCTCCCTAGTTTGGTTGTGTTCATTTTTACTGAAATTTCGCTACATAGCACTGAATACCTTATCTTTAATTGTGATTACCGGTATGCTATACATCTGAGATGTAGTCTTTATCGACAACAGCTGAAAGTTTCACTTTAATACTTAAAAGTAATATTTCTTATATCACCAAAAGGAGAAGGAACGTTAGCTACTGTAATGAGCTTGTTATTACATTTACGACTTTTAGCAAAAGCGATGTAGAACTATCGGTAGTATAAATAACACAATCGATAACTATCGATAGTGTGTCGGCAATGTTCTCGGGAGGAAATTTGTTTTCCGGGTTGAATAACGTTTTCTTTTTGTTTGTTTAACGAACACTGTGAGCAACTCGATGGGCTGTCAGCATTCGCCCATTCCTGATTTAGGGCCACTGGTTTTAGGAAAGGGAGAAGCCACTGCTGCAGGACAAACACAACCACATCATCTATTCTCACGGGATTTGAATCCGGGCCCATCTCAGGCGTTTGATTAGAAGCCAACGATGAGACAACTGCGCCACCGGACGGGAAGTCTATGTTTTGACGATATCCTTCCGAAGCGAATGAGCAAAAGTCAGGAAAAAATGTTTTGCCTAAAGAACGACCTAATTCTAGGCTCCTTATTTTTGATTTTCTGTCTGTACTGTATGATTTTTTATGTTTCTGTTCACAAAAGGTAAATAAGAAAATTCTGCAGTTTTGTATGCAAACATAATTTTTTTATGGCATTTAGCAAAATCTTAATAAAAATTCGTGAGAAATTCAATAAATGAAGTGTGAATTGGCTGTGTCTCAATTGTTTTCTGCTGCGATCACTTAAAACGACAGCAGCTGGATGCTGTCGTTTTAAATTATGCCTAAGATTTGACGTATTGCCCGACGTTTTGTAATTCTTCCCGCAAAGGCTACATTTGGCATAGGCCATATCCTTACCAAGAGAAAAATAAAGTAGCACAAAACATATTTTACGTTTACCCATTATTACTGCTTACTTACTCTCAACAAATAACTTTTTCAGCACTTGACGCACTTTTAAACTTCCAGAACAAATAACAAAAACAAAGCTTTCGATTTAGTCTTTTTCCGACAAAACGGTGCTACAGAGTGCAAAAACGACATACACTAACCGTTTACACTTTTGATTACAGTTAACTTTACTTTCGCAATGTCATATTGTTGATATCAGTATGGCTGGACTCAGTGTTTTCGACACAAGCAAAAATGAGGTGAAAATGAGCGTTTCAGTCATCAAAGCCATCGGTGGAAGCTGAATAGTTTACAGCATCTTGCTTTACACTTACAGCATTGTAAAACGTAAAACTATCGATAGTTACAAAAAATATCGACGCACTATCGATGTACAGATTTGGACAAAACTATCGATAATATCAATAGTTCCATCGATAGTATCTACACCTTCCTAAAACAGCCGTCTATCTTTAAACCCAGCACATGAATTGGGATTGCCTGTGTAAGTATTTGTGAATTGTTTGAGAACCGTCCTTTTCGGAAAGTGAAAAATAAATCTAGTGCCTGAAAATTATTTTGTTTTCAATTCCTTCTTAAGGAAGCGGTTTTTATGTTTCAGTAATAATCGTCCGCAGCTACAGAACATAAAGGAATACATGAAGAAAGTAACAACATGTACACTGAAAGCGCAATTTATGATAAACACGAACGAACAACACGGGGATCCCTCTTTTCCCCACAGTACAAGCAAGCAACATGTCATAGAATGGATTCTATCGGTTTTGGGAGAACTTCCATTAAAATTTTGGCCTATGACTCCACGGTGTTTTTCACCAAGCACCTTAGGTGGCCAAAGATGGATTTCGAACTGTAGTGCTTTGCTCCTCTTTGTCCCACATCCATTCCTAGGTTCAAATCAAGATACAGAGAATTCACTTACATTCGTCGCCTGCGAACTGAGAAAAATTCTCCATCGACTGATCTACCGAACGGTATAAAAAAGATTAACGCGGTGTTTTATTGAAAGAAGGCAGTCTGCTGTGGAAAAATGATAGATTTGAATGGGTGTTGTTCGTCGGCGAATATGTCAGTTAAATTTGGTGCGGTAATTGTTGTCCCAGTACATACAATGTTCCACATTGTGCCCACGTAAACAAGAAATAAAACAGCTTCACGGTCTCTACATCTGTAAATTATCCCAGTTCGTAAGTTGATGTCACTTAACTCTTGGGTCGAAAGCTAAGCACGCACTGCATTTGTAATTGATTAGCTGTTTTTTACTCCTGTGACCGAAAGTGGAACATTCTTTTGGAATTTGGGCTTGATGTGCTATTAATTTTTGTTCACTGAACCGACGATTACATTAATAAATTTTCTCACGTTACTACAGTTTCAGATGACATATATTACCGTAAGAGAAAGATAACTAGCATTCTAAAATTTTGCCGCGTAACGTTATATATTCCAAATGTATATTCATCACCATACTTCACATTACAAAGTTTGGGTAAGTAAATTGCGTTTTATTAGTCGGATTCCTGAGTCGCAACGCATTTGCAACAAAGAATTTGACACGAAAGAATAGGTTTCTTAGAGGAATGCTTTTAGAAACCAATTAGTACTGAAACTTGTGCTGAAAAAGGAGTGGACCGTTTAAATTACTTAAACACAAACTAAAAATGTTCTCAAAATTAACCATAGAAATATATATATATATGACCGCCAATACCGGTATAACTATACCATCGGGATTAGAGGAAATGCTATCCCACACTCACCAACCCGCTTGGCCAGCGTGGTGAGTTATAGCCAAACCCCTCCAAAATGACTCCACAACTTAAATCTTGGCCCTCAGTCTCCGGCAGCTGGAATGTACCTGGCCAAGGCAGCGGCCAGTGTGACATGAAGGCAGAGGGTGCTAAGAATCCCCGGAGGACCGGACTAGGCTGCCATCTGATGCTGACTTTGGCTACGTATAATGGGCACTCCCTATCTTCTGATTCAAGGCTTCTTGAATAGGAAGAAGAACTACAAAGAATTAAGTGGGATATCGTTGGGCTAAGTGAGATAAGGATAAAAGGAGAAGATTTCATTGAACTGAAAAGTGGACATCTCTTCTACTATCGTGGGACTGTACTGGCAGAACTAGTTGTGTTGGATTTATAATAAACAAGAAACTGAAGGATAAAGTTGAAGAAATTGAAAATTCCTCTGACAGAGCTGCACGACTCGTTATCCAACTCTCAAGAAGATACAAGGCTCAGATTATTCTAACTTATGCACCCACCACAAGTCATCCTGAAGAAGAAATTCGTCATCTAAATAATAAAAGTAAGCAGCACTGAAAGATAATTATGGGAGATTTCAATGCAAAAATAGGGCAACGGCAACAGAATGAAACTTCAGTAGGTAAATTTGGTCACGGATACAGAAACCAGCGTGGAAATACTCTCGTTGAGTTTGCAGAGGCAGAAGGGTTTTCCATCTTGAACTCCTTTTTCAAGAAAAAGCCACACAGGAAATGGACATGGAGATATCCAAATGGGATGACAAGTGAAATTGATTTTATTATGTGTAACAAAAAATTCCTCATAGAAGACTGCAGTGTGCTAAACAAGTTCAACACAGGTAGTGACCATAGATTGGTGAGATGTAAGATGCACCTCAACACTAAACTCGAACGTGGCAAGCTCATTAGACAAACAAGATGTATTGACATAACCAACCTTAAAAAGCACCATAATACCTTCAAGTTGGAGCTGAAGAACAGATTCTCTGCTTTAGAAGGCCTAACATCGGAAATAGTGGATATTTCTGAAGTTAACAGAAAAGTAACCAAAGCTCTTGTGGAAACAGCAACAAAATTAGCTGGGTCTAAGAACAATTTGCATGTTATCAAATTATCAGGAAAAACCAAAATGTTGATGCAAAACAGAAGAGAAATGAGGACAACTAAAGAAGATGTGACTTCCAAAGTGGAATATATAGAGTTATGCAAGACAGTACGAAAAAGTATCACTAAAGTCGTAAGGAAATTCAACTGTGAACTAGTGAGGAAAGCTATTGAAAACAACCAAAGCCTAAAGATAGCAAATGGACATCTCAGTAAGAGAAGAAAACAGATTATGGCACTGAGAAGAGAAGATGGTTCTGTAACAAGAAATAGAGGCGAAATTTTGACAAGAGTAAAAGATCTCTACTCCAAATTATATGAAAGGGATGACACATGTACTCCAGACATCATGCAAGGTACCAGTACCAGAGTTCTTCCAGTCCTCTCAGCAGAAGTTGCACATGCAATCAAGAACATGAAGCGGGGAAAAGCTGCACGAGAAGATGGAATTACTGTAGACATCATACAAGAAGCAAGTGGAGAAATCGAAACAGTACTCTCCCAAATTTTCACTCGATACCTTAATAAACGTAAGATTCATGGGGAATGGAACAACGCTACAATGATCCTGCTACATAAAAAAGGTGACATTGAGGATCTCAAGAACTACAGACCCATTAGCCTCCTATCAGTGGTTTATAAAATCTTCACTAAAGTTCTTTCACATCGCTTGAAGGTACAACTGGACATGGCTCAACTGAGAGAACAAGCTGGATTCAGGAGTGGCCACAGCACAATAGATCATATCCACGTACTGAGAGAACTAATTGAAAGAGCGAGGGAATATGAACTTCCATTGTGCATGGCTTTTATCGATTATGAAAAAGCCTTTGATTCGGTGAAATCATCAGCAGTTACAATGGCTCTGATATCCTACGGTATTGAAAATGCATACATTAATATCATTATTAACATCTATGAAAATGCAAGTGTAAAGATTCGGCTTTTTGAATATACAACACACATAAAAATTGGAAAGGGAGTGAGACAAGGTTACACCATATCTCCGAAGCTCTTTAATGCCGTATTGGAAAATGTCTTTCAATCACTGAACTGGGAAAACAAAGGGATAAAAATTAATGGAGGTTATCTAACCCAGCTTCGTTTTGCTGATGACGTAGTCATTTTCGCTACTACCCCATTTGAGCTGCAGAGTATGATCCAGGAACTTGCTGACAAGAGTAAAGAAGTGGGATTAAAAATGAACTTTCAGAAGACAAAAATGATGTTCAATGCTTTTACAAGAAATGAAGATTTATCGATTGATGGAGAAAAGCTGGAGATAACAGACACATACGTTTATCTTGGACAGCAGATATCAAGTGACTGTCACATTGATGAAAAATTTAATCGGCGTACAAAACTTGCTTGGAGAGCTTTTGGAAGAAACAGCAAAATTTTGAAGAGTAATATGCCATTATGTCTTGAAAGAAAAGTGTTTGATCAATGCATCCCTCCAATGCTTACGTATGGTGCAGAGACGTGGACTTTAACTAAAAGAGACATACAGAGGCTGCAGACAACTCAAGGAGCATGGAGAGGTGCATGCTTGGTGTAACCAGGAGAGATAAGAAGAGGAAATCGTGGATCCGAAAAATGACGAGACTGGAAGATATCATGACCAGAGTTAAATCCCCGAAATGGCAATGGGATGGACATACTGCCAGAAGGACAGAACATCGATGGACATCCAAAATTTTAGATTGGATTAAAAGGGTCAGGAAAAGACCCAGAAGTAGACCACATGGGCGATGGGTGGATGAAATTCGAAAGTATGCGGGAGTGACATGGAGGAGACTGGCACAAGACAGACCGTTGTGGAGGAAACTTGGGGAGACCTTCGTCCAGCAGTTGATCGATAATGGTTGACGATGATGATGATGATATATACACTGCCGGACAATTGCTAAGGTTGGATGACAATAGCAACGATAGCAACCATAACATGGAAGGCAGGAAAATGTGGAAATTAGCATATGTGCGGGATACAGTAAGACGTGTTGTGCGTATACAAATTTTGGATTGCCGAACTTGTTCGTGACGTCATAGTGCTGATAAGAGATATAAAGGATTTAACGCGTATTGACCGTTGTTGTTCAAACGCAAAGTTGAAAGGAAAAGAATAAATTGACGAACTTGCAATTTTCAGTATATCTTCACGACATCCCCTAGATGATTTTACGCGTGGCCGTATTATTGGCAAGATTCAAGAAGGGCAAAAAATAACAGATGTTGCCAGGGAGTTCGGCGTCCGCCACAGTGTTGTTTCAAGGCTTTGGAAATCATTTCAAACAAATGGAGAGTGTAGCAAACGTCACGGGGAGGTCGTGTTCGCAGTACGACACCTGCAGAAGATCGGTACATAATGCTATTAACAAAAAGACACCGGCGCAGCACAGCTAGTGAGGTAGCAAATCCGTTTATGGCTGCTACTGGCATGCGGGTCTCCCGAAAAACTGTCGCCAGACGTTTGCATGAAGGAGGACTATACGCCCGCCGTCCTGTTGTGTGCATCCCATTGTTCAGACGTCACCGTGCCGCCCGTTTGCAATGGTGCCATCAACATCGCAGTTGGACTGATAACGACTGGTCTGCTGTCCTCTTCTCAGATGAGAGTAGATACAGTCTATCGTCTGATTGTCGACGACAACTGATCTGGCGTGATAGTGGTACTGCATATTGTCCAGCAAACATACAGGAAAGGGACCGATATCCGACATGCAGTGTCATGGTATGGGCTGGCATCATGATCAATGGCCGTACGTCCCTCTATGTGCTTCCAACTGGGACTATGACTGGCGAACGATACATTAATGATGTTCTGCTACATCATGTTCGCATGTTCCGTTTTAATGTCGGTGATAGATTCATTTTCATGGACGACAACGCACCATGTCATCGAACAGTCGCTGTCCAGGAGTGTCTTGAGAGCGAGGATATTCAACGACTCGTATGGCCAGCACGTTCTCCAGATCTGAATCCCATTGAAAATGTGTGGGATGCTTTGGGGAGGACTCTTGCTGGTCGCCAATGCCCTCCAATAAACAAGGACACCATCATCCGTGCACTGTGAGAGGAATGAGATAAATTACCCCAACAGCTGCTTGATAATGTTGTGCAAAGCATGACACGACGTGTGGAATCTTGCATCGCCCTCCATGGTGGCCATATCCCGTATTGACATCTTACGCTGGAACGACTGCTGAGGGTAATTGCATTTTTTTCACGTTTACGTATTCTGCACAAAATGGCCTGTTTGTCCCTTGAACACGTTCCAAAGCCTTCTGGATTTCAGAGCACAATAAATTGTCTTTCTTGTAATGTCCTGGCATTTCGACATTATTTTATTTCACTTGGCATCCAACCACACTTACTTTTTTATGCGCTATATAGCCGTTTATGATCCGTCCTTAGCAATTGTCCAGCAGTGTATTTATATATTCTTAGCAAAGTTCCAGTTTCATTTTGAAACACCAAATGCGCCAAAAATATTCACAGCTGAACATATTCTAAGAAAGTGGTTCCCAACCTTATTGCATTCTCTGACCTGCAAAACGTTGGGGAAGTTTTCGCGAACCAGCGATGACAGAACAAAACCTTTTCGCTATTTTCGAGTATTTAATCGCATAATATCTTGTATTATAGTGATCACTCATACAATCCATATTTTATGTACCAGATTATTCCACGTCATCTCATTACAGCTAATACAACTCAATCTGACAATATTCATTAATGATCAATAAGGGCATTTCATGATCAATATACCACAATACTTCCCTTAACGTTAACGTGATTTTCTGAGGTCAGTGCAACGTATGTTGTAGTTGCTTTGCGATAATCTTCTGAAGCGATGGTTGCAGCGTAGATTCTCAAAAGCGCAGTGCGTTGTGCTGTCCATTCGGTTGCTGTACTTTGTTTTGATTGACGAAATGGCTGGAAAAGGTTTCTCATAGAAATACGTGTTCGAAAAAGTTACTAGCACTTTCAGGGCTTTTCTTTTTTATTGGAGGTCTAACGACCAACGTGAGCAACTCAATGGGCTATACGCAGTCGCCAGTCCCTAGGTTTGGGTCACTGGTTCCACGGATAGGAGTGAGCCAGTACCGTAAGACAAACACAACATCCACGCCTCACCGGGATTCGAAACTGGCCTCCTTCCGACGAATAGTCAGAGGCCATCGCTTAGACCACTGCGCTAACGGGGAGGCTTCAGGGCTTTGACTCTAAGATTTGGATATCCTTTCTCCTTATTGAGCTTACATACAAGCCGAAATATTGGTTGAAGTTTTGCCTATTTAAAGTACGCTTGGAATACGCGTGCGACATTATGATGTTGAAAACCCAACAATTTAGCAGTGGCGAGTATTAAAGAAACCGACTTCATCGCAGCGTTTATATGTAAGAGAAGTTACTGACTTCTCCAATGAAAACTCTTCGATGACTATTTACAAACGCTTAGATATATAGTTTGAAGGAATCCCTAGTTTCAGCGTTACTACAATATATACACTGGGGTGCAGAAATTCAGGAAGAAGAAGATAAATTAGCATAAGAGCGGAACCAGCAGGCAGAACGGACCGAAAGACCACTCAGGATATAGGATAGGGTCCGGTACAGTAGGGCATGCGCATATATGCAGCAGGATATAAGAGGGGGAGTGTCAGAAGGGTATAAAGCACACGGTTGGTGTACGCTCAGCAATTCGGTGAAAGCTCTTGAACGGTGTACATCGGTTTTAACGACGTCGAGTTGCTGCCACTGTGTGATATGGCAACAGGCAATCCAGTAGACGACATTTGGATGACTTTACCCCAGGTCGCGTCATTGGGAAGTTGGAAGAAGGTCGAAGTGTGACCGAGGATTTCGGGATCTCTCACAGCATCGTTTCACGAGCTTGGAGAGCATTTCAAACGACAGGAACAGCTGTCTGAGAGTTTGGCAGTGGTCGTCCACCAGCAACAACGGCGGCGGACGACAGGTATATTGTCCAACAGGCGAGAAGCGACAGACGGCAGACAGCGGGTGAAATCGCAAGGCACATGCAACATGCAACTGGATGTCCTTTATTGCGTTTGAATTCGGCTATCAAGCCGTTGTTTGAAAGCCGAATTCAAACGCGATAACAATACCTTTATGGCTACACCTGTCACAATATTGATCGCCACATTCGGTCGACAGTTGTTGCCTCCCGATTAGGTTCCGGCGCATTGCGAAGGAGTGACACAGCAGCTGGTAATTCTTATGATGAAGCATCTACAAAAGACGTTCGTGTGATAGTATTTGAGATAACATTGAGCACGTTTTCTCACTTCTGTCACGTGCTTTCCTAATTGAAATCACTCAGATGAAGTATCTCGACGCCATTGTCAGGAATACCAAATTCAGCTACACCAATCCAGTTTGCTGTGTAATATGAATTTCACCTCTCACGTGATGGTTTCGCTAGTATACTCATTTACATAGCCCATCTGTTAACACATGCCCATCAATTTGCAGGGTTCTGAAACACATAATTCCCGTTGGGACACTTTTAGTGACATGCAGTTTACATCTGTTATGATAAACAAGACTCCTAATTTTTTTTAATTACATGATTTAAACCACGAATAATAGACTGTGGAATTCCAACTTCTAATGATAGAAACATTTGATGAAGGGAAATAAAAAATAAGATGTTCTTAAGTAATTGTGAATCCAGTACGCCCATCAAAAATATGTAAGAAACATAAATTAAATTTAGTTAAAAAACGTTTCTATATAACATAATGTCTCTATCCGTTGCACTTGAAAGAATTCATGAAATATATCTAGATACACGCAGGTATACATAGGGGTTTTTTTTTCGATTACAGGCATGTTGCTGAAATTGATAGAATTATTCTGTAAAATCTATACATTTCTGCCAATTATTGCTACACCATAGCACCCCATATTTGTATAAAATTTTATTCAACACTTGGAAGTCTCAATTGCTTCCCAAAACAGCTGAGCTAATATTTTGAGCGTCTTGAAATTATTTAGCATTTATTAGTTCACAAATTTAAAATATATTTATCCTCGGATACATCTAATTGGAATGTTAAATTTTAGAATATTGGATTCCTATAAATTTCAGTATTTTAATCATAAAAACAAATTAAATTAGTTTTCATTTCTGTTGTACTTCAAATGGCATATAGTTTCTTATTATTTAAACATTCGCCTTTACTTAGGCTTCGTTTATTCTACAAGTATTTGTAGCACACTTGGTTCGCTCAAAATAAAATTTAAAGAAGAAAACCTACATTAAAATTTACTATTTTATCCATGTTTTTTTGTTTGGAAATTGGGTTACATGTTATTAAATATTGATAGATTTTCAGGTAATAAACTGAAAAAATTATTCAACTAAACTATTAAACCTCTAACTAAATTACATAATGAGATGAAGTTACATAAAACACGTTGAAAGTAATAGGGCTTTCTCTCTCTGTCTCTCTCTCTCTCTGTCTCTTAAATGTGTCTAAAAGGTCAACTGCGGAAAGTTTAATTGTTCAGGAACTATAACATCAAGAAGAAGGAAAAAATACTTCAGTGGAACATAATGTCATGTGTTTTCTTTTGGGAATAAAATGTCAAAATATGTTTCCTTAGTAATCAATGAAATAATGTTCATGGAACCCATCAGCATCATCTAATTGTTGTGTTTTATAAATGCTTGAATTACGTTCGTACGGAATAGTACTTCTGCTTGTTTCTTAACAGTCAAAAATGCGTGCTGGGATATGTGTTTCCAAAAACGGCTGGAGACAATTATCTTAATAAAAGGATATCCAGCGTCTTTTCTCACAGATAAGCTATTGATATATATTCCGAACAAAAGAAGTTGCTTGTTAAGTATGAAAGGATATCTGGATAAAAAATCCCGCAAGACAGCTGAATCCAATCAATTAATACTGACCCTAGCAAAATGTCTTTAAATATAACGGAAGTAACATTTTACTGCAATTTCCTTGTAGTACTTCCTTTTCAGATTGAATTATTTTACTGCATTTACACTCAAACATTCAGACTCACTAAACGTAAATTGTTTTCAATCGACAACAGTTATCGGAGTGTCCCAAACTGAAACGTTCTAATTTATGTATGTAAGTTGGGCAAAATAATTGTTTGAAAAACATCTTACTGAGAAATGTTTCGAAACCGGTGCATTATAGGAACTGTTGAAAAGAGGTATCTTACATAAAATTTAATAAAGAATGACCTCGTAAACTGTCCAAAGACATAGGAAAACAATTGATTTTACCATCTCCATGGTACGATGTTTTGTCAGTTAAGAATTAAATGTGGTAAAATACTGACACACTTTATAACAACCGACGGATGATAAAGTGCATCGAGTTTGCAGAAAGTGACCACTTGAATGTATTTCTTCATACACAAATGCAAAAAAAATTCCGTAAGAGAATTTATAGTATTACAGCTCAGAGCTGGTGATGTGATCATTGCGGGATGCATTTAAGGAAAACAGAAATTTTTGATGACATCGGGACTGTTGAAGAATTGTTCTTCACAAATGCATGTAACAATTACAGGATTTTTGGAGACCAACAGAATATTCATCGCCTTGGTGTTATTTGGCTTTGATAATATTTGGAGTGTGTCTGAATCAAAATAGTAATGTTGATTACAGCTGTGAAAATTAAAATGCCGTCCCGGTGGCGAAGTGATCTAAGCGATGGCTTCTGATCATTCGTCGGAAAAGGGTCCGGGTTCGGATCGCGGTGAGACATGTATGCTGTATTTGTTTTACCGCACTGGCTCTCTCCCTTCCTTATAACCAGTGGCCCTAAATTAGAAACGGGCTTCAGCTCATAGCACATTGAGTTGCTCACGGTGGTCGTTAGAACTCCAATCTAAAAGAAAAAAATATAAAATGACATGAAGGAAAATTTCCCAAAAAACCTCCACACGGAATACATCCCTAATAAGCAGCCATAATAACTGAAGGATTGGAGATGCGTTCACTAATGTCAGAATGAGAAACTTTGTGATTATATATACAACAAGGTGACACTTTTACTACGGAAACATGCTTTGTGAAAGAGATGAAAAAAAGAAGCATTTCAAAATCCATTTTGTTCCATGCTACTTTATTTCCTGGCCTTTTAAAATATCCGGTGCATGATTTTTCGCTATAGCTTTCTCACATTTGATACTATTTTCCTTCATCTGTAATTCTATGTAATTAACTGCTTTATATATATGTTAATTAAAGTATGAAGGAACAACATTCGCACAACTAATTTATAATTTAGCCATCTGTGTATTTTTCAAAAGACTACTTGGCGCATATCCACACTAAAATCAAAGAGACATGACCTATACACCATAAGACCAATAACGCAATTTGTGGATGGGGATTTATATCAATTTGCTGCCATTTGAGAATCTGACGAAATTTCGCCTTGGAACATGCAGAAAAACATATGCTTGGGATTTTAACTCTGCATTTAGAGAATTTTAACTCTGAATCTTGTCATTTTAGCTATTTTGCAATGCAAATTCCTGCTCATAATAATTGTTTTGGGACTGATTTTTCTAGCTGCAACTACGAAATATTACATTTCATTTGTGCGACTGATAATATATTCCACTTTTTTGGGACTGATTTTTCTAGCTGTAACTAGGAAATATTATATTCCACTTATGTTCCGAAGTCATTTCCAATGCATGTTTACATACTTAACGCTTCCGAATCGGCGCTCTCTGTTTCAAATGCTACAAATTCCATCTATTTTACAAATATACCTATTTCGAATATAATGGGTTGAAAACATGAATATCAGGCGTATTGTATCCGGAGCGGAAACTTTCCTTGCAAACACAAGCAATAATTCAGTAGGTCTGTCAGTTTAATGTTGATAAAAAAATTTAATATATGTCAAACACCTTCAAAATTCCTTCTGAACCAAGTGATGACATACTTCGAAATGAGCCTTCCAATAGGCCATTAAAATGAAAACATTTTAATATAGCTTCTTTAGTCATCAGATACGTCGGTTTATTTTTCAGTAGATTGAGTGCAAGCTGGTGCTTGACTAGAATCTGTTCATTAGCATAACGTTCAATACTGGATCCAAAAATGTAGCAGTCATTGCAAGGGCAACGCTGGATGGTGAAAAACTCAAAAATTTAGAAATTCCGTTTATCTAACAGTCTTTTATGTCTCCCATAAGATCAAACTGCAAAAGGATCCGTTACGGAGCACAAGACTTTTAAATATAAAGATTTTCAGTTATTTCTTGAAACAACGATTTTGGTGTAATTTGTGAAGCTCAGAGACGAGAGTGTACAGCATTTATATATGAACTCACAGAACTTAGCCAATACACCGCTTCCGTTTAAAATTCCGAGATGTTTTTGACGGGGTGAATCTAAATAAGCGAAACACATGCATTATTTCCCAGTTTGCATGATATTAATAGAACTGTAACTTTATCAATTATGCCATGTTCCTAAGTATCTCCATGAAAACAGCAGAGGAATCAGTTACAGTTAATATAAGTAAACATATTTCAAGCTAAGTTTGTGAATGGAAGATGGTGGTGTTGCACAATATACGTAATTTTCCGGTATGATGTAGAATAGTAGACAGACGCCAGGATATCTCGTTGCACGAAATGTCGATTAATTAATTTTTGACTTTATTGATTTCACAGTAGAAATATTGCCTCACAGATGCACAATTGCCGAAATCTCATTCTAATACGAATTCAAAGTAATGAACAAACATATCTTTTACCTTTGGGTAATAGTAGTGATAATTCTGGTGCGATGTTGAGTTAGGTTCTGCAGGAATGTTCATAGCATATTTGGCACTCTTGTTATTTCTTCTATGGATGCCCTACTCATGATGTCTTTTTGTATCCACACTATCATTTTTTATTTAAAATATAACGAAGAGCCAAGAGACTTGACCACGAGCGCAATATGATCCTGGTGATTCACGTGCCGCCGAGACAATTCTTAAGAAGTGAGCCGAATACCTAAGATGCTTTTAAGGTGTCTTATGGTATCTGGTATTAATACGCTACAAGCAGTTCCTTAAACTTTTGTAAGTAACTTTGTCATGCCGCCCCAGAACGGATTGGCTCTTCCAATACAAACTGCACATGCTCGATTCCATTTATGTCGGGAGATTAGGGAAGTCCTCATATTATACGGATCATCTTGATCAATCCTGTCAAAGTATAATCTTGTTTTTTTTGGTTTCCCATTGAAATGTTATATATACAAAGATTAAATTTCTGCTTGGAAATATATTTTGGACTTCAATGATCGTACTTTGGATTCTGTTTCAAGATCTTAGCAATTTCATAAAATGCACAGAATAACTGTTCCTCCTAGCCGCCCTCTCTGCATCACAGGCTGTTTCCTGGATCGATTTGAATCACTACCTGTCAGTCGTCGGACAACGCTAAAATAATGGCTTTCATCTCATTTGAAGCTAAAATCACAAAACATAGCATCCTGTGGGTTTGAGAGTAAACTGCGGAGAGCGATATGTTATTTCGCCTGCTGTGATATCAATTCGACACATGGAGGAGAAACTACGGTTCTGAAAGGAAACGACCAATGGCGAATTGAGAAGATAACACTTCAGTTGCTAATTTCTTATCACCAAAATCAGTGTTCTCTGTCACAGCTTTGACAAGGTCGTTGAAACCAGTTGATTAGCGTTTGATGTCAATATTTCGTCTTCGAGACTGTTGTCCCCTTCCTTAAATATTACGATCTATTTTCTTTCAGTGCAGCTGTTCAAACATTCCTAGCTTCAACTGGTAAATTTCTGTCGCGTTTATGCCTTTATGCAATAATGACTTAGGAGAATCTAACAGCATGCTTATCGTCCTCCGTCATGTGTTTACCTTATTAGGCATTTTGAAAGCCGTGCCGAATGATTCATGCCTCGACAGTGGTCAAATATTTGTGAAATCAATCAACCCTGGGATGCGTTTTGCACATGAATGGTGGTACAACATTATGTGTAGTTCAAAATTGGAAGACATTTTTATTCACTTTGGTAATATATATATATATATATATATCTAGGGAACAATTCAACCATAGAATTGTGTTCTTGTTTCACAAAATATAAGTGAACACAAGAAACATAAGCGGATTATGAATTTTTATTTCATGGATCTGAGGTCGAGGACATTACGAATTGAATGGAAATTCACATTTTCTACAGTCAAACCAAAATACTCGGGCAAAAAAAGAGAAGAAAAGAAAATAGTGTGAAACCTCTGACTTTTATCTAGCCGACGAATGGATGTCAAAATGTTCTTTTCGTCCTGAGAAGTGATGTTTTGCGCAGTAGCGTCGATTATTTCGGGAATGTTCCTTATTTTTGTGCAAAGGATCTTCCCGGGTTTGACCATATTTAAATTCATTGATCAGAGACACTGAAACTGCGAGTGTCTCGATCTTCTGAACTCCTAATTGAAAGCATCAAGCCTAAGTAAACGCGCAAAAAAGTACGACAGCAACCAACTAAAACAACTTTTATTAAAAGTTCATTTTAATGTATTAATATGTATTGATAAAAAACTGAAACCGAACATTTGAAAATTCCCGATCACTATAATGTGTTCTAAGAACATATAAATCACAGTCGCAGCTTAAAATCGTCGTATTGAAAATATCCAAAGTCTAAAATCCAGGATATAAGGGTTATAATATCTAATTATGCAGAGACTGCCATTAATATGACGTTTTGTTCAAATATGCTAATCCTACAGTATAAGTAATTTCCCTGAAAATGTGTGTTGCTAAAACGCATCTGATGATGGGCACTGAAGCGGGTCCCAAAGATTTTATGCTTTTAACTTCGTGATGTTTTAATGATTTTAGAAATAAATAATCTTTTAAAATGGTTATCGAGTTTGAACTTAAATTGTATTATTGCATCGTTCTTTGGGATCGTGCAAAAGACGGTAATAATTTGGCTTCTAAAAGTTACTTATGCAGACTTACTTGCGACTTCTTCATGAGCACATCCCATATACCTTGTATTGTGAAGAATTCAGGCGCCTTTTGAGAAAAGAAAGCTTTATGTGTTATATTTTCATTGTGTTAGTGACTTTACCCAACGTTCTGCATACTAAAAATCACCCAGACATAATCAAAGAGCTGATCCGTTCCAAAGAGTTTCCGAGGCATAGTAGTGTATATGTTGGGCAGAAGTTGCTGACACATCCAGTGGTTGAAATATTTACGCAAACATACGTACCGGGTAGATATCACTATTCTTGAGTCTCTAGAAAAGCGAGAAATGGAGATATCCAGACGAACTTTGTAAGCATCTTAACGAGGGTGTTTGGAAATGATTTAGCTGAAATATTATTTCCCCTTTGTTCCGCAAGAGAAACATTGGCGTTGCAAAGAAGAACAGTCGAGTGCTTAAACATCTGGTTTAAGCATAAAATTCTCCCTATGTGAATTTTTTTTAAAGCTTCACATTCCCGATGTGAAACATTGTTGTTTTTCCATTATTTTGTCGTTATTTTTCAGAATATTTGCGTATGAGAAATTTTACACATAAAAATGTCTGATAATCACTTTGGAAATATAATGTACGTCGATTTTCATACTGACATATTTTGCAAAGTGTGTCAATATGTGTATGTTTTACAAATACATATTATTAGGCTTTATGTTTCCATTTTTTTGAGGCGAATGGGTGATCGACAGCATAAGCGATTCTATGGGCTACGAGCAGTCGCCGGCACCATATTTTTGAGCCACTATTCATAGTGAAGGGAAAGAGCCAGTGCCGTAAGTTAAAGCTAAAATCCATGCGTCCTCAATGTTCAAACGAATGTCCATCTCTGTCGAACGGACAGAAGTCAGTTGTTAGACCGCTGTGCCGCTGCGATAGCTGTTGTGCATTAGCAGAACAGACAATTTTATTTTCTGTCTTCATGATATTTTGTATCATTCGTTCCGTACTAATGTGTCGCCAGAATTTCAATAGAGGTACCCTTCGCTTATAATCAGACATCAGTAAAATGAATCTTGGACAGATATTAAGATTTTTTTATGTGCTAAATAATTTGTTATTCTACCGTTGCTGGTGAAATATTCAATATAGCTGACTCGTGCAGTTCACAGTGGGGTAACTACGAGGGGGTGCTCCCCCCGCAAGATTTACTTCAGCACCGTACAGTAATTTTCCCAGGATTACAAACACGAAGGAGGATGCATTTTTCGTGGTGTGCGTGCGTGTGTGTGCGTGTGTTGTGGTTGGGGAAACGGGTTAGGAAGGTAGGGAGAGTGTCTGCAAAAGTAATGGTGGTACCTAGAGCCCTGTAGTTTTAACCTTTGAAGTAATAAATTTGACAATACGCGAAATTGCTTTGTCCACAAATAAAAGTAATCACTAGAAGGAATCACCCACTTACGCGTGGCTTATCTGCTGTTGCTGTGAATAAATATTGACGCCTGTCGTGTACCTAATCCTACGTAACTGAATGTTTTCCCACATTCTCCACCGGGAATCCTACTGTAGCCTTGCGCTTTTCCTTAGCAGCTCAGGAGAGAGCGATCGTGTTATTTACAATCTATTGCAGAATAATCGTATCATACCCCGAACTGAAAGAGCGGAACACTTTCGATCTGTAGGACATTCAGTGTTTTAAAAGTGAAACTGGGCATTTATTTAAGCAAAGATAAATGTATATTATAGAAAAATTTGAATCTTTGGGTTTTATATTGTGCTCATTCGAATTTTTTCATAAAACTATATCTGCCAGCTGCAGTACGCCCCATCGTTATCTGCACCCTGCCGCAACTGCGGGGCCAGCAGGTGTGGTACTTACGCCACTGGTAGTTCACATGCAACTTAAGAATTAACGCATTGTGAGATCTGCCTCGTGATATATGTATTTGAAGCGTCAAGGCTGCTGACAATAAGGAAGTGGTCATTTTGTCAGTGGCTTCAATCCGTAGGTAATTTGCTACAGTGAACGTGATGATGGGCTAGAGACAAAAATTTGTCATTTTCTTATATTAGTTTAAAGTTTGTCTCCCTACAGCGAAGGCAGCTCGCAATAGCAATACAGCATTTCGGAAGCCATGTCCTTTAACCCAAGAAGCAACGTTGATTTGGTAAATATATGTCAGGAGGTATGAGCATTGATACTGAACCACATGGTAGACCGAAATCTGCAAATTATAATGGTAATTTAGCAGCATTTATTCAATCTGATGTGGATCAAACTATCCGAGAGTTGGGAAGAAACTCAGAGAGCACTACGGACTCGTTTCCGACACTTATGGTCACGAGCAAGCGGAAAATATAGATCAAAAGATTGATCATGAATTGACAGAAGAATAAAAAATGCTATGAATTGACGTCTGATCTTCTGTCCTTTTAAAGTAAGAAACAAAGGACGTTTGGCGGCTGCTTCAAAATGTAGATGAGAAATTGATTTGTATTACCATCGCCGAAGTTCTGTGCAACGGTTCGAGATAAGGTAACGTTAGGAAAATCCTTTGAAGCCGGTATTTTGCTCAAAAAGACGATTGCGAACGTTTGTTCGCAATCGTCTTTTGAATGTTATCCAGTTAGTCCGATCCACTGCTGGTTCTTACAACAGGGTCAAACCATTACGGTGGACATATATTGTCAATTACAGGATATTGTTCGTGGAAAATTGTACACTAAACATCAAGCATTTGTCAGTCGCCATAGACCCATAATTTTCCATGATAACCAAAATCGGTCCGTTCCGCAACAGACGATAAAGATGCTGCTCCGAATGAGGCACGAAATGTTACCTCACTCGCCTTATTCACTCGATGTACCACCTGCGATATTCTCCTATGATATATATATTTTTTCAATTACCTAGGCACTTTTCAGCACAGTAAATCATTTCCCTATCACATATCAGTTGAAAAAATATTCTTTGAATTTGTAGTGTCCAGAAAATTAACATTTTTTCACGACTGCTTTGGAAAAGTGCGTTGCTGCTGCATGTGATAATTTCGAATATTAAAGTTCCTTATTTTGGGGTTTTTTTCCATCAGTATCCCGACACGACATTCGTAGAAACCTAATTGAAGTAATATGTGTACTAATTACCGGGATAATTATGTATTGCTAATAATCAGTACCCCGCATCACATTCCTCATAGCAAAGGATATATCAAGCTTAAGATTTTTTCAAGTCAAACAATTAGGGAAAAAGATGTGGTACAACACGTTACGCTGTTTTTATTGAAAGTTTAACGACCATCGCGAGCAGCTCAATGGGCTATAAAGTCGTAGCCTGTCCCTAATTTAGGGACATTGGTTCGAGGGAATGGAGAGTGCGAGTGCCATAAGACAAACACAAGATCCGTGCCTCACTGTGCGATTCGAACCCTGATCTTTTTTAGACGAATGGTCGTGAGCCAGCGCTTAGACCACTGCCCCATAAGGGCGGCCATTACGAAATATTAAAATTTCAGCCAGAAAACTCGTTGTTATTTAAAGTAAAATACAGAAAAAAATATCTTTAGTACGTCCTTGGAGAGAAAAGTACATGTTGAAATTATCACTAAGGGCTTCACTTTTTGCACTCCATATTTTTGTAACGATTATTTCTTTTCGTAAAATTATTTTACAGCTGAAAGACAAAGATATGAGAGCGATGACTCTTACATATTTTTTTCTTTTGAAAGAAGAACTACGTCGCTAACTGGTTTCAAATAAATTTTAAGGAATGCCAAGAGTATTTTGTTCCATATTTTCCGTCTAAACAACTGACTGAGAATTCATTTTTTAATCCGATAATATCAGTATCGATGATTGATCACTTTGGGGGATAGCTTGCTTTTCATAAATTGCACACCTTTCTTAAAAAATGGGATAATATGGAAGTACATAATTAAATACACAATGTGTTGAAAAGAAAGCGTCAGTAAACTCATACGTTTCTCGTTTGTGATCACCTGGAAACCGGTTTGAAGGCACAGAAGATATTTTACATGGGTTACATTATACAAAGAAGCTTCACTGTTGTCTTCCGTAATCAAAATAACTACTGTGATTAGAAATAAAATCAATATATCGGATAAAGTTAGCATTTATTTAATTTTAAATGATTTTCCATTAAACAAATCTTTTACAAAAATGTTTTCGCTCAGGAGTTTCTCACGAAGAAATTTTGTAAATGATTCGCATCTTTACTTATTTAGTAGCAGTATTTTTTTTTTAGAAATCGATATATATGAAATATACAAAATAAAACATTTTTACTCGGTTTTCAAAAGTAAAAAAAACTGTTCAAACGTTTGGAAAAGCAATAAGTGTTTAAGTTAAGTGTGATATTTTGGCTCAGCAATTTGGTTTGGCGTTATGGGCATTTAGCAGTAAAGCAAAAACTTTGATAGGCTGTGCAAAGTTTACGTATTACGTATGCAACATAAATATCGGCCCCTAACCGCAAGCGATCCTAGAATGTAGGCAAATGCAAATAGCTGTGTACGATAATGGCTTATTGCAGCGTCATCCAACAGCTTTCCAGGCAACCGCAACCGCTCACAGCTTTATTGACGGATGGGACAAAATTGACGGTGAAAGCAACGTCGTTCGATCGTTCGAAATGCTACATTTGAGGCACTGCCTCCTGTTCGTATTTAAGCTGAAAAAACGTATCGCAGAAGCCCAGCAAATGGTTTGTGCTGCTTTGGGAGAGGACGCTGTGTCCAACAGTATGTGTAAGAAGTGGTTCCAGTGGTTTAAGCAAGAAAAGTTTGAACACCGTGATGCAGAACGTCTGGGACAGCCTCAGAAAGTTAACAATGAGGAACTGGAACAACTATTGGACGCGAATCCCTGCCGCACACAGTCAGAACTCTCCCAGGTACTCGGAGTAACACGGCAAACCATTGCAAAGCGCCTGCACATGCTTCAACGGATTCAAAAGGAAGGCCGTTGTGTGCTCCACCAACTTACAGCTGCGAACAAATCTAGGCGCTACGATGTTGCTGAGTCCTTTCTCCCCAGATTGAAGAAGAAGGATTTCCTCCACAAGATTTTAACCTATGATGAGAAGTGAATCCTCTACCATAATCCTAAGCGGCGAAAATCGCGGGTTTATCGAGGTCAGCTTACCACCAGTACCGCCAAACCGAATATCCATGATAGGAAGTTGTTGCTGTGCATATGATGGGATCAGTGCGGTTTCGAACACTATGAGTTGTTTAAACCTGGTAAAACGGTCAATACAGAGCGTTATTGCCAGCAACTCAATCGTGTGAGTGACGCAATGGAGGCGAAAAGGCCATACACCGGCAAGGGCAGAAGGTTTGTCCGGAAGTCCTTTAAAGATGTTGTACTGAACATTTTAGGTAACCGGACGGCAGAATATTATAAAGAACTTGTTACTGAGCTACCAGAAAACTATAAAGCCATGAGATGCAATATGTCCCTTAAAATGTTATTCGTTCACTCGCATCTGGACTTTTCCGCACAGAACTTAGGAGCTGTAAGCGATGACCACGAATAAAGTTTTCATCAGGACATATGTACATAGAAAACCGCTGTAAAGGAAAATAGAGCTCTAAATGCTAGCTGATTACTATTGACTCTGAAAAGGGATGTAGTACAACCAAAGTACAGAAGAAAATCTAAAAAGTACTTTTCAAGGTAAGTGTAGTTAATTGCTTGTAGCGAAATACACATGCCAAAATGAACGCTTATTGTACACTGAAACAACATGTTACGCGAGAACTATGCCAGATAGCACAATTTAGTAAGCATATTTGTAATCAGCAGGACAAATACTGTATGATTCTGCATATGCAGTCTTTGTAATAAACAAAAAGTATATTTTTGTTGTTCAGTGTAATTTAAAGAAAGGGTTATTGTTATTTAAATGTAATTTCGTTTTGCAAATAGAAACTTGTCAAACCTACAAGGAATTCCGAAAGGTTAAGTTTTCTGTTTAACACAGAAATCATCAGCACTTTATCAGGTATGTGTGCTTATGTTATCCACACAACAAGCATGACCTGTGTTAAAGAACATTCCAAGAATTCGAAGTCGCGGACAGCAGTTCACTTCTAACTCAAAATCAGATATATTTCTCACTTGCCTAATAAATGGCAAAATTCATAATGTTATTCTATGCGCCGAGAGACAAGTTCAGACTTTAATCTCTTTTATATAAATTAATTTTCTGAAAGTAGAAGTGAAAGTTTCTAATATTCCAGTTTTTAATACGTTTCTATGAATTTAGAAAACCCAGTGTTTATGTATCTCCGCATTATTGCATATTATGAAATCAAGAAATGTATTTAAAGCAAAAAATGTTCTATGTGGTAGCTCAGTGAATAACTACTTAGTGATATTGCGAAATACAAGAAAAGGAAGTATTTTCTACTTTTGATATGTTTGATTCCGATCCATTGTTTTTTCCTTCTAAAATGTATGACATTAAAATTACTTTACCTCAATTAAAGGAAAAGAAAATATCCCTCGGTGAGGAGCCGTCAGTTTTTGCATTTAGTATATTAATCTGGAGTTAAACTTCCTTATCAAGATTAACATTAATTTTCTTTCCTGACACAAAGTAAGTTTTATTATTACTTCTGTTCCTCTTCTGTTTTGAAGAAAGACCAAAAATAACGTTATAAATACTAGAAGTATTCGAGTGTCGTCTGAATCTGTTAAATCCCGGAATTTTAGCATTAGCCGCATCAATTTCTTCATAAGTTATGCCTTTCCTTAGTATAGAGCGGGGAGTGCTTTTTGGGTGAATATAATCATATTCGTGTTTCTGGGCGTATTTAGATAACCAACGTATCACTCACTACCTTTTCTATCATTCAATATTTGAAATGAAAAATCTAAAATACCGTCTATGCACGTAACATAACTTAAAATAATACAAAATGCACACGATACTTAAAATCTTTACTAAAATCCTAAAAATATATAAGTATAGCTAAAAGTAAAAAGTAAGATCTTTCGAGAGCACTATGCTCTCATCATCAGACAAAATGTGATGTTGTGTCCTGGTATATATACACAGCAACAGCCGCAAGGTGACGTAAAACGTCACTGACGTAAACTGAAAGCTGATCCAAACAGGAGCATGCTCCACATGTCCAGCAATGCACTTCCCCACAAAGTCTCAAAGGAAGTTGGGAGTTAAGTAACAGAAAATGATGTATAGGGAAACTCACCATTAGTGAGGTAACGACACTGTTGGTTTGTTTGGTAATAGACACCTCCATGGCTGTGGAACTTCGCATGGGTACGTGTAATTACAACACCTAGCTCTATGAACGAAGATAAAGAGGCTTTTGGCTAAAAGCAATGAGGGTGTATCCTGACGGTTAGACAGGACACGAGCCTGATCCCAGAGTGGGTGGTGTGTACCACCGAGGGTTAGTCTGGTCAATGACGTGTTCTGGGCCCGCATTCGCACTCCATATTTGTGTTCAGACAAACGTGTCTGAAGAGACTACTTGGTGGAACCTATGTAGAGTTCTGAAGGCGTGTCAGCGTCCTCACATTGCATGGGAATCAAATAAGCAATGAACACCATAGCTTGCGTGCTGTGCCACTTGAACTCTGTCTTTCTTGATTAGCGAAATGATGTTCGAAGTCTTGACCCCAATACTCAAGTCATGATGTTCGCAGATGTTCTTCAAAACCGCCAGAGATTTAGAATGAAAATCAATTGAACCAACACATCTCAATTTGGGACGTGTTCTCAAAAGAATTGCAGTTGATCGATCCATTAGGTTTCTAAGTAACTTATCCACAATAGTGACCTCATATCCATGCCTACAGACAATGTCCTTGATTTTGGGAATCTCCCTACTATGTAATTAAGTACTTGAAGAATGCGTTATGGCAAGTTTGACCAAAAATCTGATGGCAGAAAGTTTGCAGTCCATGGGACGATGGATTGAAAAGTTGTGATTGACGTGTTCATCGTAGGTTTTCTGTACACTGAATATTGGAGATTATGATCTAGTGGGATACTAACCAGGAAAAGGTCAAGGAATGGCATCGAATAGTCAACCTCTGTCTCCAACGTAAAATATATTGAGGGATATTGTTTAACATATATGAAGTAGGGATGTAAGGTCAGGTGATGCGTAACATCACAGCCTCTCCTTGACAAATGTCAACCCCGCCTTCTCGTGGTGCATCCTGTTCCCACTGAAGGGGCTCTGACGACCGCCAATAGCGGTATAACTATACCATCGGGATTAGAGGAAATTCTATCCCACACTCACCAACCCGCTTGGCCAGCGTGGTGAGTTATGGCCAAACCCCTCCAAAATGATTCCACAACTTAAATCTTGGCCCTCAGTCTCCGGCAGCTGGAATGTACCTGGCCAAGGCAGCGGCCAGTGCGACATGAAGGCAGAGGGTGCTAAGAATCCCCGGAGGACCGGACTAGGCTGCCATCTGATGCTGACCTTGGCTACGTACAATGGACGCTCCCTATCTTCTGATTCAAGGCTTCTTGAATTGGAAGAGGAACTACAAAGGATCAAGTGGGACATCGTGGGGCTAAGTGAGGTAAGGAGAAAAGGAGAAGATCTCATCGAACTGAAAAGTGGACATCTGTTCTACTATCGTGGGACAGATACTGGCAGAACTAGTGGTGTTGGATTTATAATAAACAAGAAACTGAAGGATAAAGTTGTAGAAGTTGAAAGTTCCTCTGACAGAGTTGCACGACTTGTTATCCAACTCTCGAAAAGATACCAGGCTCAGATTATTCAAACTTATGCACCCACCACAAGTCATCCTGAAGAAGAAATTGAAGAATTTTATGAGGAAATTTGTCATCTAAATAATAAAGGTAAGCAGCATTTGAAAATAATTATGGGAGATTTCAATGCAAAAATAGGGCAACGGCAACAGAATGAAACTTCAGTAGGTAAATTCGGTCACGGCAACAGAAACCAGCGTGGAAATACTCTCGTAGAGTTTGCAGAGGCAGAAGGGTTTTACATCTTGAACTCCTTCTTCAAGAAAAAGCCACACAGGAAATGGACTTGGAGACATCCAAATGGGACGACAAGTGAAATTGATTTTATTATGTGTAACAAAAAATTCGTCATAGAAGACTGCAGTGTGCTAAACAAGTTCAACACAGGTAGTGACCATAGATTGGTGAGATGTAAGATGCACCTCAACACTAAACTTGAACGTGGGAAGCTCATAAGACAAACAAAATCTATTGACATAACCAACCTTAAAAAACACCATAATACCTTCAAGTTGGAACTGAAGAACAGGTTCTCTGCTTTAGAAGGCCTAACATCAGAAGAAGTGGACATCTCTGAAGTTAACAGAAAAGTAACCAAAGCTCTTATGTAAACAGCAACAAAATTAGCTGGGTCTAAGAACAAGTTGCATGTAAATAAATTATCAGGAAAAACGAAAATGTTGATGCAAAAAAGAAGAGAGATGAGGACAACTAAAGAAGATGTGACTTCCAAAGTGGAATATATAGAGCTATGCAAGACAGTAAGAAAAAGTATCACTGAAGACGTAAGAAAATTCAACTGTGAACTAGTGAGGAAAGCAATTGAAAACAACCAAAGCCTAAAGATAGCAAAGGGACATCTCAGTAAGGGAAGAAAACAGATTATGGCACTGAGAAAAGAAGATGGTTCTGTAACAAGAAATAGAGGCGAAATTTTGACAAGAGTGAAAGATTTCTACTCCAAATTATATGAAAGGGATGATACATGCACTCCAGACATCATGAAAGATACCAGTACCAGAGTTCCTCCAGTCCTTCCAGCAGAAGTTGCACATGCAATCAAGAACATGAAGCGGGGAAAAGCTCCAGGAGAAGATGGAATTACTGTAGACATCATACAAGAAGCAAGTGGAGAAATCGAAACAGTACTCGCCCAAATTTTCACTCGATGCCTTAATGAAGGAAAGATTCCTGAGGATTGGAACACCGCTACAATGATCCTGCTACATAAGAAAGGTGACATTGAGGATCTCGGAAACTACAGACCTATCAGCCTCCTATCAGTAGTTTATAAAATCTTCACTAAAGTTCTTTCACACCGCTTGAAGGTAACACTGGACATGGCTCAACCGAGAGAACAAGCTGGATTCAGGAGTGGCTACAGCACAATAGATCATATCCACGTGCTGAGAGAACTAATTGAAAGAGCGAGGGAATATGAACTTCCATTGTGCATGGCTTTTATCGATTATGAAAAAGCCTTTGATTCGGTGAAACCATCAGCAGTTACAATGGCTCTGAAAACCTGCGGTATTGAAGATGCATACATTAATATTATTAATAACATATATGAAAATGCAAGTGCAAAGATTAGGCTGTTTGAAAATACAACACACGTAAAAATTGGAAAGGGAGTGAGACAAGGGGACACCATATCTCCGAAGCTCTTTAATGCCACATTGGAGGGTGTTTTTCAGTTGCTGAGCTGGGAAAACAAGGGGATAAAGATTAATGGAGATTATCTAACCCACCTTCGTTTTGCTGATGACGTAGTCATTTTTGCAACAACCCCATCAGAGCTGCAGAGTATGATCCAGGAACTTGCTGATAAAAGTAAAGAAGTGGGATTAAAAATGAACTTTCAGAAGACAAAAGTGATGTTCAATGCTTTTACAAAAAATGAAGATTTATCGATTGATGGAGAAAAGCTGGAGATAACAGACACGTACGTTTATCTTGGACAGCAGATATCAAGTGAGGGTCACATTGATGAAGAAATTAATCGGCGTACAAAACTTGGATGGAGAGCTTTTGGAAGAAACAGCATAATTTTCAAGAGCAATATGCCATTATGTCTTAAAAGAAAAGTGTTTGATCAATGCATCCTTCGAGTGCTTACGTATGGTGCAGAGACGTGGACCTTAACTAAAAGAGACATACAAAGGCTGCAGACAACTCAAAGAAGCATGGAGAGGTGCATACTTGGTGTAACCAGGAGAGATAAGAAGAGGAACTCGTGGATCCGAAAAATTACAAGAGTGGAAGACATCATGATCAGAGTTAAATCCCTGAAATGGCAATGGGCTGGACATACTGCCAGAAGGACAGATCATCGATGGACAGCCGAAATTTTAGATTGGATTCCAAGGGACAGGAAAAGACCCAGAAGAAGACCACATGGGAGATGGGTGGATGAAATTCGAAAGTATGCAGGGATGACATGGAGGAGACTGGCACAAGACAGACCGTTGTGGAGGAAACTTGGGGAGACCTTCGTCCAGCAGTGGATTGATAATGGTTGACAATGATGATGATGATGATATGAAGTAAACTCATAAATGTGGTGCAAAAAAGTTGCCATAAAATCAAAATATCGTCCACCTACCTGATGTATGCAAATGGTATGTTAGTTCAAGACGAGAGAGCAGTGTCTTCTACTTGTTGCAAAACATTTCAGCAATCACTGGGGACAGAGGGGAACCCATAGGTGCCCCACTTTCCTGTTTGTAAACGAAACCATTATATCTGAAAAAGGAACGATTTTTAATAATTTTCAATATCTGTGTTCTGTGACGAAAAAAACTCCTTGACACTTCGCCGCTATGAGTAATTAACGCTCATAGATTTTTAATGTAGGAATAAAGTAAGCATACTTCAATTTGTATTTGTATTATGTTTCTTAATTAAATCTTAAAATGCTCGTGATAATTTCACTTTTGCGATATTTCGTATTGCAGTATTAGAAATGAAAAGTAAACTTTCCTGTCCTACTTACTGATTTGGTGAATTGCACTTTGCAGTTTTCATAGCTTACCAGATCTTTGGGATCTTTTCTTTATTCATTGTGTCAGTTTCTGTACTTCTGAAAACCGAATCTACAATAATTTGAAACTGTAGAAACAAGAAATGTCTGCTCATCTTCAACTCCTTTGAAATATTTGGCCGCTACTCTGCATAAAATTAGATAATTTGTGACTATGATACTTTGCGATTATTAAAACGAAATAGAAAATGTGTATTACGTAATAATATTAACAACAATTACTCCACTATTTTTTTTGGAAAGCAATTCTCCTGTAGTGCCTGACACATTTGCATAAATCTTTTTTTAAATACTGTAGGAACTGTTTATGCATGATGAAATTTCAATGACGAAAGTAAGATGTATTTTTAATTATTTCTGCCACTAATCGGATAAACATTACGGTGTTTTCTGGTGTCATTCTCTCTAAAGAAGAAATTGTGTCTGCTACGGAGTTTCAAGAAAGAAGATAAGAGACACATTTAATCACTTCTGCCACTAATCCAATGAATATCACGGTGTTTCGGTGTTTTCTCGTGTCTTTCAACATGGAGTGCTGCCTCGTGTCTTTCAACATGGAGTGCTGCCTCGTGTCTTTCAACATGGAGTGCTGCCTCGTGTCTTTCAACATGGAGTGCTGCCTCGTGTCTTTCAACATGGAGTGCTGCCTCGTGTCTTTCAATTTAGCGAGCTGTCCAGTGTATTACAACTTAGAGTCCTATATTATGCCTTACAACTTAGAATGCTATTTCGAGCCTTCACATTACAGTTATGACTCCTGTCTGGCATTCCAAAAAAAAAAAAAATTAAGATACTAAGTTTCAAAAACAAAATTCAAAGCGGAAGAGTTGTTGTAAACGATTAACAGAGTTTCCATATTTGCAGACATATTTCACTTCTAGTAAACACATATTACAGTTAAAAACCCCAAATTGTCAATCTTCCTCTTTGAAACAGAGATAGAAACTTTCATTAAGAATTTAGTTAATCGTAAGTAAAATATTTATTGGGTTGTCGGAAAAGTCATGACGTATTTTACCCATGTTTTGCAAATGTCATTTATTGATAGAAAGAACAAAGATCAATCAATGATATAATGCCCGTTTTGTTCGATTACCTTTTGCTATCTTTCAGTGAGCTGGTGAACGTCTCGTTCATAGAAGGACCTGTCTTTCGTGGCGAAATACTGTACAAGGTGCTGATATACAGTCTCATCTGAATTGAACGTTATACCACGCAAGGACTGTTGAACAGAGCGAAACAAGGGAAAGACGGACGGCGCAAGGTCAGGCGAGTATGATTTGTGTTACAACACATCCCACTCAAGTTCTAATAATTTTTTGGCAGGTGATCAAACTTGTGTGTGGCCTCGCGTTGTCGTGATAGAGCACAACACATTTACGATGAACGAACTCTGGACGTTTCTGGATGATCGATTCCTTCAAACTCTCCGATTGCCGACAGCTCATATTCGAATTGATTTCTTGGTTCCGTTGTAGGAGCTCGAAAAACACGACACCTTTAAAATCCTACCACACTGGAACCAGAACCTTCCGCTGATGAATGGCTGCTTTGGATGTCGTTTGAGACGAAGCAGCACGTCTGAACCAAGACCATTTGCGCAGCACGTCGGGACCAATCCCGTTTGCGCAGCACATTGTTGTACACAATCCACTTTTAGTCACCAATTATCCGTCGCTTTAGAAAAGGATCGTTTTCCTCACGTTCAATGAGCATACCGCAGATGTTTATACGCGCCGTCAATTGATCTTTGAGTTCATGAGGAACCCACACATCGAGCTTGCTTACGTATCCCAACTTCTTCAAGTGGTCGTGAACGCTTGAATGATGGATATGCAATGTGTCTGCAATCTCTCGTGTCGTGTAACGTGAGTTTGACTTTATCAATGACTTGATTTGGTCGTCATCATCGTCGTTGGGCCTCCGCGACCGAGGAGCATAGTTAAGGTCAAAATCACCAGCACGGAATTTTGCGAACAACCGCTATCACTGACGTCCTTGTAAAGCATTATCACAGTACACTTTACGCAACTTTTCACAAGCTTGATGCGCGTTCTTCCCTTTACCGAAGTAAAACAGTAAAATATGTCGAAAATGCACAGTTTGGTCTTCCATCTTCAACTTGATGTCAAATCTACGCAAATCAACCAAATCGCTCACTATTCTTTTTAGACTGCTGCTAGAACTGCCATTTGTTGTATGCCATAGCGATAACAGAGCTGCGCATGCCTCTAGTACTTCGAAAAACGCCCAACCGCCATCGGGTGCCAAAATGCGTCACGACTTTTCTGACAACCCAATATGAAGCAGTATTGGACGTTGCATTGCTTTTCAGAAGTTGTAGAAAAAACAATATTTTTGCATTAATGATGTATATAATTTAAGACTACACACTTCTGATATATGGATAGAATAATATATCAACATTTATTCACAATGAAATATTCCTTTAACATCGACTATAGTTTCGCAGAGCGTTTGACTCGACTTCTTCACAATGAAACAGAGCCGAACGTTCTGCGAACATATAGTCGATGCTAATGAAACATTTAATTGTGAATAAACGTTCATAATTTATTCTATTAATGATGTTGTAAAACTAGCTAACGAAACATTTTAGACACTGCAAAATGAGTTAAAAAGATAATGTTAACCTGAAGAAGAAGCAAGAATCCGTTTCGGATTCTAGGTTTTCCATTCATTCATTGTGTTTGGAAAGACATAAACTATTACGCTAACAGTCAGAAAAACAGACACACTAGCAAAATCGAGAAAACAATTGGTGACAAAGCGAATAAGTAATTACATTTTCATTGGGAGGTGTGGCTCAGTGATTTCGGTTTTCTTTAATGTTTCCTGGAAAGTTTAACTTCATTGAGTTATCTTGGAGAACGGAATCAACTGAAAGTAAGTACAGTGGGAGGAGATTGGACGTGTAGTCGGAAGTTCAATCCGACTGCATGGTACTTCCGCATTTGAGAATAAATTGGATAATACCTCGGAAAAAGGAAAAGAAAAAAGTACATAACTGGTGTATAAATTCGATTAGAGACGAATGACTCGGACTAAACTGGAAAACGCATAATTGGTAGCCGAAAAAGTTATGAAAAACCTGTAGAATTTAAAGGTTATCTTGGAGTTTGGAGGTAGTTGTAGATGAGGCAAACTAAGGAAAACACACTTTTGGGAATATTTAGCAGTATAATGTAATGAGAACTTCAAACATTTACAGAAAAAAGAGAAGAAAGGAACATACGTATCCCACTTGGTTTTTTTCTTTCATATTTAGCATCGCATGAGAAACATTTCAGCGATAACAAATCAGTGAAAACATTTACGTGTTAACACTTAGGGGTACTACGAAAGGATATCCGCAACATAACTTAATTTTGTAATGTAGAAAAAAATTAAAAACTCAACAAGTTAGTGTCCTGTGTTTCATGTTTTGACAGCAACAAATAAGGTAAAAGTCGTAGTTCCTATTTAGAGTAACCATGGTTGTGTACTGCATATTTCACATTTTAACAGAAATGAAAATCGGAAGGCATCTATAGCAGAAAAATACCGATGCAAGATTGATATTCAGATCTAAACAAATCTATCGTGACTATCAATAGTATTGTCGTAGTTATAAACATTGGATCATGCATAATCAAATTTTCGGTATAACTGTTCCAATCAAAAGCGTTTTTCTAAACTCACAGTCCATTTGAAACATTTCAATGGGAAAACTTACAGGTTATTTGTATCGTTTCGCACTTGTAGCAACAGTAAACTGCACGAAATTCCAATTTAATGCATGTTCACTTCATATATGTGTTTCAAACAACCATAATTCTAATTTATCTAAAATATTCCAAAATATTCTTACCAATCATTTATAGTAAGTATTATTATTCTACATTGAGCTTTACCGTTGCTGACCCTTACACTTCGTCAACACTTTTGAGAAAATTCTCTGCCAACCTCTACATTTCATTTTTAAGCCCTTTTATTTAAGTTAAAATGGAAAAGTATGTTGTAATTGTGCCTTTTGAAAGACAATATTCGGGAACATTAAAACTTTTGCTACTTGGTTTAAATTTTGCATTGCACTCAGTCTATTGTCTGAAAAATAAATTTTAATCGGAATGTAATGTAGGGAACTGAAGTACCGAACAATTAGGGATGAACTTAACAGTGACTTTTCGATAATGTTCCAAATGGGACGTTCCAAAAACGTAACGGTGACAAAGTCACTGTTTGCTCAAATAATCATGTGGCGGAATCACAAGCCACAGGAACTTTTCATTAATCGTTACTCGGCACTTAGCTTCGCAGTTCTCGTTCTGAGTTCTCAAGAGGATTCGTGTTCGTGCCACTTCAGAGATTTCTCCTGATAGAGTAATTAAGCACTTGTATTCTTAGTTACTTTCCTAGACATTTTAGTTAGTTTTCTTAGGTATTTTAGTTACTTTTCATAGGTAAATAACAGAGAAACATTAAATATGAAATCTATTAACTCCCGAAGAGCAGATAGTAGTGAAGTTCGTATATGAAATTTATTCAAGTGGAAGATAAGTGAATTATTATTTATAATTCACCTATTCGGTCTGTTGGTCTGTAGACAGACCTAAACCCAAACAATATTTTTATTCTGGAATATTTTAAGCCACTATTTGCATTTTTCCGAAAATTGGTGCCGGAGTCCTGAAATAAAAATCGTGGTACTGTAGAACTTCATTGAACGGTGGTTTGGGTATAAAAGAGCATATATAAATGTCACTTAACATAAAATAAAAACCATCACATAAATAGCTTTAAAAGGGAGATTACTGAGTGAAAAGCTGAGAAATATCTGTATTTACAATCAGTGATTTTGGAGCGGTTAATAAAAGTAGCTTGATTTAAAGTGATATTACTTAGTGAAAAAGCTTGGAAGTGTCTATATTTAATATTCAGTGATTTTGGAGCGGTTAACGAAAGTAGCTTGATTTGGGAACGCTTGATTTGCAACGTAGCTGTCGTTCTCCGAAAGCAGCGTGCGTTTGGAACAATTCAGCAACCAAAGTGCTCTCGTGATTTTGGAACGGTGATTTTTGCCGCTGATCACAAAACGCGACAATGACATTTTAGTAACGTTACAAAGTAACCGTGACGTGATTTTGTACCCGCCTCTACCAACAACTTTTAATAAATTCCAATTGTCAATTTAGCCAAGGTTTTTAGATATGTCTTTAGGTTGAGCCACTTCGGATACGAGCTACTAATGGCTGGTGAAATGACGTCGCACTGGGAGCAAGGCAGCGAGAGGGAAGAGCCATAGACGCTGGCTGCTACGGCATACACGTTAGCAAGGAATGTAAATAAACGCGAAGGAAGATGTTTTGAAGTACTAGTAATTTAAAACTTCAGAGTTTAACATATTTATCAGTGATCTGTTATTTCCTCTTTCATGAATTAATTAACTTTGAAAACAAAATAAATTAACAGCTTTTGTATAAAGAAATATAAGGGCATTGCTGTAAACAATCATGTTGCCGAACTTCGTAGCTCCTTAGTTCGCAGGAAGTTATATTTACAAAAAGTTACTGTCAGTGAGAAAGTAAATTCTTAAAAATCTAAACTATTTAAATTTAGCCTTTTGATTTTCTGATCAACTAGTCCCGTGAACGGGGTAAACAAACCAGAAGTAAATGTGTAATTCATCATTCAGCATTTCATTTTTGAAAAATAAATCTTATTGTTGTTTCCAGAATTCCAATTAGTAGCCTTCAAATACAAACAAAAATTCACACGAAATGTTCGTTTTCAATTTATTTTAACAGGTGGCACTAAAGCATAAAATCTAACAAAAATTATATAATACTATTGCAATGGCAGGCAGAATTTAACTGAAAACAAAAATAAGACTTATCATAGTGTGCCACGGTTCATCCCTGCCTAATCCTTCCTCCCAACCCAGGCTAGCTCAAATCCACAGAAAGGAACTGCCTTAAGTTAAGTTGACATGATATTAAGCTACTGACACCACACAAAAATTTAACACAATTTTTTGAACTCAGTTGTTGAACTTAGATTTAGTATCTCAAATTTAATACACTAGCGTCTGGGGACAGCAATGGAAATCTCGTAGGAAGATCCTCATTGGTAGGAATAAAACACAATCAACCAATTGGCGTGCGTGATGTGTATCACTAGTGCCAGGTAAGTATGAAATAATTAGCAAACTTTCTATATTTTATATAATTTTTCGAATTTTTTACTGAAAGCCATTGATCAAATTACTGGGTAAATGTGTAGATTATCGTTCTAAATTATTTCGCGAGAAAAATGTTAGTACCTGGAAAAAGTGCGACGTACGGATTCAGAGTATGGATATTAAAGGCAAATGGTACAGAAATTTCATATTTTAAATGTGTTTTGAAAATTTTAATCGGAATATTGACCCGAAAGTTCGATGCTGTGAAGAGACGCTGCGGTTGGCCTAATGCATCTCTACTGCGATGATGTCAACTGTGCTCTGTTAAAAGGAAGGTTCGTTGCTGAACCGAAATGACGGGCGGAAGAGTACGAGAGAAAGCGGTTACTTTTTGGCAGAAGAACAATACATTTTGTAGTGTACACTACAAAAAATAGGTCCAAATTATGCACACTTTATTGGTATCCCATACGTTGTTGGCAGGAAAACCCGGAAAATAAGATCTTTGATTAGCAAACGATACGTATCAGTGAGAGAGAAATTGACCTGCGAACAAAGTATCAACACAAGAACCAAAAGTACAGTGGTACAGCAAATCAGCTACGAATGGAAGCCGTTCAAAGTAGAACCGAAGTTATGCTTCCCCAGTTTTCTGCACAAATAGAAAGGAATATTTGCACTTTCTATTTGGAATTAGGGAATGATGTGTGAAAGAACGAAACATTTCTGAACATGTGCTTCAAAAACAATGACAAAACATGAGCGAACTATATTCTGTAACGTATGAGTACATGGTACTTCGCTCTCCTGGCAAGAGCATATGCAGCTGCACTTGTAGTCATCCGCGCGTGAATTACTCGCCGCAGGGGATCTTTCTTTCAACGGATTAAAGCTTCACATGGTCGTGGTAACGATGCATTCAGCCTACCGCAGCGTCTCTTCAAAAAATCACACTTACAGGTAAATATTACGATAAAAATCGTTAAAAGGCATTTAAAACATGAAATGGCTACACCATTTGCCAATAATTTTCATATTCTAAAATCTATAAGGCGCCCTTTTTCCAGGTATTTTTCCGACGAAATAATTTAGGACGCTAATCTACAATTCCTTTCTATGTTGTGCAGAAAACTGGGGAAGCATAACTTCGTATCTACTTTGAACGGCTTCCATTCGTAGCTGATTTGCTGTACCACTGTACTTTTGGTTCTCGTGTTGATACTTTGTTCGCAGGTCAATTTCTCTCTCACTGATACGTATCGTTTGCTAATCAAAGATCTTATTTTCCGGGTTTTCCTGCCAACAACGTATGGGATACCAATAAAGTGTGCATAATTTGGACCTATTTTTTGTAGTGTACACTACAAAATGTATTGCTCTTCTGCCAAAAAGTAACCGCTTTCTCTCGTACTCTTCCGCCCGTCATTTCGGTTCAGCAACGAACCTTCCTTTTAACAGAGCACAGTTGACATCATCGCAGTAGAGATGCATTAGGCCAACCGCAGCGTCTCTTCACAGCATCGAACTTTCGGGTCAATATTCCGATTAAAATTTTCAAAACACATTTAAAATATGAAATTTCTGTACCATTTGCCTTTAATATCCATACTCTGAATCCGTACGTCGCACTTTTTCCAGGTACTAACATTTTTCTCGCGAAATAATTTAGAACGATAATCTACACATTTACCCAGTAATTTGATCAATGGCTTTCAGTAAAAAATTCGAAAAATTATATTAAATATATATAAAGTTTGCTAATTATTTCATACTTACCTGGCACTAGTGATACACATCACGCACGCCAATTGGTTGATTGTGTTTTATTCCTACCAATGAGGATTTTCCTACGAGATTTCCATTGCTGTCCCCAGACGCTAGTATTTAATACAGAGAAAAAAGTTGTAGGATTTAACAGATATGGCCCGCAATGTAATTGCTTTACATATGTCATCCTTTACCCCGTGCACATTTTTTTTGGCATAGAGCAAACAACGAATCTGGTTTTCTGTAAATATTTTACGTAAGACTTTACTCACGTCACCTGCCACTTGTGAAGCTGAATTATTCAGACATTCACGCAATCCCTTTGAGTAGATGCAAGTTTGTTATTAAGGAACTTATTTTGAACTCCTAATTTGGTGCACTCAACACTAAATCTTTTATTTCCTATTTCCAGTGACTTTATCGTCGTCATCAGAAGTTGAACATCAGCTTAAGATGATGACGTAAAATCAGTTGGCACAGATTTATCAATTTTTTTTTCTTTGGAGACACATTGCAAAAGGTTTCCAACGCTCGTTTTCTTACTTCACGTCCATGTAATCTATTTGCTGCAAGACTAATATTCAGAACGCTAGGAATGGAGGATGACCTTTCATGAGGATTAGCAGTTTTATATGTTTATGAACAATTTGACCTGGAAGATTGACTATAGGTACAGCAATTGCTTTCAATTTCTTTCTGCCAGATAATCTAAATAATTTAAATTTTAAGTCACGAACATAACTGTAAACAGTAAAATGTTTCGAGCAAATTCTTGCATTTTGAACTTTAAAATTATCCTTTTATTTACATTTTAGTACCATGAGTTTTTCCAAATCAGGATTTGCAGGAAAAGAAGGTAAATATTATCAGAACCTTGAGTCTTCCTACAGTAGGATAAACATCCTGCTGTTGCACATCCAGGCATATTGTGATACATTGATATAAGACAATAATTAACATAACTAGTGTTGAAAAATAGCTAGTTAAGAAGTATATTTACCGATTATGAGGAAAAGTAATGAATTGCAAAATATCAACAGGCCTATTCGACGAAGTGAAATGTTTTTCTAAGCATGTGACGAGTTTAAACTCGCCAAGATTACTTAGTAATTATAAAGTATATTTACAAATTATGAAGACACAGTAATTCCAAAACATCCACACAGGTCTATTAACCAAAGTGAAATGCTTTTTATTTAATAACTTTGTTTTTTTTTCTAAGAATGTGAGCGAGTCTGAGTTTGCATTCCCAAGCCAAAGATTCTGTGTGGCGTCGTTATCGGCTTGGTTATCTGGTGTCGTGTTCGGAGGCGTTTGCCCCAGTCTCACGTCATGCGCAAATCCGAGAAAACGGATACTGCAACTGCACATTGAAATGGCGCCACCCTGAATTTAGCCTTCTAATAGGATAACAGATAAGATTTGTTTTTTAACAAAATATCATTAAGCAAGTATGTAATAAATCCTTCGTTTGGTTCAAAATAAACACCTTGCGCAGTATCATACGCGGTAGGAGTTGTTATTAAAACAAATCAAATTACAATTCTAAATGCTTGTGTCAGTAAGTCAACAGACAATATATTGCAAGTTGTTAATGATCTCTAGAATTGTTATGGACACTAAGGTTTCGCTCGGAAATGGAACGGGTATTAATTTATTCCATGGCCAAAATTATTTTCTTTCGTAACGACTTTATTTCACTACTAGGGGCAAACTCTGCTCGAAATGTACTTTTGATTTCGAAATCAGATAATACTTTCTATTTAAGATATTTATGCACTCTACGAAATATCTAAAACTGAACTGCAGCTGAGGGGAGATAATTTATGACAATCTTTCCTAACCATCGTCAAATATTTTTGATTGAATTTTTCAACAAACATTTTTTAATCATCATCTTTTCTCGGCTGTCTTTTCCTAATGAACGCCTGTGATACTTAAACACCCAATCTACTTTCAGCATTATCCTTCGTCGTTTCACATCCGGATAATAGGTTTCATTTACGATATTCCTTAGTCGGCTGAATTTCATCAATATTTTGAACAGCACATATTCTGTTTGACTTAGTCATACAGTTTGTCATATATTTAAACATTTATCATCCATACATGATTTTCTCATTTCCTTCCAATAAATAAAAACACGCATATGACTTTTCTGTTGTTTTTCGTGTGCGACTCTTCACTTATTCACTATTTATTAAATAGTAAAACTGTAGAAGCAATCCTGTAAATCTACTTTCTCCGCAAGGAGGTGAAATAAGAATTACTGTCAATTTATTAATTTGTGTCATATTCCATGTGACACTGACATAAATCATCAAACGAGGAATATCCAAGTCAAGTGGTGCGTTCAAGTAGACTGGGATAAAGCTTAAAATCTTCTTTTCTAACATCTTAGTTATTAAATTTGCATGCTTCTCCTGATATCCGAATTATATGCACCGTTCATGCTGATTTACACATGTTCTGTGAGAATATACAATCTGCAATTTTTGTGTTGAAAACCATCTCTTTTAAAATGATTGTTTATTTTAACTGAACAATCTAATAGCAATTTTAAATCCAGTACCTTAAAATATTAAAAATCGAGCAAATGTTTTAGACAATGGAATCAATTAATATTGTATACATTTCTTTTTATAAATTTGTCAATTGGCCAATTTCTTGCATACGATTCCGAGTCCTTTTTTTCACGTTCAAATTTGCCTGTTGTCTTTGTAACAGATTGGATGATAATGCATCTTCAAATCTATTTTAAATATTTTGTGTTGCACCAAATTTCGTAAAAGCGGTATAAAATTATATTCTATTTTTTGGTATCCCTAGACATGTCCCCGTAGCATTTTTCTAATACGGCATTTAAAATTGCAAAAGTCCCTTCAGGCGATATTACATCTAGAATTCAGAAAGTTGCGAGCAGAAGCCCCTTAAGACTGTATTGGTTTTTATGGGGTACTAGATGTAAATCTGAAACGATATCGAAAAGCTCAAATTACACGTACTTCTATTTGGGTTTCATATTTTAAGAAATAAAGTATCATGTTTTTCGAGATTTTAATAAGTTCTTCTGAAAATAATCGTATAAACTGAGAGTAAAATCAGACATTTATTTAAAATTTTTATATACTTCTTCGTTAAGTGTTTTGTAGATTAGAATCATGCGTGGGCGTCTCAATATACTGCAGTTCAAAGACATTGAAAGAAAGTAAAGCACATTTGAATAGGACTCAGGTTAATGTTCCTTGTTGGTGATCCTGAAAAGAAACATACTAAAATCAGAGTAGAGTTTAATTTTGTGCAAATATATAACTTTCATTTTGCCAGTGTCATTTTAGTTCAAATATACATAACCAAAATTATTAAAATCTTACTTTTAAATGTACGTAGCGTACATAGACATGCATGTTTGACTTAATTTTTAGTAATTTCTTTGGAAGTTGTATTACGCTGCCCAGGTGGCGCATTGATCTAAGCGATTGCTTCTGATCATTCTTCCCAGATGGGTCCGGGTTCGAATCCGGTTGAGGTATGGATGTCTTGTTTCTCTTACGGTGTTGGTTCTCTCCCATCCCTGGGCCAGTGGCCCTAAATTAGGGACGGGCAACGGCTTATAGAATAATAATAACAACGTTTCGCACAATAAATTATTTATTATACATCGACTATAGTTTCGCAGAGCGTTTGGCTCGGCTTCCTCAGGACGAATATAGCCCATTGAGTTGCTCACGGTTGTCGTTAAACCTCCAATCACAAAAATAAGTTCTATTATTATTATACTCATTTCTGAAGCTAAATTTATGTTGCAATGAATATTTCGGGAATAGCCGTACCAAAACAATGGTTAAGTAAGGCTTTATTAATTCCCCACCCTCAATATATATTTTTTGTTTTTGTTTGCTGTTTCTGGTATATTTTCCTAAACCCACTTGGAGTTGCTTTCTTTTCAGGATTCCCATGGTAGAGTGCCAGCCTACTTTCAACACCGGCTAGTGGAGGATTCAAAAATGGTGTGTGGATGTGAAAAATTGAATAACTACGAATGGAGTGTGAAGTATGAAAGAGAATAAAAGATTGCATGAAAGATGATGTACGCTGAGTTTTATAGAGTTAGACCCTCAAAACCGTTGCATTTGCTGAATGGAAAAAGTTTTTACCGTTGTTTCTGTTCATGAATCTCTGTGACTCCCTCGCTTTTGGGAGAGAGGGATACAGGGACTTCAGATATCCCCAGCGGAGCACATTTCTATAATGATGTTCCATGAGATGCTTTAATCTTTGAAGTTAAGCCATTACTAAGTTTAAACACTTGGATTCTATTCTAAACTGGTAAGAAGTAATCTGATATTAAATTTGTATGTTATTGTTAGTCTATTTGAGGAAATAAAGTTGGTCAAGCCGCCCCTGTGGCGCAGTGGTCTAAGCGATGGCCTCTGATCATTCGTCCGAACGGGGTCCGGGTTCGAATCCCGGTGAGACATGGATGTTGTGTTTGTCTTACGGCACTGGTTCTTTCCCTTCCCTGGAACCAGTGACCCTAAATTAGGGACGGGCGACTGCTTATAGCCCATTGAGTTGCTCACGGTGGTCGTTAAACCTCCAATCAAAAAAAAAAAACACTTGGTCGGTGATTAATTCGAAACGCAGTTTGAAACAGCAGTGTATGTTTAAACATTTACAGTAACTTCTAGAGCTATCTGTTTGTGGTTCTCTTTTTTTTTTCGTTTTTCAATTTTGGGAATATAATTCTGCGCATGGCCCAGCGTAGCTGCAGACCCAGCCAGATCCCCATGCTCACTGCGCGTCGTAGCCAACGACACATGAAATGGGGAGAAAAAATCTTGGACCATGGCTGATTGGAAGAAAGTGGCCTGGTCTGACGAATCAGGAATCCTGGTTCATCCCCTAGACGGCCGATCTCGGATACGGCGAATACAAACGGAGGCTGTGGCACCTGAATTCACATCAAACAAAGATCTTCGCTCTTTCCACGTTTATAAGTGAGTCACGGAAAAATTCTCATTAGCCGCCACGGGAAGTCGAACCCAGGGTCTTCCACTTACGCGCCGGACATGCTTCCGCTACACCACAGTGGCCTCGAATTCCTCCAGGCTCACACACGCTAACTGGCAAGCCAAATTGGCAGGTTGCTTCTTGGGGCCCCGCATAATGCTGGGGACTGATTAAAGATGGTAAGCAGCAACTGAAGAAATAATTAGAAGGCGAATGAATTATTAAGACAAGCATTTAACGTGGACCGGGAACATCAAACAAAGATCGTCGCTCTTTCCGCGTTTATAAGTGAGTCACGGAAAAATTCCCATTGGCCGCCACCGGGAGTCGAACTCATAGTCTCCCAGTTACGACAGAACATTAACAGAAATTCGTGTAGCGGAAGCATATGTGGTGTAGCAAAAGCATATTCGGCGCGTAACTAGAAGACCCTGGGTTCGACTCCCGGTGGCGTCCAATGAGAATTTTTCTGTGACTTACTTGTAAACGTGGAAAGAGCGAAGATCTTTGTTTGATGTTCCGGGTCCTCGTTAATTGCTTGTATTAATTATTCATTCGCCTTCTAATTATTTCTTTAGTTGCTGCTTACCATTTTTGGTCAATCCCCAACATTGTGCGGGGCCCCAAGACTCAACCTGCCAACTTGGCTTGGAAGTTAGCGTGTGTGAGTCTGGAGGAATTCGAGGCCACTGTGGTGTAGCGGAAGCATATCCGGCACGTAACTGGAAGACCCTGGGTCCGACTCCCGGTAGCGGCCAATGAGAATTTTTCCGTGACTCACTTATAAACGTGGAAAGAGCGAAGATCTCTGTATTATGTTCCTGGTCCACGTTAAACGCTTGTATTAACCTGGATTCACGTTTGGGCGACTAAGGTGTTATGCTGTGTGCGATGATTTCTTTGCACACTTTTGTCCCCCTTATCCTAATAGCCTAATCCCTTACATCTGTAAGGTATCTGAACATCGTTGCGGACTAAGTTCGCCCTTTCATGGCGACTGTGTTCCTTACTGGTGATGGCCATTACCAACAGAATAATGCGCCATGCCACACTGCCAGAATCATCAAGGAGTGGTTCGAGGAAAAGGCTGTTGACTTTCTGTTAATGCCATGGCCTCCAAATTCAGATGACACCAACCCAATCGAATATATGTTGTTCGACTTGGAAAAGCGGGTCCCGCTAAATCACCGCCCCCCCGAATTGTACGGGAAATGGAGGACCTGAGGTTGACATTATGGTACCAGATACCGCAAGATACCTATCGCCACCTCATCCAGTCTATGCCTCGCACAGTGGCAGCTATTTTGCTGGCGAAAGAGGGTCTTGCAGCTTATTAGGTATGTGGTCATAATGTAGTGGTTTATGGCTGTATGTCTTCTGAACATCGCAACATTTCATTGAGCACTTAGAATTATTTTCCACTACTCTTATCGGGTTGTAATTTAAGACACAGGTGATTTTACGTAAAACATTGAGCAAAGTTTTTTTTGTTTTAAATATAATAGAGGATTGCTGTGAGCCTCTGTGATATTTTCCTTATTTAAGAAGCTTAATTTTTTGCAGTCTCATCTATGATATCCACTTAAAATATGAATGCACTTCGGTTTCCGTCCCCCGTCGTCTGCTAAAAGAAAGTAACGTGGAATCACGGGAAATAAAAGGTTTCCCGATAGGTGGTGCTTCCGCTCTTTGCTCCCAATGTTGCTGCCTCCGTTACGTAATCATTAATCGCTCTTCGCTCCGAGCATGCAATTTGCTTCTGCCCTGTTTCTGTTTTTGCAGCGATTCGGGGTAGAGATCTGCCCTGAGAATGACCGGTTTGCGCAGACATTGCTGCCTCTCATCCTGGAACATATGCATCCAGCAAGTACTAACATGACGGATCAGCGGCTTGCATACCGTAATTTGCCAACGTGTGGATTCCAACATCTGACAGTAAATCACTCCCTCAATTTCGTGGATTATTGTACTGGTGCTCACACTCAAGGTGCGGAGAATAACTTGCGGCCCCTGAAGCGCACACTTTCGGATGGACCTTACAAAAATCATTTGCCAGATTATATTCTGGAATATTTATTCCGATGCAATCGTCGTCTTTCCTCAGAAAACTGCTTTGAGGTGATGATTCGCATCATCAAACAGTTGTTTGTTAATTAAATTATTGTACCAGAAAGAGAGATTTTCATTCTGGTGGAAACACACATTTTCCCTCCCAGTGGGTCAGCCAGAATACTGCAGAAACACATTCCCTACAGAAATAACACACGCCGCGTACTTCATGTCGCCCGAGAGATGGCAGCACGTTACTAGCACACCGTCTCGCGTAGCAGACGACGGGGGCAGAAAACCGAAGTATAGCCTAAAATATGACGTGGGATATAATGTAGCTGTCCCTCCAGGAGGGTTTACACAATTTATATATTGAACTAAGAGTATCGCTACTACAAATTCACTAGTTTTAAAAATCGTACGCCTAACTAAAGGCCAAATTAATGACGTCAAAAGACTTGAAAATTATAAAGGAAAGTGTTTAACAAAACTTATTAAAGCTATATTTTTTTCATATACTACTAAAATCTTTCAAGTTTCCTTGGTTCCTCATTATGTCAAATCGACTTGATAAAACAGTATTTCATATTTTCATTTTTTTAAATATCAATTGTAAAAGTATTTTTTAAATTGCTATTAGTTGGAACAATCCTGCGTTTTCCTTCCATAATTTTTTCTGCGGGATCAAAAATAAAGAAGGACAAAAATAAATGATTTAGTGACTGCTCAAATTCTTGAGCATTCGTTTTACGTGAAGATAGATAATCAAAAGGGAAGATATTGTTTCACAAAATCACAGAATTTCGTGTTTTATTTCACCTTTAGTAAAAGACCTTAGCTACTACTCGGGAAAAAAATTCCACTTCTTTGTTTTTGTTATCTATAGAAAACAAAATTCACATCTATTTGCTTCTCTGTATTGCATTTGTTTTACAAAAAGGTAATTCACTCAGTCTGCATTGTCCTCATGTTGGTCAAGTTTGACCGTATACACAGGTGTGGCGAAAAGTCGTTACACATTTTTTCACAGCGAAACACAATTATTGACAAATTGCCATTATACGTGCGTTTTTCTAAAGTATTGTAATATATTGACGAATACCACGGAGGTGTAAATTTCATGTGCTCTCTGAAAAATCTGGAATTCCTAAACGTCCCTCAAGAAGTGCTAATGGTTTTCCAGATTTCTTGGTTTCTCCTTTTACTCTCTGAATTCTTCGCTTCCAATTAATTCTTCTGTGTAACAGGAAAAAATAAACTTATGCTTCAATTCCACAATCAAAGAATTTTCATAAAAGCCTAAGTTTCTGCCTATTCTTCGTTTCCAATTAATTCACTACAGAGACGCAAATCGATGTGAATTTTGTTTTCAATAAATAACATTTAAAAATTTTATTCTGGATAAAATTATTTCAAATAAAATAACCATACACATTTGGTTTTGGTGACTTCGTTTGGATGACACAGAGTGCAGTCTGAAGCATACGGTGTTTCCTTCAGCCCTCAAAAATGCTTCTGGATTCCGAAATATGATTGTCTGAAAATAGATTATTCATGATAAATCAAATACGAATAATTTGAACATATGAGCATTATTATTTAAGAGACAGCAGACTGATCAGATATCGAAAGTACTCATAGATCTGTACTTAAAATGGAATGCTTCTCGTAACCCTTCAGTCTTTCATTTGAAAATTTAGAAGAAATTCTTAAATATGGGTTGAGAAGATCTGAAACTTCTGGCTTAGCTGAATTACAAAGTTCTCTGAAAACATTAAAGAAACAGGCCAAGACACGTGAACGCTTAACAAGTGCAACGAATAAATTATTCACTTCAAATAAAAAAAGGACTCAGATGTAGTATTTCCCAACATAAAATAAAACTACTTTATCGTCCAAATATATGTTTTCAGAATTTCTCAATTTACACTATGCAAAATATTTAACTCTAACATTCAAACAAAGTTGGCTGTTTCTTTTTGCAAAAAAAATTAATTAATATAAAGAGACCCGCTAAATTGAGATTCTACACTACAGGTATGAAATGTAAACTGATCTTCCCTAAGAAAAAGTAAACAGCAGCTTCATGACAGTTCGTGGACTGTTCTCTAATTCTATGTTTGAAGTGAGATATAAACACTAGTATCTGGTAATACAACGTTTCCCCAAAATTGGAGTGAGCGTCCCAAACACGGGAGGATTTACAGGTTCCCACCATTTGGCCTGGTCGTGTCAAACACTTGTCGAATCTGTCACACAACAGCAGAAAGTTAAAGTCCAGAACAACAAGATGACTATTTACTTCATAGACAGCTCACAAGACAAAATTTAAATGTAAAAAAAATATTTTGAATTATACCGAAATAAATGTTTCTTTTCTTGAGGAAATGACTACTTTCATTTACTCACTGCACTGTTACTTTTTAACATCGGTTTTACACTACAACCTCGAAGTGTCGAGCATTTTGAAAAATTCCAACATAAAGTTGCTGCTTGAAATTTATTTAGAAATGAGCTAAAATTTCCATGATGTAACCTGTATATTCTGACTTTTGCTGCAGTAAATGAACGTTTTCGTTTTTAAGTTTGAACGGTTTTCCATTGAACCTTTTTTTCATTTCCGAATGTTTGTGAACTGCTTTTAAAGGAAAATGTTTAATAAAGCATTTCTCAGATGCTTAGATACAAATATCGGCATCTTTAGAAAGTACATCTGAAGAAATTGTCCTAAAAAAATCGATAACAATGTTGAACAGGTTCTGCAAAACATTTTAATACAGTTTTCCAGATATTTAGTTCCCACAGAAACTGAACTTAACCGGGGAGGGTATAAGCAACTTGTATTCAGGAACATAATTTCAATATGGACAGTAGTCTATTCTCGAAAATTGGAGTTTTGCTGAGGACAGAAGCAATTTTCTTTTCCGGAAATGTATATTTACCCTAGAAATACTCCCCTCATTCGAACATGCTCTTTAGAAATCTAAATGTTGTTCTCCAATACATATTCGTTTCCGAAGATACATCAATGCCCAACATATTTTAAAAGAATGTCTCAGAAGCTTAAAAGACAAATCCTAATTTTTAAATTCTTGCTACTCCTGTGCAGCAGTGGTCTAAGTTGTGGCTTCTAACCATTCGTCATGTTGAGCCAGGTTCAAACCATGAATGTTATGTTTGTCTTAAGGCACTGGCTGTCACGCTTCCTTGGAGCCAGTGGCCCTAAATTAGGAACAGGCGATTGCTGATAGCTCACTGGCTTGCTCACGGTGGTTTTTAAACCTTCACCCCCACCCCAAAAAAGAAAGCAATTGTCTTTTCCATCAAATCTTGTGAACTGAACGATTCTTCAGGAATTATACTCAAAAGAAAACGATAAAATGGCATCGTGAAGTAATCTTTCGTAGCAGATCTTGAAATTCCATTGATTTAGGCCGCCGTACCATTGGAACCGGAAGAGCCGTCTACGTGGGCGCTCCATTTCTCAAATACATATTAAATTTGTGAAAAAAGAACTTATAAATAAAAATAGAAACACAAGAACGTGTTTAGTTCACCATTTTGGAATTTCTTTATTATACTTGAGATTAGAGGGAAATCTTCGCATATGAGTCTATTAAAATATTCATTAGGAAAAATTTCAGCGAACGTGCCCTCAATGAGCGCCGACTACAGGAATGAATCAGGGACCAGGAAATCAACTAAACGTTCACCCTTAAAAAAATTAAAAATCATGCCTGTAAATATTCATAAATGCAAAATGTGCATAAGACGAATTTGGAGAATTCATAAATATAAATTCGTTCCAATGTTACAGGTTATCTCTGATTATGATAAATAAAAAATCGATGACAAGAAATTTTGTGGGTTTAGTTACTCGCATCAAAAATAATGTGCGAATAATCCTTGGAGGCATTGTAGTATACAAAGACACACCTTTACAACGAGACGAATGTCACAATAACAAAACAGAAGGTTCGGTTAAGAAAACTTAAAAAAAACGAGTCCAACTAATTCCAGCCTATATATTTCCTTATGTAAGGATATGGAATGCAAGCTTGTTATTATTTTGACCCAAACAGATAGTAGATGGCTCTCACGTTCGTTTGAATTGAGTCAAAAACTGAATCTTTTATTTTTATTTACTTATTTTTATATGAAAATAACCCTTTTTATTTGAGTGGGTGTAAAGTTCACACATTTGTTGAAGAATAACTAATTGGGAAGATATCTTTTTGAAAATAAACGAACATAATTTATAATTCCAATGTTTAAATACCACCATTTTCATTCTTCAAGATTGAGTGTGATAAAAAGTTAAATTGCTGGGAAACTATTGAAATGAACCAATATTTTAGTACCCTACATAAATCTTTAATAGAAAATGAACCGAGTATATACCTCATCGTTAAAAACAAGCAATACCAAATAGCACTTCAGGTCCCTAACGGTGACTTTTAAGGAGTATTTTCCACCAGTTTCCAAGAAATTTAATTAGACGCGTAATCCATTTGAGAATTATTTCATATCTTTGCTTGCTGACTTCTCTACGACTGGAAAAAAAAGTCTTATTGATTTCCATTGATTTTGACCTTCAAACATAGTTCAAGAGTGAAAGCTTTGCACATTTTTGCCCTTCATTAAACTCAGAGTATCCATCCTTAAGTAAAAAAGCTGTTCAAATACTTTTTCCATTTTCACCTACTTATATGTGCGAGAAAGCTTTCTCTACCTTCACCTCGCTGAAGTGAAAACAACGAAACAAACTGGATGTTGAATAAGATCTGAAACTATGTCTGTGTTCTGTCGAACCGGATGTTGATGCACTTTGTTCTACTAAACAAGACCAGAAACACCAATAATTTTGTCATTTATTTTTTTCGTAAGTATTAATATCCTTGCAATTACTTTGCTGCATTTCTTGACGATTATAAATCCCTTAACATTTGTTTCAGAAATATTTCCTACTCATTTCCAGGTTATTAAACCACCAACTTACATTTTATGATACAATAGGTAAACTTTTTGATGGTAAAATTCTTTTAGTTTTACAAAATATATATTCATGTACTAATTTTTTGTCATGAAGTTACAGGAACTTCTATAAAAAATGTTGCTTCCGTGGAAGAAAGCGTAAGTATGGTAGGATTTAAGAATATACGTACAAAACGGTTATATTACTTATTATATTAACAGAAAAATATGCAGATGTTCGGGATAACAATGCAATGTTGCAAGCAGTTCTGTAAAAAAAAAGGTTGAGAACCGCTGTTCCAGTTCATCATTAAATACAGCTATAGGAATTTGTCCGCATTTTCACAGTTCACAACTGCCTCACCTGTAGTAACGCGCAAACAGTCAGCAAGACAGAGACCTCCTATTGTTTTCATTTCTGTGATAAACTCAGTTTCTAGGTCTTTCTGCAACGCTTGTTCTGTATTACAGAGACATACCATTCACTTTTCCTAATTATTATTTCACAATGTACCTCCACGTTCCGATTCATTTAGCTATGAACCCCAATGGGGTTATGCAAAACAGTTTTAGTGTTGAACCACCGTGGTGTTCTGATATTAATTTGGTTGAACTATAAAGTCTGGAACACATGATGGGAATATTACCCGATTTCCAATATTCAATCTACAAATAGTTCGATCTTTGAATTAAAAATTTGGTATATTTCTGTATCATTCCTTACTTCATTTATGTTTTCTTCAACTTTGATGGCAATAATTCATGACGTAAAAACCAACGTATGCTTGAAACGCAGTAGATCTGGTATTTTTCTTACGTTATGGTGCCATCGGGTTAAGAATGAATTTTTGCAATAAACCTGATATTAAGAACAAACGAACACGTTTTCAGAAGAAAACAAAAAATATGAAAACAAAGAAGAAAGAAAAAAGATACCATTCAATTCTATTTCTGAATACAAATGCAATGCTTTCGCGCACAGTTTATATTTCTTTTCCATTGTTACAGTTCTAACTTCATTAGGAGTGCGCCCTCATGAAACTAGAAACAATAACTGAAGTACATATTCGCACACACCAGGTTGAACCGTTGCAATATTTCGTTAATAATGTGCGAATTACATGATTTTTTGAAGTCTTCTAACGCTGAACTCAGCGTTTCACACTACACTACTTCAGCACTAACAATCCAAATTTTTCTTAAAATTTTTTCAATATCATAATTTTTCCGAATAAAATACCAAAAGTATTTTTTAATTTTTCAGTTTACTGCTGGATATTATAAAAAAATAATACGTATGAGTTAAATGGCAATTATTATTTATGCTTGAATTCTCTTGAAACAGTTGTTAAAAGAAAAGTTCATCGTGCATGTTTCACCTTTTGTTTAATGCCAGTTGTCACTCAGTCAAAAATGAACTTCCAAAGAAAAAGCAGTTTGAAGGAGATATACATGTAATTTCCTTCAAACTATAATCTCTGTCATACATATAATTCCCTTCATACTTTACACAATATTATTTGCAGTAGGGAAATAATTGCCCTTGTCTACCTGATGTCTTTGGCGGAGCTAAAATAACATCAAATTTTGGATAAGAAGCATTGTAGTGTAGCTGAGAGTATTGAACACGAAATATCGGAACAAACTGGGTTACAACTATATTGTGCATGAGGAAAAATAACACGCTGAAACCCTGGATAACAAACAACATTATACCTGCGGAATAACGAAGATTTCCAGAATTTCATATAAGACCTCCGATACAAATTTCATAGTCGTACCAACTACTGGGTTGGCATGTACAGTGTGGTACGGTTGTTCATCTTTGGGTCGCAGAATTTAAGCTGTTGACTATGTCACAAACTCGTCTGAATCCTTAGTGTATTTAAGTACCGTAGAATGCAATCTATCAGATTACTGTCACTTTCTACAACCGTGGTGGTGTAAAACGTCAAGAAGTTAAATAGAGGGAATAGAAAGTGTAATGATGATCTCAAGAAATTTGGATTGAAAACTTGTCCGAGTGTTTTATTTGTGTTTGCAACAAATATGACATTTAAATTTGCAGCTGTGCATGTGGGGGAGTTCAAAAAAATTGTCGAAATCGATAATGCTTTATTTCCTGAGTAATTAATTATCCCTTGATTTCTGTTGTACGAAAATCTCTTTGAATACTGCCACTCATGTGGCTTCGGTGTACTTGAAATAGGATATTTCATTGGAAAATTATATTTGAACCTGGGTATCAAAGTAGCATAGTTTAAAACATTAGTAGCACATTATAAATTTACAGGCTTTTTTTTATTTTGCGCAAAGTTTGTAGGTTCTCTGTTGAATATTGTCTAAAAAGCGCGTCTTGATAACTTGTAGAAAAACGGCAATAACTTTTAATTCCTTCAGAAATCCTTTTTTGCAAGAATTTTCATTTTTCCGGTTTGTAAATTCTGTAGATGTTTTGTACTGTGTATTATAAAATTTTACATGAGCTTCAAAGAGGTTTTGAAATTTACTGACCACAAATAATCCCCAATGGAAATGATTTCTTTAACGAAAATAACAGTACAGTAAATACAATCTGAAATACAAATTATCACGAATTTTTCAACAAATTATGGAAATTTATAGGCAAAAATTGAGAAGACGTGTAGAAGAGTATATTAAAGTTTCGCCATATTAAATAAATGAATAAAGCATTGTGCTCTAATGAAAGATGTGAATCAGTAACTAAATTTTGATAAGGTTGCAGAAGAAATATTTTTGTGCCTATGGAAGTTTTACGTTTCCGTTATGAACTTACAACCAAATTTCTTATAACTGAAACCTCATTTCGGGGCTGATGCTGGAATTTTGTATTCAGTTCAATCGAAATTCTACTGGAATTGCAGCAGCAGCTAAGAAACATAATTTCTTCACACGAATGGTTAGAAATTTGTCGGGTTGACGCCATAAGTGTAATTTCAGTTTTTTCAAAGAATGAAAACGTAGTGTCGCAATGATTATTTGGTTATGAAAAGCTTGTAAATTTTTGAGTTAAAATTACGAAAAGAGCAAGTTTTGTAGGTGTTTACATTATGCAATATTTCTGCGTCCTTCAATGAGTTTCAACATAAAAATCGCCCGCAGCTTTTTTGGAGATACAGGATTTTTTCACAGCTAAGATAATATAATGTATTAACGGACTATAATATAACGGACTAAAATTTCAATTTTTTCTAAAAACTTAAACTATACTAGTAATTTGAGTCAATTGGCATAAAATTAAAACAAAAGTTTTCAAAATTTCGTACATTAACCAGGGCTATTTTTAAGGAAGGTAGAGAGCAGAGAGTTGCTTAGAAAAATATTTTCAAAATATACACATTTAATACTTTTTTACACTATTTGGTTTGAAAACCATTAGGTTCTTTCTGACTGAGTAAGCCTTTTTACAGGGCCAATACGTAAAAATATTTGTAATAGAATAAGATCCAAAATAATTACGTCTCGTTAACTGTTTGTCAAAGTGTCAAAGAATTTAACAAGTCCACAATATCCAAAGTGATGGCGACTGGAAATTTTGTCACCATTGGAAGAACTATGCGATTACTAAATAACGTAGTATAGAGCCATTATATTGATCATTTTCAAAACATTTCTAGTTTCCGAAAGTTTTAACAGCTTTTTAAAAAATGGACTCCCTTCAGCTATCCTACAGAGTGTATGCCTAAGGTTTCGTTAGTAAGTTAAATTTCCAAATACAGGTTAAATTTTAGGAGCTTAAGATAGTACCTAACTTTTTGAATTCGACAGTAATTTGTCCATCAGGTTATACTGCCGGATTTGACAGTTAGCGTTAACATAAAAATCAGTTGAATTTATTTAATTTCTAGTCATAATCCATTGCAGAACACTCTCAAACAAATTTCGTCTGAGCTCTAGGGTGTTATTGCACAAGAATGAAAGCTACCCCTCGGATCCTAAAATAATATTTTAGAGCCATGCTCTTTTCTTCGGAAAAGTTTTATATCTACTTTGTTTCGGCAAAGAGCGTTCTGTCTACTTTAAATAGGAAAAGAGCTCCGAACTTTGCAAATTTTTCTTGAGAGCCGGTTGTAATATTAATTTGTCAAAAATGTTTGAATAACATGGCGCTTGTGTACATATCAAAAAATATCTTAATTCAGCAGAAGGGTAGAAGGAATCTCAAAAGTGTTCGCAAAAAAGGGCACTTTCTGGCCGGAAACAAAATCAGAAATTTTCATCACTTTTCAGAAATATCTGCAAGGTTTATATTTACTTTTTGGAATCAGAAATGTACAACCAAATGATGTATGCACTCACATTTTATTTGACTCTCTGAAAAGACATCCCTTAATGTAATATTTGAAAACTTTTAGTTTCGCATTTGGAAGACCAAATATCTAAAATTAAGAAAAACACGCTTGATGCTAGTAAATCTATATATATATAAATGTTAAGTTGGTTTGTGTACGCTTCAAAAACTCAAAAAGTTCTGCACTGATTGAGCTCAAATTTTGACATGATATACAACCCGCTTCAAAGATTGTTTTTATCTATTTTTAGCGTCAGTAACCTTCGACCATATATACTAATGGACTGCGCACTGGCAATAGCTGCATCAGAGCGTAATAAATGTATTCACGAATGAAAAGTCGTAATGGAATTTTAAAAAAGGAACTCCTAAAATTCATGATGAGCACAGCACGAGTTAACCATCTTTTTGCCCGAAGTCACGTGATTTCGTGGCTTGGGATGTTGGAGCCAGAAATTTTGATGCCATGCGCAGTCTATCAGTATATATGGTCGAAGGCTTTTTCAACGGTAAGCTGTGTACCAGCAAACGCGCCATCTGCCGGAAGCGAGGGGAACACTCTCCATACTAGGTGATCGTATTGTTTTTATCTATTTTTCGCGTCAGTTAGATACCCGCGACCGCGAGAAAACAGTTTTTTCATCGGTCAGCTGTGAACCAGCAAACGCACCATCTGCTGGAAGCGAGGGGAACACTCTCCATACTAGGTGATCGTGTCGTGATTGAGCTGCGCCCTTCGATAAATCGTAAGTATAGGTTATATTTTGTCTCTTATCTCTCATGGTTTTCAACCTAGAGCTGTGAGAGCCATAAGAGGTTATAATCTTATCCCTTCCTTCTGTTCCAGTGAAAACCGAAATAATGCCTCGCAAAAAAAACGAATTTGGGTCGTCGCACTCGCCACACAGAAGGATCGAGAAGACGGCTTTCGAATATGACTGAGGAAGAGCGGGCATACGTACGAGAGAGGAACAGACTAAGCACCATCCAGATGCGTAACACGGAACCAGCAGAAAGACGAGCAGCCAGGCTTGAGGATGCACGATTGCGAGCACGGCAGTCGCGTTCTGCAGCAACAGATTTGGTTCGTTCTCAACGAAATGAACGCGAGGCGTCGAGGATAGCTGAAACACGTACCCAAAGAACAGCAGGTTTGTTTCTGCAATACAATCGTCTTGCATTCCGGTACAATCCAGCTGTTGATTATAGTTCAAGTCTGCATGCTGTCATTGGCCAGATGAAACATGTCTGTACCTACTGCCAGGCTCTAAAGTTCAATAATGAAACGAATGGGATGTGTTGCGTTATCGGAAAAATTAAATTGCCTCAACTTGAAGCACCACCAGAGCCGTTGAAATCTCTTCTTGCTGGATCTACCGCTGAATCGAAGCATTTCCTATCGAACATCAGGTAATATAACTCTTGCTTCCAAATGACGTCATTTGGTGCGGAAATTGTGACTGCTCAATTCATGCCAACTTTTAAAATCAAAGGACAAATATATCACAAAGCTGGCTCCCTGCTCCCGTTCCGAGACAGTGACCATAAATTCCTTCAAATGTACTTCATCGGTGATTATAGAGATGAAGTCGATGCACGTTGTGGAATACATACGTAGCTAAGAAAATCCATCATTTCGCAACTACAGGAGCTCCTTCACGAAAAGAACAATTTGGTGCGTTTGTTCAAAACGGCAATGGATATGATGCCATCAGATACCCACAAAATTGTCATTCACGCCCGCTGGAGAACATGTCCGAAGATATAATGCTCCAACTATAGACGAAGTAGCAATTGTCATAGTCGGAGATCAGTTCCAACCTAGAGATATTGTTCTCCATCGAAGAAACAATCATTTGATAAACGTCGCAGAGACTCACCGTTGTTACGATGCTTTGCAATATCCAGTTATTTTCTGGGATGGTGCCGATGGATATCATTTCAATGTAAAGATGATAAACCCAGTGAATGGTGCAGAAATTAATAAAAAGTGCAGCGCAATGTATTTTTACGCCGACCTCTTAATGATTCGGAGGAACGAGGACAATTATATTTTGAAATGCCATCAGTTGTTTCACCAGTACATTGTGGATATGTATGCAAAAATTAAAACGGAACGTTTGCTATTTCTTCGTTTGATCAGACCAAACTCCGCTCCGAAGAATACATTCATTTGCGAGATGCAGTTGTGAATGACGGTAATACAACCAACGTTGGAAAGCTTACTATTTTGCCATCTTCATACATAGGCAGTCCATGTCATATGCAGGAATATGCTCAAGATTCAATGGCATATGTTCGTCATTACGGGCCTCCAGACTTATTTATCACCTTCACGTGCAATCCAGCTTGGGACGAGATACAGCAGCTGTTACTTCCTGGTCAATCACCCGTGGAAAGGCATGACATCACAGCAGGTGTTTTCAGACAAAAGCTTAAGTCGCTGATGGATTTCAGTGTGAAACATAAAGTGTTTGGATCTGTGCGCTGCTGGATGTATTCAGTAGAATAGCAAAAGAGAGGGTTGCCACATGCGCATATACTAATCTGGCTATACGATAAAATAACTTCAGACGAAATCGACGATGTGATATGCGCTGAGATTCCACGGGCCGACGTCGATAAGGATTTGCATGCAGTTGTTATCAAAAACATGATACATGGACCATGCGGTGCACTAAATCCGAATTCACCATGCATGGTAGACGGGAAATGTTCTAAGTAATATCCTCGAGCATTTGCAGCCAACACAGTAACAGGAGACGATGGATATCCTCAGTATAGGAGACGATCAACTGAAGATGGCGGGAATTCGGCAACTATAGACATGCGAAATGGTGATATTGATGTAGACAACCGTTGGGTGGTCCCATATTCGCCTCTGTTGTCAAAAACATACAAAGCGCACATAAACGTAGAATATTGCAATTCGGTCAAATCGATTAAATACATCTGTAAGTATGTGAATAAAGGCAGCGATATGGCAGTTTTTGGTGTGCAACCCGAAAATAGTGACAGAAATGCAGTACGAGTTATCGATGAAATTGCACAATACCAGGCTGGAAGATACATAAGCAGCAATGAGGCTGCATGACGATTTTTTTCATTTCCCATGCATGAACGCAATCCAGCTGTGGTTCACTTAGCAGTATATTTAGAGAATGGACAGCGTGTTTATTTCACAGATGCAAATGTGCAACAAAGAGCCCTTAATCCACCTGGTACAACTCTGACTGCTTTCTTCACCGTATGTCAGGTAGACGCTTTCGCCAAAACAGTGATGTATACAGAAGTGCCCTCTTATTGCACGTGGAATGTAACTAAAGAAGCATTCGTACGACGCAGACGAGGGGAGCCAGTCGAAGTTCAACCTGGCATTTTCAGAGAAAATACAATTGGTAGACTTCATACAGTGCATCCTAATCTAGATGAATGTTTTTTCCTTCGCATGCTGTTGGTAAATGTGCCTGGTCCTAGATCTTTCCTGCAATTGAAAATTGTTGACGGCGTCACATATGCCACTTTCCGCAGTGCGTGTCAAGCTCTTAATTTATTAGAAAACGACCAACAGTGGGATATATGTATTAGTGACGCGTGCAACACTGCATATCCTAACCAAATTCGAGCACTATTCGCAATTATATTGACCGCTTGCTTCCCTTCATCTTCCACAGAGTTATGGGAAAGATATCGATCGCGTATGGCTGAGGATATTTTGCATAGAGTACGCCTAGAAAATGCCAATGTGACCATGGAATTTACAGAAGGCATTTACAACGAAACATTGATAAATATTGAAGACAAGTGCTTAGCTATTGCAAATAAAGTTCTTAGTCAATTGCGAATGCCAGCACCCAACCGAACTACGACTGCTTCATTTGATGTGGATTTGCGCCGTGAACAGAGTTACAACACCGGTGATCTCCAGTCATATGTCCAATCAAACATTTCCAAATTAGCGTGTGAACAGAAGGGCATTTATGATCGCACAATGCAAATGATAAATGACGGAGTTGGGGGGACTTCTTCTTGGATGCGCCAGGAGGAACTGCGAAACAATTCCTTGTCAGATTGATTCTGGCAACGGTTCGATCAAAAAATGACATAGCCTTGGCTCTCGCTTCGTCTGGAATAGCTGCGACATTGTTACCAGGTGGAAGGACTGCTCATTCAGCTCTGAAGTTGCCATTAAACATGCGAATCATCGAGACTCCCACGTGCAATATTTCCAAAGCATCCTTTATGGAAAAAGTATTACAAAAATGTAAACTCATTGTTTGGGATGAATGCACGATGGCACATAAAAAAAGGCTTGAAGCTCTTGATCGATCGTTGCGAGATTTGCGTGGAAACGTTCAACCATTCGGGAATGCATTGATATTGCTCGCAGAAGGTTTTAGGCAAACATTGCCAGTAATTTCTCGATCGACACCAGCGGACGAAATAAATGCTTGCCTGAAATATTCAACAGTGTGGTCACACGTACGTACATTGCAGTTGACTACGAATATGCGTGTCCAGCTGCAGAACGATCAATCAGCCGAGGTATTCTCACGACAGTTACTGGACATTGGGAACGGACAACTGCCAGTCGATGAGACGTCAAGACGAATATCATTTCCTGATAGTTTTTGTAATTTAGTAACATCGAAAGAAGAACTGATCGGAAAAGTATTTCCTAATATTCAAATTAATTATAAGAATCACGATTGGCTCAGTGAACGAGCTATCCTTGCCGCGAAGAATAAAGATGTCTATCAAATTAATAATGTTATTCAATCCAGCATTCAAAGTCAGGAAATTACATACAAGTCGATAGATACAGTTGTGGAAGCAGATGAAGTAGTTAATTATCTAACGGAATTTTTGAACTCACTTGATCTGCCAGGGATTCCACCACACATATTAAAATTGAAAATAGGTGTGACAATTATCATGTTGCGGAATATTATTCAGCCAAACCTAAGCAACGGCACGCGACTCGCAGTTAAAAAACTGATGAAAAATGTAATGGAAGCAACGATTTTAACGGGGCCTTTCGAAGGTGAAGATGTCCTCGTCCCTCGAATTCCTATGATCCCGACCGATACACCATTTCAATTTAAAAGATTGCAATTCCCAATTCGATTGGCGTTCGCAATCATAATCAATAAAGCTCAAGGTCAATCTTTAGAATTGTGTGGTTTAGATTTAGATGCGGATTGCTTCTCACATGGACAACTGTATGTTGCGTGTTCCCGTGTCGGCAAACCAGATAGCCTTTATATCTACGCAGAGAATGGAAAAACAAAAAATATTTTATACCCACAAGTATTGCAAAATTAAACTTCTATGAAGCGTATGCTTTACTTTGTTCCTCATTTCTCATCCATGCAACCACAATGTGCCACAGCTACACGTGGCCGGGTATAGCTAGTTTACTATAAAAATTAAACCTGTTGAAAAAAGGTTATTATCTCGAAGAAAGCTAGCCGAATTGATTTCTTATAATTTCCGCAGCCGAATTCTTTTCGCATTGCTATAACGTTTTGTAACATTCCAATAACATAAAAAGAGAAAATACATTGTTTCCTGACCCGCAACTGGATTTAGTTTTATCGCTTTCACCAGCAGAACAGAAATGTTCTATGTGGCAAATAATAACCGGTAGGTTCCTAGTCATTGCCTTCAAAGCTTGACTTTTGGAAGAAGTCCACAGAGTCTAATTTACGTTAGTATTCTTATATAAAATATCTCCGACCATTTCTGTTACTTCTTTCAGCTCTCTAAGAAGCTTTGGATTATTGTAATACATTTCGTACACTGATTTCAATAATTGTTCACATTTTGAGGCAAAAGGCACTAGTTTCAAAGTGTCTGAAATAACAATTTCCAGCCTATGGGCAACACAGTGACCTGGAACGATTCCTTGTGAGTGTGACTGAGAAGATAACTTTGTCACAAAACCATTATAGTGTCCAATATCCACCTGTTCCATCAAAACATACAGACCCAAGCTTATCTTTGCACGCTGGGCAACTTTCTTTCATTGCCTCATCAATAGCAGAAGTAATGCTTTCTGCAGTTCCCATTTTCAATTCTTCTAACTTAATGAAATTACTTTGGACCAAACCGCTTTCGTGGACAGCTGTGGCGTAAATGATTTTTGACTCACAGGCTGAGATGTAAGTCGATGAATCTGCCAATACAGAAATATATTTTGCATTTTTTAAGATATCTGCATTTTCGTGACGGCTCGACTTAGCAGTATAAAATATAAATAAAGCACAAGAATTATGGTTGATGTGAATGTCACCAATGTGAGTCCACTTTTCTTTTGTAACTGGGATAAATTTGCAAACTGATGGAAAGATAACTTCATATCAACAACACAATAAGCTGTGTTAAAAAGAGCAATCATTTACGTTAATACTTGGTCACTCATAGAGGAAATACACTGTCGAAGAGACGAAGTTGCAGGATTTTCTTTTACAATTTTTATCTGGCAGGAATCCTTATGAATTCTCGACTTCTCATGTTTAACCAAAGATTGATGCTTGAAGTTGCTACAACTAGTAACAAATAATGTTGTTGCAACAGATCTTTCTCTCGATGTTTCAGCTTTGTTATTTTCCCGGCATGCAGGTTAATACATGAACTTAATATTGCCTTTGATTTCAATTCTTAGGCATGAGAATCGGCTAAGAATTAAAGTCAAAGGCAATATGAAGATTATGTATTATTCAGAATAATAATACATAATCTTCATATTGCCTTTGACTTCAATTTAATTTCTCCATTTTAGTAATGTTGTTTCACCGACATTTTGTCCTGCATCCTTTCATTTCATTGCCGTTTTGTGTTCCTTGGCAGAAGAACTCAGAACAGCTAATTAATGTTTGAATTAACGTCCTCAGGAAGATCAGCACTTTTCTTCGTAGATACAAGGAAATATACACTAATTTTTCTTTTTCTCATGTTACAAAGATAATAACGGAAACAAAGGGAAGTAAATTCCGACTTGAAGGACTGCGTGAATAAAACCAAAGAGCTTTTCCTGGTTTATAAAAGATCGCAAAGTACTGTACCTCTAGTATGTGAGGGTTAACCTTCCTTTAATGGCAAGCTTCCCTAATCTTCGGCCTCCCCCACCCTAAGAGCAGCGGGATACGTACGACGTACCCCTTTTACCTCCCCCTAACAGCCCAGCAAGAAAGCGGCAGTCTCAAATCCCCCGCCTTGTTCAATCATGGAACTAGATAAAAACAAAATGGGAAAGCTATCTTCACGAATTCTTAATAAACCTGGCTAAAAATTTTATGCACAGGATGGATGTCTAAAGAACCCCATCCTGAAAACTTCATGTGAATGACTAAAATACCTCCTTAATTACCCACGAATATTTTTATTACGTACTTCTATGCAGAGCAATAACACAAAGTCATAATAAAACTTTCCGTGCTTAGTTTCAAATTAACCAAATTTAGGATCAGTTTGGACTTTGATAGGTTTAGTCCTATCAACGATTTATGGTGCTTGTAAAATATTCTACCAGTTACGTGGAAAATTTATAAAGAAAATTGTTTTTTTCTTTTTACCGGCTCCTTAGTCTGAAATGCAGGAAAGTCCAAACATCCCATGTCCCGTGCTGATACTCCACCTTAATGGCTGCTCTTATCGTCTACCCCTTCTCCCCTACACTCTACCTCTGACGCTGGTTTTCTACCATCTCGGGGTAATGAAGGTAAGGCTTGCTTACCTTCATCACGCCGAGTAGTGCACACCTACATTCCTCATGGGCTTTAACGAACACTCCCCTAGTTCAACACATGCTGGCAGCAAGGTGAAAGGTATTTCTCCCAACCCCAAAATACTTTTAACAACACATCACTGGGAACTCCTAAAAAAGAAATGTACGTACCGCATTTTAAAATTGTTACGTAGGCATGTTAAAAAAAATCAAAATTTTATGCATTCGCAAATTTGCTCCCAGCTTTAAAATACAGGTCTCAAAATATAAAATTGTGGTCGCATTTTGCTCCTGGCGACCGTTATTAACAGTTTCTTTTTAATTTCTGCTAATTTCCTTCGATAACTCTCTCTGTAACAGTTTGTTCTAATTTCGTTGATTTCCTTCGATAACTTCAAATGCCGAGTAAGTTTCATAACATATATTAAAAAAAAGTACTCCAAATAGCTGCCTATTGCATGATTTTTTTTAAAATATTCACCCTCTGGCTTAATACCGCAAATAAAATACGTAAATGATAAACGATAATTTGAATTTCCGTACAGGTAAAAAAATCTGATTTCTTTCCTTATACCGCATTGGGAGGAAACGCAATATCAATGTTTCTAACATTAAAAAGAAGCGGAAAATGATTTCAAAAATCATAGTGGCTAAGTATAAACTGAAGTAACGAATTAATAGGAACACCCAATCTAAGACGCGTAGGATCCTTACTTTCGTAGGCAACTATGACTGCTGATATGACTTAATAGACTGCTCACTGCAAACGACTGAGATGTGTAAGGTAATTAGACAGCGGTAACTTAGGAAAGAATCTTGAATTAAGCGACTTTGAATGAGGCATAAAAGTGCGCGCAAGAGCGCTGGTGCAAGCATCTGAGAAACGGCGAAACATCTCGGTATCTCAAAAACGTAACGAGACTGTACAAAGAGTAATTCAATAATAGCCAAACCTCCTTCGCAGAGAGGCAATCTGAATACAAAATTCTTACAACAACTTTAGAGTCATAATTCTACAAAGACAATTTTTAAATGTAATTGGTATTTAATTAACCTTTTTTCGACAAATGCGAAAATATAATGAGTGCCCCGATTCTCGCGTTACGATGCTTTACAAGGCATGAACGTTTTTTTTATTACACAGCGAAGCAAGAGACAGGATTTCTTACAGCCAGTAGAATTGACAGTGCAAGGAAGGAGTCAGATTGTTTTCTTTATTTTTTGCTTCTAGTCAATCTATTTCTGTGTCTACGATAGGAGAAATTTAGGCATTTTTCTAATAAAGACGGGGCAAAATGTTTTTAGCTGGTGTACTTCATCCAGTGGAGGCCTAAACAACTTTACATCTTTCTTTTCTTCGATACTTCTACCGGTGTGGCTAGGGAAGACTATGTTTGAAGGTTTGTTTAATTATGTTTCTTATTTGCAATTTATTTCCCTTAAAAATCATACTTCTAGAAGCCAAAACGGAAAACACTCTTTTTATACAAACTGACAGCTCGAGCCAATGTCAGTCTCTTCAGATAATGATAATATTATCGGAACTGGCAACGACCAGCAATTTGTTGGCATAAATAATTGTCAGTGCATGTTTTATAAAAATTGTAGTACCTGCTCGACACGTACACACGTATGATAGGGTCAGAGTGACCGCGAAAGATCTCGCGCATGTGTTTTTAAACTTTTTAATATAAATAAAGTTTTTAATGCATTTTAAGGACAGTTTTTCAATGTGGATGACGCACCATTTGTTATCGCGCTGAAACAGCCTATGCTTACACCTACAGGGTGTCTTTTTTCCATGCTGTTTATCATGTTGTCCTTATAAATGTGTTTTATGCTTTCTTTTGCTTTTTGTTTTATTTTTAAAATAGTCCTTAAACATTGTTGCCGAATTTAGCAATTAGTGAAATCACGCACACCTACTTCACAAAATATACGTCGACTTCAAAGTTTCGAAGCACTTCAATAAGGCCATTGTAATTTTGCCTCGCTGACACGACACAATGCACACACAAATCACTGGAAAAAGTTGCCACACTTGCCCATCCGACGCACGGAAGATATTTAATGGTTCGAACGCTGGTACCTGCTGGGATCGAATCTGAGACCTCTCCGTAGCAGGCATGAACGGTGACAGCTAGGCCCTCCCCAGCCCGATAATTTACAACTCTCTCCGGGTGCTATTTATATAACCACTGGTATCGTATCACGTAAGGTAAGGTCAGTTGATGGGTAACATCACAGCCTCTCCTTGACAATTGTCAACCCCGCCTTCGCGTGCTGCATCCTGTTCCCACTAAAGGTGCTCTGACGACCGCCAATAGCGGTATAACTATAACATAGGGATTAGAGGAAATGCTATCCCACACTCACCAACCCGCTTGGCCAGCGTGGTGAATTATGGCCAAACACCTCCAAAATGACTCTACAACATAAATCTTGGCCCTCAGTCTCCGGCAGCTGGAATGTACCTGGCTAATGCTGCGGCCAGTGCGACATGAAGGCAGAGGGTGCTAAGAATCCCCGGAGGACCGGACTAGGCTGCCATCTGATGCTGACCTTAGCTATGTATAATGGGCACTCCCTATCTTCTGATTCAAGGCTTCTTGAATTGGAAGAAGAACTACAAAGAATCAAGTGGGACATCGTTGAGCTAAGTGAGATAAGGAGAAAAGGAGAAGATTTCATTGAACTGAAAAGTGGACATCCCTTTTACTATCGTGGGACAGTACTGGCAGAACTAGTGGTGTTGGATTTACAATAAACAAGAAACTGAAGGATAAAGTTGTAGAAATTGAAAGTTCCTCTGACAGAGCTGCACGACTCGTTATCCAACTCTCAAGAAGATACAAGGCTCAGATTATTCAAACTTATGCACCCACCACAAGTCATCCTGAAGAAGAAATTCGTCATCTAAATAATAAAAGTAAGCAGCTCTTGAAGATAATTATGGGAGATTTCAATGCAAACGTAGGGCAACGGCAACAGAATGAAACTTCAGTAGGTAAATTCGGTCACGGCAACAGAAACCAGCGTGAAAATACTCTCGTTGAGTTTGCAGAGGAAGAAGGATTTTTCATCTTGAACTCCTTTTTCAAAAAGTATCACTGAAGATGTAAGGAAATTCAACTGTGAGCTAGTGAGGAAAGCAATTGAAAACACAAAAGCCTAAACACAGCAAAGGGACATCTCAGTAAGGGAAGAAAACAGATTATTGCACTGAAAAAAGAAGATGGTTCTGTAACAAGAAATAGAGACGAAATTTTGACAAGAGTGAAAGATGTCTATTCCAAATTATATGAAAGGGATGATACATGTACTCCAGACATCATGAAAGGTACCAGAACCAGAGTTCTTTAAGTCCTCCCAGCAGAAGTTGCACATGCTATCAAAAACATGACGCGGGGGAAAGCTCCAGGGAAAGACGGAATTACTGTAGACATCATACAAGAAGCAAGTGGAGAAATCGAAACAGTAGTCGCCCAAATTTTCACTCGATGCCTTAATGAAGGGAAGATTCCTGAGGATTAGAACAACGCTACAATGATCCTGCTACATAAAAAACGTCACATTGAGGATCTCAGGAACTACAGACCTATCAGCCTCCTCTCAGTGGTTTATAAAATCTTCACTGAAGTTCTTTCACACCGCTTGAAGGTAACACTGGACATGGCTCAACCGAGAGAACAAGCTGGATTCAGGAGTGGCTACAGCACAATAGATCATATCCACGTGCTGAGAGAACTAATTGAAAGAGCGAGGGAATATGAACTTCCATTGTGCATGGCTTTTATCGAATATGAAAAAGCCTTTGATTCGGTGAAACCATCAGCAGTTGCAATGGCTCTGAAATCCTGCGGTATTTAAGATGCACACATTAATATTATTAATAACATCTATGAAAATGCAAGTGCAAAGATTCGGCTGTTTGAAAATACAACGCACATAAAAATTGGAACGGGAGTGAGACAAGGTGACACCATATCTCCGAAGCTCTTTAATGCCGTATTGGAAAATCTCTTTCAATTACTGAACTGGGAAAACAAAGGGATAAAGATTAATGGAGATTATCTAACCCACCTTCGTTTGTTGATGACGTAGTCATTTTTGCATCTACCCCACTAGGGCTGCAGAGTATGATCCAGGAACTTGCTGACAAGAGTAAAGAAGTGGGATTAAAAATGAACTTTCAGAAGACAATAGTGATGTTCAATGCTTTTACAAGAAATGGAGATTTATCGATTAATGGAGAAAAACTGGAGATAACAGACACGTGCGTTTATCTTGAACAGCAGATATCAAGTGAGGGTCACATTGATGAAGAAGTTAATCGGCGTACAAAACTTGCCTCGAGAGCTTTTGGAAGAAACAGCATAATTTTCAAGAGCAATATGCCATTATGTCTTAAAAAAAGTATTTGATCAATGCATCCTTCCAGTGCTTACGTATGGTGCAGAGACGTGGACCTTAACTAAAAGATACATACAAAGGCTTCAGACAACTCAAAGCAGCATGGAGAGCTGCGTGTTTGGTATAACTAAGAGAGATAAGAAGAGGAACTCGTGGATCCGAAAAATGACGAGACTGGAAGACATCATAACCAGAGTTAAATCCCTGAAATGGCAATGGGTTGGACATACTGCCAGAAGGACAGACCATCGATGGACAGCCGAAATTTTAGATTGGATTCCAAGGGACAGGAAAAGACCCAGAAAAAGTCCACATGGGAGATGGGTGGATGAAATTCGAAAATATGCGGGAGTGACATGGAGGAGACTGGCACAAGACAGACCGTTGTGGAGGAAACTTGGGGAGACCTTCGTCCAGCAGTGGATTGATAATGGTTGACAATGATGATGATGATGATGATCGTATCACATGACATTCGTTATCATAGTTTCATGTCCGATCACTGGGGTGCTGTTCAGAAAGCGAGAGTTGAACCTCCGTATTTTCTCCTCTCTGAATTATCTTGAATGGATGAGCCTTAGGAATGACAATTATTATGCGGTGATGAACCTCACACAAATGCATATGATTGTAATTATGTGGAATCTTTGTTTAAGTACAATAACTATTACACCTTTCTAAGGATTCCACCACAGTATTATTCCTTTAAGCAACGGATTTCCGTTTTAATTTCAAAAATGAATAGATATGAAATTGTCTTGATTTTATGCAATACATGATAATAAAAAATTGGAACAAATCAACGGTTTCAAACAAACAGACTGTGTAATTTCTTCCCCGCAATTTTTAGGACAGTTCTTGCTACTCACGTAGAAAAATCTTTTCGGAAAGTTTTATTCTTAAATTAATGAATGGTTTTTCCGCCAGGGGCGTAGATATATATCCTGTTTATGTCAATATCTCTGTTTCTAATGGTCCGATTTGAAAAAAATTCATATTTGTTAGACAGAGTTTCCGGTGCGACATGATTTTAACATAAATTCAAAATTTTCAAATAATTCATTGACCTTGCGCTAGGGAGTGTAAAGGTAAATTGCGCTTTCCCTGATATCTCTGCTTCTAAAACTCCGCACCAGATAGAGCTGATGACGGAAATTTGTTTTGCTGTAATTTCTAATTTTTTATAAAATATGGTTTGGCCAGCAGGTAACATAAGAGTTAAATTTCTGCTTCGTAGGTATTTGCAGCAGAATCTCAGATTCTAAAATCCCGATTAAAAATTTCTTTCGTGGACCGATACAGCTCATGTCAAAAACATTTGAGAATGTTTTCTTTTAAAATAAAGCATGGTTTTTCCACCAAAGGGCGTAGACATTTATACTGTTTCTGTCAGTATCTTGGCCTCCAAAAGTCGGATTTGAAAAATTCCTTCTTTGTTAGACAGCGATTCTGGTGTAAACTCTTTCTCATTAATTTCAAAATTTTAAAGTAAGGCATATACTTTTCGGTAGGGAACGTAAAGATAAATTAAGTTTTCCTCAATATCTCTGCTTCTGACACTAAAATTTGAAATATTTTTCTGAACAGGATACAGCTTATATGTATTGCATATTATGCATATAATTTGTAATATTCGTATGTTTTGCATATAATGTGATAATTTTTAATATTTTCATATGTTTTGCATATAATTAGTTTTGCATATAACGCATATAATTTATAATATTCATATGTTTTGTATACAATTTTTAAGATTTGCTAAAAAACGATTTGGCTGGTAGGCAGTATAAGAGTTAATTTCTACGTCTCATGTAATTGCAGTAAAATATGAGCTCCTGAAAACTGGTTTGGAAAAATTATTTCGTGATTTTATATTTGTCGATATCTCTGCTTCTAAGAAGCCGATTTGAAAAAAAATCTTTCTGTGTTGCAGAGCGTTTCCTCTGCGAAATGTTTTGCATATAATATCAATAATTTCTTAGCGCAAGTTCTGCCAGCAGAGGGGATGATCATACCTTTTACAGCAATATCTGCCAGATTAAAAACCCGATTGAAAAACTTCGTTCTTCGGTCATATAACACTGTTTCCCATACAGGTCTCATTGATTTTGAATAGCTTTGGTAAATTTAATTCGCATCAAAGCGGATTCAAAAGACGGGTTCATTACACCAGGAAGTTCGGTGTCATCTTTCTTGCTTCTTCTTTTGATAGTTAAAAAAGGCATGGAATATTTCATATTTCTGCTGATATTTAGCTAAATCTCAATATCAAGTTCTCGTGTCTGTACTACCAAATCTATCGTGTTTCATAGATGGTATGATCGGTAGTGTTGCAAACTTAAATTCATGCATTCTTTTGTAGATCTTTGTTTCAGAATGGTGAGGCTCGGCTAGCAATTGGGATTAAATTAATGCCTAAATAACAAATATTTTTTGAAGAAAAAGTGTAAATATATGGAAGATTCCTTTAAATATTTACATGCTTTATTTCTGTTTCTCAACGGACTTCTAAAAGCAGTCGTCAAAAAAAGGGGGCTTGGGGGAATTAGGACGTATTTTCAGAGGGGAGGTGTCAACAGTAGGAAAAAATGTAACATGGGGGATAGGGGAGTATAAAAATAGCAAAAATCACGGACGTTCTTTATAGACGGACCCTTTGCAAATTAAGGTTACAGTTTATTATCTGTAAGTATAAATATGTAAATTTAAAAAGCGTTGTGAGATGTAAGATAGTTTGACCAATTAAAGTTCGAAAAATGTATAACTTGAACACTCAAAGAAAAATATGTATGCTTTATATTTGGCCACTAAGCATGTTAGAGACATTTACAGTATATTATCTGGTGCTATGTTCTGTAAAATGTTTCGTAACCGAGGAAGACCGAAACTAATAAAGAATCAAACCCTAACACGAAAAGCATCGTCACAGCAAATTCATAGACCGTTGGAGCATTTAATGAAACCTTAGTTATTAAATTGATATTTAAAATATATATTTCCGTATATACAATCCTTTAGCGAAACATTAAAGGCACCTACCTAATAGCGTGCAGGTCTTCCTATTGGCTAGAATAACATCTCCATCTACATAAGCATAAACCGCTATTCTGCTGAAAATGTTCTACCTGCATAATGCAAGGCAAGCGTGAATTTTGATTCCAAAATGTTGATGGTCAAGTCACATGGTATCTGTTTGTAAATAATAAATATTAAGTAGGTCGTACAGAAGTACAATTCAGTTTGATTTACTATTACTTAAAGAAACCTCACAATTTGAATTTTTAAATTGGCGATCTGCCTTCCTTCATTATATAAGTTGACATGGTCATGCCTTAGAATTTCTCGATCTTTTGTCTGTAATTCTGCATAAATAAATACAGGTAAATATGGCATATGGCTTTTGTTACTAATTCTGAATAAATAAAACAGATGTCCTAGCAATAATTCGAATTTCTCTTCATATTCTTGGAACCATTGCTGAATCTTCTTTGCACTCTGCCATGCTTTTGTTAAAAGGCACCATGTCCGCCATGGAATACAGTCACTATAAAGGTGGTTTACTTGGAGAGCCACGAAGTTCAGGTAATATATCAGTCAGAATTCACTGTACAGGGATACTGGGTCCAAGTATTCCCGAAGGAAATATTGCCCAGATAATCACACTCCCTCCAACGGTCTGAATCCGTCTCAAAATGCATCCAGCTGAGAAGGCGTACTTGGGTAAATGTCGCACACGTACTTGTCCATAGACACGATGTAACCGGAACCGCGATTTGTGTGACCATGAGGTACTCTTTCTTTCTTCTAAGGACCAATACCGATTATTACGTGTCCGCTGTATGCATTAACGACGGTGAACACCTGTAAGCATAGACACACGAATTATCTGTGGCTGCGTAAAACCATATCCAAGAGCATGCCATTAACTGTGTGTTCGGACACATTGAATCGTTCACCAAAATTGTAAGTACGTTTAAAATCAGCAACAGTAGACCTCTTGTTGTTGTGGGTAAGGCGAGATAGCTTACGCTGACTTCTGAGAGAAATGAGGTGTGACCTGCGGAGCCCTTATCACGCTGTTTGCAATAGTTTTGATGATATTGAATTTTCTTTATGTCTTTCATAATTTTCAGAGAATTTTACATTTAATAACAGTAGCACGAGACAACAAATTTATTTCATAGTATCATTGCATTTTGCATCGTTCTACTTTCTTAACAATGCATGCAAACCTAAGACAGTTTCACCCGCAAAAATGTTTTTTAAACTCCCGAAAATTCATATTTATTCTGCTTGATGTCTCAGTTATTTTATCTTTGTTTTTCGAGATTTGTCTTGATAATGCAAATAACTACCAGGATGTTCTTTTTATGAAGCATTTAGTAAGAAAGCTGCGAACAGTACTATTGTTCGGGATATTTTTGAAGACATAATGAGAAGGAGATAAGTGTACTTGGTTGGAATTTTTATATTTTCTCCCATTACTAATTGTACTGCTTGTGAAAAAAGGCCGGTTAGTTTTTCCCAATTCTTGTGTAGCTCCAAAGCTCAACATATATAACTATCTATGAGAAGAACATATGGCAAAGTACCGTGGATAGATGGCAACCGCTTTAAGACAAATTGACGGTAAGGTGGGCCCCAAGGTTATCTGCTTTAAACATCTGAATAGCTGCCGTGCGAAGGATGTTCACATTAACATTAAGCAATCTGTTCCGGTATATTGGACCCTCTCCTTCACGAATGTAATCCGATCTTATCTGCATTTTCTCTACTGATGCATTTCGAGAACGACCGTAATTTGGTAATCTACAATATGTTGATTGGCGCTAATAACCAGCCACCCTACTTCTCTGAACTACCTATTTACTCTTTTTTCAGAGCGTCTAGGTTTTAAATAACGTAAGTACTTTTCTATCACGCAGCAGAAATTCCCGTGAGATGTAGGTAGTTCAGTGTAAACCCGCCCTGTGTAAACAAACTATATGAGAAATCGCAGAAGGAACAAGAGAAAAAAGACGAAAGCGCTCCGTACATTACAATTGTCATTCATTATTCTTAAAAGTTTTGCTGTTTCGTCGGTTGAAATGCATATAATTTTAATACTTCTGTACAGTAGTTTCAAAGTTTAAATTATCAGACCAGAAGGAAAGGCCGATTGTTATTAAATGCATACTGTCGTAATTTCTTTTAGTACTTTATTTGAAATACTTTTTTTTTATATAACGTTTTTACTCCATTTTCGAAAGCTTTTGTCATTTGAAATTAATTTAGTGTCAAGCGAGTTTTCACTCGCATGAAATCAGGTACATAGTGGTTTTTAAATACTAATACGTTTTCCAAAACGTCAGCTGTGTTCAATTGTCCAGAATGCACAGTATTCGTGAAAAAAATAAATTCATAATCTACTGAAACATGCAACCTTACGTGGAAGTATATTAAACCTGTATTTGTTTCCTCTAGTATTCTTACACGGTTTAGGATTTACGACTTAACATATCACATTTTAGAAGTATAGTTTTCAGCGACAGTAACCTGCAGCTTTTCATATGATTTGTTCAAAAGATTGTTTAAAATTAAATGTAAAAAAAAATCCTTTCAGACAAATTTTACAAATCACCTTTATACTTCATTTGGTTGGGTGTATGAAAGTGGAATTCAGAAAATAACTTTCCCTATTGAAGAACTTTAAAAGTACTGCATTTATTAAAAATGTTTTTTCTGTCGTGTAACCTGACATGTTCTGGAAAAGAGTTGTCCGGAGCTTACCAGCACCACCATAACCGGAGAACGGGGAAATTATGCAGATCTGGATGAGTACACGCTACTTTGAAAACTGGCAATCACCTTGCCCTCTAAACACTTGGTATATATAACTGTAGAACTCTTACTCTCTTGACTGTGTAGACCTGAGGATATGGCCGACGGGGCTACGAAAGATTTTGTCATCATTAACTGTAAATAAAATTGTTTATGTGGTCTAAACTTTTAAATGGCTTTTAAGAATCGTGCGAATTTGGAGAATTTTATTTGTCATTTTGGAAGTGTTAGCACGAATTTATTATATAAGCATGCTTATCAAATTTGGATTTTCTGAGGTGAGTGTTCTGTCACCACTTTACGGTCAAGATGGAATGAGTGTCCAAAGTGTTCTTCAAGATACGACGTAAATTATCTATTGAGACAACCCATTTGACATTTTTGATAAATTGTAAAACTCTTAAAGTTATGCCGAGTTTTCTCAAATTACGGGTTACACCTGTTTCCCGGGCAGATGTGGACATTCTGAAAGGAGAAGAAAGAAAACGTCTCCTCACAACAATAATGCCAAAAAGGGGTCACATTGATTTCCTCAATAGAAAATCATATAAGGCCTACACCTATCTGAATGAGTATTTTCTTTCTGCACAAATGCACCATTTTCTTATTGTGCAATTCAGTAAAATTCAATCTGAACTGTTACGAGCCCAAACGGGGCACTTGATAAAACTTCGGGGACTGTCGCTAACGATTGTGAATGTAAATATCGAACTTTTCACCGACTATTCACTCCAGAGATTCGGCCAGTCACCTTTTTGAACCTCAGCTCACGGACATTGTCTTCACATGCAACGAATGCTTTTAACCAAGGTTTCAAGTTTAGTTTCCCTTCAACACTTTCAAAAACCTCTTCATGTACTTCCACAAGTTGAAAATATAATTCAAGCACTTCCCGAAGAAAAAAAGGGATACGGCACGAGAGGCTGTCTCAAAATTTCTGACAGACCCCCCTACACCCCCTACTCCCTCGTTGGCGAATAATCTGCTGGCAGAAAAGAAATCGCTATTGGAACTCACTAAAGAACCCAGAATCAGCATTATTTTAGCCGATAAATCAAAACAGGTTGTGCTTCTGGACCGTATTGATTATTGTGAAACAATGCGGGCTGCCATCAAAAAAATCCCACACACTATATTAAGAAATGATCCTACACAGTACACTATTAAACATCTCGCAAAGTTCCGTAAACAGGGACTTCTTCCAAAATATATTTCATCAGGACTGAACCTACCACCCGGTGCCAGAGTTCCATGCTTTGGCAAAATAAAGCTACATTAATCAGAGCACCCATTGAGGGTTTTGGTGTCCGGACGCTCTTCCCCTATTCGCCCTTTGGAATCAACATTGGCTTCTTTTATATTACCTCCTACTTCTGGTTCCCCTTATTCTATCAAGAGCTCTGCCGAAGCACTAGAACGCACCGAACCCTGCGTTACTAGTAGTAGTTCCTTTATCATGGCCTCTTTGGATGTAGTGGCTCTATTTTGAAGTGTACCAATTGAACAGGTTAATCAAATTATTGAAGATAAACTACTTGCTAAATCGTTCCTTTCTCCTCATGTAGTTGAATTTATTTTATCATCGTTTAAGCTTGTCGCTGCAAGCTCATTTTTTCGTTTTGATGGCACTATTTATCGGCAGGTGGGGAGGGGTGATCCCAATGGGGTCCACGCTCTCACCGGTTCTGGCTGAGATTTTCATTCAGTTTCTTGGGAACACAGTACCTGCAATGATACACTTTACCCCACTTGCATTTTTGCGTTATGTGGATGACATTTTGATTTTTTGGCAGTATGGTCTTGACGAACTGCAGCAACTTACGCAACTGTTTTCCTCTCAATACCCGTCTGTTAAATTTACTCTGGAGGTGGATGAATCAGGTTCACTTCCATTTTTGGATTATCTTCTGAGTCACAACTATGAGACTGTTAATCTTCAGTTCTCAGTATACCGTAGCCTTTCATTAGGCTTGTTCTAAAGCTAAGTGGGTAGATTATGTAATAGTGGCTATAATTTGATTTGAGTCCACGTCCTCTGCTACAAGACACTCGGTGCTAGTAAATTGCCGCCATCTATCGGGGGTCATGAAATATGCGGCGTGGATTATTTCTGTAACAAATGTGTTTCTGAAGTATTTTGACTGGCCCTTAAAAGGACCTTTACTGACTGTTCATTAAGTACCTAATCTTAAACATTTACTGTGAGGGAAAATATGTGTTTCCACCAGAATGAAAACCTGGTTGGTTGGTTGGTTGTTGGATTTTATTGGCGCAAGGGCCAGGTTTGGCCAAAGAGCGCCAGACAAAGAACTATCAGCCACAGATTTTTAAAAACGTGGAAAATGATTAAGAGCAGACAGGCTTGGTAAAAGTTGAAAAAGAGTATGATGAAAGCTGTGAAGACAAGGTAGTTAATTAGGTTTATATAAAAATTTATTAATTTACTATTATAATTATAATTTTTTTTCTTTAAACACAACTACACAAAGGATGAGTCACTCTCCTCCCCCCACACTCCTCTGCAATGCTGGCAGAGAGCGGGGACGAACTGTCACTCTCTTCCCCCCATGTCCCTCTGCAATGTTGTTTGAGGCTGGGGACGAACTGTCACTCTCCTCCCCCTATGTTCCTCTATAATGTTGGTTGAGGGTGGGGACCTCGCTGAGGCCGAGATAGTTGGATGGACACTGCACACCTTTGCGGATTGAGGGCCGGGTCTTCCGCACGTGCAGGCTTTCGGCTGGAAACTGGAAGAGACGGTCGGCAGCAAAAGAGAAGGCCCAGAATCAGGTATTCGAAAAATCTCGAGCTCGGGGAAAAACACCTGTGTCGCTTGGTCAGCTGTAGATCGCTTGGCAAGGGCGGCGAGAGCTACAGGGCGCGGAACAAAGGGCTGCACGGGTTGTGGCAGAGACTGAACTACTGCGGCAAAAGTACGCTGTCGGGTGGTGGGTATACCCAACTTGGCCTTGGCAGCAGGGTACGAGAGGCCTTCCAGGGTCTTGAGGCGCTGGATCGCCATCTCGTCCTTCCATTTCATACAGTTGCGGGAGTAAGCTGCATGGGCCTCACCGCAGTTAACACAGCAGGCCGCAGAAGTGCAACCTTCCCCGTCATGTTCACTGGAGCCACAATTTGCGCAACGAGCGGAACTCTTACAGAAACGTTGTGAATGCCCGTACCTCTGGCACCTGAAACAGCGCAGAGGACTGGGAATGTACGGGCGAACTCCACAGACCAAGTAGCCAGCCTTGATTTCGGTCGGAACTTTCGGGAGTTAAAAGTCAAGATCACATTTTTTGACTTAATCATGGAACCATCACGCCGGAACATCATACGACGTGCAGCAATAACACCTTGATCAGCAAGTTCAGTCACGAATTCGTCTTCACTGCATGGCAAGAGATCAAACTCCGAAATAACACCCCGAGAGGTGTTAAGAAACGGGTGAGGTGTCACTTTTACAGGAATGCCTTGAAGACTAGTGAGGTTCAGAAAAGTGTTACTCTGAGAAACACTGCAAGTTTGGACAAGCAGGTCCCCAGAGCGAAGCTTCCTCACAGACTTCAAGGGGCCAACCGCAGCGTCCAAAGCTTTAGAAATGAAAATGGGAGATCTGGTGGACAGTCTCTCATGCGGATCGATGGATTCTACAAGCAAGTGAGTAGCATGCGTAGTCACAGCAATCGAGGGAGACGACGCTTCGGAGCGACTGGTACAGCTGCCGAAGAAGAGGTTCCACATTCTTGGTCCAGGTCAAGGTCTAAAGACCGTTTAAGGGTATGAGACTTGGTAGGTTGAGAAGACGAAGGACAGTCGTTGTCAACTATCATTTTGTCAGGTGACTTAAATTTGGAGTTTTTGTTCTTTTTACCCATGGAAAAAAAGGAGGAAGATTCGTCTGCAGACTACTCCACCCACCACCGAGCCCTACAAGGGAGAACTGGAGGTCTGCAAGCCAAGAAAATGACGCTGGACACAGTTCTGGAGCTTATACGTTGCAGATATAGTCCGTTGGCTGTGATCACACGCACTCGGCGGACACTTCGGCCTCCGGGTACCGTCATGCCAACGCCTTTGGCATGATCCCACAGCCCCCGGGCTCACCCTGCCGTGCTATACGACAAAAAAGCCGCTAAAGCCGTGTACACAACTTGGTACAAGACTTCTGACTAGAGGTGGGTTAGTCTCTAGCCTCCCGTTTACAGCGAAGCCGGGGTCGAAGAGGAGTGTTGGTACACAGGAGGCACTTATCCGGTCTCCTGCGACCTCAGCCGACAGACATCCCATTTCCGCCTCACGGGTCTCCGCACGCGGCAAACATGCAGGTAGGTCTAGCACCCAAACCAGCTAAAAGGAAAAAAAGAAATCCAAAGAAGACAAATCCTGGAAGGGAACCTAAACGGAATCTCAGCAACCTACGAACTGAGCGGTTAATATAATACAGTTAGTGGTGGAGGGTAACAAAACCACAAGACCGGGGTGTTAGTGCATAACGTGGTAGCGATTAGGTAAAGTATACAACACGGGCAACTAGCCAGTAGAGAAAATAAATAAAAACGAAAAAGCGAGACACAAGACCAGCTCGGGATCGTGGAGCCCCGACTCCCCAACAGCTGGATGAACAGCCGTCCCTGCAAACACCAACAGCACCAAAACAAAAAAACAGGCGGTGGCATGACAACAGATGTTGACCAGTCACAAGGTCAGCTCGGGCCGTGGGGGCGCCGCTCCCCAAATAACTGGAAAACCAGTCATCCCCGTGCGGGGAATGAAAACCTGTATTTATAGTACAATAATTGAATTACCTTTATTAGGTACCTCTCCTTCAGTTTGTATGATCGCCACCTTCGCCTCAAACTCAAAGCATTTATGTCTACGTCTTTCCTCCTTGTTAATTAATTACTCCGAAGAAACCACATGCTTTGTCGAAGCACCCATCCAAATAATCCGTGCGCGTTGTACGGAGTTCTATCGTACGGATAAATACATAATTCAGTTCATTGTCTATCCCAAAGATTAACAGGTGAAGCTTCCTTTTATCAGAACGAAAGTTAAAATATTAAATTAAGAACAAGGCAAATTAATTTACGCTAATCCAATTGTTCAGGTGTTCGAAGAATGAGATAACTATCCTTATTTCCTGCAGAGGGTATCGCAATGATAATTCAACCTGAAAGGTGATATTAAAATCCGTACTATTCATCTAATGATATGCACCAATTTATCTAAAATATAAGTTTAAAATAAAAACGTTTTCCTTAGATTTTCCCAAAACTGGTAACGAACGCTGTATTCGTTTAGCTGGCTTATATCAGCATCAATTTCATAAAACACTATGAAATTGCTTTCCTTGTTGCGTTGCAGGAGCTTTTAATAAGAGCAAAATGTCATTTACATATTGAGTGGGTAATGGGATTGCTAGAGTCATTTAGGTAAAAGTTCAAAGGTTGCAACAGAGTTACCAGGAACCTACGACTTTCTCTCAAATCTATGGGATTAGTGCAGTATTTATTCTTTTCATTTTCGAATATCAACCAATTTTACAGAAGCATATACATACAGTGTGTGTGTGCTAACGAAATAAATGAACAGATAGCGCGTTTACACTCTGACATCTTCACTGTAAAACCGATGAGCATTTTCAACCTGGTTCAGGTAATGTTGATGTGGCGTCACGACACGGAAAATTACAAAAAAATTATTTTTCCCTAGAGTAAAAGAATGAAAGCAAGAACTGCATAATAAACTAATAAATATAAGCAAAATGCATGTTCTTTTTTTATAACGGATTTACAAAAAGATATGTCTCTGGGGGAAAAATGTGCGCAGATTGTTAAAACAAAATTTAGTGATATATGTGTAAAAAACGTCGCTTCAAAACAATATAAATGATATTATTCTTTCATATGTATTTTAGCATGCTCGAATAAGATATACTAGAAGTGAGCTTGCACTTTTTTTCTGTTACAGTGCAAATGGTTGCAGTTTTTCGAAATCAAAAGTGACTTCGAACGGCAAAAATATCAACGTGTACGACATGGGCGATGGAGTAGTAAAGAAACAGGCACTTCGCAACACAGTCTCACGTCTAAGAGTGAGACAGCCATTCTTCATCACAGGACCCAAGCAGCAACTAAACGACAGGGACCTATATTGCTTGTAACAGTGGCAAAATCATTGTTACAATCGGGTTGGCTTAGATATTTCGTTTACGTGCGAACGCACAGCGTAAGAAATAAAAGGACATACTTAAAGCGTGAAAAAATGGAAAATAAATAAAAAGCTCAGATTAGTAGCTACCTCTACGGTGCTTCCGCAGAAAAGGAAACATTTTTTTAGATATGGTTACATAGTAACAGAAATTATGACGTAACAGTGATTTTGGACCCCACGCGTTGTTTGAGCACTGATAACTGTGAACTTCTTCTCAGTGAATTTGTTACTGTTTCTTCCTTAGCCACTTGTTGTAACATTGACAGTGAGTAACGCTGTAATAACAGTGACGTGATTTCGGACCCATCTCTACCATATTCTTGTAGTTAATCGTGTAGAAGTGTAAGTATTACGTGTGCAACTGAAAAATCAGCCACAGGCACGACACGTGGACAGCAAATTTTAGCAAATCGAATACGTACCTAATAAGGGACACCATCCACGTCATGTTGGATACATTTTAGCCATCGGTCAGGGAGCTGCCGAATGTTACTCCGGAAAAAAGAGGGCTGTTTCGAGTTGATGAAGTCGTCAATACTTGTGTGGAACTCCTCGACAAAAGTAAAGTGCGTATGTTGCAGGGAGCGAAAGAAGGGACAATCCGACGGGGCGAAGTCTGAAGAATACGCCGGCTGTGAGAAAAATCTCCCAACCCAGGTAGGGTATGGTGTTTAAAGTCGTTTTCGATGTGCTAGCACTCGCGTTATCCTGAAACAACAGGACCGACCTTGTGCCCTTTGCCGGTGTATGGCCTTTTCGCCTCCATTGCGTCACTTACACGAAGGGGTTGCTAACAGTAACGGTCAGCATTGGCCGTTACACCAGGTTTGAGCAACTCATAGTGTGCGACACCGCACTGATCCAATCGTATGCGCAGCAACAATTTCCTGCCATAGATATTTGGTTTGGCGGTACTGGTGGAAGGCTGACCTGAATCAACCCACGATTTGCGCCACTTAGGATTATCGTAAAGTATTCACTTCTCATCACTGGTCAAAATCTTGTGGATGAAATAATTCTTCATGATTCTGGAAAGAAAGGACACAGCAACATCGCAGCGCCTAGACTTGTTCACAGCTATGAGTTGGTCGGGCACCCAACGGCCCTCTTTGTGAATCCGTCCAAGCTTGTGCAGGCGCTTTGCAATGATTTGGCGTGGTACTCCGAGTTCCTGGGCGAGCTCTGACTGTGTGCGACAGGGATCCGCGTCCCACAGTTGTTCCAGTTCCTTATCGTCAACTTTCTGGGGCAGTCCTGGACGTTCTGCGTCTCGGATATCGACATTTCCCTGCTTAAACTGCTAGAACCACCTATTACACATACTGTAGGACACAGCGGTCTCACCCAAATCAGCATAGAGCATTTGCTGGCTCCAGTGGCACTTTTGTTCAGCTGAAACGCGAACAGGAGGCAGTGCCTCAAATGTTGTTTCTCGAACGACATTGCTCTCACCGTCAACTTTCATCCCTTCTGTCCCTACAGATGTGAGCGGTTACGGTTGTCTGGAAACCTGTTGGATTGCTCTGCAATCAGCCATTTCCGCACACAGCTACTTACATTTGCAAACGTTCTTGCGGTTAGGGGCCGAGAATTAGATTGTACACTTAATATATAATGCTTTGAAGTGTCCTTGATATTTGACACATATATAGTTTTGAATATACTCTAAAGTAATTCTCTATGAATTTAACAAGACAGCCCTGACCGACCTTCCCCTCCAGTGGGCATTCAATTTGCATTTAACGCCGATACATATCACAAAGCTGTTCAATATTTTATGATTGTTTATTGATTGCTGTAAAGAAGGCTCTTTATTTATTTTGGGGATGACTTTTAACATCACCGTTCCCTTTTTTTTAATATACGGAGAAGACATTTTTCAAGCAGAAAAGTGACGCTTCCTGCAAGATGGAATGTAGCTATTCCAACAGAAAGTAAATTCATTGTCTTCCGGACTAGGATTGACAAATGATCCCTTTTAATGAAACGAAACAGTCTTCTGAGGAAATAAGACATTTCTGAATGAATATATATGCTCCAGAATGTTTTCGGAAAGATTTTCCTTGTTGCTGCCATTAATAAATTTTTTGTTCACGCGATGTCCCTACTTTCAATCCCATTAGTCTGTGAATGGGTTTCCCATTCTAAAAAGTCATAGCTTGATTCATAGTATGGTACTTAAATCCCATGTTGTTAAAATCACGGAAGGCAACAGTTCCTAAATTAAAATCCACACTTGAGTTTGTTGAAAAAAAATGAAAAAACAGACGGAAATAAAGTGTATATTTTAATCATATTCTTGAGAAATTTCCTGATGCGCCACCAGTGGACAACTGTGCATTCGGACGGCAGAAAATATAGCTTTGTAAATCAAGACCAAAAACAACGACTGGAGCATTAAAAACAGTATAACCGGAGTGGAAATAGTTAACACTACAAATTCAAAGAAATGCACTGTTATTTTGGAAATGTAGATGTACGCTCATAGTCCAGAGAAAGGGCTGTCACAGAACATTTCAGAGAAACATAATTTTATTTTAACCATTAGTTATATTACTACTGGAAAATCGTTCAAATATGTGTAAACATCCATTGCATATTTACGATGTTTTTCAGCAAATGTCATGCGTATCTGTTCAGTATGCGAGGGGGAATTAAATTACAAAATTCTATTGTGACATCATTTTTTTCCAAACTAGCAGAATCAATATATTTTGAATACGTATGCTGGTATAATAATACGATAAAACACATTTTAAATAATGCTACAATTACATATTGATTGGCGGACGTCTAATATTGCATTTTAAAAGCACATTACGTTTCCTAGTTACGGATGCTTAAAAAGCGCAGTCAAAATCCTGATTTAGCCAAAATTGAAAGGAAAAGTAGATAATGCTCTTTTTCTTAAAATTATCTACATTTACAAATCGTTGCTGTACTTACAAATATACAAATATTTGTTCATCCTGTTCTGTTTTAGAGCATTTATGTTAGCTTCAAACGGACATGTTTGTCACAAAAAAAAATGCATGAACATATAGCGGAACAATCAAAGCATACTCCAAATTTAAATAATTAGTATGTTCGTCCGAACTGGAAGTACGTTGTTTGTCAACACCTGAAAAACGAATTTTAAACTTCGTGCTGGCCGTACTTCTTTTGTAAGAGCGATAGGGAAGCAAAACTTGTTTCCTTATTTTAAAGTGTTGCAGCCTTCAAAGTGTACTCATGCTGCATGTTCCGCGAACCCATAAAATCATGGAGGTAAAAATTCTAATAATTTTCTCAGTTAATACAGATTATAATTAAAGAAAACAATCAGGTGAATTTTCAGTTAAATCAGAGAAATCATATCTAAATGAGGAGGACATTTAACAGATTTTTATTTTCACAGAAGAGCCAAAATATGATTTGCCTGTCTTTTGCAAATCAAAGCATCCGACCGCAAACGACGATGTGAGTTATGGGCATGGAGAGGTATAAATAATACCTGATACAAAGTTCCATTAATTGGTGTAATTCTTTCCGTGTTCTCCAAAAGATGATGACAACGAATTTTAGCAAGTCCCACACAGTCCAAATTGTTATAGTTAGACAACTTCGTCAGAGAATTTCCAGCACACAAAGGCTTGTGGGTCAATGGTGGTGCGAAGAGCGAAAACAATCAACAGCTAGCAATTTGCGGGCGGAGCGCGGTGATTAAGCCACCAGATTTCCACACATCACCTAATTGGTTAGCGTGACGTTGAGGCTGTTAACAATGATTACTACTTCGGGACAGGTTTCCAATGCGATGGTACATACTCTGTTTACTGGCATTTCCAACTTCAGAGTATCACATGACTGGACGCACTACTTGTGCTTTGTATATTGGTACCAGACCGTAAGTAATGATTTGTGTTTTCTTTGACACTTATCCGATTATAGCAATGATAAGCTCCTCAAAGCCTTTGCTTGTAAAAGGGACGTTCCCCATGCCCATTAGAAAAGTTACATGGTGTACAAAATTTAAAAGACGGATTTTCAGATGAATATTAAGACTACCCTTATTATTCTTTTTTGCATCAGAAAAAGAGCAGAATACGTGAAATATCCATCACGTCTGCAGTTCGGATATTTATAATGCCACACATAAGACAATTTCAAAAGATATTCCTCATTCTTTTCCCCTGCCGTGTTATTCAAATCATCTTATTTTTATTATGAAATCACAATGTTATAAGATTCTGTGAGCAGCACTCAAACAAGCGTAGGTGCAGGATTTAACTGATTTATCGAAAGGACTTCTTCTTTGATGATTATTTCACGTTTGCAGATTCAGGGCTGATGAAAGTGAAAAAATTCCTCAATTTCCGCTCCAAAACGTAGCCACAAAATTATCTATTTGGATTATGATGATTATATTTGAAATTGCCACAGGTTCGTTTTTGCTGACGTTTGAGATAGGCATACGTTATGGATAATTCCTCTCTTTGTTCAGGTAAACTGAAATGTTTGCTGTTTCTCTTATAATTACATCTTTATGTTTCTCTTATATAAATCTTTTCGTTTATCTTATAATAACATCTTTTTGTTTCAACATTTAGCTAGGGATTTCCCTTTCAAACTTTTTGCGCATTCAGTATTCAGAAAACTGAAATCAAATTCAAGATCTGCCATTTTCATTTACTATTCAGAAAACTGGAAGAAATTTCGGACTTGTGTGTTTCTCAGTTAAATTCAGAAAAGGCACATTTCAAGCGAGCAGTATATATTCAGAAAATAAAATTATATAAATATTTTTCTTTATTTAGTTGTTTTACATTTTGATAAGTGATTTATTAGCTAACGTCTTTAACTAGGCCTTTAGAATTAAAATACTACATGACAAAAAATGTCGATTAACATGCTGTTTTTTTTACAACAACATAGACCAAACTTGAACATTACAAATATAAATGTGTACATTTTTCTCTGCAGGACATGATGCCAAATAACGAAATATTCTTTATTCCTTCAAATATAGTACCCATGGCAGGCAACAAATTTGTCAACAATTCTCTAATTCGCTGACTGGTTATTAAAAATTAAAGAGGGAGAGTAGTATTGCGCATAATTTTGCAAGTAATAGCGCTGGAGTATCTGATGCTGCATGCAAAACATTTAACGTTCAAATACCCTAACACTTCCTTACATGAATAGTTTGCATAGATATAATCTCATTTGGAACAATTAAACTTTTACTGAGACACCAGTTGTGGAACTTTCTCAGGAAGACAGATGGCGAAATCGCAGGCAAGGGCCCCGGAGCAACTGTTAAAGAATTTTTTTAGAATATTTAGCTGTGTTCCAATAAACTTGGAACGTGGTCGCGAAATTCTCATATTCTTCTTAATACCGTGATTTGGGGACGTGTATTTCGCGGTATGAAAGGTAAGGATTGCTACCCACTTACGAAGACATTCAAGGGACACCCTCTGATTCTTAGATTGGATTATTCCTCATCGTTTTGGAAGGCGAAAGTGTCGGGAGAATAATGCTTCAGGGAAGGATTGTGATTTGCGGAACCACATTTCCCTTACACCTCGGACGTTGTTCCACAATTCTAAGTTTTCTTTAGTATCCCGCTTTAGGCTACGTGTATTTCGTGGTGTGAACGGAGAGCGTTGTAACTAGCTTAAAGTACATTTTCCAGCGTCGGCCAATGACCCTCAGAGCGGATATATCTCCTCGTTTTGGACAACCCAGTGGTCGGAAGAAGCAAATTCAGAGATAGATTATCTGTCTTCAGTACACTTGGGACGTGGTTCAACCATTCTTATTTTTTTCTGATGTCGTGCTACGTATATTTCCTGGTGTGAATGGAGATAATTGCAACGAACTTCAAGAACACGTTCAAGGGTCAGCCAATGACTGTCAAAGCCCATATGTCTCCTCGTTTCAGACAATTCAATCGTCAGAAGAAGTAAGTTTCTGGGAAATATGATCTGTCTTCCTTACACTTAGGACGTGGTTCCTCAAATCTCATATTTATTCTTTAAGCTGTCACGACATGGACACTAGCAGGCGCCCACGCAAACGTAAGCTAACAGAATCAAACCCAAACTCCATCGGACACAAAAAAGTTTTAAGTTTTATGCATAAGGAATTGTATTTCTTCAAAACACTGCTTTGATGTGTTGATTTGCATCATTGGACAGTTCTTCCTTGTCAGATAATTAATGCACTTGATTTATTATGATAGATACAGAGGTTCCAATTTATGAGGATACAAAAGTTCTTCAGAACTAATAATTTGGAGTAGTGACGCAATTCACGTACCTAATTTTTCTTTTAAGGGGCAAGCGATTTAGTAATAAAACTCGATCTGCGCAAAAGTTTCGTAGTTTTACACTTGACATCGGCCGAAAGAGGTCAGCACGTCTTCGCTAATCATATATTGTTCAGACAAGGGCAGTGATCTAAGCATAAAAATAACACCCATACTTTTAACATGTTTTCCCTTTTAAAGGTAAAATCTAAATTTGCAAAGGTGGAAGTACATTTCTGTCGAGAATAGCGCAATATTGCTGTGTGTCAACTACATTATTTAATACCTTTCTAAGTCTATTGTTAAGGATTGTAACCATTATTCCGTAATCGACATTTAGTAGAGTAATCAGTCTTATTTTATTAAAATATATTCCATTACTATCTTCCTTTTCTAATTTATTTAATATATCCTTGTTTGAAATCACTTGGAATTTCTTTCTGTAATATTTCGTTATACATTTGTGCTAAGATCGCTGCAATTTGTCTTTCAAACCTCTTATAAAATTCTGCCATTATGCCATGTGGTCCTGATGATCCCTGATTCTTTTGATTTTTATTGGCAATCTGTACTTCACTTAATTTATTTTATTTTCAAACATATGATTTTCGTCTTCTACAACTTGTGGGACGTTAACAAATTTCGTTAGGTTGTGAACCTCTCTGTTTTGTTTCTCTTATGAATTTTGAAAAAATCTGTTCGCATCAGAGAGTGTGTTATGAATTTTACTCTGATTGTCAATATAAATCAAAGGTAAACCCATTCCCTTATTTTTTTCATATACGTTTACGATCATTTGTTTTGTTTCCAAATCTGTAATTGCTATATTTTCTCTGTTATTTATACCAGTTTTCGTGGTTATTTCTATAGTTTCTTTCTTTAACTTAACTATCTTACATTGGTTGCGAATTTTGAATGTTTCCTTTTATTAAAACAAAGCAATTCATTTTTTTTCTACTTCAATTTCTTTTCCGTGTAGTTTTCAATACTGACTCAATTTCTTTTTAAAGTTTACCAATCTTTTTTATTTGTTGCTATTTTTTTTTCAAGAGGCTATGTTATGTATTTATTTAACTCTGCCTGTGTACCTTCCATTTTCAAGTGCAAGGTTTATTTTCCAAGGCATTTTACCTCTACGAGTGGTGTTATTTATCTGTATTTTCTACTTTAACATATAATGAACCCAAATGTGCAACGTTTGTGCATTTGGATGAACTATACCTTCTAGAATGTTATCATTCTGGGTAAAAACATCGTCAATTCTTGAGGTTAAGCCTCTAGTTTACCTGGAAAATTCTGGAGTTTGCTTGAAAGGTCTCCATTAGTCATGTAAATTATTTGCTAATACCCTTCTTTTGAATGAACTTCTACTTCCATCGGAGTACTGCGATTAACTCCTTTCTAGAAATACATCGAATATAGTATTAAAGCTCCCTTTAACAGAAGGGAAGTCATAATTTCCAGAAAAATAATGGGGAAGGCTTCTGAAAAAGTCCTTACAATCTAGAATCGATGAAGGTGTATAAACACTAATTTAACGACTCAACACTCTACCTTACGCATCAAACTGAAAATCAAAAATCTTGGCATTTCCGTACAAAATCGTTACACCAATATATCCTATATTTGCCAAATGAAAAATACACTGATATGATAATAAACTACAAGTTTTTTTTAATTCTCAGAAGCATACAAAATATGTTTTTAACATATTTTATTTTACAAAGAGTAAACTTAAAGCAATATAAGTTCCTTATTCAGATACTTCTATGTTTTCAGAAAGGCTCTGTGTATGGTTATGGGACTTCCCAAATATTCCTTTATAGACAAGGTATTTCTGTTTTTATTCGCAGGTAAAGAACAACAGTTTTCACTTTTAAATAAGCGCTAAATTCACCTCAGATTTCCAGGTTTTCTCAGCCAAAAGGCGTGGAGAAATTATATTCATGAAATATACTGCGGTATTAAAAATATGGATTTCTGATTCTCTCACACACATGCATATTTGAAAGTAACTCATGTTGATGTCAAATGACTGATTTAAATATTTTTTTCATTATGAAATTATATTGAATGGATTTGTTTTCATAAAATTAATTAATTTAAGTTTTTCTCCTATAATGAGGGAATGTATAAACATACATATGTATGAAACACAAAATTAAATGACAAGCATGTTAAGCTTTGCTCAAATACAAAGTGGATATCATTTAACTGCATTTTTGTTGTCATTTACAACAGTAGAAAACGAATTAACCTGATAAAATAATAATTTCGATCTTCCAAGTGATATCTTTTGAAAAATGCATGCTATTAAAAATTTCGGTTTACTAAAATAAAAAGAAGTAAGATAAAAAGGCATCGAAATTGAAAGTTTAAGAGTATGTCTTGACAATTCAGGATTTCTTGTGGAATATAGCAACATAGATTATATTCTAAACTCGGGATAACATGCAAACTAGGTTTAAAATGTGCGAACCTGTGAGAAATTTTCTGAATTAGTAATTTAAAAAAACAACATTAGACAGAGCAGGTATCTGAGAGTCTGCAGAACTAACACTTTTGGGTTATGTGCAGAAATGGGCAAAACGATTCTATTGAAATAAACGATTATTTCGATTCGACCTACTTAAATGTGTCGCTCGAATTGATTATTTTGGTGATACTTCCAGTTTGAAGAACAATTCGTGTCTAGGTAATCGATTCCAGTCCAATCGTTTCGTTCGGGTGATTCGTTTGCTTAAAAGAACGATTTGTGATTGTGAAATGATTCTTAGTTGTATCATTTCGTTCGTTGATAGTTTCCGGTTTAGCAGACGACTTTTTAGGTAAAATTTGTTTTTAATTCTTATACGAAATCGTTTCTTTAGTTTCCATATAATTTCATTTTGAAACGGTCAAGTAATTTAATGTTTTTGTACAATTCTGAATAAAGTAGGATTTTCTGATCAGAACATGAACCTTACTGTCACATAATGATTAAATTTTGATGTCTTGTGAAAAATAATCATGGCTGATTCATTCTGGAAATCGGCTGTTTTGCTGAATCAAACTTTTGCAAGGAAGAATCGTTCACGAATTTTGCTGATTATTTCATTTCGAAAGGATCGAACGACACATCTATCTTTATGGACACATCGGTTTTCTACCAAGAATTTTAAATGAAGTATTAACAATTGCCCCGAAAGAGTCTTCGACTCATTCTTGTATTCATAAACTTTCATAACACTGAAAACAGCACTAACAACAACAGCATACTCCTCAGTTGAAATCTTATAGCATTCAGCACAATCAAAAACTTCGAATTATTGGAGAAATACAGAAAATTACACCGTTACAGCGTGTGTTCTCCAATATTTTATCACTTACAAGAAATTACAATACCAGAAGTTGCAAACTCATGTCAGGAGAACTTCTCACATTGTTCTTCTCAGATTTTGCTTGTGATGCAGAATCTTTCATCATAATAAAAGCTTCTACCATGTTAAAAAACCTTCAGGAAAATATAAAGCACCAGCTGGATTTACTTTCCGATATGCGCGGAAATTTGGTGATGCATGTCGACAAAGGCCCTTAATGTTTTGTATCGATGGCCTTCAAGTTTAAGCATTATGCTTCACAAACAGGATTTCAAGTTTTAGCACTATGTTGCATAAATTGATATTTATTTTATAATTTTCCCTTGCGGTTGTTCCATGCTTCCCATTAAAAAAACATTATAACCCAAATTCGGTATTTCTCACAATTTCCGATTAACAAATAAAAACAGTTACGTTTAGGTCACTTACATTCCGAGAATCCAGTTTGTACTGATTAAAGGAGTAGTATCTTCAATACCGAAACATTCTATTAAATAGATTGTCTAATTAGGAATCGTTATGCTATACCAATGGCATGGAACAGGTTAAAAAAAGCTGAGTCCAGACGAAATTGTTTTTTTCAAGAAACATTACGGAAATATTATTCTTCTCCACCGCAATAGTATTGCAACCCAATAATTTGCAGTCATTTCACTTTAAAATCGTCAGCTCGATGCTTTGTTTCGCTTCATTCAAAATTTGAAAAAACTACGTTTACAATCCTCCTTCTGCATTGAGCACCACTGATAAGGTTGCTCGGGATCTATAAACGCAAAGTTCTAGAATTAGCTGAAAAAACAGACTCCGAAGACATTTGCATTGATGGATCGCTTTCAAGTGCATAATTATAAAAGCTAAAAACAACACTGTCGTCCAGTGACTCTTTCAAGAAGGGTACAGTTGTTTAAAGTTATCTGAATTCAGAACTGCTATAACTCCAATAAACAAGATAAGCATCCGTTTACATCAAATACAGGACATTTTGCTGAAGGTAAAGAACTGCTTGTAATGCGCAAAGATTTAACAGAAGTCATAATTTCATTTTTTATTGATTCTTTGGTATTCTTTTAAAATCAAAATCATGCTCTTTGTACCGGCAGGGGAGCAAGAAAATCTAAAATCTGTTTCGGTGAAATTCTGAATACGTATAAATACTAAAGAAAAACAAGCAATTGTGCGTTCATTCATACAAGATAAGTTAACGATGATTTGAATATACCCGAAATAAAATCCACACAAGAAACGGAAGTATTAATTGCCGAAACGTATTCATATTATCAAACACACAGCATGAGGAAGCCAACTTCCTAACAATACATGCAACCTCTCTTGCAAGCCGAAAACCCTCATGAGGAACGAACAAGACGTGCAAAAATGTCGTAAAAATATCAGGTTGAAAAGAATGTTTTCGGAAAAATTCGCATGTGGCGGGTGTTGTGCAACATACGGAGGGCCTGTGGTGACGTAGAAATCTCAGAGTGCTGTGCGCGAAAGAATAGATTCTAAACGCAGAACATACGCTGTGGTGGAGAATATCAGTTGCTTTTGGCAACGATACGGTGGCCGTGTCGATGGAATGTGTGCGTGCATTGTTGCTCTGTTAATGTTCGTATCGCGTGAAAGTTATGGAAGCACTTGGAAAGCTGCAAAAAGCGTCAGGTGACGATATCAACGGACAGAGTATTTGGAATGAATGGCACAGGAATGTCGGCATTGGTGTACGGGATATATCGGATTCGTCCAGAAGTGGTAGACCCTCTAAGATTGAAGATGATATACCGCAGAACGTGCTATCCACCAAGCCTTATGCAAAGCAACGGGAACTGGTGGAGTAACTGAAGATCTCAAGTACACGACCATCAACTCCCGATCTCGGAAGTTGGGATACTCGTATAAGCTGTACAAATGTGTAACCCATTCTTTGTCTTACCAGAATCGGCCACAACGCTGCTCTATTGCTGTTTCTCTGCGTGAAAAAGAAATACGGGAGGCATTTTCTCAACTGTTGGTCACGGGTGACAAAAAATGGGTCACATACGTGAATGTTATACGACAAAGAGCATGGACCAAGCAGAGCCAATCTCCACAGAAGGTCGCTAAAGCACACACCTTCATGGACGGAAGGAGCTGCTTAGTTGTTGATGATATTGTCGCCGTACGATTCATCATGAACCGCGGAACAAAACCATCACAGTGGATACTTACATCCAACAGTTGGACCATCTCCACACTTCACTACAAGATAAGTCCCAAGCTTTGATTAATCGCCATGGATTTGTTTTCCAACATGAAAACGTTTGTCCGCTGATCGGTTTACGAACTCAGAAAAAATTGCACGTGTTGGAATGGGAAATATTTTCGCACCTCCCTTATTGCCCTGACCTTGACCCGTCCAACATTCATGTCTTTCGTTCTTTGTCAAAATTTCTCGCTCAGAAAAGATTTGCTAATGACGATGATGTGAAACGTTGCATACACTAATTCTTCCAGTCCTGCTCGCCTATCTTCTATCGCAATGGGATATTTAAATTCGTAGATCGGTGGAACAAAGTCATCTGTTAAAATGGGGACTGCCTGGACGATTAGATTAAGTGTTTGGTACGATTTTTTAAGCTTGAAATACATGTTTCTCTCTTTTTCGGAAATTTTCTTTACAGCCTAATGGAAAACATATAGGTCTCAAACTGTAGACCTTTGCAGCATGGCACAACAGGCAGGATTAATTTGTGGTTTCGAAACATCTCGAACAACATCTTTATGGAAGCTATTAATACAAAAAGAAAACGTATCCAAAAAAGGTTATTTCTTGGTCAAATTTTATAACTGAAAATTACTGATATCTAGCAACTAGTGTCCTTTTGAAGGCTGAAACACGACTGTTATCTTTCCGCACTTGCCATTAAGAAACATAACCCATATAAGAAAACAATTGGCCATACGTTTTTGCTAGTGGAAATGATTCACTGAGTTTATGTTCATACTTGGATAGCACTATTGGAAACCCACTGGGGTATTCCAAATACACAGAATATGATAAACAATTTTTTTGCCATTGGTATGCCTAAAGGCGAACATTAGAAATAATTCATGCAATTATACTACCGACAAAATTAGAAACGAATAATAATTAATGTAACTACTTTTTATGAGTAAATGACTGATTATAAATTCTTGGTTTCTGAAACTTACTATTTCAATTAAATTTGTAGGGAAATGAAAATGTTTTAAATTTGTAATTTGTGAAAAATTAAATTTTAGCTATACTCTCAAGATATGAGATTTGCATTTTAGTAAACACAAAAAAAAAATTAAGAAAAATATATATGCAATTCCTAGCAGCATTCTAGGAAAATTTTAGACAATTTCTAATGGGATACAATGACAAATAAATCATCAGAAAGGTAAAAATATTGCAAATGAACCATATTAATTTTAGTAACATCCCTGTAATCGAAAAACAACACGTCTGTACACTGAAGTGCCAAACTTATGGTATAGAGTATGCAAATATTTAACTGGCGCCGCCGTCGAATAAAGACTTCGACGCATGCCATGATTTTTATCAGTTGCGATGTGTAATATCGTGAGTCAGGTTGAACAACCGCCAGTAGGATTGTTGCAAGACAACTTTAATTATTTGAACGAGGCATAGTAGTAGGAGCCAGACGGATGGGACATTCAATTTCCGAAGATGTGCGAACATTCAACATTCCTCGATCCATGGTGTAACACGTGTACCAAGAATACCTAACAGAAGGCATTACGGCCCACCATGGACAGAGCAATGGCATAATACGGGTGCTGAATGACCATGACCAGCGGCGTCTAACGAGGATTGTCCATGCTAATAGACAAGCGACACTGGCTTAAATAAAATCCATATTCAATGAAGGGGGTACCACAGCCATATCCATCAGGTGAGTCAGCGTAATTTAGATGCCATGGGGTACGGGCACAGAAAACTGACCAGATTTTCTTTGTTAACACCACGTCATCGAACACATCGCGTCACTGGGCTTGTGAATACGGTAATTTGACCATTGAGGAATGGTTACATATGTCGTTTTCGATGAGTCACTGTACCAGTTGTTACGAACTGATTGTAAGGTTCGGGTGTGGCGCAGATCATATAAGGCCATGGACCGAAGTTGTCAAAAAGGCACTGTGGAAGCGGATGGTGGTTCCATATATGTGTCGGGTGTCTTTACCTGGCACGGTTTAGTCTTCTTGTCTTCGTAAACAAGTCATTAAAAACGGTATTCTCTTTTCCGATCTGCTCGATGACCATTTTCAGCACTTCATGGACTTCATGCACTCCAACAACGAAAAGATTTTTAAGGCGGACAACGCGCCTGTCAAGTTGTCCAAACTTGATTCGAGGAGCATTCTGGACTGTTCCGGCGGATTGTGTGAACACTAAGTTTGGCCGACATATTCCCAATTTATCACTTATGGGAGATGGCGGCAAGGTCCATTCTCACCCAAGACCCTGTACCTACAAATACCTGGAACTGAGGGCGGCTGTTCAGAAGGCAAGGCTCAACAACTCTCCAGAAATCTTCCGGCCACTTGTGGAACCGATGACATTTCGAGTTGCTGCACTTCGGCGGGTTAGAGGAGGTCCTACACGATACTTGGAACCTATCTCCTGACTTTTGGCAATTGATTCTATATTTACGTTTTTATAGAAACACTTCTGGAAATACTTTGAATACACGGGATACAGTCATTTTATCGTATTTAAGTACTTTTTTTCATAATTCTAGTTTGTTATGTTTTGATTATATTTTTAGGGAGCTACGGGATTCACAAATGCACAACAGCATCATATTTTCTTCAACATGTATGACATGCTTTCTTCGTAAAAACTAGAAACTGTACAAAATATTGTATTAACTGAAGAAATGTTTTTACGTTTAACAGATGTAAACTGCATCTCATTAAAAATACTCCAACGGGAAGCATTTTCAAGTCGCTAACTGATGGGCATGTGTTGACAGATAGATTATGTAAATGAGTACTGTTACGAACGAGTCACGCGAAAGTGGAAATAGGTAATACAGCGAAATGCCACAACGTAGCTTAATTTCGTTTTCTCACCTTGGCATGTGGACCACTGTATGTGAGCGATTTGAGTGGCGAAAGCACATGTAAGAAGTTAGAATGCCTCTCTCATGTTATCTCGAATCCTTCCATCACACTGGCACCTTTTGCAGGTGCTTCCTCATATGAGCTTTCAGTTTGGTGTGTCCCTTTGTCTCATAGCGGTGGAATCAAATCGGAAGGCAACCACTAACTCCCAAATGTGAAGACAATGATTGTAACATGCCTGGACCTAGTGGAAATTTTGTACCAAGGAGAGATATCTTAACGAATCGATCGTCGGATGCAGCGATAATCCGTGGCTGCCCACGATCCGTAGTGGACGAATAAGCTATCTTCAATTTTAAAATTAAGAAAACATCTCTTTCTTTTCCTTATGTGAAGGATATTTCACGTATATCCCACCAATCTATGGTATTCTGTTGTTTCTTATGTATAACTTGGCGTTAGGCTTTGCAGAATCATGCTGATATCGGCAGTTGTGCCGATATGTATCTCTGTGGAAATTGAAACCAGAAAGCAATATTAGCATAGCTTTTATTGGCTTATTCGATTTCATTTATTACTTGAAGAAATACAAAGTATTCGTCAAAACTACAGGTACGTTTGTTTTTGGATACAATGATCTAATTATTTAGATCCTCTCCGACGAAATGCTTTTCAGGAACGTGGTGAAATGTGACATGACACTTGTTTCATGTCAATATTACATCATTCCTTTGATTATAAAAATCCTATTCAAAAATCATTTTGTTGGCTGCAATGCACCAGGAAGATCCTACTGATTACCTTTTGTTTTCGCATTTCTAGTGGTTGGGATGCTATTCAGATAGGATGCTACCCTGTCTCTTTCAAAACAAAATTTCCCAACAGATATTAAGACGCTTTTTAAATTCTCAGTGGTTTAACATTACAAACTGTTTGAATACCATTCAACTTGGAAATGCCTTAAATAAAATTTGGGAACAAACATTTAGAATTCTTTCTACGGTACCACTGTACCGATTTCGAAATCTCCGCACAATATGGCAATTTCCGTCATTCAGTTCATACAAGTAATTACAGTTTTAGTTATTTATGATCTACTGTGACGCATAATGTTAGGGGTGTTTAAACCATTTTGACAAGAAGGAGAGACGAAAATTTTGTATTTAGATAGACGTAAAAAATGAAATGAATGCTGGAATTAATTGTGCAATTTTTGTGTTTGTACAAATATATAGTGGCAAATCAATTGCGAAGTTATTTGTGGTCATCAGGAATAACGACGAACATGAGTGGATCAGATATAAAAAAAGAAATGCTCAGAAGCAGTTCCCCGCTGTGCCAGGTTGCTTGACCGGTAAGAAGAGAACGAGGGGAAAAGGGTGCCGTTGTTGTCCGTTTGAATGTTTACATGGTTAAGAATCAGAGCCGTCGTTCTGAATAGAAATTATTCCTTTGGTGAACCAGGAGAGGAACTGAGAGACGCAACGCGGATGATGTAAACACGACCATTCCGAGAGGACATTAATTGAGGCAATAAAATACTTGCTGATTGCGAAATGGTGAGGTCAGAGTAAAAGCCACAGCATTTTGTGTAAAAGAGTCAAGCACATAAGACACTAAAATCGCCAAAGGCGCCCTAAAGGATCGCACTGTCGGCAAAAATTTTTGCCATAAATTTGGCACGTGTGAAGATACGTAAAACACCTACAACAAAAGCAGAGATAGCACAACTACTTAGCACAGATTGTATCGGTAAAGAAGCCCTTTCGATAAATAAGTTAAGTCTATGGAGAGAAATAATGAATCCAGTGGTGTTGTCCCTCTCAGGGCTACCACAAGAAATAGTCACTAATAGGCCGGAAATGCATTTTGGCATACTAACCCGAAAACCAGGCCGGATCAAAGTACAGGCCAAGGCAATGGATACACTCCAGAAATGAACATACAATACATGTACTTCTAGGTATCTTCCTCTTTTGACCTTTTCATTCGATAAACTCCATGCTGTTTGATTAATGTACTCTAGAAGCGATTGAAGTCACGCTATAGAAATGATTTTCTACGAAATGAAAATAAGTCAGTAGTAGTATAAGTACTGACTTTATTCATTTCGTAGTTTGCTTACCCATCATGCCTATTTCTTGAGACTTTTGAGATATTCCATAATTGCGGAAGTCCTTGTCACCCCTAATACTACAGCAGCGAAATTATTTTGTTCTCTTTTCCAAATCCAGATTCTCACGGCTTTTCTGTAACACGACCGCATCATTAATTTGAAATTTCATGAACCCACATTTTCCAAGGTGAAACCACAGAATGTTCATTTCACCACAGATATATAAATGTGAAACGTCCATACCACGTGAGCTAGCGGGAAGAATTCTGTTAATTCCTTACTTTTCTCTTTTACCTTTTAAAATTATTTTAATTTTATATTTGTTGTTCTAATTTGACAAGTAATAACTGCATGGAATCTGCGAATAAAATACACTTTTTCTTAGAATAAAAATGTTATTCTCGCGCCTGATGCCTACTGCACAATACTCGCACAAATCAGATTGGAAATCAAATAAATAGCGTTTGGTATGTTATCTGGAAAACTCTCTACATAAACAATTAATTTGCAAAAAAATATTTATTAAGTGGTTACGTAGACATCCACGAAAGCTTCTTTTTAGGAGCGTATTGGTCAAAGGAAATAAACATCTGACTTGTATGTAACTTAGTATTATTCTGACCAAATAAGCGTTAATGGAATTAAAATTTTTTAACACCTACCCGATATGTAACGGAGCATGCACTGCTGATAGAAAAGGAAACCATTGAAATAAAACGATAGGAAAAATATTGTAGCCTCAAAAATCAGCTGTTACTTTGACTGTGTTTCGCATGCCTTTGCATTTGATTAAGGATAGGAAAACTTATTATAACTTTTTTCTTTTTTAAGTCGACGTCTTGGACCGTTATGTTGTTCAGAAGCTCTCCGTATTTGGAAGCTAACAGAAGTTAACTAGGTAAGTTTCAACAGAATGTATGTCAGAAATGGAGCAATAGTATGTAGTTAAATCATTTCAAAAATACTTCTATTCACATACAGCCTTTCATTCATATAGTAGAAGATAATCAGTACCGATTTATCATGAATGGAAGCAATCAAAATTTGAACATTTTAGTGTTCTTTAGGGGGAAATGGTAAGAACACTTACTGTGTAAGACTTAACGAAGGGGCGACTTCGTAATTACAAAATTTATTTTAAAATGAGTGAAATTTGCTAATGTGCATGAAATTTTGCAACATGTATTGCTTAAAATTCAAATATGTGGAGATGACAGTGGAAAGCGAAAGAAACCAATCTTCAGCTTTAAAGGAAAGAGAACTATTGGGGGAATCCAAAAAAAAAAAATAGTTTGACTGATATCCGTGATATATAACATTTCGCTAATGATCGAACTGTACGAAAAAGAAATGCGCTGTGATTTTAGAATAAGCACTTTTTGCCAAATCATTGTGATGTATAGTTTAACGAAATAAAAACAAAATTTACAAAAGCAGCAAATATGAAACTAAAAGGATTGTTAGCAATATCAAAATATATGTTACGAAATTGCGCGAGGGAAGGTTCTGATGGAAGATTTTGATAACTAATACAGTATTTTTGATAGAAATGAAATGAATGGCACTGATTTTCAATCGAAAGGGGAAAAAATCCTTTTTTGAAGAAAAATACTTTGAGAGTGTGAAAAATACCGTCTTCAACTATGAGAGAGACTTAGCTGTTAAATAATATTCTGGTGCTCGAAAGAAGAATATCTAAAACATGTACTTCTCCCCGCCTTTTTCCCACGTTTTAACCGAAAACGAACCTTCCGTTATTATTTCCTCATTTCTCTTTTACCTGGTTTTTCAGTGGAGCTAATTGAAAAATGACGTCTTCTAATTTATAAAGTCACTAAGAGCACAAACTACATATACATAAAGAATTTTCTAAATTTTAAAACGCTTGGATAACGGAGTTCTTTAATCCGAATGCCCATTGAAACAGAATTCATAATACACTGGTGTCCAAAATTAACGTGAAAGCTACAAAATCACCAATAACGCAAAAACCTATCAATATAATTTAATAATGGTTGGTATGGGCATACATATATCGATGATAACGCAGTAATATCCAACAGAATGGGAATGGTGTCACAGCAGTTAAAGGAACAATGATAGCATGACAGTCCAAAAGTGATACAACAAATGTCGCTAATTTCGAGGGACAAATAGGCTCTGTGATTGCACAAAACTGTTAGACAGCTCGCACCATGAGCTCTCACGCAGTTTACAAGGCTGTGAAGGAATGTTTGAGGCAACAAATGCAAATCCAACACCGAGGAATATCGAAGTTCCCGGAGTGTTCTGGTAATGGGATGTCGGGGAACTTGCAGGTTCTCTTGTCAGGACATCCTAGACATCCACAATGGGTTTCAGTTCAGAGGTCTTGCGGGCTACACGATCCTCACAATGTACTTGCTCACGAAATATTCTCCCAGAGAGAGCCAAGCCATCTTGTGTCGGGCATTATGCTCCATGAATAGCTTCAGGCCAACAGATAATCTGAAAAGCTCTACATAGTGGACTAGGATGCCATCTCTGTATTGCGCAACACGCAGCTTGCCATGCAGCATGCATCTTGGAAACACCTGAAGCTGCGTGCATCAATCGAACATGTTGCCAGCCCAAACCATTGGCCTTCTATTAGATTTGTGATCGACGTTCCAAATCTTGGAGAAAAGATTCCAGGTTTTCTCCTGTCTCAAGATGTACACACGTTGACAATCCGTGATTAGGCTGTACGACGACCTGTTGCTAAAGAAAATGCAGGCCCATTAAAAAGAGGTTCAAGGGTGAATTTGTGGGGCCCCAATTCTGTCGGAACCTTTTCTACGGCGCTGAGAGTATGGTACAGATCATTAGGCTTCTTGCACACAGACCTCTTTGTTGGTTTCTTCTGTAAACAATTCGCTTTGATGCCACAGTTCCCGTATCAAAGAAGAACTCCTGCGATATTACTTCTTTGTCGACTCAGTATGTCGATGAGCTGTCAGACATCTTGTGACTCGTGGGACACTTTTTTATGGCAGCGAGCTGTTAGAGACAAATCCATGTCGTCAGACTCGTTGTGGCTCATAAGTCTTTTTTTTGTGGCAGCGAACTAATAGAGATAAATCCCTGTCTTTAGGCTGCCCGTTGTGGCTCTTGGGTCCCTTTTTGATGCAAGCTAGCTGTTAAAGACAAATATTTGTTGTTAAACCTTTTGTGGCTCGCAGGGCCTTTCTTTAATGGCTGCGAGTTTTTAGATACAAATCCCTTTAATTAGACCAACTGTGGTTCGTGGGGCCCTTCTCTCGGCTTTCTGGTTATCGTTTCGGTTTACTAAAACCATGTTCAGCGATTGGAAATCACTTGTTTCAATACATTCTACCATCTTGTCACTTAATGTAGCGACTGAGTCAATATATGGAATACAATGTACTTTGAATTCGAGATCATCAGCTTTTATGCCTTCGAGCGGCGAAATTGTGCATCCTAAAAAACAGAAGGCTAGGATCTCAATTTTCAAATTTTAGAAGTCCTAATGCAAAAACAACGTTTTAAATAGGACTAATAGTTGCAGAAATATGATGTTCACGGACGTACGAACGGATAAAGTGCTAAGTAAGCACGACTTGTTTTAGCAAACGACCTGTAAAACTTTTATTTTTGAAAAAGACATTTCAAAGCGGAGGTAGAGCGTCAAACAAATGTACACACCAACACCACTTAGCTTAAGAACTGTGAACAATAAAACTCCGTGTGTGGAGGCAAAATGTTCCACAACTTTAGTAGTAAACGGCACTCAATGTTTTTTAATTCGACTTTTAAGAGCAGAGACATTAAGAAAAATCTGTTAGCTGGAAAAGTTTCTACAATTTTTGACAAACAAAACGTTTTGGCAGTTTTTTAGTATCCGACTATGAGACCAGAGGTTGCTGCTAATACACTGCAAAGGGCAAATTGAAATTATGCACTCGTTATGAAACACGTGTGCTGTAAGAAATACTTGAAATTATATGCTTACTATAGACGGCATTGTGAAAGTAATGTCTCTCCCTCAAAAGATTTTTATATGTAACAGCAAAAATGTAAAACTTGGTGGCAATATACTTTGACATATTGTTAATAATGCTAGCCTATGCAGAGTATCAATATATTTCCGCCATCTTTGAACCCAGTGGTGAAATTCATTTTAGAAAACTCCGGAGGCTGTCGTTTCACCCATGAGTTCACAACCAGTTTAACGTATGTTGCATCGCAGAAAGGTTCCCCACAAAGGGTGTTTTTTAAAGGGGCCAACATGCTCTCTAAGCATTTTTTCCTCCAGATGTACTCCTCCGCATGGCACAAAGTGGTGGAAATCATTATCTTGAATCCGTATTTTAATAACACAAATTGAATTTTTATTCTATCAATAAATTCTCACATTTCCGTCTGCTGTACTCCGCATAATACTGAGCTACATAGCATGAAAAAAAAACAGAATGGATACCATACGAAATACAGAAGAAATATCAAAACATAATATACATACATAATTTTTCTCATATGAGACTGAAAAGTAAAACTTCCCCTATTCCAGTCGTGTCTTCATATTCACCAACCTGAAAAATATGATATATCCATTCTTTACTTTTTCTAACATATTATCTTTCATTCATATCGTTTTAGAGAGATATAAGTGGTTTAAATGAAGTGATTTCAAAATATATTCGGTATGGGGAATCCGTTACTGATTCCATTGCTTTAGTTGGTAGATGAATTATTTGTTTAAAATTGGATCTCCTATATAACTTTAATCCATATTTTTCGAATAGAGCAAAATTTATTCACTCATTTTTATGAAAATTTTAAATGTTTATAATTTTATATACTGCGTCTGTTCATCAGTGCTAGCAAGAAATTTAAGTGTTTTTAACTTACGAAATAAACCGGTAGATTTAGTTCTTAATGTTATACATCACTTCCTAAAAAAATGCGCCAGGATAAAAAAATTTCAAATCAGGAAATAGCAAGCTACAAAATTATGTATTTTGCATTATACTCTACTTGAAAACTAATATTTACTTCCTTTGCACGGGATATCCGTTGAACTCTTAAAACTGCATTTTGCTACAATATTAGCACACTAGTATTACGTCAGGTGGCACATAAAATTGCATTTAATTACCATACCGCCCAAAACGCCCTGTGAATAAACGTCTCACAACCAACCAAAAACGTTTGACTGGTGAGTAGCATTCCCTACCCCTACGGGTTCTTTGAAATTTCACTGCCTCGATGAGATTAGCAGAAAACACCACCAGTAATCATTTTTGTCGCTAAACAAATCAGTAAAACAGTCGTTGGTATCTCCCTGGAATATTTAATTTGCTATCACGATTTCGCAAGGATGCAGTAATCGCCCACGGGAAAGGCCTGATGGACATTGCACCCCATGATTACATTTTCGTGTTGTGACCCAGAACTAAATCTTTTTTTGTTAGCTTCTAAAGGGGAGGAGAGGATTTCTGAAAAGAACAATATACAGTTTTAGACGTTAGAGTATTCTGAGAGAAACAAAATTTCAAGGCCCAAGTCTCTAAAGGGTAAATACGCTATACGATCAAAGATTTTCCGACACCCCTTTTGAGTAGTGGATTTTCTTATATACGTCCCTGCCATGACACATGCAGCTAAAAAAAACTTACACGGCAAGACAAACATAGACAACATGGCAAGACAACCATAGACAAGCGCAAACAGTAGAATGTGTTGTACGACAGGGCTGAGTTGCTCTAAACGTGATAAGGCAATAGTGTACAATCCTAGCAACAAGTCAGAAATTTCATTCATACTGCAGCGGCCCCGAGCAAATGTATGTGATCATACTTCAAAGCGGGAAACCCTAGAAGAAAGCAGCACACTCACGACCCGTATAGTTACGTAAAACAAATTGCGATTGAAACCAAAATATTAAAACTATACTTTATTTGAAATACTTTATACATTAGACGTTTTTTTCCTAAATATACAAATTCATTTACGTGATCGATCTTTATGATATTTAGACTGATCTTGCATTCCTTACTAAATATTCATGAGACAAAATCAAAACTTATGTCTCTTTTATTTATACTCAATTTAAATGTCATGTATATTTTGTGAATAAGCGACAACATACTCAGAAGCTCACATTTGCTCTCCGCCAACCGGTATGTATCGTCAATAAGAGACAGTATGAATACCCGGGAATTACCGCGTGCTTTCAAATCGGCTGGAGGCATTATTTAACTATTATTTAAGACATAAACCAATATTGTGTATTTTAAATTCACGTTTTGATGTATCCATAAGTATTTTCAGCATTCATGGTAATAAAACAGAGCATTGTCTGTTTATTATACCAATAGAAAGCCAATACAGTTAAACACTGTTCGATTGTACACACACTCTACTTCCAGCAAGCGTAGCTTACACAATTTTAAGTAGATTTTCACTGATACAATCATGAAAGATATACCACTTTTACTCGTTTTTCAGGGGTTTTACAAATGTACAAAAGCAAGAAAATTAACAAACTTATGAATCGCATTTAGAAGAACACGTATTTGGATGAACCACCGCAAGTAGGAGAAACCATAGACGACAGTTTTTCCTATGAAAGATGGACCAATCTGAACCTATATAAATCTACTCTTAATTTTTGTTGTTGCTTTGAAAAGAGGATCACCCCTTTTTCTTCTAACCCACTGGAGGTAGATTTAGAAGAACACGTATTTGGATGAACCACCGCAAGTAGGAGAAACCATAGACGACAGTTTTTCCTATGAAAGATGGACCAATCTGAACCTATATAAATCTACTCTTAATTTTTGTTGTTGCTTTGAAAAGAGGATCACCCCTTTTTCTTCTAACCCACTGGAGGTTCAACACAATTTCTGAGCAATCCAAATGTACGGTTGCAAACATATCAATACCACTCCATCCTCAGTATTTTGGCTACATATTTCAACATTCGCGGATTTACATACTCTTCAGATGCTGTTAGAAATTATTGAATTGCATACAATTATTCCGAAAAGATTGATTTGAATATATCAAAGAATAATATTTTTTTCTAACGCGAAACACAAAGACAACATTTTTTTCCTTTGCTTACTTTTGTATATTTTTAGGAAAACAAGCCAACGTTGATGGGCAAGCTTGCACGTGAACTAGGGGGGATGTCAGTACGTAAATAAATATGTGACGTCAAAGTTCTTACAGACGAGATATCTTGAAAAGGATTTTTGTTTCTTTAAGGATAAATGATGTTATTCTTTTGCTGTGTATCCGTACATCATATTGTAATGAGGAAAAAGATGGTATAGTGTTTGGGAATTTATACTAGACATCATAATTGTTTGCTTTATTTTTAAGAAACAAAAAAAGCAATGCAGTCTTAATAAAGTCCCATTGAAACCGCGACTTTATTAGAGATAGTTAGAAAAGTAGTTATTTTCGTTAAAGTAACAGTTCATTTTATCGCTGATGATGTACCCTTGTATAGAGAACGAAATAGATTTTTGTTTCCCAAGGATCGTGTAACATAATCGTAGTATGAGGATATATTTTATGCAAATAGGTTTCCCTGTATCATCGAGTTCATTCAACGCTTCTGTATCAGGACCAAGAAATGCTATGGATTCTAGTGATGTCTTTTTATTACTTGCAGAATATTTGTCGCCGTAGACCAACCCAAAAATCTAAATTATACAAATGGTTGAATATCCTGTGGTCAAAACTTCGTAAATGACACGTCGTGCTGAAGCATACCTTGATAAATCTAATTGGAATAACAATCTTCAGGGATATACCAATTGCTCTGTACAGAAAATGTATGGTGTATTTCTACGGCTGTCGCCAAAGCAGAAACTTTGTCACGTCTTGAAGGATATTATAAAATACCGCTGGTTTTATATAAATCAAAGAACAATTGAAGTAGAAAATTATGTGCAAAAACATAATCGTTTCGCTTGGTCTTTTTTCTAGTGCCATGGTCATAATGCACACTATGTTTCTATTATTATTCTTGTTATCATAATGTTTTTAAGAATTTTATTTACTTTTTTATTTTCTAAGGATACATACACTATATTGACAAACGTCACCGGGCAACTAAAAGCGAAGCACAACATAGCATTTATTGGCATACATTAGTACGGTATCGGTCCACCTTTGGCCTTAATGCATGCACTGACCCTTCGAGTCATGCTTTCGACAAGGTTTTGGATCGCAGCGATAGGTATGCGCTTCCATTCAGTACTTAATGCTGCCCCTAACTGTTGCTTATTAGTAGGCCTTGGTTGGTTGGTTGGTTGGTTGGTTATTAGATTTTATTGGCGCAAGGGCCATGGTTGGCCAAAGAGCGCCAGACACAAGACAAACAGACAAAATTAAAAAAACGGGGCATAAATCGCAAAATCTGGCTGACCAAGTAAAACCGAACCATGAGTACAAAGGAAGGGCCAAAAAAGACAATGAAACAAACAGTATGAAAAACATGGTACAATGGTGAGAAACAAGCCGATTAAGTAAAACTGATTAATGAGAATGATAAAACACATTACGAAATCGAACACAACTACACATAGGATGAGTCACTATCCTCCCCCACACACTCCAATATAATGCTGGGCGAGGGCGAGGACGAACTGTCACTATCCTCCCCCTCATGTTCCTCTGCAATGTTAGTTGAGGCTGGGGACGAACTGTCACTCTCCTCCCCCGATGTTCCTCTATAATGTTGGGTGAGGGTGGGGACCTCGCTGAGTCCGAAACAGTTGCAATGTTGGTCAGGTGGACCGCGGCAGTTGGATGGACACGGCACACCTTTGCGGATTGAGGGCCGGGTCTTCCGCACGTGCAGGCTGTCTGCTGGGAACCGGAAGAGTCGGTTGTCTTCAAAAGAGAAGGCGCAGACTCAGCTGGTCGAATAAGCTGGAGCTCGGTGAAATCCACCTGTGTCGCTTGTTCAACTGTAGATCGCTTGGCAAGTGCGGCGAGAGCTACAGGGCGCGGAACAAAGGGCTGCACGGGTTGCGGCAGAGACTGAACCACTGCTGCAAAGGTACGCTGTCGGTTGTTGGGAATACCCAACTTGGCCTTGGCAGCAGGGTACGAGAGGCCCTCCAGGGTCTTGAGGCGCTGGATCGCCTTATCGTCGTTCCACTTCGAACAGGACCGGGCATAAGCAGCGTGGGAGTCACCACAGTTTACACAGCAGGGCTCTGAAGTGCATCCAGTCCCTTCGTGGTCTCGGAATCCACAATTGGCGCACCTCGCAGCACTGTTACAGGACCTCTGGGAATGTCCATACCTCTGGCACTTAAAACAGCGTAGAGGATTTGGTATATAAGGACGAACTGCACATAACAAGTAACCAGCCTTTATTTCAGTAGGTACCTTCGGGCTGTTAAAAGTCAAAATAACATTTCGTGATTTGATCAGCGCGCCATCGCGCCTGAAAGTCATGCGTCTGGCAGCTACGACACCCTGATCAGCAAGTTCACACACAAGTTAATCTTCATCGCAGACCAACAAGTCGGGCTCAGAAATGACTCCCTTGGAGGTGTTGAGATACGGATGTGCCGTCACTTGAACTGGAATATCCTGAAGTCTGGTCAACTGCAGAAGAGATTTGCTCTGAGAGAGAGTGCAAGTTTCCACAAGCAGGTCTCCAGAGCGTAGCTTCTTTACTGACTTCAAAGAGCCAGCAACACCCGCAAGTGCCTTCGAGATGAAAAAAGGAGACTTTGAGGAAAGTTTCAACATCTGGTCAGTAGAAGAAATGACGAGAAAAGTAGCTTGAGGTATCGAATCTGCAAGTGTAATGCGACGTTTCTGAGCTGACGGCTCAACACCTGGATCTAAAGATACGTCGCGGTGATGTCGTTTTTCAACGAAACTTCTCTTCAGTGTGTTATGTTTGGGAGGTGGTTGAGGCAAATTTGGCGCCTGATCAATCACCATATCCTGTTGTTTTTTTAAATTTTGAGGAGGGTTTATGTTTCCCCATGGGAGTAAGAAAGAATTCATCTGCAACGTACTCCGCCCACAATCGAGCCCAACAGGGGAGAACTGGAGGTCCGCAAGCCAAACACATGACGCAAGACACAGTTCTAGAGCTTAGTTGCAAATATAGTCCAATGGTTGTGTTCACATGCACTCGGCGGACACTTCGGCCTCCAGAGTACCGTCATGTCAACGCCTTTGGCATGATCCCACAATCCCCGGGCTTACCCTGCCGTGCTATACGACAAAAAAGCCGCTAAAGCCCTGTACACACCTTTGTACAAGACTTCTGACTAGAGGTGGGTTAGTCTCTAGCCTCCCGTTTACAGCGAAGCCGGGGTCGAAGAGGAGTGTTGGTACACAGGAGGCACCTATCCGGTCTCCTGCGACCTCAGCCGCCAGACATCCCATTTCCGCCTCACGGGTCTCCGCACGCGGCAAACATGCAGGTAGGTCTAGCACCCAAACCAGTTAAAAGGAAAAAAAGAAATCCAAAGAAGACAAATCCTGGAAGGGAACCTAAACGGAATCTCAGCAACCTACGAACTGAGCGGTTAATATAAAACAGTTAGTGGTGGAGGGTAACAAAACCACAAGACCAGGGTGTTAGTACATAACGTGGTAGAGATTAGGTAGAGAACACAACACGGGCAACTAGCCAGTGGAGAAAATAAATAAAAACGAAAAAGCGAGACACAAGACCAGCTCGGGATCGTGGGGCCGCGACTCCCCAACAGCTGGATGAACAGCCGTCCCTGCAAACACTAACAGCACCAAAATAAAAAACAAGCGGTGGCATGACATCAGAAGTTGACCAGTCACAAGGTCAGCTCGGGCCGTGGGGGCGCCGCTCCCCAAATAACTGGAAAACCAGTTATCCCCGTGCGGGGTAGGCCTTGGTTCCAATCTTCTTATGACGTACTCTACTTCATCTCGTAGGTGATCTATGGGATAAAGATCAGGGCTAGGTGCTGTCTAATCCACACAAGATACGAAATTATCGTCAAAACACTACATAACAGTCCTAGCCGTATGGCTCCGCGCATTATCCTGCTGGTACCAACAAGGCTCGGTTCCATAATATTGCCACAGAGTTGGTAGAGTATAATTGTCCAGAATATCGAGGTAGAAGTTCTGGTTAACAGGCTTGCCCACGATTAACAACGGGCCGGGACTATACCTCGAAACACACCCGCACACGAGTACACTGCCAGTTCCAAACTTGACAGTAGGAACAGTACACTGAGGTAAATAGCGTTACCCCGGCTACCGCCATACCCACACACGGCTATCAGACGGATGGATCGTGTATCTGCGTTCACCAGTACATAGAACTCGTTTCTATTTCTTTACGGTCCACGATAAATGTTCTGTACACCATGCTAAAGGACTAGTAGCATTCCGAGTGGAGATGAAAGGCTTAAGAGCAGCCGCACAACCACGGTAACTCATGAAATGAAGTTCTCTGCGAAAGGTACGTGTATATGCGGAGGTTACAGCAGTTTCACTCACCTCTACACTGAGATCTCGCGCAGTACTCCGTCGATTAGCTGTAACGACTCTCCTGATGCTTCGACGTCCTCTATCACTGATTTTCTTTTATTCGCCGGTACGTTTTCAGGCACGCCAGGTGTCTTCCACTTATTCAGAACAGCCAAAGCAATGTACTTGGGTATGTTTAAACGCCTCTTATTTTCTGTTATGGATAACCCATTAATATAACTTCCAACAATCTTTTCTTTCGCAAAGTCAGTTCTCTCCCTCCGCGACATTTTCACTCAACCTCACAGTGCGATATGATCAGGGTCATCTGCAGACTTGTTTTTATACCGTTTGCAGCTGGGCCGCGCCCCTTAACAACGCAGCGGATACATTCATTTGCTTTTGAATGGGTGTCCGTTGACTTTTGTCAATAACGTGTATAATCAAATATTGCGAGAGACATATTTCTACGTCTGCTTAGTGCAAAGACGAATTCTTAGGAATTATTAATTGTGTTCTGAAACAGAAACTAAGATTCTTGTCATTAAATGTATGTTTACTTCTAACGTTTTAGGTGTTAAAAAGCTATAGCGACAATGTAATGTCAGTTTAAGATCCCGAAAATACTTTTCGTTCGAAATATGTAAAAAATTGTACTATAATTTATAAAATAGGACCACGTATTTCTGCCCTAGAACTTTGAGGATTTTAATCGCATGTCTGTGACAGGTCTTTACAGATTTGTCAAAAAAATATAAGGCGCAAACGTGGGTCACTTACATCAAATTTCCGTGAGCAACACCTTATAACTGACACAAGAATTTATTTCGCAAGTAGATATGCGTTTTATTCGAAATTCGTCAAAGTTGAAATTATTTTTCATGATTACTGTAAGGAATTCTTATATTTCAGATGTTCTCGCTCCGCTGGCGTTGTGGTATAAGTGCTGGCTTCTGATCATTCGTACGAGACGGGCCGGGTTCGAATCCCAACCAGGCATGGGTATTGTGGTCGTCTTACGGAGCTAATCTTTGCACACGGTGGTCCTTAAACTTTCAATAAAGAATATTTATATAACAGACATTTCTGATCAATACAAGACAGTGCAAAAGCGTGACAACATAACGTTTCTTAAATTAAATTTGCATTGGGAACAATGTGGTAATTTATGGTAAGTACCTTGGTAATGTCCTGATACGGACAACCTTGAAAACCACCGGGAGGTGCAACGAAGTCTCTAATGGTCAGACACAGCACCTGTCTTTGATGACGACCGTCAACTCTTGGATATCAAAAGGGCTCGTCTTCAAATTGCTTTTGTAAGAGTTAACTAGGAAGCACAGACACGATTGCATCAATTTTTTATGCTTTCCAACCGTAGGTTGAAGAAGCGTATGTGCTCCAACTTTCCCCGCCTGTCTGGGTGTTTGTCTGTCCTGCCGTATCTCCGACCGCACGATAACTCGCGTAAAATGGTTCGATTTCGATGAAAATTTAGTATGGGTAGGGGTCTATCTCGGGACGAACCCTATTGGAAATGGGCTAAATGAGGTCAACAGTCAGTACATAAGAGCGGGATTCATTCCATTGCACTTATGCGTCATAACTTGCGTTAAAATGCTTCTATTGCGAGAAAACGTTAGTATGTTGTTCTGGAGGTATACTACTCGTTCCAAGGAAGGGAGATGAATAGTGCCTTAAGATAAACCAAACATTCATAACATACCAGCATTCGAACCCGGACCCATCTCGGACGATTTGACTGCTTAGACCAGTGCTATTATATTACTCACAAATATATAACAGAAGATAACGGGAATAAAATATGCGCAATTTGAAACTTCAATTTCTCCGAATTACACTTTCTTTCGACAATCTAAAAAGAACTAGGTTTATTTTGAGATATGTATCATATCAGCTTCATTCATTCTTGTTTGATTTGAAGAATAGAGAAGCAACAGTTCGAGACGACGTATCCTTATCTGAGGCGTTGCTATTGTGTCAATCGGCACAACTGGATTTCATTGCTTGAAATATTAAAAAAGCATAACCTAGAATACCCTTTCAAACGCCATTTGAAATATACATGTGCCGGCGAATGAAAAATATTTATTGCCATCCAGCAGAGGATGCCAATACAATCCCCTTGTTTTTGTTCCAGGTAACATTTTCTGTGGCGACGTTTCAGTTGGAGATCGCGGCCTGAGAAACGCATCTAGGAATTCAAATCTCGATACTAAGGCAAATGTCCGTAGGTTCACATTCTTATTTCGAACTTCAAACTGTGTTCAACTACGATACCAAATACGAATTTATGCACGTTTTTCTTTTCTGTAATTTTTGAAGAAAAGCGGTCCAAATATTCGTTACTGAAAAACAAAACAGAGATAAATTTGTGATTCGCACATGATATCCCAAAGATTAAAAAATTGTTCTTTTTTTTTTTTTTTTTTACTTTAAAGGGGCTGAAATTTCACGAATTCTTATAGGTAAATTTATCAGGGATTGGAAATATAATTTTTTTGTTTCGATATATTGGAACACCTAACGGAAAAAAAATCGTTAGTTGATTTTAAGTGGTTGAATACAGCTGCAGTTTCAACTAAGTGAATTACATACTTCCGCTTTGCACTTTGTCGATGCATTTGTAGGGATTTTAAGTTAGGCGACTATTTCCGAACCTTTGAAGCTGTTCTGCGGTCACTAAAATCATTTGGCTTTCCAAAGATGGCGAGCGTTACTTGCTTCTTTACATTTTCCAGTATGAGTGGACAGAAAAATGGAAAGTAATAGAACAATTATTAATATAACTTATATTTAAGAGATTATATTATAAATTGTGGATAATTATATTCCATCGAGAAGCACTAAACGATTTGATAAATGCTGACCTTCCGCTGTTGCTTTGCCATTTTAAGGTTTATTATGGTTAACACAGGGAAAATACTACAAAACCTTTCATTTGATAACGAAATCATCAGCCGGAGCATAAAGATTGTGATGCAGTTTTCTAAGTTCCCATTTATTCTATCAAACCACCTGGAAGATTCATTAAAACAATACGACGTCCCACACGTTTGTGAGTCAAGCAACGCCCCATCATGGTAAAATCTGATGCAAAATTTTCTCAGAATCGGCATGCGTATGCAAATATTGAAATCCATAAGAAGAAGAAAGTGCTAGTTTGTTCTTTCTTTCTTCCGGGTCTCAAGAACCCCGTGAAAATATCTAGGATCTACAATCAGTTCTCCATCTGAAATTTAAGGCCAGTTGTTGTAGAGTATTAGAAGACTTACTGTTGTAAGACAAACACACTACCATAGCCTCATCGGGGTGCAAGCCCAGCACAATCTAAGGCGACAGGTCAAACGCCAACACCTAGACCACAGCGCCGCTAGGGCTGCGAAGAAAGCACTTTTCCTAAAACAGGAGAAATAATAAATGTTTAGTAATACATATTAGTCCGCAACAATCACTTCAGTAATAATTAAATATGCATTTAAACAAGTATGTTTAGAAATAGATCGTGCTGTGATGTGGACGGTCTAGATGGTCTAGCGGTCAACATTAGTGACTTGCACGGAAACGCCTCAGGATCGATCTCAGGCAAGTACGAACGCTCGATTCATAAATATCCACCGCACATCTGATGGAAATGTTAAGCCGCCGGTCTGTGGCTACTGGCACGCCGATTATGCATAAAGACGTATTGTTTCTGCTCTGCTTCCGTGTGACTTGTCGGTCAGGCATTCAAGCCCAAATCAGTGAGGTTCATGCTGCTAAGGGCTGTCTAAGACCTTAGGTCAGATATACGCCATTCCTAAACTCCTCGGCATAAACCTCTTAACGGTTTATGCTGAAGACGCATTGCCTACAAATCTATTGTTCGCAAAGTTGATTTTTCTTATATTTTGCCAGAAAATACATAAAAAATGGCAAATGCCCAAACGTTTAGGACTTTTATTCCTCGTAGAAACGTAAAAATATTAACTTTGAGGTACGTGCACTGATATTTACTTTCACATTTTGATATGAAAGTTCATTGGATACAACAAAATAATAATAACTCATCGACGACTGCGACAGACGAAGTATTAGAATTTTTCATTTTCTGAAATAAATGTATCTCATGAAATTCACTACCGTCTCTTCCCCGGAGGTGAGAGGGGTTACAGGGATGTACTCAGAAATTATGTAAAACTCTCTCAGCTGTTCAATACAAGTAACGACTTTGAAAAGCACACACTATCTCTGAAGAAATGCACACTATCTTGCACATACCCTTTCACACTGCGTTTAAAACACTTTCTAACCACTTACGATCATTATCAGAATTTTATGTAATGCTGTCTTCTTTGGCTCACACCGTGACGACGAATGGCAGGCACAGGAAATGAGAGACCTGAGAAAATGCAAATATACCAAAAGAAACACTGCTCCAAGGTGTTACAACAATAGGAAGAAGTAGGAAGTCTTACAAAAAAAAAAAACAAGAGGAAGAAGAGAGAAAGAACCCCTTTCCTATGAAATTGTAAAAGTCTCCCCTTCTAAAAATGGAAACTGTGAAAACTTTCAGCTATAGCAATCTACTCCCTACTCCTAAAGAGCACTATTTAACAAAATCATACTTGTTTATACTAACCATAGATTTTAATCTTGATTGAAAACATTCTAGCTTTTACTGTAATTATGCTGAAATAATATATTGATAATAACAATAATAACATTTATAATTATTTTAACCATCAATACTCGGTACACATTATCTCTACTATACTGGAAAACTTAACTGAATTTACCATTAAAATTTTTAATTGTAAGACGAAAAAGTATTATTTTTAAATCAAAAAAATTCTTAAAACTCTAAGATCATATTTTGCCTCACACATGACAGCTTAGGCTCCGAAATCCACACTAGTAATTACACCGTTACACAATTTAGAAAATAATTGTCAGAATAGGCGATATTTTCAGGTTTTAGAGTTCTAAAAAAATCTCCATGTTTTCTATTTCCAATGGAAGAGAGGTGCATCTCTTGTAACAGACATTGACTTTTCCCAGAGTCACCATCTTCGCTGAAACTGAGTATCCGACTGGTTTCCGGAATTTTTTTAACATTCGATTTCAAGCCATTCTTTTTAATCTGTAAAATAACATCTCTACAATTTCCTTTGTTTCTTTGCATGGATTACATTATTTCTTTCTGACGAAATTTTAGTAACTTTTTCAGCAATTAAAATTAGATATACAACATTTTTTCCCGAAAAAACAGGGGACATTCTTATAAATTGATATGCGCCTGGGAAAGCTAATTCGGACCACAACGACACTCCCAACCATAAATTTCCGGCAAATCCACAATTAAAAAATAAGTGAAGCCTGTCTTCAACGAAACCACAGCTGCAACAATGATACTTACTCTCACCTACCCAACGACAGGTTCTCAGTCTAGGCGGGAGTACCACATGCGCCAGCTTAAATACAAAGTCCCTTTGTGTAGAATACAAAAAGCGACCTACAACGCTTTCCCAGGCGCTCTCAATACAATAATTTGTTGGTACAGAAAATTGCAGACTTCCAGTTCTTCTTTTTGTTAAATTGAAATAATACAACTAATGTTTTGTTTCAAATTAAACTTAGAGTACTGTTTTAAATCCTCATTATAAGAAGCAGCAATTTTTTCCTTAAAAGCACCTTTCCATTTTAACTTTTGGCTTATATATCTCTTAATATTTAACCCAAGCATACAACGCAATAAATGGCAATTTTGATAAACTTGATTAGACAACCAAGTATTTATGTACAGAAATCTTATTGTTTTGAGCGGAATTTTCTTTACTTGTAGTCCACCGAGATTCGATCTTTAGGATAATACATTGCGAGCTATATCCTCTATACTTTTTCCATTCCATAGGAAACGGAAACATTGTCTAGTCATTTCTACTACAACTGTCCTTGGAGGATCTGAAAGCACCAGAAAATGAGTACACTGAGACACCGACAAAGCATTTACAAGTATAGCCCTATTTCCCAAAGAAATGCTATTTTGTTCCCGTTGTTTAGAAATGTGTTCCATTTCCTTTAGTGTTTTATCCCATGTCGAAAGACAGGATCCAAAATGCGAAAAATAAACTCTTCTAATTTTTATGTCTGTGCGGCGGCCATTTTCCGCTTTAGACCAATGTTGCCAAATGAATGCACGTGTCTTTTTTTAAATTCGTTATGTCTCCAGTTATTTTTCCGTATTCATTAAAATCATCTATTTCAGCTTTAATACATTGTTCGCTGTTCATGTGTAACACAACACCATTTGCATATGATGTGTACTTAATATGCAGATCATTTCTTCCAGGAACTGGAAAAACTTCGATTTTCATGTTGCTCTTTATTTTGCTTAGAGAAACTTCAATTGTTAAAACAAATAAATTAGGTGATAGGGGAGAACCTTGCCATATAGCCCTTTGTACAGGGATTTTTCCTGTTTTATTTTGTGAGACTGTTACTCTAGATTATGAATAACGGTTAATCTTATGAATTATAATCATGAATTTTTTCACTAAAGACATGTCCCTTTAAAATCTGATGTAATGCTTCCTGGTCAACGGAGTCAAATCTTTTTCTTGATCCAAGGAATATATCCCAAACTTCATGGTTCACTCAGTAAGCAGGTGAATAATGTCTCTTTTTAAGAATAGATTTGATAAATGTTGGTATTTTCCACTGTGCAATTTTGTTGCTGGCCAATAATTTTTTTAGCTACACTCTTAAGCCTATTGGTAACTGTTGAATAGCAGAGTGAATTAATATCCCGTAATTAACCATCTGAGTGAAATTATGCAGTTAGGGAACGCCAAAGTTTTATTAACATGTATTTTCGAATTAAATACTGAAAAGTTGTTAATATTGCAGAAAAATAGTGTAATATTAAAAACTTTTAAAAAGTTAATCGATAACTTATTTCAAATGCTAACTTATATTCAATTTATGGAACAGCTACGGAAATACCGTGCGTTGCGTAAATTTCGAATATACATATATTCATACACTTTTGGTGTATTTCTCCTGTTCTGGACAAAATTTCATGCAAATAATCAGCATACGCTCTTATGGTGGCAGGACATCTGATTTAAATAGCAATCTTATTATGTTCAATCTCATTCTACACGATCGCACGGAAAGCAGCGGTTGAGACGCTAGCTGCTCCCTTTTGCAGTGGTATTCTACACGGAAGCTTTCCAACAGCACGCTGTTGAACTGCTAGGAAACGGGAGTTCATTCTACACGTGCGATTTAACAGTAGGTTTCAGTAGTCCGCTCAGTTTCAAAATGAACAGTCTTCAAGTAGGATGTGTTGCGGCGCTTTTATTTTTGAAGGATATTAAAAGTAAAAAAAGAAACCATTCAAAAGAGACGCTGGTGGACTCATCCTGCATTTTCAGATCGTCTTTCGATATGTAATTTTTAAAACTTCCTTCCACTACCACAGGATGTATCAGGAAAAATCCTTCCATAACTACAGAATGTCAGTTACTTCTTTCTACGAATTACTTGGCTTAGTAAGGGAAGATATCGTGAAACAGGATACCCACATGAGACAGGGTATTAATCTCGGCCTAGTACATGAATATTTCTGTGTCGAACCTCACGCATCCAATAAAAACTAATAACAAAAATTGAATGAAATGACTACTCACTGTAGAAGCGCCAATTGGAACTGCCGGGATGAACGTCCGAAAACGTTACGAGCGCTCGCGTTGCCAAGGCCCCCTACCGCGTTGGAAGCGCTGACGTTAAGCTTAACGCCGCCATGTAGGCGTCAATAGCGCACGTCTAGATTAGAGCCCGAGTTTTTCTATTCTTGCTCATTGACTTGTACGTTTGGTGCAGATACCCGTTTAATGAGCCTCTGAACCGCAGCATTTCGAGCGCTCGTGTAGAATGAACTTAAAGTAAACTACGTGGACTCGATAAAAGTAGTCATATTTCATTACAGAAATTAGCCGTCATGGCTTTCCAAGAACTTAATAGGTGTCTGCTAGAAAGACAAAAATTTTGTTGTTGCATACAATAAATATCATATTTTTAGAATTACTGAGTGAAAGTAAGTACAGTAGGTTATAATTGATATACAGTATTTCATATGCTATTCCATCTTGTGGTTTTTACTCAGAAATACTGTTAACATTCATATTTTAAATTACATAACGAAAGACATATGTTTTACAGATTTGAAAAAACATTGAATTCGCTATCATAGTGTAGTACAATATGCTTTTAATTTTATTTTTTTTGATACGAGAAGTTACCATTAGAAACGTACACGAACTTTATGATCTTCTGTTGAAGAATCCATGTTCACAAGAGTCGCCGCAAACATATGAAATTCATATATTGAAATAGTTACAGTGGTATAAATGTTTGTATCATGCAAACAACAAAGCAAGGACAAAGACAAATTTCCTTATAATTAAGATAAATGTTTTAAGCAACGTTACGAACAACATTTTTATGATGCCATAATAATTTAAAAATTAAAACATTTTCGCTTCAGGCAAAATCAAATGGATCCAGGTATATTTTTTTGAATACTTTCGCCATTGGAGAGTCAACAAGAAGATCCTCTGCGTGCCGTGATTGCAGAGAAATGTGGACCAACACGTTACTTCATGGGAAGTATTTCGTGGTCAGTTTCATTTTATTAATATTTTATGTAATATTTTTAGCAGAGCCAAAGTGTTATAAGACCGAATTCTCCTGCTCCCTAACGTCACGGATATAAAAATATATTTTCCTAACATTTTTATCAGTGACTTATGGATGGACATAGGTCCACGTCATTCTCCATGCGATAACCACCTACGTGAACAAGTACATAGACCTGCTGCCAATCTCTTCGACATCAGGCATCATACTACTATCTCGTATATTACCTAGATCTCTCACATGTGCTGTATTTCGATGAGTAGAAATCTGATAAGGTTTTCCAGCTTAGAACAGAATGGCATTAAAAATTTATTCTCAACACATTTTTCATATGCATACAGCTACATCATAAAGTAACTAAAAAATGAAGTTGAAAAGTCTGAATTTAAAACATTTTTGACAAAATGCTGTATTCCCTGAAAATATTAAATTCCAGTGAGATTACGATACACAACCTTTGCACAGTTCAATATATTTATATAATAATTTCAACAAATTGTGGAACATTTTGAGTTGTAGCCGGAGGAATTCAATGTTGAAATAATTTGCAAAGACAAGGACTACAATTGTGTCGTAATATTTGAATGCCATAGAGAACTGGGCGCAAATCAGACAAAAAATGGCCAACAGAACGTTTATTCAAAACTGCATTCGTTTTTATTGTTTTACATGTTACATTTCGTTACCTTTAACCTATTCAGATCTTATTCTACAAAACAAAAGAATTTCCTATGAAAGCATAAGTTTTGTGACTGCTTACGTATTACGTCATTAATGAGACGAGCCCCCTTCCCATATAGTCATGGCCGCGCATGCCTGAACGACTGTCCTAACCACTGAGGTCTAACTGAAACTTGACTCGTGCTCATTACATATATACACATGCTAAGAGGCTTTACCATTTCTTCTCATTCCGATCTTAATTCAGGGATATTCTGGTTACTCACACACTTCGCTTCTTTTCCAGACAGGGAAAATGGTGAAGCCCCTTAGCATGTATTTCCCCTTTCTTACTTAGAATCATATAAAATGCATACACAAACACAATGGGCCTGTGTCATGTTAACCGAAATCCTTACCTTTCAATTGGCATTAATTTCTAAGTTTCAATGTAAACACAAGGCCTTGAATCTATATCACTGATTGCTTTACAATGAAACATGTAGGACACACACATAAACACACGTATTTGTCTGTTCTTGACTTTTATTTCAATAGTTCTTGTGGCGTCGGGAGCTAAGACTGTCAACACTGGAGTTCATCCTGTTGATGTAGGACTTCCAGAGTTTTGTTAAAGACGATGTTCTTGCTTGAAAACTTGGTGAGATAGGCATATTGGCCTCGTGATATTTAGTGTTAGAATATCTCTATTTTATCAACTTTTACATGATCATCCGTCATGGAGGTTAATCATCGCACATTCCAAATCGAAATCCTTTTCTCCCTGTATTGACCGAAACTTTTCAATTGAAACATTCAGTTCCGTTTGCTTTTACAGACTATCCAGTGATCTACAATATTTTAGCTGAACGATTAAGTGAATTTATTGACCTCTGGCTTCACAATATGTTCCCTGAGCATTTATGATTTTATTATTATTTTTGCCTTGCCTTAAAACACACAAGAATGATATTAAATACTCTTCGGTGCTTCAAACAAAATGTTTCGTACAGTTTATCATATTTCTAATTGTGATATAAAGGAAATACATCCGGAAGTACTGCCGCTCAATACTTTCCACTGAGACCAAACAAATGCAATAGTAACCCTTAAAATCTTACTTTGAAAAAGGAAATCGTCTTTTTCATCCAGTAACTAAAATTTTAGAATTGAAACACTTCTATTTGTTTTTCGAATGTCCCAGGGATCCACAATTTTTAACCCAACAATTAAAATGAAATTTAGACCTTCTTAATGACTATTTTACTTGGAAAAGTAGAGTAATCATCATTTGAAAGATCCATTTATTATCTTTCCGGGTAAACCATGGTTGACATAGTCGTGAAAACGACCTTCACAGAAGAAATTAAAACATTTACCAGCTGTCATCTCTCACTACCGGGAGAACCTTATAAGAGACTGCCGAGCTTCACAAATGATCTTAAGTCAGGTTGGAAAACGTAAGTGCAACCTTACATTCTCCAACATGACAAAGCCCCAGCTCACAAGGCCAAAGCACTACAGAAATTGCTTCAAGTCAACGTATCTCTGCACTGCTCTCTGAATGTCTGGTCACGCAACTTCCCCGACTTTAATCCGACTTAAACCACACATGAGTAACGAAAGAAGATAAGAAGAAAGTAGAAAATTATAGACCCACAAGCTTCGTCTCAAATGTATAAACTATTTAAAAGAACTATTACAAACTGGTTAGAAGACAAATTTGTTTTCATACAATCCCCTGAACGAACTGTTTTTGGAAAAATATTTAGTACAATACATCGTGAACATTCATGGACAATAAAATTGGCGCACCTACAAAAAAACATGCTAAAACCGCAAAAATTAGCAAACATCTGGACTGCGTGCTGGTATGCAAATGATCCACGAATGGTGCGAATGCGCATGACTGCATACACTGTGGTGGCGCTGCAAGCACGAACCGGAGGCCTTATAAACAAGTGTGTAGTCGATGCCACATCAAAGAGCACCAGCCAAACGCAAGCAAGAGGACAGAGGGACAATAATGCCGGGTAGACGCCAGAGACGTCGATGTATGCAACTTACAGACTTCGAGAGAGGCCTGATCATCGGGATGAAAGCCGTAGGGTGATCGGCGTGCTGTACAGTCTACCACGTGTATGGTTCTAACCTTATCGTCTAACTGTGATGTTAGAAGTTGGCACGTGACGGCTCTACCACACGGCGGGGCGGCTCTAGACGGACCAGGAGGATCACCGGTAGATATGATCGACGGATCGTGCGCGGCACCATCCGAGATTTGCAGCACACCATCCAATACGCGTGAGCCAGTCCGCCGCAGGAAAACAACAGGCCTCTCGTAGCCTTCATGCAGAGCGGTATTGCAGTATGTATCACCGCACGAGACGGTGCGACGCGCTATTGAAGGTGACCGGACAACGTGCCTTACATCCCTTTGTAATTGTCCTGCAGCTCCGTTTTTCCATCATGTATACCATTCATCTGTGTCATTACATCCATAAGATTTGAGTTCAATCCGATGCTTCCTTCTACGTATGCAAATTTCATTGTCCGTGAGGGTACAAACAATAAGTGTTCTTATTGAGAAATGCAATAAATATATAAACATTCCGATATAATTAGCATTTATAGATCTAAACAAAAGGTTCTGGTATCATAAAAATAGCATCAATAATAGATGCCATGAAAATTATGGCCTTGAAGAACCTTATATAAACCTAATCAAGTATATCTACCAGAATGCTACATGTAATATTATTCTAAATGAGAAAAGTGAAAAATTCAAAATAGGTAGAGGAAAAAAACAAGTAGTTATTGTGCCACCGAAGCTATTTACATTAACGCTGGAACACATAATGAGCAAATTAAATTGGTTGGGAAAAGTAATCAACGTAAATTCAGTAAAGTTGAACAAATTTAGATTTGCGCACGATATAGTCCTCATTTTAGAAAGTCACAAAATAATTTAAAAAATGATAGAACTAACAGATTTATCCAGAGAAATTTCATTGGAAATCAATATTGATAAAACAAAATATAATGTCCTATCAACTTAATGGTAGCGAAGCACAAGAAAATGGAATAAATGATAAAGATATGTACCTAGGAAGTTTAATTGCCACAAAGAAACCCGTAATTATGAAAGGAATTGATGGTAGTATAAAAATGGGATGGACAGCTTTTGGGAAATTAAAGAAGCTTCTATGCAGTAAAATAAATCCGGAAAGCAGAGCAAAACTTTTCAATCAATGCATAACACCTATTATGACATACGCCGTTGAAACCTGGCCTTTCAAGAAAAACATCTTAGACAAATTGCAAAAAACACATCATAAAATATCTCTCCTAAATATGAAACTTCAAAAATGTTTAGTCATAGATGAAATGATACACAGCTTAAAATGAAATAGGTTTTCTATATCGCAAGAACAGAAAATAATGGATGGGCTAAAATAGTAAAAGAATGGAGACAATACAAAGGAAAGATATTCGTGGGAAGACCAGAGGGAGGATGAGTGAGTGATATATGCAAAACTGTAGAAAAGCTGTGGTATAGACAAACCCAAGAAAGGATCATTTGGAAAGAAGGGAAGGGAATCTGTGTCCTCAATGGCTGTAAAAATGGTGAAAGAAGGAGAAAAGTTGAAAGAGAAACCAACAAACATAGCCGTAACATACCTGATTGCATCCAGCGTGCCATCGTTAATGTCATGATCCACATGAACAAGACTAATGTCCTAAAGGCCTGCGACTGATTCCTCTTACGGATTGAGGCCGTCATCTCTGCCAGCAGCGGATTCATTGAATAATTACAAAGTGTGTTTGTGCATCAACCTCTGTACAAGGTTTAGCTTCAACAAAACCAATATTCATGTTTCACCTAATTATTTTATTATATACATAAACTTCACACATTTGCTAAGATTAATCTGTATATACACAGGAATGATGCTACGTTACGAGTACCTCGTAAACATCGTGTAGCCTTACAACGAGATTGAGTTTAAGGACCGGTTTAACATGGTGCAGCACCTTTGATGTTCTGATGGTATTTCACTTACGAGGAAATATGTCCTTTGCCAGAGATAACTTCACACTTGAACTAGAAGGGACACATCAGGCTTCTGGACGACCATATTCTAGATTTTGTGTAAAGTCGGATTATGGGAAGATGCAGATTCGATGAGCAACCGTGAGGAAATGTGTCGATCATCCAGGACGCAGCCCGTTTGCGCATTCCCTTGACGGGACAATAAAGAAGTAGCTGATGGAGTTCAGAATGTTACTACCGGAGGTGAAATACGGTCGCACAACTGTCGTATACTATGTCGGTTAGTGAGTTTACAACTGTGACATAGCGATGCACATTGAAGTTATTTAATTTTATACAGGAAATAAATATTTCAATCCCTGCAGTGCTTTATACTTTTCATGCAGTATAGTATTGCAAAATTAAAACATGAATAAACTAAGCTGTTTACTTTGCATACCTAACACTAAGAAGTAAAAGAAGAAAACTAATCCTCTGAACAAAGGCTATTTGCTGCAGTCAGGATGGCTGACATTTCTTACAATTGTAAGTTGCGGACGGTGGGTATATATAATTTTTGTTAACGGAGTTGCGAAAGCACAAATATTAGACATGAAAAAGAGTATTAATTCAATGAATGCAATGAAATACGGTACTACACCATTGTACAAGGTCGTACATCGGTGGATTGGTTTAAATATGACATAGATGTTAAGTGACATAATATCCGAAATCTTGAAAGCTTCGATGTCCTGGAACGGAAATCGACTCCGCGTTTTCCTGATAGCGCTCATTTATGCTGAACACTACAAAACCCAGAACGTCCAAGTTTCAAGTTTCCGATTAATTAGAATAAAAACGTTACGGGATTCGCTAGTCTAAGCAATGGTCATTCGTATATAGCAAATCTAGAGGTCTTCAATTTATTACCCTGTTTGGCCGCAGGAGCAGAATACTAATGAAATATCAATGAAACAAAAGAAATAGGAGATTACACCATTATCTCTTTTATTCCAAAAAAAAGTAGCTGCCGCTGTTTCAGAAATTTCGGAACACACTTGTTTTCCTAGCTCGCAACGCAAAACGTGTTGAACACAAAAATATGAGATTTACATCGTTTGTAGAGAATTGTTTGGAGAACACGCTGAAATAAACCGTTTCTCGATTCTAGCAAAACTTCAAGATGTATTTTATTTCAAAGGTAAGGTAAGCAAAAAAGTGCTATCACGTCGCGCTCCGGACACTCTGATAGCACCAGAACCACGAAACTTTGTAGGCACGTAGTGCCATGACCGATCGTTTGCACCTCGTCATCCTGTTTTCGAATTTCGGTTTAGTTTACGAGAAATTAAATTTCTAAATTTAACAAAATTCTCTATTTCGCGTTGTTATCCATTAAAAAAGCTGATATATGGCAAACTATAAATTATAACGCATTGCAATTTTTACAGCATAAACTTACAGCTATCGTCCCTTTTTACAAAAAAATAAAAAAAAATAAGAAAAAGTCATTTTCTGATTTTAAGCATTTTTTAAAGACGCAAAGGAAAGAAACGAACAGCTTGTCTGTCTTCACGATAACCACAGTGGAACATTCTGGTCTCGTGACCTGCTGCCATTAAGACGCAGAGAATTTGTTATGCATATGTTTTGTTGGTAAAGCCATCTCAGTTGTTTAAGTTGGACTTTAAGTAATTTTGCTTCCTATACTTCCAATGGAAAAACTTCTGTGCACATTTTCTTCACAGTTAATGCGTTCCCAAGGATGAAAAATTTGAACATCGATTAAAATAGCTTCATTTTATAATTTGGAATAATTAATATTTCCTAAAACATAACCATAAGTATGCAATCCAACATTTGTTTGTCTACTGACGTCATCAAAGTACAGGTCGCGCCAACTTGTTTCTGGACAATTAATGCGTTCCCAAAGATGAAAATTTTAACATCGATTAAAATAGATTTAATTTAATAACTTGGAATACTTTATATTTTCTAAAACATAACCATAATTATGCAATCCAACATTGGTTTGTCTACTGACGTCATCGAAGTACAGGTCGCGCCATCTGTTTTCTGGACGATAAATGCGTTCCCATGAATGAACATTTGAATAACGATTAGAATATCTTCATTTTATAACTTAGAATACTTAATATCTTCTAAAACATAACCATAATTATGCAATCCAACATTTGTTTGTCTACTGACGTCATCAAAGTACAGGTCGCGCCATCTTTTTTATGGACAATTAATGCGTTCCCAAGGATGAAAATTTGAACATCGATTAAAATAGCTTCATTTTATATCTGGGAATACTTAATATTTTCTAAAACACAACAATATTTATGTAATCCAACATTTGTTTGTATACTGACGTGATGAAAGTACAGGTCGCGCCAACTTTTTCTGGTTCCAGCACCACCAAAGGAAATGTTATTGATTTTTACATAATTATGGTTATGTTTTGAAAAATATTAAGTATTCCAAATTATAATATGAAGTTATTTTATCGATGTTCAAATTTTCACAATAATTGTGAAGGAAGTGTGTAAAAAAGTTTTTTCATTGAAGTATGGGAACCAAAATTTCTTGACGTCCACCTCAACGGTTTAGCATAAAGGTTTACGGTTTACGGAAATGCTTTTTGGACCGCTTCTGTTTTCCTTAGTGGAAAATTTAGTAAGGGCTATAAGTTCAAACGACAAAATTCCGATCTCCTTAAAATTAAGGACAGTAAAAAAAACTCTGAAATTTCGGAATAACAAGCCTTATTTGCCTAGACATGCAATAAAAATTGAAATTTTGTACGAATTTTCCAGTTTTTATTTCTTGTGATATACTTGGAGATCAGGATGCAGGGCCCGAGCGCTACTCTGGAAACGAGCGTAGCGAGCCTAGAGGAGCAGCCCTTAGTACAATACAAATTTGGAAGATGTGAATATATTTATTGGTTTAATTATGATATCGATGTTAAGTCAGATAATATCCCAAAACTTGAAAATTTCACACTCATTGGCATACTCGGGCGCCATCCGGGAAACGTGGGTTCGATTCCCGCTCTAGGACGATCAATTTTCAAGTTTTCTGATATTATGTGATTTAACATCCATGTCATATGTACACCAATAAACCGATTCACATTTTCCAAATTTTTATTGTACAGATATGTTATTTCCTTTTTAGGAACAAACTCAATGCAATGCATCTGTCTGCCATACCATATTGTTTGCTTTTTAAAATTTATAATAATGATCGCTGTTTTTCTAATTACTCCGAGAATCTTGTGCCTTTGACGCTTGTTACAGTAGTATGATTACTAGCTGTAATCATGATGTTTTAATTGATATAAATTGGAAGATATTAGGAACGTATTAAATTATGCAGAAAATGGATTTCCGCCCTCTATACATTTGCAACCCTCTACTAAACTTGTAATGGTACTTCATAAATATGACTTATAGATGCACTAGTAAACTAATCGAACGCAAAGTGTAAAGCGACTTTTCTGTCTTTTAAAATTACTGCTAAGCTTCATGCTTATATTGAGATGTGCTAAATTTGTTTCGTGGTATGCGCATTAGCTCCTTGATTCTCCCAAGTGTGCATATCCCAGGGTAGTATAATCTACAGAGTCTCAATCTCTGTTGATGCTCTTCAGAAACACACACCACGTATTTCGATTTTACCTGCACGATGTACAGCTTTACACATTTCCCAGTTTGTAAGTTTTCGTTTTGCAAAGTCGAGGCCATGGATTGGTTTCGTTTGTAGCACAGAGGATTTTATTTCCATAAGACAGTCACATTCTCCAAAGCTAAATTTTTGGGTTTGACAGGGCGTCTGTTTAAAGCGATAGTTTTTTGCAGCCTGCTTTTACCATTTCTGATGTAAAAGTGAATGCTTAAATTTAGTAAGCAAATGATCCATTTCGGCCTAAGTCTGCGGACACAAATAAAGAGGAACCTGCCACCATTTGATTCAACAGGTTCAAGAGTTTTATAGCGTAGAAAAATATTACAGCGTCAATAGAAAAATCTGTCATAGTGTTCATACGAAAATATTCTGATGTGATCCACCCCACTTTGGTCAGTTAGTGAACACACTAGAAAGTAAAGTGAAGAAAAAATCAGTGAAACGTATTGCTACATTTGAATGCGTCAAATGTTGACTTCCGTTCTTTAACACACTGCTTAGTGTATAATTCCTTCGCTTTGCTATGAATTAATGTTTTATTAGTATCAAGGAAGAGCACACTCTGTCGCCCTGGTGGTTCAGTGGTCTAAGCGATAGCTTCTGATAATTTTTCTGAGATGGGTCCGCGTTCGAATCCTGGTGAGGCATGGATGTTATGTTTGTCTTTCGGCACTGGCTATCTCCCTTCCCTGGCACCCGTGTCCCTACTTCGTACAGTCTACTGAGTTGGTCACGGTGGTCGTTAACCTATAATCTAAAAAAACCAAAAAACTAAACGTATTGTAGATGAGAATGGCTAACATCTTTTGTGCATAAAACTGGAAATTTACCAAAACCCAAAGACAAAGGTAAAGCGAAAGGATATTATTCTAATTGGAAATCCTTATATGTTCAAAGAGACAGCTGTGGACTTGAAGAAGTGTCATTCCTCAAAAAAGCTACCGAAAATGAATTGACTTGGAAGTATCTAGAGAAATGGAAAAGCATTTTATCAAGATTTTCGTTTGAGATCTTTAATGAATGATACACAGTCAAGTCATATTATTGTGACCACCTCCTACTCTTGATATCAACATCGCGTAGCCAATGAAATAAGGCACGTGTCCTGAGCTGGCTTGGAGGGTATATAAGGTGTGCTGAAGGCAATCTGAATACATATCACTCGTTGCTTTATGGATAAAAGGAGCAATTTATCAGATTTGCAGAAAGGAATGATTATCGGGTTTCGAAACTAGGGTAACAGCATTTTTTAAACATCACAGTTTGTGAATTATTCGCATGTTGTTGTGGTTATTATTTGAGGCGCCATTGCGAATAAGCGATATGGAAACTGCGGAGCACCACGTGCCATTGATGTGAGAGGTGAACGTCGGCTTCTAAGGTGCTTGACGGCCGATCGACACGCAGCAGTGGAGCAACTAACTGGCCGAATGAACCAGGAGTCTACCGAATTGTTTCTAGAACTACATTTCAGGGAACCCTGTTGCCTATGTGGCTCAGATGAAGATGACGGATAGTCCGTGCACCGATGCTAAGTAAGGTGCATTGGCAGAAAAGGTTAGATTTTCACCGCAGTATAGGAATTGGAGCTCTGCTTATTGGCAAATGATTGCCTTCTCCAATGAGTCACGTTTTTTGTTTCATCGAACGGAAGAACGTTGGCGTATAAGGCGAAAAAATTCTGAGAAAGAACATTCTTCAACCATTTCTGGCAGAACACAAACTGGTGGAGGCAGCGTTATGGCCCGGGGAATGTTTTAGTTGCATTCTCTCTGTTAACTCATCCCTGTGGAAGGCACTACGGACCGACTTCCTTATGAATGAACCCTTGCAGACTTCGTACATCCATACATGCTGATTGTCTTCCCTGGAGCCGGTGGGATCTTGCAGCTCACCAAAGCGACGTGTCACACAGCTACAATTGTGAGAGAGTAGTTGGAAGAGCATGATGAAGTTCTCAAATTACTTTCCTGGCGGCCTAATGCCCTAGATTTAACCCATTTGATCATCAGTGGGACCACTGCCATCGTGTTGTTCGCTCTATGGATTCTTCCCCACGCACCCTAAAGCAGCTGTCTGATGCATTGCAGTCAGTATATTCTCCACATACCTGTGAACACCTTCCAACACCTTATTGAGTCATTCCCATCCCGTGCAGCTACTGCCCGCTTTGCACACGCGGTTACTCTCTATATTAGCTCGGGGTCAGGATGATGTGACTCGACTGTGTATATCCATTTCTTCAAAAATATGCATGATTCAAAATAACATATTCTACTGTGGCGAGTTGCATGGTGTTTAATATTAAGAAATAAAAGTGTTGAATGTTAAATTACTGACAACATTTCTTGGTTGTGTTCCCACGATGTTAGAACAGAAACTTTTGAAAAGTTCCACTACATCAGCATAAGCGAATGCTGTTCATAAAACAATTCGGGTACTATTGGTTGGGTATTTATCCAAAAGAAGAAAGCTTGAACTGTTTTTCTGTTCTTTTGGGAGATACATTGTACTATGAATTCAGGAGAATACGGTCAATAAGTATTTCAACAAACGGTGGAATCTTTTTTTTTTATTGGAAGTTTACCGAACACCATGGGCAACTCAATGGCCTATAAGCAATCGCCCGTCCCTAATATAGGGTCACTGGTTCCAGGGAAGGGAGACAGCCAGTGCTGTAAGACAAACACAACATCCATGCCTCACCGGGATTCGAACCCGGAACCCTTTCGGAAAAACAAACAGTAGCCATCGCTTAGACCACTGCGCCACCTGGTGGAATCTTGCACCCAGAGGATAACAAATAAATGAAGAGTTAAATATAAGTTCTCTATGGTTTTTGAAAACCCGTGTAACAACACTCGTGCGCGAAACGGCGATACATGAATATTGATTAGAATGTAGTAAATTAGAATGTAGTAAAAGAATGTAGTTTATGTACGAGACAAGAAATATGACAAGGACTAAATTTGGAATTACTCAGAGCTTTGTCCCACGCAAGAGCTTGTTATTGATGGGAGTGAGTACTATTCGCTGCCAAGTAATATAAAGAGAATTTATCTATTCTTGAAAAAGTCCATCATGGAAACTTCTTTGCATTACAGTTAATACAATCGATGACGAAATTCCAGAAGCCATGATTACAGTGAATGGAATTTGAAATGACGAATTTCACGAACTTTTATTCGATTAAGAAACGCTTTTGTCTTTTTTTCAGTCAGAGAATAAATGAAATCATTGAAACGAATCTTTGAAGAAAAAATCAATTTGTATTTTTTACGCTTTCCAACCGTAGGTTGAAGAAGCGTATATGCTCCAGCTTTGTCCGTCTGTCTGTCTGTTTGTCCGCACGATAACTATTTGTCCGCACGATAACTCGCGTGAAAGTGGTTCGATTTCGATGAAAGTTTAGTATGTGGTTATGGACAACATGGGGACTAACACTTTTGAAAATGGACGAAATGTGGTCAATGGTGGACATAGGAGAGGAATGCATTCCATCACCCTTATGCGTCATAACTTATGTAAAAATGCTTTTATTGCGATAAAATTTTATCATGTTGTTCCGGAGGTATAATGAAGCAATGCATCATCGGAAAGGGGTGAAAGTTCGGGGCACAGGAGCGCGATTATTCTAAATCCATTATTCTCAGAACTTCAAAAAAAATGCTTCTATTGTGATAAAACTTTAGTATGTTGTTCCGGGTGTATACTGAACCGGTTATATTGAATATCATCAAAATGTGGTCAAAGGTCAGGGCACAGGAGCCAAATTCATTCCAGAGCCATTATCCTCATGACTTGATTAAAATGCTTCTATTGCGACAGAATTTTATTATTTTGTTCCAGAGGTATACTGACCCAATTATTTTTAATATAATCGAAATGGGGTAAAAGGTGATTGCACAGGACCGATATTTATTAAATAGCCATTATCCTCATAACTTGAATAATGATTTCTGATATGTAGGAAAGCGTATCATAATCGATGCGTTGCATGATTCTACTAGCTTTTTAAAACTACTGGACATATATAATAAAAATAAAATAAATGTGTAAAAACAACGATGTCATTCTAAATGTCGACAGCTAATAATTTGCGGAGCTTAGGTTTATATCAGTCAAGTACGACATGAATGTTAGATTTCTTTCTGGAAACATTATCTTTATTTTATATTCGGCAAATGTATTATGAAAAAATTTTAGTAACTTACTAAAATATTATACATATATATCTATCAATAAAATTTAATGTTATTCCCATCTTTAGAGGTAAACTAGGGTTTTGTTAATTTGGCAGTTTCCTGAATAACGTGGTTTAAGTTACAAGAAGATTGATATTTTACAAGAAAATAAGTTCACCAAGCATCGTTTCATGCTTTGTAAGTATGACAGTACCTCTGTAATATTGATCCGCTGGTATGGTATTGCCATGTTTTATTTCCGCTCTCAAGAGTAGGAAAAATGATAAATCTAAGAAATGCGGAAGATATGTATCTGATGACTCATACATCGATTTAAAACGTGTCTACTGGTTTGTGTAAATCCAATGGCGATCCTCTTACAGTAAAATTTCTTTCCACGGTGTCGCATCATTTGCCACTGTAAGATTCAAGCATATCGTTTCCCTCAAATAAGCACTAGGCATACTTTTCTGAACTGTGTGCTCAACTGCAATGAGGAATAGATTCAATAGCATACTCGGAAGCCTGACCAGTACTGGTACTAACGAAACGGAACGATCGCCCATGTCAGCCAGACAAGTCTCCGCCGAAGTAAAGATCTCTGCATGTATGATGCTCCGCCAATATCAAAGTGTATTTTATGGAATTTTTTTACGTGAAAAAATCACCAAACTTGAACTCTACCTGGGCCATTTGCAATTGTTTCGAGATTAATTTACTCTCAAGGATCTTGTACTGGAAAAATGGAAATATGTACTGGTTCCTTTAGGACAAGGGTAGAGCCACATAGCGAACAGGGCATTGGAAAGTACCACGTTATTGGCACGGAAACATGCCACACAGCATATTTCCTAGACATCTGCCCTTCTGATTTGCCCTTTTTCTGTGAATTAGTTAATCTCCTCCAATAGTAGGAGTTCCCTAACGAAGAACCAAACGATGTGCTCTCATTATTTTGTGAAACAAAATGTGCAGCATCTCGTCACCTAGGAATTAACTTGATAGCGTCCCCTTGGTATTGATTTGTGGCCGTACATGATTCTAAAGGGTTCTCTGTTATCTAAATATTTTCTATCCCGGGAAGAACATTTTGTGATCCCGATATTTCTTCCTTGTTTTCCGTCATATTCTGGCTTGCCTCTGCAGTTGTTGTTTTTTAAGTATCTAGCAGTTATTTTAACATATTTCTGAACTGGAATGTCACCAATCAAATTACCATAAGAAAGTGAACGGAATCCTCATTAACATGACTTGCTGCTTTGTGATTTCCAATGCTTAATATGAATCTGATGTGTGCAATTTCATTTTCCTTAAGTTTCTTTGATATCGATTATTTTCCTTACCGATTTGTGCGTCTGGATATCAAAGCAAGCCAAATTTCTCTTTGTGTTCCGCATTTAATTTTTAATTTTGGGTGCGTAATTTCGTTGTTTTGTTTACTTTCAAAATTTAAACTTGTAAAAAAGAATACACTGATATAACATATAGGTTTCTAATTGCTGTTTTCACCAGTTAAAAAAGGGCATGTATGAACTCACACGTTGTAAGCTTTTTGTGATTTAATGAGTCAAGGCTTTGTATAACACTGCCCACTCATGGCAATTCCCGTTTATTTACTATAAAATAAATTTCTATTACCCTATTAATCAAACTTTAAATATGCTTACACTTTTGTGTATTTTCCGAACTTCGATACGTTACAAATATTGGCTTTACCTCAATTACAAATATCGTCAGTTTATTATTTGAATAAAAAGAAATATTAAAAACTCTTTTTTTTTTTTTTTTTTTTTGCTTTGTTAAAGCAAAGCGAAATTAATTTGTTTCATATTTCTTGCAAATGAAATTCTTCTCAGTAGTACAAACATAATTTCTGCATAATTTCCGCTATGAAATATTTCCTTCGTAAGCTGAGAGGCTAAAGTTAAATTATGCAACGTTTTCTCATAGTAGTAATAAGAGGAGTGAAACATAAGATCAGATACTATCACAGGGTATATAATAGAATATAACGGACATGTAAAACATGGCCGCATGATTATACGTGTACGACGTTATAGTGGGCGTTGGTCATATACTCCAGCAGCAAGTAATCCTGAAGCACTGACAGGGACAGGTGTATAAAAGATCTGAACTGCTGTCTAACTGCAAGTAAAATACATTTTGTCTTGAAAATGTCACGCAGACTTAAGCGCGATGATATGAGATGGCGGGAGATTGGGAGACTGGAGGTCTGGCTTTCCAAAACAGAGGTGAGAAATGGGCTCCGTGTGTCTAATTGACAGTCAACAGGCTTTGGAGACTTCCAAAATACAGGAGGTTTTCGTACACAACCTGTACAGGGTCCTCCAACGCCAACTTCCGCCCCGACACCCATTTTCTTGCTTTATTTTCCAAATGCAACAGAAGCACGACATCTCATTATTTCTCTTCAGACCTGCCATCAGCAACATCTGGTTCCTGGTGGATAAAAAAGGTTTCAGGAAAAAGGCCTTTCTGCCAATGCCAGTGCAGATGTTCTCGAGTCAAACAAGGCTTGCCTTTATCCCGTGACCAGTGCAGATGTTTTCGAGTCAAACTTTATCGTTGTCTACTACAAGAGAGAACGATTACGTATGCTTCGGAAACATCTGCACAGGACACGTGACCAGTGCTCTAACTTTCTCTTCACAGATAAGATTGATTTCGCACTCTACATAGATTTAGGACGTGCATTCACCTGGACAGAACGTGGCATGTGGTACCATCAATCAGAGACAAATACCCAAGAGAAGTCGAGGCGGTGCTGGAATGGTGTGACAGGCGGAATGTGCAACGGACGAACCGACCTGCTCCTGTTTTCCAGGGGTTCCATCAATGCTATCCTTTATTGACATATCATCGTAGTACCTCATGTAAGCTAATACGTAGCTACGGTTGGGCCAGAATTTGTTTTAATGCAGAGCAATGCCCCACCTCATGCGGCACGACGTCTTTTGGAATACACTGAAATTGAAAATGTTGAAGTAATGGAGGGTCCAGCATTTTCTGCGGATCTTGATCTTGTAGAGCCTCTGCGAGCCGCTTTATGGGGAGGAATGGCTAGACTGATATTACCTCCAAGAAACATACAGGAGCTGCGAAGTGCTCTTGCACAGCAGAACGACAGACTGCCCTGAAAAAATATTGACTCCATCTTGAACAGCCTGTCCTGACGCTCTCATTCATGTGTTACAATGACAGGAGATCCCACACATATAAAGACCAAAAGGTGACCTTCTAGTATGTTTTTTAATTTGTATGTTCGTGGTTTTTTAATTAATTGAATATTTTCTTCTCTAAATGTTTCCACAAAATAAAATTAAGTAAAAATTCACAAAATGAAATTAACTGAAAATGCCATGAAACCTTTCTCAATAAAAGCACATTAACAAACCGCAATTTCAGAAAAGAAATGTCTGAAAGGTCCAAAGTCCGGCATCTAGTAACTCTACAGCGAATGCTGCTGTGATCCCAAACCAAACTAAATGGTATTCTCAGACACTGTCTATATGAAAACGTTAACGAAGAGAAAGCTACATTCTTGCTCAACTTCAGACATCGCTTCAACAATTAATTCTTCCCATCAACCATTCCTTACATAGAATATATCTATAACTGCTGTATAACTAACTATCCCGTACATAAAATACATTTAGAAAACTCAGGCCTTAAGGTCAGCACATCCGACTGAAATCATTTTTTATTCTTTTTCACAGTTGGGTATAAATAACGAAAACTAACGTGCCAAAATATTGCATTTTTACAAAGAAAAAGCAGAAATTCAAGAAGATAGGTATTTTACCAGGGCGTCGGGAGATACAACTACTGTGGAATATCGTACAATATTCTACAATTGTTGTGTCTTTTGATATAATGGTCAAAGTGCTCAAGAAATTTAAGCATAACTTACAGTAGGTGTGATGTTAAGTATTTATTTCTGGGTCTGCACCTGTTTAAAAAATTAAAAAGGTTAATAATTTTTTATATAATTTCAAAAGTTTTACAGTAGAATACTGCCAGTAAGGTAAATATATATATATATATATACCATAGATTGGTCAGATGTAAGATGCACCTCAACACTAAACTCGAACGTAGCAAGCTCATAAGACAAACAAAATATATTGACATAACCAACCTTAAAAAACACCATAATACCTTCAAATTGGAACTGAAGAACAGATTATCTGCTTTAGAAGGCCTAACATCGGAAGAAGTGGAAATTTCTGAAGTTAACAGAAAAGTAACCAAAGCTCTTATGGAAACAGCAACAAAATTAGCTGGGTCTAAGAACAAGTTGCATGTGAACAAATTATCAGGAAAAACCAAAATGTTGATGCAAAAAAGAAGAGTGATGAGGACAACTAAAGAAGATGTGACTTCCAAATTGGAATATATAGAGCTATGCAAGACAGTACGAAAAAGTATCACTGAAGACGTAAGGAAATTCAACTGTGAACTAGTAAGGAAAGCAAGTGAAAACAACCAAAGCCTAAAGATAGCAAAGGGACATCTCAGTAAGGGAAAAAAACAGATTATGGCACTGAGAAAGGAAGATGGTTCTGTAACAAGAAATAGAGGCGAAATTTTGACAAGAGTGAAATATTTCTACTCCAAATTATATGAAAGGGATGATACATGTACTCCAGGCATCATGAAAGGTACCAGAGTTCTTCCAGTCCTTCCAGCAGAAGTTGCACATGCAATCAAGAACATGAAGCGGGGAAAAGCTCCAGGAGAAGATGGAATTACTGTAGACATCATACAAGAAGCAAGTGGAGAAATCGAAACAGTACTCGCCCAAATTTGATGCCTTAATGAAGGGAAAATTCCTGAGGATTGGAACAACGCTACAATGATCTTGCTACATAAAAAAGGTGACATTGAGGATCTCAGGAACTACAGACCTTACAGCCTCCTATCAGTGGTTTATAAAATCTTCACTAAAATTCTTTCACACCGCTTGAAGGTAACACTGGACATGGCTCAACCGAGAGAACAAGCTGGATTCAGGAGTGGCTACAGCACAATAGATCATATCCACGTACTGAGAGAACTAATTGAAACAGCGAGGGAATATGAACTTCCATTGTGCATTGCTTTTATCGATTATGAAAAAGCCTTGATTCGGTGAAACTATCAGCAGTTGCAATGGCTCTGAAATCCTGCGGTATTGAAGATGCATACATTAATATTATTAATAACATCTATGAAAATGCAAATGCAAAGATTCGGTTGTTTAAAAATACAACACACATAAAATATGGAAAAGGAGTGAGACAAGGTGACACCATATCTCCGAAGCTCTTTAATGCCACATTGGAAAATGTCTTTCAATCACTGAACTGGGAAAACAAAGGCATAAAGATTAATGGAGATTATCTAACCCACATTTGTTTTGCTGATGACATAGTCATTTTTGCAACTACCCCATCAGAGCTACAGAGTATGATGCAGGAACTTGCTGACAAGAGTAAAGAAGTGGGATTAAAAATGAACTTTCAGCAGACAAAAGTGATGTTCAATGCTTTTATACAAGAAATGAAGATTATCGATTGATGGAGAAAAGCTGGAGATAACAGACACGTACGTTTATCTTGGACAGCAGATATCAAGTGAGGGTCACATTGGTGAAGAAATTAATCTGCGTACAAAACTTGTCTGGAGAGCTTTTGGAAGAAACAGCATAATTTTCAAGAGCAATATGCCATTATGTCTTAAAAGAAAAGTGTTTGATCAATGCATCCTTTCAGTGCTTACGTATGGTGCAGAGACGTGGACCTTAGCTAAAAGAGACATACAAAGGCTGCAGACAACTCAAAGAAGCATGGAGAGGTGCATGCTTGGTGTAACCAGGAGAGATAAGAAGAGGAACACGTGGATCCGAAAAATGACAAGAGTGGAAGACATCATGATTACAGTTAAATCCCTGAAATGGCAATGGGCTGGACATACTGCCAGAAGAACAGACCATCGATGGACAGCCGAAATTTTAGATTGGATTCCAAGGGACAGGAAAATACCCAGAAGAAGACCACATGGAAGATGGGTGGATGAAATTCGAAAGTATGCCGGAGTGACATGGAGGAGACTGGCACAAGACAGACCGTTGTGGAGGAAACTTGGGGAGACCTTCGTCCAGCAGTGGATTGATAATGGTTGACAATGATGATGATGATGATGATATATATATATTTTGGAAACGAATTTCCAAAGTTACAAAATGCGCATACACATGGTTTTGTTGAAGAGTAAAGCGTTTCTGAAACATCATAAACAAAATAGAGGAAATGTTTTGAAAAAAACATTGTACTTCACTGTTGTTTTCTGAAAGTACATTTTTAATCGCACTTCTTTACTCTTGCCAGCAAGTTCCTGTATCACATTCTGCAGTTCTGAAGACTCATTTACAAAAAGCACTACGTCATCGGAAAAACGAAGAAGAGTTAAGTAATCACCATTAATTTGCATCCATCGGTTTTCCCAGTTCAACGATTGAAAGATCTTTTGCAATGTAACATTAAAGTGCTTGGAAGATATGGTGTGAAATTTTCTCACTCCCTCTCCAATTTTTATTGCTGTTGGATTTTCAAATAAAGAACTTTTACACTTTTCTGTAAATGCACGTACTTAATGACATGTCGCTCTACCTTTTGCACTCACGATAGCACCCAGAGATCTTGGGAAGAAGTCAAGTATTGAAAACACGGAAGTGGAATTGCTGGTCATCAAGCGCGAGCATTTAGTATCGAAGATCATCCAGAGATGTCGGGGGAGTTTGGAGGCCTCCAACAGATATTTATCATTCGTCGCAGAAATTCGCAATAGGGTTTGAGAGCTAGCGATGGATGAGGCTATTCGACTGGGGTCCATTTACTTGCATGTTCATTTAGCCACATGCTGGCCAGTTTGGATGTGTGACGAGTGACGTTTTACATTTGAAAGACGGTGGAAAAGAGAATTATTTCTGAACAGGTATGGATAATCGGCCGAAAGTTCGTGTTCGTATATCTAGTGCCAGGGGCGGTGGTCTGGATATGTACAAGAGTTCTTAAGCATGCGCATGTGAACGCACCACCTCCACATATGTGCATGACCCGGTTTCCGTAGTTGCGTTTATTGCTTCGTGTAATGTGCGTCAAACACTCACCATCCCGTCTGCATGATATAATAAAAAAAGTGATTTTATAAATCTATCGCTTGTTATCAGTCCTCCGTATTCCAGTTTCAGTTGGCCTTTGCAACTGCAGCCTGATCTTTGGGTACTTTGCAGTCAACAAGGTGATACGATAGGGAGGTCCACTGTGATAGGCTACTTTTCATCACTACAAGTTTATGTATGGTCAGTACTGCTGAGATGGGTGTTATAAAGAACCCGTTTTTCTGTATCTTTCGTTAATAGCCTATGTTTAAATAAACATAATTTCCTTACGAAAGCTGCAAATTTTTAAACAACATGGGATATCTACGAGAGACGAAAACTTTGGGCACTGTTTGGTTGAGGCGAATCGCCGCTTAAAGTGTTGGAATTCATTTCAGCAAACACTAATCAATTAGACTTACTTCAAAACCCATGCAATCACCTCAGAATTCATAAAATGCATATTCGGCTGTTTACCTCAGCATTTATTTTGCGCTTGAAAGGATTTCTATCCAATATATATAGTCATCATATTATATTGTAAAACGATCGGCCTTCACTGTGGTGCAGTTGTCTAATAGCTGGTATCTGACCTTTTGTCGACATGGTTCCGGATTGGAATCCCGGTGAGGAAAGGATATTGTGTTTGTCTTACGGCACTGGCTCTCTCACTTCCCTGGAACCAGTGGTCATAAGAAAGAGACGGTGACTTCTTATAACCCGTCAAGTTGCTCACTGTAGTGGTAAAACCATACATAAACAAGTTAGTAAAATCATGCCATGTATTGATTATGATACGCTTTCCAACATACCAGAAATTATTACTCAAGTTATGAGGATAATTGCTGTGGAATAATTCTCGCTCCTGTATCCTGACCTTTGACGCCATTTTGATGATATTCAACAGAACCGGTTCAGTATACCTCAAGAATAACATACTAAAGTTTTGTCGCAATAGAAGCAGTTTTACGCAAGTTATGAGAATAATGGCTGTGGAATATATCTTGCTTTTGTGCAATGACCTTTCACCCTATTGCGTTGATATTCAACAGAACCGGTTCACTGTACCTCAGGAACAACATGATAACGTTTTGTCGCAATCGAAACATTTTTAGGTAAGGTATGATGCACAAGGGCAATGGACTGGTTCCCACTCCAGTGTCCTGACCTTTGACCCCATTTCGCCCATTTTCATTAGGATTTGTCCCCAGTGGCTTCCTACCACATACTAAAATTTCATCGAAATCACACCATTTTTACGCAAGTTATGACGCATAAAGGCAATGGAACAAATCCCGCTCTTATGTCCTGCCTGACCTTTGACCCCATTTCGCCCATTTTCAATAGGGTTCGTGCGCAGGTGGTTCCCTACCACATACTAAAATTTCATCGAAATCGAACCATATTTACGCATGTTATGACGCATAAGGGCAATGGAATTAATCCCGCTTTTATACCCAAACCTTTGACCCCATTTCGCCCATTTTCAATAGGGTTCGTCCACAGTGGCTCTCTGCCACATACTAAAATTTCATCGAAATCGAACCATATTTACGCATGTTATGACGCACAAAGGCAATGGAATGGATTCCACTTTTATGCCCTGACCGTTGACCCCATTTCTCCCATTTTCAACAGGGTTCGTTCCAAGGTGGATCCTTACCAAATACTAAAATTTCATCGAAATCGAACCACTTTTACCCAAGTTATGACGCATAAGGGCAACGGAACAAACCAGCTCTTATGTCCTGCCTGACCTTTGCCCCCATTTCGCCCATTTTCAATAGGGTTCGTGCCCAGGTGGTTCCCTACCACATACTAAAATGTCATCTGAATCAAACTATATTTACGCATGTTATGGCGCATAAAGGCAATTAAATGGATCCCGATTTTATGTCCTGACCTTTGACCCCATTCCACCTATTTTCAATAGGTTTCGTTCCCAGGTGGATCCTTACCACATACCAAAATTTCATCGAAATCGAACCATTTTTACGCAAGTTATGGCACAAAGGGCGATTGAATAAATCCCGCTCTTATGCCCTGCCTGACCTTTGACCCCATTTCTACAATATTTTAATACGGTTAGTACCCCGGCGGCTTCCTACCACATACTAAAATTTCATCGAAATCGAACCATATTTACGCATGTTATGACGCACAAAGGCAATGAAATGGATCCCGCTTTTATGTCCTGATCTTTGACTAATTCCGCCCATTTTCAACAGGGTTCATTCCCAAGTGGTTCCTTACCACATAATAAAATTCCATCGAAATCGAACCATTTTTACACAAGTTATGACTCATAAGAGCAATGGAATGGATCCCGCTCCTATGTCCTGACCTTTGATCCTGTTTCGCCCATTTTCAATAGGGTTCGTCCCCAGGTGGTCCCCTACCACATAGTAAAATTTCGTCGAAATCGAACCATTTTCACGTGAGTAATCGTGCGGACGGACGGATAAATGGACAAAGCTGGAACATATACGCTTCTTCAACCTACGGTTGGAAAAGCGTATATGGAATCAGTGACCCTAATTTTCGGTCACCGTACGCTTCTTCAACCTACGGTTGGAAAAGCAACCTGGAACCAGTGACCCTAATTTTGGGTCACTGGTTCCAGGGTAGGGAGAGAGCCAGTGTCTCGTTTGACAAACACAACATCTATGCCTCACAAGGATTCGAACCCGGACCAGGGCGGCTCTTTTTCACCTTCCGAAAAGTTTTACATATACTCAAAAAACACATTATCATATTGAAACCATTTTAATTCGGAGCGTAATAAGAACAAACATTCGCCAAGCTTTCGCACTCTACTGGGAGGCTTTTTAAAGGCAATGGTAGACATAGAAATAGGAATTTTTCTGATATAGCACTTTAATTGTACCATTGCCTTGAAAAAACCTTCCAGTGGAGTGCGAAAGCTTGGCAAATCTCTGTGCTTATTACTACACAAAAATTAACGGATTTAATACGCTAATGCGTTTTTTGGATATTCACTGTCTGGCATAATTGAAAATAACGTTAAGTATAGCGTAGTTCATATTCTTGGAAATCCAATGATATTTTTTTTTATTATGTCGTAAATTTCCTGAATTTTTCAACTATCAGTTTCAGCATTCCATTAGCCCACTGCACTTCCATGAACTCAACACAGTGGATTTTAAAGATTTCTTGCATGAATAGTTGTGCCGCATAGCGTTGAAGACACCTGTTGGTTTATAGTATTCTGTGGTTTATTAAATTGTGTCATCCTATAAAATCCGAAATGACATATGTTCATATTCGGGCATACGTAGATGCTTATGATAAATATCTTGGTCTTGTATTTCCCTATGCAATCGGTTTTTTTATTGCAAGTTGTACTTATGAAAAAGGGAGATAAAGAATATTAGTATCAAAATGTATTAGGGCAATGAAATAGTCTATATTGGATGAGTATGCAGACAAACAAATAAATGAATAATGATGGAATATGTCTTTCTTTTTATTTCAACGAGTAGCCATTTTCTCTAGCAACTCGGAGAGTTGTAGGAAGGCTCTTTCCAAAGTTAGAGATACACTTTCCAATGTAGAAATACAATAAACTCCGTCAGATAAATATGCCTCAGCAGTGCCTTTCAAAGACAATTTGACTGCTCGGAAAACTTAGATTTGAAAGGAATTTCACATGCCTTGATACGTGAAATCACACATCAGAAAACAACAGGAAATATAAAACAAATAGTCCATGGTAGTAAACTATGAACAAAGTTGTGTTTACTGCTGATGAGCATTTCACTATTAAACTGCCAATAAATACGAAGCGAATTCATATCGCTTTACGGAATGTTGTAAAATAGCCGCAAACAAAATTTATATACTTTTAATGTAAATTATATATTTTTATTCAAATAATGAAGTGTGAGTCGTTTCCTGATGTAAGTCATAAAAATATTAACAGTTTAACACTGTCCTGTTCGAACCATTAGCGGAACTTTGAAAAAAATATTAAATAAAATCCTTACCGTGTAAGAAATAAAACAAAGGTAGCATTGCCTAAAATTTAACGGTGCCGTTGAAGGCTTCTAAAGAAAGAGCATAGTATTAAACGTAATGTTTTCTCATACTAACGGCAAGAAAGCAATATGCGAAATTCCTTAGCATGAATTGCCGTTTAGGGAAATATCATATTCAGCGTAATGAACAAAACAGCTACACTATTCAGCATACTTAAATGATAAATTTGATTATATTTGGATACCTTTAATTTGAATAAAAGCATTTGGTTGATTCATGAAATTCACATTCTCACAGAGTCGAAGAGGCAGAGATTTTCTGAAAATCTGCTGTACAGGGCCCCAGTTTCTTTGTTCACATTTTGTCAGTGTATGCATAATATACCATATAAAATCGTATTTTTTTCTGTGTACCGTTTTATTTTGTCTTTTTCTCCATAATATAATTGCCTCTAACACTATCGAAAGGGTGGACATCAAATTTACACTTTATTTACTGTTCCCGATATTTTCTTTCTGTAGGGGCAAGAAAGAGTGGTTCTTGAGTTAATCAAAATAAAGTATTTCTATAAATTTATTAATATCGCACTTACCGCACACGTTTGTGTTGCATACTTGATTCCAGTTAAAATAAATGTTCATGGCAAATAACCATTCTTACGGGAACGTGTGTAGCAGTAGAAGAAAAACCAATGTTTGCAAAAGGCCAATACATTAACATAATGTGTGTATGGGGAGAATTTTCGTCGTATATGGAAACATCGTTTTCGTAAATGTAGTGTATATGTAAATTTTTTCTTTGTACATTTACAACGTTGCATAGACTTTTTTCCACGGACATTTAGCTGTAGTTGGGAGATTTACTGAATTCTAAGTTCCACTGCAAATATTAAACTGTTGCTGTGTAGGGATTTTAAGTGTGTGCCCACATACTGTTGTTGTGTTCGTTACATCACATAACAGTTTCAAACACACTAAAGCTTTTAATTTAGATTTAAATATAAGAAAATATAATGGATATTTCCTTATTTTGACCTGCTGTAATTATTTCATTCGGTATTTTTTTAAATAAATCATTTTTCTTCTTTTACAGTTTTATCATCAATCTTAAAGGAATAATAACCTGCAACAGTAAAAATGTTTCACTGATTTCTATTCTGAGGAAAAAACCGAGGAAAAATATCAATCAAATATTTCTTTACTGAATACCATACAAAATTCTGTAACAGCAGAGTTAAATACATTCTTTCGCATGTGTGTGTGAAAGGAGGCAGGCTGTACATTAAGAAAAGTGTTACGGCTGTATTGGGTTTTTAAGAAAAACATCTTTTATTAAGGAAGACAACAGGACCTGTAAAGACACGTTGCCTGCGGAATGAGCAATTATTTCTTCCCAAATCGTAGAGGACATGGTATAATGAATACGGACCCCTCGATATCTATTTTCTTATTCGAAAAGTACACTTTTTTGATGTCTTCTTGAGCGGATTTCATACGGTTCTGCAAGTAAGGAATCATAAACATATATACCTTATATTTATAAGGAAAACATCGATTTGTATATCATCATTATTATAAAACATTAAAAATTCACTGTTAATTAAAGGAATCCCCAAGTTTCTTCCACAACTGTCAGTCTTGAGCCTATCTCCTCCATTTTACTCCGACATGCTTTCGAATTTCATCCACCAATATCCCATGTGGTTTTCTTTAGAGCCTATCTCTGTCCCTTGGAATCCAGTCTGCAATTTAGTTGGTCCATCTGTTGTCCGCTCTGCAGGAAACATGTCCTGCCTATTGTCATTTGAGTGATTTTATTCCGGTCATGATGTCGTCCACTCTTCTCCTTATCCTAAGGTACATGTTCCTCTAGTTATATTTCCTGGTTACACCAAGCATGCACCTCTCCAAGCTTCTTTGAGTTGTCTGCAGTCTTTGTATGTCTTTTTTAGTTATGGTCCATGTCTCTACTCCATATGTAAGCACTGACAGAACGCAATAATTGAACATTTTGCTTTTAAGACATAATGACATACTGCTCATAAATTGTACTGTTTCTTCCAAGAAATTTTCCATTCAAGTTTTATACGCCGATCAATGTCTTTATCAATGCAAATATTTTTTTATATCTGTTCCCAGAGGTATATGTACATATTTTTTATTCCCAGATGTTCTATATAAATCGATAAACCTTCGTTTCTTGTAAAAGCACTGTGCATCAGTTTTTTCTTCTGAAAGTCCATTTTTAATCCCGCTTCTTTGCTCATGTCAGCAAGATTCAAATTTATATGCAGCCCCTCAACAATGTTGGCTGTATTTTCTAGGTTACTGTTACAGATGCTGTTTGTAAACCGGCCACCTACGGGTCCCAGAACTGGAGGTCATCGGAGAACAAAGCTGGGGCTTTTCCCACTATCTATCCATCGTAACTTCGCTGCATTGCCGCTGGATTTAAAATTTGCTTCTTTTTGGACATTACCGCAAATTAATTAAATGCTGTCCATTATCGTACATCTAAAGAATCCAAAGTTCAACTTTTTACCGAATAACAACCTTCACGTTAGTCTGAAATGAGAAATTATTACATAGGGAAAACGTATAAGTTTAAAATTTAATGGGTAAACATTTTCTTCAAAATTGTCTTTGTTTTTATTTGCAATTGTTTCTTTTTTAAGAGAAGAATTTTCGAACTGTAGAAGGATTTCGAAATATTGGGGCAGCAGAACAATTACAATGTTAGCTGCTAAACCAATATTACTACAGCTATTCTAATTACTTGTCATCACAACGATAAAAAGCGGATTTTATTAAAATTATATCAACTTCTAAAGTAAATTTTAATAAACGAACTCCATTTTTAGTATAAAATAATTGCATTTCATGTCTCTAGAACAGGGTTAAAAATATTAAAAAAGATTTCAAGTCTCTCAACTGGGTTAAAAAACCACGCACTGTACATCAAACAAAGAATACATTTTTATTTGAACATTAACTACATATTTTGGAAAACTGAAGCAAGCACGTATGTTGCTCACGAAACCGCATGAATCACGTATCATTGGAATCATTTCTGATGAACTCCAAATCGCCTGCGGCCGTGATGTGCCTAATTAGTCTTTCGCTGCAACCATTTTGAATAATAAATAGAAACAGTGGAAAGCGCCGAATTCGGCGAGTAATGTTTCCATATTAAACGAATTAGAACACGTACATATGAAATTTAAGTTTTCATTCAACCCACTAATCCTAATCCAGGAAAACAGAAACTTTAGGACGCCAAATCATGAGATATTCATCGAGGAGAAGCTACATATCTTTAATAATATTTACAGAGGAAAGCGGCAACAGGCTACAGGAGACAAAACGTAATGCAATATGGCATAAGTACACTTTTTCCTTTAGCAGACATTGAAAACCGAAACCTCTATAGAGAGAATGTATTGCAGTGCAAGAGAAAATGTCACCAACTGTGATATTCATTTTAATGTAAAGCAACAAACCGTACATTCAATATCGCACACAGCCCGGAAAGCAAGAAAATGTTTAAGGAGACATCCCTAATTCGATTCCCACTTTTAGCGGCTTGAGGAACTCAATAATTCCTTTTCGGAATTACGATCCACCCAAAATGCCTCCTCCTTATCTTGAATTATTTTTCTCCGCTGTGACCATATTCTTTGTCAAATTATGAAACTTATCCTATTGTTTTATTAAATTCGAATACAGGAGTTCAACTTTTATTTAAGTATGATATTCAAAAAACTTGTTCTTTAAAATCACAAAAATACAATGCTGTCTCCCGAGTTACCTTCAATACATTTTGCAGGGCGAATTACATTCGCTACAAATATCAAATTTTGATGTTCTGTCGGTCATTTGTCTTCCCGTCGTCATCACACGCACGAATATTCTACTTTAAGGTAAAGTGAAGAAGTACTTATTTTCCACAGCAATGAAGGCTGTTCACGACAATAGATGACCCCCCCCACCCCCACCGCCCATCTTTGTCTTTTAATTTCTTTTGGGATTAATTAACGCGTTTCCAACGATAAATTCTGATTCCTAGTGAAGCATCATCCTGGGTCACACAATATCGAATTTCAATTAAGAAGAAATTTAATTACTTTCACCTATTCACCCTTTTTAGCACGTCTTTTGTAAAAAAAGATCGTGCTTAAGTTATCGGTTTGTCTGTCAGTCCGTCCGTCTGTACCCACGGTATCTCTGCAACTATTAGTCTGATTTGAAAAATTCTTTTTGCATTCGAAAGCTTATAATATGCGAATGATGATCATTTATTTCGTTTTTTTTACGATGTACAATTTCGCCACTAGAGGGCGTAAATGCAGATGATGTCGCACTCAAAGATAATTTTTATTCCACATATTTGCTTCTAAACATCCGCTTGAAAAAAATATTTTATCTTTCGATTCTATTCATGTCGAAGAGTATTTCGGATATAGTTTCTTTTTCAAATTACGCATAGATTTTCCGCTAAGAGGGGAAAAGTAAATTGCAATTTTTCAGATAACTCTTCTTCTAGAACTCCGATTTGAATTTTTTTTGTAGCGGATACCTCACCTGATGCACAATCATTTGCATATAATTTCGAATTTTTAATATAGAATACTTTGGCCACCAGGGGGCAGTAGTGTTAATTTTCGCTCCTGATGTATTTGCCATAAAATCTGAGCTTCTAAAATATCGATTGAAAAAATTCTTTCGTGGACTGATGCCACTCACATCGGTAAACCTTTTCGGAATATTTTCTTCATAAATTATTGCACAGTTTCTCCGCCAGATGGCGTTGATGTATATCTTATTTTTGTCAATATCTCGACTTCTAGGAGTCCGATTTGAAAAAATTCTTCTTTGTTGAATAGTGTTTCTAGTGTGACATGTTTTCGCTATAAATGCAAAATTTTCAAGTAATTCATAGCCTTTCCGCTAGGGGGCGTAAATATAAATTGCGTTTTCCCCTATATCTTGTTTCTAAATCTCCGATCTGAAAAATTCTTTCTACACCGGATACAGCTCCTGATGGGAAATCGTTTGCACATAATTTCTAATTCTTGTAAAAAATGATTTGGCCACCAGGAGGCGGAAACCTTAATTTCCGCTTCTGATGTATTTGCAGCAAAATATGAGCTCCTAAAATCTCAATTGAAAAAAATTTTTTTGTGAACCGATACTACTCATGTCGACAAACATTTTAGAAACATTTTCTTCTTGAAATAATGCATGGTTTCTACGCCAGGGGCGTAGATGCATATCTTATTTTTGTCAATATCTCTACTTCTAAAAGTCAGATTTGAAAAATTTCTTCTTTGTTGGATAGTGTTTGCGATGCGAAATGTGTTTCCTATAAGTTCAAAATTTTCAAGTAAATCATAGACTTTCCGCTAGGGCGTACAATGGCAAATTGCGTTTTCTGCTCCTTAAACTTCGATTTGAAAAATTCTTCCTTTATCGCATAAAAGACCTGACGGAAATTATTTTTCAGGTAATTTCTAATGTTTGGTAAAGAATAGTTTGGCCACCAGAGGTCATAAGTGTTAATTTCTATTTCTGATTTATTGTAGCAAAATCTGGTCTCCTGAAAACTCGACTAAAATTCTTTTTCGTGGGCCGATACCGCTCATATGGATGAACCTTTTGAGAATACTTTCTTCCTAAAATAATGCATGGTTTTCCCACCAAGGGACGTAAAGTCACATCTTAATTTTTTCGATAACTCTGTTTCTAAGGGTTCGTAAGCTCACGACTCCGTTTCCAGCAACATCTGAGGGATTAAATACCCGATTGAAAAACTTCTTTCTTCCGTCAGACACTATTGTTTTCCATACCGGTTCCATTGAATTTGAATAGCTTTGATAAATTTAATTTGCGTCAGAACGGATTCAAAAGGACGTGATTATTACACCGGAAAATTCGGTGTCATCTTTCTGGTTCTTGTTTTTTGCATAAGTAGATATCCCCGAAATATGGAAATCTTCGAAGTTTACGTATTTTATTCATGATATATTGGTAGATATCATTTTGTTTCGTTGAACGTTTACCGACCACCGCTTGTTTTTTGCATAAGTAGATATCCCCGAAATATGGAAATCTTCGAAGTTTACGTATTTTATTCATGATATATTGGTAGATATCATTTTGTTTCGTTGAACGTTTACCGACCACCGCAAGCAACTCAATGGGACATAAGCAATAGTCCAGGGAAGGGAGAGAGCCAGCGCCATAAGAGAACCACAACATCCATGCCTCAGCGGGTTCCGAATCCAGACCCAACTTTGGCGAATGGTTACAAGTCATCGCTTAGACTACTGAGCCACCGGGCGGCGATATAAATTTTCCAAATTTCGCATATTTTAATACAAAACGTGGATATCTTGCTTGTGAAAAACAAAATAATTCATTTCATGAACGCAGTAGGCGGAGGCAAATGTCATTGTCAATAACGTTTAAACGAGGCTTGATTGCTTCCTATTACAAAACCTCATTTCTATCTTCTTTGAAGAACGCCTTAGCCTTAGCCTCTTGACTTTTATTTCCACACAGATGATATTATAAATCTCTCAATGGAATGTGGTATCCCTTACTATCCTGCATTCACTGAAAACACACACAGAAACACAAACTTGGTTCACATTCTACTGAATTCATAGTTCAGCTTCATTGCTAATGAGGATAACCCTTATTTAACAAAGGACAGTTTGTAGAAAATAGTAAAACTGTAATAGAAATCCAATTTACCGGAGTAAGTACATATAAATAAACACTTCCAAGTTTTTGCACATCTACCAGAAAGCTCTTCGAAGGAAGACAGACATGAATTGCAATCTGAATGATAGAACGCTTCAACAATTTGAACGCGGTGACTTAACTTGACAATAAATAGATGGCGTGTAATATACATTTAAAGGCCCGATAGCTGTGCACGATTTATCCTGGTAGTAAAAAGGCGTTACTTAGAGAACAGGATTTTGAATTCGTAGCAACTTCAGAGAGAGGCTATCATTGCAAGTGTCATTCTTGATGATCTCCAAGGTTTCTCGAATTTCTGAAGATTTAGGGGTACAGTAAGTAGCTAATTTATTTATATATCATCTCACATATGAGTAGCGGCTTGAATCTGATTTCTCTGGAAAGGGCTTTGGTTACTGTATCGTATTTGGTGTTCCTTTTATGCTCGTTGACCCTAATTCTAAACGAACCCAGGCTCATTCCAATAGTAGTCACTCAAAATTGAACGAAGCTTGACTGTTGGTTATTAAAGAGCTCTGTTTCGTATATCATTTATTTGTTGCACGAGATAGGTATTAGCTCTCGCGCTCCTTCGATCTATTCCTTGATACGGGACAAAAATAAATTATGGCATGGGCATTTCACCAATGCAAATCTCAGAAAAATTACTTTGCAGTATGTCTTTCATATTCCACTTGCAACAACCATTCAAGATAATAGCATTTCCATTCTTAAACTTTGGCCCACACAGATAAGTATGTAAAAACGCAACAATACAGCCTGAATAACAACTAACCTCCCAAAACCCAAAAACTAATAAACAGGAAAAAAATCGATACAGCAACGCTCTTTAAAAGCCAACAAGCGCAAAGTTTATTCCTTTTGATAACACTGGAGAACAAAGTTTTTGTTGCATTGATACCAGCACCATTCCAGATACTTGTTCTTACCTAATTCGAGTGCGCTGAATTAAAATCGGAAGTTAGTTTTTTTATGTAAGATCTAGATTTTTTGCAATTCAACATTTCTATTTACGGCGAAATTTTGACACCTCTCGCATAATGACACGGTCTATCTGAGGAATTTATGGTCACATAGTCTTAAAATTAGGTTTAAACAACCATCTTGGCAAATATGTTCGTTATCTATTCACAAAAAGGTTTAGGTGCATCAAAGTTTGAAAGAAAGCAAAAAAACAACAAAAAAAGACACCTGTGTGGAGTAAAATTTGTATTGTCAAATCTGAAAGATTTATCCGTTACAGTCAAATATGAGTATGCAATAATGCTTTTTACTTTAAATTAACATATAGCTCGACATAAAGATGACAGGCGATTCAGAACAACTGATAAGGATGGGATGCGAAGTTCAATTGAGTCCTATCCAGGCAGGAGTTTGCGCTTGCTTGTAGTTCTGAAGTTTGTGGACTTTCTCACGGCAATATCGTTTGATGCTCTAGCATTATTCTGCCCTCATATTTTTGTCCCATCGCCCTTAATAGCGCTGTTCCATCGTCATGAGTTCTGGATGGAAGCGCTGTTCCTGTCAATAACTTACAGCTCTAAGGTTCTCGGGGAATTGATTAAAGTGACTATCCAGGAAATGGAGCTTGACACTCATGTTGCATCCAAGATCGCGAAAAGCCAACAGCATTCTAGTAAGCAGACCCTCATAGTTATCTGCCTCTTTGTTACCAAGAAAATTTTGTATAGCTGCCACGAAAGAGAGCTATGCTGCCTTCTCTTTGTCATTCATATTGGTGACAAATCCTCATCAGTCCAAACAAGACACCCACACCACGTATGAAATATGACCTTCATCCTGCAAAGATCATGTGTGTGTGGTGGGACATAGTAGGCATAATTCACTGGAAAATTCTGCCGAGGAATCGGACCATCAAATTTGCACTTCATTGTGGGCAACTCCGCCGTGTGGAGGGAGCAATTCAGCAGTAACGGCCACATCGGCGCCATTCTGTCCTATTCCAACATAATAACGCACTCCCGCACAGTGCATACATGACCACAATGTCCATTCAGGATACGAAATAGGAGATCCTTCCACATCCTGCCTATTCCCCAGATGCCGACCGTTCAGAATATCACCTGTTCCTATCTCTTCCGAATGCACTCTGTGGCAGAACGTTCAACAATGATGTTGATCTCCAGAATTTCCTTGATGGTTTCTTCGCAGCAAAACCTGCGGGTTTTTTAAGAATGGCGTTGCAGACTTATCCAAACGTTGGGACAACATCGTAAACATTGGAGGTGAATACATAGTTGATTGATCCCGTTTTCTCTTCCGATGTAATACATTCCTGTAGTACGGTGAAACAAACGGCATGAACTTATGCATCAACCCAATATATAAGTCAGTTGCCGACACTTTATATATACCATTACGTGAGATTCCCTAATGTTAAGTAAAACGTGATGTTTTAAAGGAAATTAGTTTTGTTGGGGATAAAAGGATCAATAGGAATAATTCTGAGTTATAGGTGGAAGGGAACAGCAAATGTACATTTACCCATTATGTCTGAATTTTTAGATGAAACTTTACCGATTGACAAAATATTCAGATCGTGGGGCACACCTCTTAGGTTCTTCTGCAGAAGACCGTACATTTTGGAAAACTAGACATTTTTCTGATACCTATAAAGTGCAAGCTTTTATCTCGAACTTTTTCACCTTATCAAAAACAGCAGCGCATCGCCCACTCTGCGTATTATTTTCTGTGTTTCACAAACAATATTTCTGTCAAAAGTGAAGGAAAGGAATATATCGTCTAACAACATTTTGATATATCTCAGATACAATGAAAATATCTGCCATGGTTTTAAGCACGCGTTTTTCTCTAAATGCACAAGCAAACGTATCTGCGCGTTGATTTATTTCAAATTGATACCCATCTGGAATTAACATTGACATTTCCTCAATTAGCGAGACATTTACTACAGGGAGAAGTCAAATAAATATTACTGTACAACAAAATTTCTCTTGTAGCTAAACCAGAATGGCTTCCTGATTTTTAGAAAATTAGCTGTTTGTGACTTAATGAAGCATTTGTTCTGAGAACAGCACAAAATAGGTTTCCTTCTCAATAAAAAAAAATGACCGAGCCGTGGGAGCACAGGATGAATGTACAAATAATTTCTCCAATCGCTGAAATTCAAATGCTAAATTAGAATTAAAGCTGATAGATATAGTAGTATATGAACATATCATACATTGCAAGCATGTAATTTCTGAAAGTGGAACGACTGCTGGCAGTTCTTGAAAGCAACGTTCACAACCGATACCTGAAAAATAAAGTTTAAGCATGTTCGCTTTCCTTGTGTATATTTATGAAACTAAAATCTATTGCAGTTTCATACAGTCCAACAGAATTAATTTTTTTAACAATTATTGCGGAAATGGTACTTTATGAATTGTGGTACACAATTATGAAGCGATTTACTACCTCGGTTTTTTTTACAAACGTCGAAATCTATATGTGTAAAGTAAAAGAGATATTGACAGTATTTTTTATATAAAATGATTTGCAACCGGCTTTCCATGAAATGACAAAATACATCTGATAATCCATTGTGGTAGCTATCCGCTAAAATAGCTTTTATACATTCTTATTCACTATAGATGGAAACAGTTAACATCATTAAACTTGCACAAAATCTGTATTTCAAAAACGTAATGGAGATTATGGTATTTTACAATAAAGAACCCACGTGGAAAAATCATGAACGCTGTACTTCATATTTAAGATGACTTTCTTGGTTCTTTAACGCTGTACTTTGTATTTTATACGTATACCAATGAGGTATAGTTCGACAACCATGAGGATCGTACCGTTATTTCTGAATTAAACATTTTTCTTCACATTTGCACAGATATGCAGCGTAGTGTGGTATGGCAGTTTCATAACTTAGGATTTTCTGTGGTTTTGTCAAATTTTTCTTAGAAAGGAGTTTAAACACAAGTTCTACGAAGCCAAAGGAAAGCTTTATTTTTGGGACATCAGAATGTCCTGCCTTTCTAAATTCAGGTATAACAATTATGGCACAATTGAAATAGAATGAATGTATTTTGTTACCCTTTTACGCTTAGGATTTCTAGACAATTCGGTTGAGAACTTTGAAGTTTTAATTCCCAATGACATTTTCAAAAGAATTAACTTTGAGGTTTGAGGGCGATAACCATACAAGAAATATTTCAGTTTTCAGGAAAAACAGTCACTGCCTATCGGATTGGCAAAATTACAGACTGTGCATCAATGGAATTTAGTACTACTATTGCGAGTCGAAATAACCTCTGCACAGCCAAAACCTACATATAATCCAAGAAACACTGGCATCTGGTATTTCCGTTGATGGTATACTCGCATACACATTGAACAAACCTTGTATTAAGTGCATATATGGAATACGTGGGTTTTGAATGCACGCATGTCTGACCTTTGTTATCGGTACGTAATTGCATTTTGTATGATTACATAAAAAATGTTTATTCTGTTTGAATAGCGTCAACATCCTTTGTCCCTTATGCTGCATCGTGCGTGTTGCATGTCGATTTCTAAACACCGTTTTCCGACTGACACCGTCCGGCGAACGTTCGCATTCGTTGCGTCTACACGCGTCTCCTTGCTGGTATCCTACTAATTAGCGGATGCTCTACAACTTTGCAATTTTTTTTTTGCCCTGTCTCGCTTTATTTCGAAGCTAGTTTTCATAACTACCGCAAATATGCGCCAGAGGGCGCCGCTGTTTGTCCCATTCGATCATCCATCGCCCTTTACCTATGCCTAGCCACCAGTTTCGTTTCTCTACTAGGCTTATTTCACGAGTTATGTGGCTGTTTCCGGACTTTCGGTTACAACCTGTATAACACCCCTATGTGTCCCCTATTTCACAATTTCCTGTTTCGAAAATTTCAAATGCAGAATCCAATGCATGACACAATAGATTAACCAGGAATACGAATCACATGGTACTTAAATGGAATTCTTTTCTACATCGCGAACATTTTTTGAAGTGCATAATTAATGTGGATTCAAGTGACTGCAGGGTGAGTAATTCTTTTGTTTCTCAATTATATTTGGATGCTGCTTTCTCCTTAGGCTTTCGCACGGCGAGAAGACGAAGAGAAACACATACCTATAAAAATGTTTACCATAGGTGGGCATAGGTGCATGTGTTTAAAAAAAGCAAAGGACTTGTTTGAGAAGGCGAGTAGCTTTATCTTACAGTCGCACTTATCATTTCAGCACCTATTCATAATTAGAACAACTTTCAGTTTCTATAACAATGCTGAACTAAGGAATAGTTAGATAAATAGATAGATAGATAGATAGATAGATAGATAGATAACTGTAAGCTTTCAAAGAATGGAAATGTGTATTCCGATTTTTCTGCAAAAATACATTTTCGCTTTTCCACGAAAATTTTACGTTTCCTTACAGTAAGTATAATTATTAAAACTCCAAAACATTATGACCACATGCCCAACACGTTTCTGACTCCACATGTCTCCAAAAAAGCTCTTACCTTTCAAAGCATATAGGATATATGGTTCCTAAAAGTGTGTTGTTGTATTTAGTATCAACATGCTACTATTAGTTCCTTAAACTATTGTAAGATAAGTAGTTCAGCCGCGCTGATAAGATTTTCTGTCCCAACAGAAACCACAGATGCTTGATTGGGGAATTGTTCAATGTGTGAACTACGATAGAACATGAAATCCTTCTTTATGTTCCGCGAACTTTTCTCGAACAATTCTTGCAGTATGACATGGCGCATTATATCTGGCTGAGGTAGAGGGAAATATCGTTTCAATAAAAGGATGCACCTGGTATACAATGATATTTAGGTAGATGCTAGACGTCTCAGTTTCCTGCACATGAATGACGTAAGCCAGAGTTTCTAACATGGATGATGCCCAAACATTACACTTTGTCCAACTGCTAGTTTTCGTCCCACGGTTTATCCTGGTGCTAACATTTTCTCAGGTGAACGACGCACATGTGCCAGGCCGTCCATATGTTGCAACAGCAAAGGAGATTTTTCTGACCAGGCACATTTTTTCCAATAATACAAGGTACAGATTTGATTCTCGCGGGATTATTTCAGGCGCTTTCAATGGTGTACCGAGATTAGCATCGATATTCGTAGCGGCTTGCGAACACGCTGCCCCATTTTCAGAGGCTTCCGATGTACTGGGTTCTGTGGCACATTACTCTCCCCACAAGCGTTTAAATTACCTGAGAGTTGTTCCCCAGTATCCTCCTTTCTGTTAGCGTATACCATAAGGTACAACCTTTGCTCATCTCTGGCTCCGATGAGCCCTGTTCGATCTACATCTTGCTGATGATTAGTGGTGTTTATCCTCCTCCAACCACATTTAGATATTTACCTCTTTCTGGCATTATGTTTTGTACAAATGTTGAAAATATTCATAATCAGTCATTGTGCAGTTACGTACATAAATATCTTCTAAATAGCAAATAATTATCTTGAGAACATTCTGTTCTTTACGTATTGTTTCGATATTGAAATTTTTACGACCCCAGATTAGAGCTCATGCGATAGTACTTAATTTTGCAATAACCACAATCCTGTACAAGAATTCTGAATACAAAAACTTGCAATACATTCTGCTCACCTACGCTTCATCCTCAGGTTTTTCCGTCCAATGACTACTTCTTCCGGCGCTTCCCTTAGCGATGCAATGTCAGAAACTGGCCTATAACAAAACCACGGCTCTTCCCTGTCATTAGAATAAAAATATCCTTCTTTTTTCCGTCAGATGCGCTGTTCGGAATATCAATCAACTTAAACAATCACCTGCATAAATCTCTGCTAGGTCAAACAGGCCGTTTCAGCAGGAATTTTCTCTAAAGAAGAAATCACCGGACGGTTATTACACAAGACGTGATGGTTGTTGTTACTACGAGAACAGAAAACAACAATAGAGAGTTTAGTTGATAAAAGAAGAAATGAGAGCTGTTACTATATAATTTGCGTACGTAAACCAAATATTGTAGTTAGCTGAAATTCGTATGAGTCTTTCACATTTGTAAATTTCATAAAGAGAAGTTACAGTCGTATAGAGTGTAAGTCGAAAATTTTGCAATATTTGCATAAACGCATATTCTGGGGTGGGTAGGTCAAGTGTTTAAACAAGTTCAAATCGGCAATGCAGTCAGTCGAAAGGAATATATATTGGCTGTCGTTGCTGTGAACAACATTACATTGTCGTCGTTCTGTCAGTGGTTTGGACGCTGGAAAGATGAACAGCCACAAGCTGCTAATTAGGGAACTTTTGATTAACGAGTTTGAACTCTGCCATATTGCTGCTCAAGCAACACGAAACAGTTGTCACACGAAAATGGAATGTTCCGTGGATCACAGCACCGCAAAAAGATTGTTTAAGAAATTTCTCTCAGGTGACAGTAACCTAGACAACCAGCCAAGGTCAGGTAGTCCACGAACCATAGATTCGCAGGTCGTGCGCCAGGCCCTAGAGGCAAATTTGACAACCAGCCCTGGGAGTTTACCAGGCGAGCTCGGTATAACAGAGACCACCGTGGTTAGTCACCTTCAGAATCTTGGCAATGTCTACAGGTGATACCGCATTGTCCCTCACGAACTGACACCAGCTGAAGCAAACCACCGAGTGGACGTTTGCACGAAACACCTAGAAAATTCCCGCGATTTACGTATCATCAAGAGACGTGTAATGTGGGTTTATTTCCCTAATTCTAACACACAACGGCAGTGGTTGAACCCGGGCTAGTGTCCAGAAGTTGTGAAAAGACGTGGGCGCTTCGAGCACAAGACGATATTCTGCGTCTGGCTGAATTTCGAGGAGATAATCCATTACATATATGTTACAAACAATGAGACCATCAACGCCAATCTCTACTTTGAAGATCTGGAGTTGATGTATGACGTTTTGGATCAGACGTACCGACACTCATGAACAGAAAGCCCGCTCTCCTACAGCAGGACAGCCCTCGGCCTCATACCGCGAGAACGACCAGGAAAAAATTCGAGGAACTTCTTGTCATTGTACTGATTATACACCCAGCACATAATCCAGACCTTGCGCTGTCGACTAATTGCCTGTTCCGGTACATTGTCCTCTATCTTCACGGCTGGCATTTCAACAACCAGGAGGATGTGGCTGCTGAGAAGAAGAGGTTCTTTGCGTCGAAGGACAGGCACTGGTACCGAAGAGGAATCGAAGAACTGGCAGACATATGTTAAAAAACCGTGCAATAGGATGCCCTATATTTTGCATTTTTGTCAGCTTTCGTCGTAGAGGTAGGTATAAAGACACAAAGTGATCCATATATTGCAAAACTTTCGACATACCCTTTGTAACATTCCTTCCCCTTAGACATACAACGATGTTTTGGAATTATCCAAGAAACTGCGGTAACATAGGTTATCTCATACATTTTGGAATCAAATCAATTTTTTTCTAGTGTGTTTGTTATGTACCCAGAACTCTGCCCTCCACTTTTCGAAATACCTCGCGTTTTTCTTTCTCTTTCATGGTTCTTTTTAATAAGTTGAGTTTAATGGGTATGTAATATATTTTAATTAGCAGAGCTTAAAGGATATTATAAAAGATAATTTAATTTCTAGACAAAAAGTGATTCATGTATCTATAGTGCAATAATAAGAAGATAGGCTATATTTATATTAAAAGGAACGCGAGTCAATTATAAATTTAATGCAGTTTCTACTAGGAATTTAAACGATACTTTTACTAAATTGTTCGAAAATTTATTTTTATAGTTTCACCAAAATAGAATGTCGTCATCACAAAAATTAACAGCTCCAGGTAAGTGAATGAAAATTCGCTCTCAGTCGTAAGCTACTTTGCGAGATGCATTGGCTTTAGCGTGAATATCAAGCACCACACGCAATGGAAGCATAGGATCTTGCTAAATAAGATCTATCTAGTTTCTGGCGAGGGTTTAATTTTCATGTGCCAAATCATCTTTCCGAGATTTACCAGGAAACATAGTTTTTTCGTGCATTTTGGTTTAATCGTTTTAAAACTTGGTACCTTTTTATTAGTGCATCTGCATATAAATCTTTATTTTAAGGTTCTGCAAAATGTTTTGCCAATCTAATACTTGCATACATTGCACAGCTTAGCGTTTAGTTTCGCAATTAAGAAAGACATCTCTGAATTGCAATTTGATTGCAGCGTTTGTTGAATTGCAAATAATTAAAACAAATTGCAAAACTTTCATTTGCTATGATTATAATTATAATTTTATGAAGTTAAATAATTCAAAAAAATGTCCTTCTCCAACGGAACATCGGTAATCAAGAATGCAGTATAAATTTGGGGGCAATATTTTCGAAATTTGTACGGTATTGACGGGCAATTTATTGAAATTATGTGGACAATTTGCAGACCAGGAAAGAATTGTACTTGTATACGCACATACTATAGAAAATCCACATTTAATGGAATGTCCATTTGCAGAGTCTTTATTTGCTTTCTTCTTATGATTACAAAAGATAGACTATTTTAGTGATAGAATATTTCCGTAAACATATTAATCATTACGACAGCTTTGGTCATAGTTTGTTAAAATACAAATAAATTCATTCAGCAGGTGAACACTCCTGTAAACTCTATATTTGCTTCGTAAATACTTAGACGTCACGTGACATACCTCTTTCGCAGTCTACAGAATAAGGTAACACCGCGGGTACTTGCTTTGCTTTTCGTGTTAATCCTGGGAATCCCTCTGAAACTGCCTCTGGATTCCAGAATTTGATTACATCAGGAAACGTGCATTAATTTGCATACTCGTTATATGAATCAATCTTAAGTCTTACTGACGGGTTATCAAATCCTGGAATGCGTTTGAGCACTACGTCGACATCAACATCAAGGTAGGACAATTTTCAAGATACATTTCTGTGAAATTTTAAACACTAATTACAATAAAGCATATGTTAAATCTGAGAGCTACATGGAGTTACAGTAAAGTGTGTTTCTAACGCCTGTCTTTAAATTGAGAGAGAAACGTTATTACCAATATTTTCTGGTTTTACAATCAGCCTGATATCTGTTCTATACGGCAAACGATATCATGATTTAGGGTGCTCTTCAGGAAATTTTTCTCTAAAACAGGATCGCTAAGTTAAAGAAATACCCAATGTCGCAAATTTGAGAATTATTGAACGTTGACATTTAGTAACTGATATTGGAAGCACAACTTTAGTTGCTTACTGTTATCGTCAGGTTAGGCTTTATTCTATTTGGGTAAGACAAAGGTGAACTGCGATGAAAAAATTAGTCTTTAGCCAGTGATATTCTATTCCTGAAAAATATTTCGTATTTCAGAGACTTGGTTCGATTTTTGAAGATTAATTTGATAAAGGAAATTCGAACTGCACAAGAGAAGCACTGTGATCACAATTTTCAGTAGGAAAAATTGGGTTTTCCTATCCCTTAAAGCTTTACCAATGTCTGAGTCACGACTTTTGGCATCAACGTTTCATACCTCTGCTCTCATAAATGGTTTTAATTTATTCCAAGCAGTTAAATGCATTTGAAAGGAGCCGGTATGAAATTATACGCTTTAAAAGTAGCACAAAAAGGTGATTTTTTTAAAGCGTAAAAATTTTAAAAACTTACGAATTCCTACGTACCATAATATCCAATCTTCCATTCGCTTCATACAAGTTGTCATGAAACGAAATAGCTGCACTGATGAACCAGGCAAAACGGTTTTTCCAAAATGAGCAATTTATAATAATGAGTAAATCAAAAGTTTGTTGAGGATATCGTCAAAACAAATGAAATCGGTTATTTTCTTCTAATTCTCAACGTGAAAATACCCAAAACATGACCAAATTCAGAAATATCGCAGAACAGAAGCATTGCAGTTTGTGGAATTAAAACAATAATTTCGAAGATCCAGATTTATACGAAGATTAACACATTGTGAGCAACAGATTTTTGAATTTAAAACTCTTCTGTTTAAAAATCATACGAAACGTATTTCGAGTCGTCTCCATTAATGTTGCACAAGTGAACTGAAATTTAATTTTAGGACTTATTTCCTTAAACAAACAAGTAAGGCTATTTTTTCTTTTACGACATTGGTTTTCATATCATTAACCATCATTTTTCTTTTTAATTTTCGTAATCATAAGAAACACATTCAGGCTAAATGGATATTTTGAGTCGAATTTGCTTGCTTTTTTTTTTCAACATCCTACCCAAATGCACTCAAATTAAATAGTGAAAGATGCCTAACAAGAAATTTGTTCTAAAACTGGCCACTACTGAATTAAAAAAATAATTCTACAAACATGTTGAAATCACTACTGATTTCAAAATGATATATAAAATATTTCTGATGTATTCGTTGGTATACAAGGAATGAATTTGGAAGAACATTATATCTAAGTATGATGTACTTTTTAAATATTGTAAATCAAGGTAAATTTCATAATTTTGCTTGTTTCCTAAAATACATATCGGTGAATAATCTCTTCAATTACTGCTCTCAGAATTTTAATTTCTGGACAGTTTTCAACCAGAATATCGTTATTTTCTGTACTTCAACAGAAGAGCTTGAAGATCTTTTGCAGCCGTGGACAAGTTGCTATATTCGCAGCGGAGGTCGACCCCTTGATAAGATATATTAGTACGTCGGTCGAGGATCGAACTACCTGCGAAGGACAGATGAGAATGAGGAAGTGGACTTTTAAACAAGAAATGGTCAAATTGTGTTAAACACCTCTGCCTGTTTCCGCGCCACCGAAGATTCGTAACGATCAAATCTAGCACTGAACATATTGGGTATATATAACATTGACCATAGTTGTCCAGTATTCAGCACGTAAGCGTGTGATTTTAAATAGTAGATTTTACATAGTTGTCCAGTATTCAGCACGTAAGCGTGTGATCTAATTCTTGATAGAGGTTGCATTTTGCAAAAATTAACATATAAGTACACCGTTTTAATTTTTTTAAGCTTGATAAGAGTTCGGATTGTAGCAGAAAAAGTGGGGTGTGGCCTTAATCCCTACCATTATTATTCACTTGGAGCAAGGACTTTACATACACCAATGAACACAAGAGTTCCAACAGTCTGGCAAGTAAATTGGTTTACACAAACTCTCCAGATTGTTATCGTTCATATACGTGGCTGCAAGAAAACCGTTTTAGGATTCGGGGCCAGGAAAAGTTCGAATATATTATTTGTTGGAAGCAATAAAACATTGAAATGGTAGAGAATCAACATCATGGCTTGTAGACAGAATTTTTAAAATGGTGATATATATTAAAATTTTCACGTTGACAAAATGTACGGAAGACAACGAATACCCGACCACCTCATCATGCGATTTTCAATATGTAACAGTTCGTAGTAAAGTAAATATTTTCTGAAAGAAACGTAGCCACTTGTCTTTTAGAATTAATTATAACTTAAAAAAGGAAACCAATATATATGGCTTAAATATCAGGTACAATATTTTTCTAACAATCCATAATGCCTATAATCAGAGAAGTTGATTTGATTCCTTTTACAACTTTGCATTTTTATTTCCAAAATAAAGAGACACAGGACTATTTCAAATTTTATAAATTAGTAGGCATAAAGGGTTTCCTCGACACTAGACAAACACATGGATTAGTATACACTGCTGGACAGCACATTAGGAGCAGTGCAGAAAATGTGGCATTTATTTTGCAGCGGATATCCTATGATATTGAGAGAATAACTAAGTATAGGATGATCTTTTTTCCTGTTTAGTAAAATGTGGTTACTACGGACAACACTCCTTGTAGTATAACTGATGCCGCTATTTAATTAGGTACGGCAATATTGCTAATAAACATTGTTAAAGTACAGCTACTATACAAAGAAACTTTGTTTAAATACTGTTACTTTTACGAAGCACATAATTTGGGAATAAAAGATCTTCAAAATACTGGTGATATTTATTCTAATGGTAAAAGTTTTATTTCGATAGGAAGAAATACTTCAGAAAATATGTTGGTTAAAACTTTTTCCTGGTGAAAACAATTTCTATTATTATTTTGAAACCTAATTGCGCTTATGTTCAATTCTTATCGTTCCACGAAAAATGTGTGCTTTCAAAATGCTTCGTCATGTACGCTGACCCAATAACATTCTGAGTTACAGAGAAAATACTTGGACCCTAAATATGTCCAAGTATTGCTACGTATTTCATTACGGCACATAAATCTCTACTTTTTCAATAAAAGTGATATACAGATGAAAATATTCCTCCAATATAGCAAATATCTTGATATAACTGAAATGAATGTACTTGAACAAATTGCTATCGAAAGATACCACGCAGCATACACAAAATTTCGAATTGCGCTGTTTGGCAGAATGCCACATTTTCTGGAAAAAGTTGGAAAGTAGAAATAAACTTATAAAAAGTCACATTTATATTTATACACTGGCGGAAAGTGAAAAAGAACACCAAGAAGGAGACGTCTGATACCAACGAAATTTATACAGCATAATAACGGAATACAGAGAAAAACGTGATCAAAACATTATGGCAAAATACAGCTGTATTTTCTGGTAAACTGAAAAATAACATTTCCATGTAACATGGTTAGTACGAGGTTGAACCGCCATGAACTGCGTCACACTGTGCAATTCTGGCAATTCTGGCATGGACTCTGTCGTACAGATGTTGAATGTAAGTTTGGGGTATTGAGTTCCAAGCATCCTCAACCTGGACGCGTAAATCGGGGATGGTCGTGGCTGGCCGTGGAGACATATCATGGAAACAGAATGGCAACATATACTTTTTATACACGAATCCCGTTTCGGTCTTTTCCCTAGTACTCGACAAGGACAAGTGTAGAGGAAATCCCGCACACGAATGGAACAACTCTACATTCTGATCTGTCGCCTTCACAAGCGGCAGTCAGTTTTCGTCTGTGCAGGAATGTATTTTAACGGCCGTACTTCCTTTTATGGTTGCCAAGGTACTGTAGCACAAATGCCTCATTGTACCAAAATTAGAGCCTTGTAGCATTATGTCCACTATGCCGCATTTTTCCGCTGCAATATGACATACATTCCGTTTTCTCGATGACAATGGAATCAGTGACTGTGCCGGGAGGCTGCTGCAGGAACTCGAAAATCTTGGGATTGAATAACTGAAATAATTGAACTACAGGCATTGTCCGAAGAATAATCATTAACATCACTTGTTAGAGTTTCTATGCTCTCCAACATTCCAGTAGAAGGAGCAATTGATTGTCTAAAAAGTTGAGTCCACCATTTCGCACAACTTGAAGTAGAAGAACTCTTAATTCTGGTCACTACGTGTCTTTCTCAAAACCGTTTTGTTTGCCAAGGCCAATATTGCAGACAAATTTGTGGTCTAGCAATGGGAAGCCCATTATACCCTATTCTTTGTGAAATTTATATGGAACATTTTCAAGACTAAACTTTCAATATGATCTCCTTAGCTTTTGGGTATGCCACGTACATTACATTTCATTCTCTGGGATGGTGAAATTTCGAAATTTCTCGAACTGTTACCAACGATAAACTCATTGGATCCAAATATCCAATTTACTTATTAATTGAAACTAGATGGTTCTCTTCAATTTCTAGAAATACTAGTTACACGGTTCGAAAATCATTCATTACCCCTCTTTATCGTAATCCGTTTGCTGTTAGATTGCCGCCTCACGCAAAATGAAATCATTCATTCCAACATAAAACCAGTGCATTTTACACATATATCCACCGAGCCTTAAATGTCTGTTCTAAAAAGGAGGATCTAGAGAAAGAACTAAAGTACATCAGATATATTGCTATCAACAGAGGCTTTAAACATTTGTTAGTGGACTCAGTTATCAAAAAATGTGTTAAACCTCAGTATAAATCCCTCTTGGCCCGTATCACTCCCGATTTCCAATGAAAATTGGCAGTTCTTCCATACATCCCTAAAATGTGTTTCCAAATTCTTAAGTCATCAAGTTTCAAAGTCATCTTCCCTCATGTACATAAGATGATTTACTCTGCAAAAAAAGACCTAATTTCTGACATAAATTCTCGGGAAATCTATCGCATCCAGTGCCAATATGGTCTGTCATATATAGGTCAGACAGGAAAATCACGTAAATTCAGGTTAAAAGAACACCAACATGTATCAAAAAGTGTGAAATCAAGAAATCTTCCATAGCCCAGCACTCGTGGGAAAATAATCACCAATTTCAGTTTAATGACGCCAAACTGTTAGATATACCAAAATCAGCATTTGACCTAGACTTTTCAGAAACCTTTTGTATATGTATTTCAAAACCGTAATAAAATGGTAAATGATTTATCTTCATTTCCATACCTATCAAGCGCATGGAAAACACTCATTAATCTGCAATCTGAAAGCCGCACGAGACGTTTGACACGTGAAACTGGTTACATCTTCAGTAGCAAGAAATGAAAAGACTTAGTCCTTACGAAGCTGAACCATAGCTTTCAGCAAACCTATAGTAGCTTTTAAATTGTGGAATGTGCATTAATAAACCATGTTTTCTGACATAAATGAAATGTGATTGAATCGTTACAGCTGCCTCATAAGTTTCCTGAACTTACCGTTATTTATATCAAGGACACTTAGCAGTGACGTTTGGATAACTGAGTTCCATACAACAGTGGACAGGTAGACCACCGTAACGTGTTACTTTTTACACGGTGTGAATTGCCCCAGACACTTATGAATAATGTCATTGTATGTAAGTCTCATAAGTGTCAAGAGGTTCTTTAGCACACAGGTAGTGTTTCTAGGTATTGGAATCTCTCTGAATTTACAATGTTTTAACATTTTCTCTGTATTCCACTGATACTATACATTTTTTTTACACGCACACCTTGCCATTTGTGTTAGGTAGCTTTACTTTCATTATTTCAATGCATGTTACCTAAGTGAGGTACATACATTACATCAATCATTTCATGCTATACCCCAAACTTTTTTGCGGCCAGTTATTTTAGATATAAAACCAATTTTTAGCAAAATTATTCTGAAATGTTATATTTATAATGAATGAAAATTTACAAGACATGTTTCACAGCTGCGTTCTCGAATAAATTCCGGTGATTGTAATCTAGTTTTTAGTTACACTTCGTTGTACATTGGCTGTTGATATTTAAGATTTCAAAGAATTTATTGATTATTCCTTTTAGAAATTTTAAGCAGTAATTTGAAGTTTTCTGTTCTATTCAAAATTAGCAAGGTTTCAAAGTTGACGATATTCTGTAATTAAATTATCCATTGACTGCTTGAATGCAAATCAGAGTTGATATAAGTTTACAATCACAGAACTTATTTGAAATACACAAGGTTCTTAATTTCTTTAATGGTTTAAATTTATTATAACATGTAATGAGAAAAGAGTTCATTTGAAAGCAGTCAACAAAGGAATGCATTTATGTATCAAGCTGCAGAAAGTACAGGAAAAATAAATTAATAGCAAAATAGCAATGCAAAGTTTTTACTAAATTATTTGAAAAATTTATTATACAAATAAAATTAAAAGTTTTAATTACTCTATCATTTATTAGTTACAGACAATAACTTAGCGGAAAGAAGTAAACAGCATGCAGACTCAAAATTTTTGCTGATCCTACTACCATACCATAAATTTAAACCTAAAGTCACTATCAGTTAATAATATACCATTCGCGAATGTTTCTTTCGGAATCACTGTTCGAACAGTTGTAAAAAAAGATAAGAACCATGACGACAGACAATTGAAAGCTTTCAAATATGTCTTCCTAAAGCGTTGCGAAGTATCAGGATTCATGAATGATTCCTCCCTATTTTTAGCAAGTCTTTTGTAAAGCAGATCGTGCTTATGTTTACGGATTGTCCGTCCGTTGGTCTGTGCACACCACATCTTTGCAACTAACAGTCCGATTTGAAAAATACGTTTTGCGTTGGGAAGCTTGAAATGTGCGAATAATGATCCTTCATTTCCGTTTTTTTTCACGATGCTCAATTTTACCGCTGGAGTGCGTAAACGCAGATTATACCTATTTCGAAATTCGTTTAAATCCACATATTTACTTCTAATGGTCTGATTGAAAAACATCATTTACGTTTCGATTCCATTTATATCGAAAACTGCTTTAATTATTATAATGTTTTTAAATTAGGCATAGATTTTCCGTTAGGGAGTAAAAGTAAATTACACTTTCTCCGATATCTCTGCTTCTACAATCCCTATTTAAAAACATTTTTTTAAATGTATACAGCATTTGATGGTAAATCTTTTGCATACAATTTCTAATATTTAGTAAAGAATGGTTTCGCCACAGTGAGCAGAATCTGGAGCTTTCCAATTTCAACCTATGTACCAAACATGCTGTTACAGAAAATTAAACTTACGTGAAAATTTAATCATGCAGACATCGTCATTCTCGTCAGTCTGTATGGTAAAGTAAACTAGTGGAAAGCTGTAGTTTAAAGTCATCTTCACCGTAAAATAAGACTTGTTGTTTTAGAATATTTAAAATATCAGAATTATCATTTCCAACCCCAGTAAGTAGTCCTTTGAGCGGTGAGTTCAATCTACAGTATGTGGTAATTGATATTTCCGAATGCTTAGTGAAATTTTACAGAATTTCCAAGTTAATCATTTCCTTCCCGTTAATATTTTAGCAAAGTAGTCAAATGAAATAAAAATTGCGCTTCTTCTTTCTTGTTATCACTACTTTGCAGTCCGAACAGATGTATTTTATATCCGCAGTGGAACGATACTTTACCGCTCAGAAACCTTTGGGCGTAACACAGCCCATTAAAAACTGATGTAACCTAAATATTTAGGACTCAAGAATCCTAATTTTGTTAGAAAAATAAAGATTCCTAAAACCTAAATGTTCCTTAATTTTGCTAGTTTCCTTAATTTTGCTAGTTTCCTTAATTTTTGCTATGGTTGGAGGCAGAGATAGAATGTTACAGAATTTCCCAGCGGAAGAGGGAAAAACAGAACATTTCTCTTGACGCACATTTTCCTATTCCTTCCAATTTGAAAATCAGTCATCACGCTGGTAGAAGAAACAATTAGGTTCTTAATTGTACTATTGATTGGGAGATACCTAGCAATAACTGTGGGTTATCCTAACTAATGTGACAAATCCAGAGCGCGGTTATCCTTCCATTTCCCACCATTATCACCGCTTCTGTTATGATGTTGGTTAACCCATTTTTGCACTGAGGTAATTAATAAAAGATCGTAAAGTTGAAAATATGGGATTTTCAGTCTCAACGATGTGAAATGTTCTCCTAAATGTTTATATTCCAAAACTTATATCTTTCTGACCAGAAATTATTCAGGAATATTGCACTTTAAATTTTATTAAAATGAAGAATTCCCTTCCAAGGAAGTAGCTGATTTCCACAGACCGAAAATGATGCTTAGCAACAGCAATATCTCCATTTACTGCGTGGAACGAGATTTCTTGTCTACATGTTAGGATAATAAAACGTTATTCGCGTCCAGTGCCCTCAAGATCATTCTACTCTAAAGCGGACAAAATTAATTATTTTTCCACGAGAAAACTATCAGATTTTATCAATTTCGTTTTGAGAGCACATATCCCATAATGCTAATGATATGTTTGATTATTTCCAACGTGTATCTGAATAGTGCTTGTGATTAACTCCATCTTGCAATGTTGACTTTTTCACCATCAGGTGACGGCTGTTTCATGGATGACAAAGCCACTATCCATTCCCCACGATGTGTTCAGCAGTGGTACACCAAACATAACAGCGATTTCCACCACATTTTCTGGCCACCAGAATGACCGGATCTGAACTCCATTGAACATGCCTGGAACATGTTAAAAAGCAGATCAGGGACAAAATCCACTTTGCCAAATACTATCCAGTTAAAGGACTGTATAGTTAAAGTCTGATATGCCTTAGACGTAGAGAAACTCCAACACCGTGTGTGATCTTAGCCACACCGGATACGCGTGCTGCAATATGGAGTTCGAACATGTATTGAACAAATGTTTCTCGTTCAGCCGCTGAAATGCGTGCGTCAGTACTGATTAGAACGCCTTGAACAGAAATTCGAAGTGCAATGTATTGCTATATCTCTCCCTCGATATATATGTTCGTAGTTACCACGTATGAGTGCCTTTGTGAGTATGCATGTAATAGTAGTAATGGAATAGCGGTACATAATTAAACCTCAGATATACTAATCTCACTTATACGTTTTTCTGTTTTATGCTTAATTCTGTGTTAGTCCTGATATTTTACTGGTTTCTGTCGTTTTTGTTTAATTCTGCTGCATGTCATTCATCTATACGCTTCTTGCGATTATAAGCTGAAATTAAAATTTTAGATAATGCAATGATACACTGATTTTTTTTCTCTTTCAAACGTAATATATAAGCTGACAACATTGAAAGAATGGAAGAAACCTTACAATTATCGTTTTTAGTGAAGCCAAATTTGAAACTTCATCCCATCAGATATGTGTATATTTCCTGCAGGCATGAAAAACTTGGGTCGAATTTCTTGTTTTTCACACACACACGGGCGGGCGCATCTGCACTATCAAAAACTTGAACAATCAATGGTACGTAAATTTTTGGCTTAATTATTTCTTGTCGCAGTGAATAGTATCCTACATTTCTCATCAATATCCAGCATTCTGGTTTCAAATATATGTACACAGATTTGGCAGGAAACAAAATTCTATTCAGGTGTTGCACAGCAAAGGCTCTCAGATCCTTAGTGGTGAGAAGTTCACATTATCTAGAACAGAGGTGGCCACCCCGAAGATCGCAGAGGCTTTCTAAGCGGCATGCGCGCGCAAAGTCACTTTTTAAGATTTTATTAATTTATTAAACTACCCGGCTAACCGGCTCATCAACGCCATGGTTGTCACCCCAACGCGCATAACAGTTTTAACGGTTTCATTCGAAAACACTCATCCGCCACTCTCCCATTCCCTGCAAGGTCAAGGCGACACAAGGTCAGGCGATCGCAATGCTCGCGCGTTTTTTTACGTCTGCGCTGCCGCAGGAAACGCGATACGCTTTCCCTTTATGCAGCTTTAGTCCTCACCCTCAGTCTTCTTAGAATTGTAGTGCCTGCTGTGTTTTGAATATGGCTATGAGCAAGACGTGTGAATCAAAAAGGAAATATCAAGATATCGCTCTGCGGGAGTAATATATAATTGCGGAAGTAATTTATCATATCAATGTGCAAAGTTGAACTAAATTGAAATTTTAATAGTCAAACAATTGACACGAGCATGTATGCTGTGTAAGAAAACTGAACTGCTCAACAGACTCATTTCTTCGAGTAATTATTTCCTTAACGCATACAAAAAAAATTACATAGAGAAATATATTTCATACATATCTGTCGCAGACTTTAAACAATCGTTTTACAAATAGTTGTCTGATTTTAAAAGATATCAATATAAATTCCTATTTTCTACTAGAAATGTACAGAGTTATTTGTTTCATATGCCCATGTGCAGCTTTGGCTGCTGATAAATTCTACCAGCAAAGAAGTGTCAAATTATTTAATATATTTACATTTCTAAATAGGATACCTTTAATTTAGACTTCTCACGTAACATGTGTAGATTCGTTTACCTTCTAAATTTAAGGAGCAACCATGGCTATTAATTGCTTCTGTAAGCAAAAAAATAATAAATTGTCATAATGATATGATGATACAAGCCATTTATGAAATTGGATTTCAGCTTTATGCTTATGCTGCGTTTTAAAATTACTATTGCTTTCTACGTAATTCTAATTGGAAATTAATTGTTACTGCAAAATAACGAAACGCACAGAAGATCCAATATGATAGTGCTCGTCCGTTGTTTGTCCAAAAATACATGAAACCTGTAAAATTCGACTTTCAGTGCTAGTGTGTTTGGTCTGTTAAGCACGCATACTTATATCACTGAAAAAATGAGCTTTCTAAGTTATACGCTGAAATAACATCATTCAGTAAAGTTTCGGTAAATTGTCGTTTGCATATAAGTTATTCATAAGCTGTTAACAAATTTGTGGACATCAAATCAGTCATGAACAGGAGATGTAATTTGCTTTGGAAGCCCAACTGCATCCTTAAATTTCAACATCATGTATAACACATTTTGCAGTAATTTATTAAAAATATATAATTTACGTATCCACAAAAATGTTTACCATGTATCTGTTTTTAGTTCTATTAGCAGTGAATTTGGCTTTCTTCCAATTACTCTTAAAGAGTAGTCTTCAGGCATGTGAACTAGTAACATTTTCGGCGTTCTTCAGTTCCACTCTAAAGCAATTTCACATTTCTTCTTATTCTCTGGCTGTATCCGAATAGAAATATCGAGCAATTCACAATGATAGTAGGTGACCTTTTCACTTCAAACGTAGAAGAATCTAAAAAAACTGGAGATCTGGTCGAATGAAGATATATAAAATTTATTATTTTGCAAGTATTCCGACTACATATAATCTGAGATCAAAGTATTGTGATTTATCTGGCGGATCGGTATCTCGGTAATCAATTGAACAGCAGCTACTCCAGGACTGTAGAAATGCTTACTTTCTGTTATTAAATATTTTGCACTAATATCTGATACTAGAATAACTAGGTTGTTAGTAGATGACTTGATATCGACGACCATTTTTACTAGCTGGAAATAAATGACTCAGTGACAGGAAAATCGGCTTACATGAGCCCAAACTAACATATTCAGTGAATAAAACGTCAGTGCTATACGGGTGGAAAAAGTAAACGTGCTTATCAGAAAGCGTTGATTTTCCTTTAGCATTGTTATTCGAAGTGGCCGTTTCAGAAACTGATTTATCAAAAACCTACTCTGATTGATTTCCTGCTGATTGGGTTATAACTACTGCTATAAGCCTAAGAAATGACACAGAAAATACAGCGAAACCTCGGTTATAAGTTTTTCTACCGAATGGCCTTAACACCGTGTAAATGTACAAAAAATTATAAAACAAAATTTCAAATTGTAAATCCGATCATCCCATTTATTAGGAATATAAGGCGTTCCTTAATGATCTATTGAAAGTAGAATTGGCTGCGAAAGAAATAAAGGAGATACAGGTTATAATCTATCCTAAGGTGCAAAAAGTCATTGGATACGTACATAGTGTCGTGTAGGATCGCCTCTACACCACCGAAGTGCAGCAACTCAACGTGGCATGGATTCCACAAGTTACCTGAAGGCTTCTTGTGAGATGTTGAGCCAGGCCGTATGAATATCCTCTGCCAAATTCCTGGTATATTTAGGGGCTGGATCTTGGGTGCGAATGGCCCTTTCTACCATCTCCCATAAGAGCTCTCTTAGGTTCATGTCGGGCAAACGTGGAGACCACACCATTCGTCGGAGCTGTTCAGAATGCTCCACGAACCAATTTTGAACAACTTGGGTCCGATGAAATGTGCATTGCTAGTTTAAAAATTTCCATTGTTGTTCGCGTATATGAAGTCCATGAAGGGCTGCAATTGGTTGTCCGGCTGAGCAGCAAAGCGATTACCGGTTAATGACGTGTTTACGAGGACCAGAGAACCAAAACCGTGACACGTCAAGACACTCCACAGATGTATAGAACAGCCACCAGCTTGCACAGTGCTTTGTTCGCAGCTAGGATCCGTGCGTCAAATAGTCTGCGCCACATCTAAACTCCATCATCAGCTCGTACAAATTGGCAAAGTGACTCATTGAACCCCGCCACATTTTGTCAGTCTTCCAATATCCAATTACGGCACTCACGAGCTTAGGTGAGGAGCTGTGCACTATGTCGTGGTCTCAGTAAAAGCAGTCTGGTGGATCTTCTACGCCCATACCCCATGGACGCTATATTACGCCGCATTGACCTAATAGATATATCTCTGGTACCTTCTGCATTGATTTGGATATTATTTGAGCCACTGTCGCTTGTCTGTATGCATGAATAATCCTGGTCAGACCAGTTTGGTCACGTGCTTTTGGAGCAATGGTCCGCCACTACGCTGTCCACAGTGGGTAGTATTATTTTCCATGAGGTATTCTCGGTACACACGTGACACCGTGGATCGAGGAATGCTGAATACTCGCTTAACGTCGGAAGTGGAATGTTCACACGTCGAAAGTGGAATGTTCGCACGTCGGAAGTTGAATGTCCTATCTGTCTGGTTCCCACTACGATGCCTTGTTCAAACTCGGATAATCCAGGTCGTCTTGCCATTATCTTACTGGCGGTTCTTCAGCCTGGTTCACGAGACAAGAATTCGCAGCTGATAAAAATCGCGGCTTGCGCCGAAGCCCCTATTCCACAGCATAACTAGTTAATATTTGGAAAATGCTATTGGCCTTTTCGAACTTCAGTGTATATTTAGATCGCAAAATCTATAAACTCGGTCAGAATCAAACTATTCTTTTTTGTGTCTCTATCTGTCTGCAGTATTCCTGATTCCAGAAAAGGTAAATCCTTACAACTTAGTATCTGAAACCAGTGCTTCAGTATGGAGCTGTTGAATTAACAGCTTATTTTTCCGACGGCACCAGGGTGCGTGTATTTGAAACCGTAACATTTAATAATCATGAAATGTCTAGGATTGCATTACACCACGGGGAATAGTGAAACCTTGAAGTTACATCCATGAATTTATCAATTTTTAAATATCGCATATGTGTGTGAGTCATGAAATTCCAAATAACTTTTCCATACAACCTGAAAGTAAACAACATACGACCATTTCCTGATGGGATTATCATTTGATTTTGGATGTAGCAAGATGGAAAACCAGGACACTGTATCAGTTTACTCAGATATCTAGCATAGCGGGTTAGCTATGAAAAACAAAGAACCGTATTTTTTGATATTATGCAATATAAATTTTAATGTATAGTCGCAAAAGCCTACAAATGAATTACTGTAACGGAGTTAAAAAAGCGTTTGAAACCACAGTAAATATCGCGACTAACGCAGAATTACGTATGGAAATATAATACCTCAAAAAAAGCATACAAAGAGTGTAGTTTTTTTAAATGTTTCCTACCTGTTCATGCATGAAGAACCCTGAAAAGAATCTTGCAGGGAAATGTTGAAGTATCAGGTTTAGATAGTAAAGGCTTTCAGCAAATTCTTTGCATAAATACATTTGATAAATTTAGTAAAAGATAATGTTTCAAATTGTCATTCTGCCGAGTCAATTCATGACCTGATTATAACATGTGACGAATGTGTGTAATGATAACTAATGAGTTACACTTTACCAGCAGGTTGACGTAGCAAACGCCTCTCGTCGTTGAATTCTGATTTTGCTAGAATACCAAACGTTTTTAATTACTCAACAAATAAACGCAGCACAGTCGTGTTATCAGTTTGGTGCTGTCCTGCACGTTTTTATGATAACTTTGTTACATCTACAACAAAACTTTTATAATCAATTGGAAGGAAAAATAATCGGCTCTTAATATGTACACACAAAACAGGACGTGGCAAAGGAAAACATTATTCAGTGGTTTTCTCACACTTCCTGTGAAACTGAAAATTGTTGAGTTAAATCAAAACATTGTTCCTCTCTCCACGTTTATATCTGTTGTGTCAAATTATTTAATATAATACATTTTCGCCTTATGCAGTATGTTGAACTGTCTTCTGGTCTAAGTTCCAAACAACGTAGAAGCAGCCGAAGTAATTCATCTCATCAAGCAAGCTCATCCAAAGGGATCATGCACGATTTCCGCTGCCAGGTAGCATTTAATATAACTTGAAACAAAAATAAACAACTTAGAAACTTCACTGCGCTTATAATATTTATGTCTGTGAAGCACATTTTTTTATTTCCTCTGATGTAGAAGTTGCTCGAGTTGTTTAAATTCTGCACCTCAAATGTTTGTTCCCAGTAATTCAACTCACAATCATCGTTTAGTGCTAAACAAACCGAACGAATGAGGAACCCTAACAAGTTTAGAAAGTAATTCGGAAGTTTCACGTGAATCCTACCGCATTTGTTGCACGCTGGATTGTTTAATTATGAGATCGGGTTTCTACATATGCCACTACACGATATTAACAATTCAACAATGAGATGCGGAAACGGCTTGCGTATTTTCCAGAATACATATGTTATGTATAATATTTCAACAATACTCGACTAAAATAGGTGCAAAGGCATGTGGAAGATTTATGAAGTAATTTTCTTCTTACGTAATCGGTGTGAGATCACTGTCTGTATCCCAGGCGTACGTATTCCATTCGTTGACAGAAGGCGCAGCATTCATCTGCAATGTCTGGAGAGCTGAATAATCATCCGTTACAGTTATTACCCATAGGTGTTCCTCCATAGGAGGGACTGGAACACATCTGAGTATATAGAGGGAGCCCTTCTGCTGGTACAGTGGTCTTTGAGAATTTGTCCAAGATGGGTCCGGGTTTAACCCCTGTGATGCATGGATGTTTTGTCCGTCTTACGGCGCTCTCTCCCTTTCCTTTAACCAGTGACCATAAATTAGGAACGGGAGAATATTTATAGCGCTATGAGTCGTTTATGGTGGTCGTTAAACTCCCTCCTCCAAAAAAATTGACAAAATATTAGAAAAAGTGATGATGACCAGGTGACATGGGCAGCCACAGCACAGAGTGGAACAAACGCGAGTGACGGCGATAAATAGGAGGACAACAGGTCCACATAGCTTTGCAGCAGTGTATCACAATCATAGACCATTTGGTAAACGTGGTGATCTGAGCAACTTTGAACGTGAACGCATGGTTAGTGCAGAACGTGTGTGTCATTCCAACGCATGATTGGTCAGAACTCTGGGGTTTTCGAGGACAAACATGTCAAGTGCTTATCTCGCATGAACAATCGACGGACGCACGAGCTGTCAGTAAGCAAACGTTGGAAACCCACACGCCATTGTTGACCGGGGTCTACAAGATTATCGATGCTCTTACAGACCGACCTTTTGGTAACGGTGATGCAAACCACATCCAGGTTAAATATCGGATGCCAAAGAAGCGTCAGCAATCGAAAGGTATGGAGCACGCAGCATACCGTGGACAATTGGAGCCGATGCTTTTCTCATGTGCCACTGTTGACGGCTTGTCATTGGAAGTTTCGTCTCGCTTGCTTCCGGGAAAAACGAAACAGGTCTGTACACGCCGAGGCACTCACTCTACCAGATGCCGGAGTGTTTCTGGCATCTGGCAAGGGTACAATTTTAAATAAATGAATTTGATAGACTTCCCTTTGTGCTTTATTTATTGAAATACAAGCATCTATATGTTAGTCACCCATATATACTTCACAGTTAAACATAGTTTTCATTTCAATTGCTCCATGTACATGCACCCTTAATTTTCAATGGCTGCATGTACACTTAATAGATATTCCGATTCTTTTTCAAAGACTGCAGACCCGGAAATGGAATGGGAAAATTTAAATAATTGATTGAGATTGCTGAAACATTGAAAGTCCATGCTTTTCAGAAGCTTTTGTTACATTATGCCTGACAGATTTAATAGTGGAAAGTGTGTGGATATCTTGATGGCGTTAAGGGAAAGAAGTAATGTAATCGCAGTTTTGAAATTGATCTTGAGGGAATTTTTTTAAGTTCCGTTCTTCTACATAATTCCATATGTTCAAAGAAATTCAAATAATTATTTAATGGTACTTAAATAGAATTCAAGCTTGGGTTGACAACAGCAGCTGTTACACCATGACAAAATGGAAGCTCAACAATTCACTACAAAGTTGCTGTTCAACAACACCTTTACTTTTTCTTCGTTAAAACCTCATAACATATTTATTTGTGTAAATTTTTCATGCTTCCTTAACACTGTGTGTGCTCTTGTAATTATTTGACTGGGAGCTACAAATGAACTCGGGGTTAACAAAATGGTCTGAATTGAGTTATAAATATATTACAATCGCAGTCAAAGAAGTGGGCAGCTGCCCACTTGAACGAGTGAATGCGAGCAGGAGAAGGTAGTGCTCTTTACCTGGCTTTGTTATGCGAAGTAGTATCTTATCGAAATGATTACAACTAATCTTTCTGACTGATTGGTTGCTAAAAGTTCTGTGGAAATGACGATGAACATACGACAGGAGTGAGAACATGCTTGAGTTATTTGTTTTATTCAGGAATCATGACCGTACTTGGGGAAATAACCATCCCGATCATATTAAGATGATTCAAAAGCCGTTGTCGTTTGGAGGAAACGTCCTGTGTCAGGCAATTACTTGCTACGTATGCGAAATGCGGATAAGAACACTTGTTCAGAAAACCAGTATCGTCCAGTTGGTATAAATACGGCAAACTCTGCGGGGACTTATATGAATATTTTCAGCTGTCCAGTGCTAAAGGCAAGAAATACGAGTGCTGTTGGAATTTTTCTTTTAAAATGCAATGCCCTTACGTTTTTTCTTTGAAAAAAAGGTTAACTAGTGCAATTTTAAAGAGGGATGTTTGTACAGTGAAAGGTAAAGGGGAAAATCCTGACAGAACGGTAAGATTTTGGTGTCAGCGATTTAAAAACGGGACCGCGGTCTTGAAAGCAAAGCACGTTCTGGCAGACAGCTGACGGTCAAATCTGAAGTCGTACGGCAAACAGTAGAGTCAGATCCACGCATAAGCACACGGTAAGTGTCAAATGAGCTTGGAATACACATCCCGCAATTGTTCGCAAACTGCATAAGTTAGAGAAGCCGCACAGAAGCTGTCGGGAAGTACACTTATAGACTGACTGCTGATGAAGCTCAGCGTTGATTGCATTTGTGGCACCCATTGTTTGAAAACGCCGATTACGACTATTTCTTTATTTAAATTGGGACATGTGATGTCTTTCTGGAATCCTGACATTAGGAAACAATGTTTAGATTCCAAAAGACAACCAGAAATTGTCCAAAAAAAGGTAGCATTCGAGCACAAAGTCATGATATGCGTATGGTGGTACTCTGTGGGCCCCACTCACTGAGAATTGGTTTCAGATGTCCAAGGCATTAGTACGCAGCAGTAGTGTGGCCAGTTGGAGAGGATGTATGCCGCTTTAAGCTGAAAGAACCCTGCTGTAGTGAAACACAAACAAATTATCGTCCAACAGCATAATATTCCTTCTCATCGTAACCCGGTCAACTGAAAAAAAAGCACAGAAACTAGAGGGTTTTAAGCTAATGTCCCACAGTGCTTATAGTCGGAATCTCGCGCTCACGTACTAACATGTACGCCGGTTCATAGCAACTTTTCTACGTGGAAATCTTTCCTAACCATTCAGGATGTTGAATTTGGGGTTCAAAATGTTTTCGCGTCGAAACCAAAGAAATGTTTTCTGAGTGGGATCCAAAACATGGCAACACGGTGATGTACGATCATCGAACAGAACTTTCTCAATTGCGAAGATTAAAATGTTACGTTTTTGCAGGTATACATGTTTACCTCAACTGTGAAAAAACGGCAATGATTTTCCAATCGCCCTGGTAGTTTGGGTTTGGAGAGCGCAGAAAGTCAGAACAATTTGGTTTATCTACGATGGTTCTTTAAAGGACTAATGGGGTCAGTAACATTTACAAAAACAATATTGTGGATGTAATATTTGATATGTTTTGCATTTCCACTGACTAGTAAGTGTTTCAAGAGTGTGGGCCAGTGGTGCACATAAGAATTTCCCTTGTGTTGTGGAAGGGGATTTCCCCTCTACTGCCTTCAAGGTATTTCAATCCACTTTGGAGCTGTGAGTATTTTCAGGAGTCAAGACCGAAACAGCCTGCCTGCTTTCGGAGCTGCGATGGAATGTCAATGTTATATGTTGTTCTGTCCTGTTTTGTGAAGTATATTTTGAGCGTAAATGAACGAGTGTATGAACTGCGTAATATTCAAAGTTTTGACCTTCAAGGTCGTTCGAATTGTTAAATGTTTGAGAGGGTTTTACCGTAGTTTCTCTGTATAAACCCCTGTGACCCCCTCGCTTTCGGGGGAGAGGGTTACAGTGATTTCAGAAATCCCCAGCGGATCACATACAGGGTGTCCCACAAAGGACTCCCGGATTTTAAATGAAATAACTCGGAAACGGAGATCGATAGAAGAACAAGAGAAGTGGTATGTTTGTTTGAAAAGCCGTAAAAATCTGATACAGAAGTTTCAAAATTACTTACAAATGTTGCCGAAAGGTGGCGCTGTACGCTGTAGTCGCAGTGCGGTCCTATAAATAATGCTGTGAAGCACAGAGCGATAAGTCTTCGGACAGTTTCGCTGTCGAAACGTGAAAGGAGGTTAACGTACTGAAGGAAGTGGATGAAGTCACGTATTCCGTGGAGCAACATGTGTTTATGGTACTCGAATATAAGGGACTTCGTGGTTTATGCAAGATGGGGCCCGATCACACTGTACCCCAGCGGTTTTGCCTTTCTTGAGGAATACCTCGGGAATAGAGCCATTGCTTTGAAATATTCCACATTTACTGGAACAGGCATGGATTGACCTCCATACTCACCCGATCTTACCCCCTGCGACTACCTTTTGTGGGGCACATTGAAGGACATTGTTTTCCAGAACAATTCTGCAACACTGGACGAGCTTGAAGAGTTGATCGGTGAGGCATGTGCGTCGATTACCGTTGACTATGTTTGCGCCATCTCTGTGCTGCGAAAAGTGCACATTTTGAATCGATTGTCATGTCATTGCAACGACTGCTTGCAAAGGACAGTTTATAGACTATTTCTCAGACGCCCTACTGCGACTAAAGCGTACAGCGCCACCTGTCGGCAACATTTGTAAATAATATTGAAACGTCTGTATCAGATTTTTGTGGCTTTCAAAATAAACATACCACTTGTTTCAATCTTCTATCGATCTCCGTTTCCCAGTTATTTCATTTTAAAATCAGGGAGTCCTTTGTGGGACACCCTGTATCTATAGTGTGTTCCATGGGGTAGTTTGATATTTGAAGACAAATAATTCATTACATGCGTAGCATATGGTGCATTTCGTCCAAAATATCAGCCAGGTGCCAAACAAATCCTTAAATGAAAACAAAAAGGCAGGAATGCAAGGAGAACCTTTCTCGGCATGCAGTGTTTCGAAAATCCAATAAAAATATGTGACTAAAAGTCGGAAGTACATTGTATTAAAAGAAATCCTTAGTTTTACACTCACGGACAGCGAAATTTTCAACCGAGAATAGGGTATCGGATTGAACGGAATATTTATGGACGTAACGATACAGGTGAAAGATGCACATGATGGCAGAAACAGAGCTGCTGGTCGATTACAGACGGATCTCTGGCACGAAGTCCTATCATTTTTAATAGCCGTCGCACTGCCTCGTGCGTCAATACATGCTGCAAAACGTTCTGGCATGAAGATGAACAGGTGCCGGATGTTCTGCGGCAGACTGGCCCACACATGTTGTACGGTGTGCTCCAAATCCTGGATAGTGCGGCACAGCACCAGTAGACTTTTCGACTGGTTTGACAAATGCTCGATAGAAGACATGTCCGGGGAGCGGGCAGGCCATGGAAGTGTCTGAACATGATGTACGCAGTCCTAGGCAACAGGAGTAGTGTGGGCGGGCGGGCATTATCCTGCTGATATAGCTCACCTGGGGCCGTAGGATCTCATTCACATACCGCTGGCCCGTCAATGATCCACGTACTACTACTACAGCTGATCGTCTATCGTTGGTAACGGCTCCCAGACCATAATGCCGGCAGTGGGCGACGGGTGGCACTCGATAGCGAGGTTGGGATTGTACCGTTGACCCGGGAACATCCATACCCTGACACGATGATTACCTGTTCCAAAAAGGAAGCGGCGCTCATCGCTAAATACCACACGTCGTCAGACTGTGGCGTTCCACTTCGTTATAGCTTAGCACCACTGCACATGAATCCATCATGTTCCGTTGTTAATTGCAGAAAACGTAAAAGCTGCTGGGATCGCAGATTCACTTCCGCGAGGCGTCGGCAAATGGTTCGTCGGTGCACAGGAGCCGCTACATCTGCATGTATAGTGGACCGGGTTCCGTGGATTCCGTTTGTGCCTGGCACACGATCCGTCGATCCTCTCTACCGGTGATCCTCCTGTTCCGTCCGTAGCCACTCCGCCGTGTGGCAGTGCTTTAACGTGGCCAGTGATCTCACCTCAGTCGGACGGTATCGTCAGAACAATCCACGTGGCTGCTATACACCGCGCCGAACTACCCTGCGGTTTTCAGCCCAATGATCATGCGTCTGTCAAAGTCCGTAAGTTGCGTGATTCGGTGTCTCTGGCGTCTACCCGCCATTTCGTGTCACTCTGTACTCTTTTTTACGTCGGCCGGTGCTTATCGCTTTCACGGGGCATCGACTACGCGCCTGTTTTTAAGGCTGCCGTTTCGTGCTTGCAGCGCCACCACAGTGTGTGTGCTCATACGCAATAGCACGGAACTTGGATTACTTGCATAACGCAGGCACTGTAGCTATTTGCAAAGTTTTGCTGTTGTAGCATGTTTTCTTCTAGGTGCGGAAATTTCATTGTCTCTCTTAGTATACGTTTTATCTTATAATAATTCGAAACCTTATACACTGGTTAGAAAAGTACGTAATAAAAGAATGAGGAGTGTGGTTACAAAACCAATTAATCGTGCAATTCCTGCACACCACAAGGTAACACTGCGATATAGACAAATGGCTAATTCGGAGAACATATATATACGCGGTAACGCCACTTCGGTGTAGAAATCGCCTTGACACCAACGAGGCGTACTTGTAATTCTGTGATTGATCAGTGTCTGATGTACCCGGTACCGGCAATATTTTAAGCATTTTTTTTAGGTTTAATGACCACTGTGAGCAATTCGATAAGATATAAGCAGTCGCCCGTTCCTTATTTAAGAACACTGTTCCAGGGAAGAGAGAGAGAGAGACAGTGCCGTAAAACAAACACAACATCCATGCCTCACAGGGATTCAAACCCGAGGTCTTGACGGACGAATGGTTATAAGCCAGCACTTAGACCACTGCGCCACCGGGGCGGCGCTTTACGGAGGTCTGCTGGTGTAAAAAATAAAGAGGTTAGGTCGGCCTGTGCAAAAAATAAAGTACAAACAAATTAATAATTTACGGTGATCTGCCTTTGCGTAAAATATCTGATATCAGAACGTACTAAACAGGGGTGACTTTAGAATCTTTTAGAGAATCATTTGTGTAACTGAAATCTGTTAAGTGTGTGTTAATATAAATTCCTGGAATTACGTTTTATTTTAGTCAAATGGAAAGCATTCGTATGGAAATCGTGGAAGACTCAAGCGTAGTAAGTTCCCTTGGTGTAGAAAGAGAATCAGACAGATGTCTAAAATAAATAGAAAGAAACATTCAAATCGTTAAGTGGTCATACTTCTATATCTTGCTAATAATTTAGGTACGAAACCAATTGCACCGGATACTTAGATTCTATTATAAAGTGATTTAAATCCATTAAAGCCAAGCAATATTTTAATGGATTTAGATTCACAACAGAATTGCTTGTAACACCTACTAGTTTACTTTAATTTCAGTGGTGTCCATCACATTCAGGAACGAAAGTCGACTACACGTTGTAACCAAAGACTTGAATTTAGCTATGTATATGAAATTTACTTTTCGATTTAATTACTGCACGCTTAATGTACATATACATTTGTTTTCTGATTGGCATAAATGAAAGAATTATCGCTAAACAACTAAAAATATGCTACCTATTAATTTCAATGTATAGTAAGAAAACACTGCATATTTTGTAAGACATTAAAAGATCTGTAGAATGCACCAAGCATTAGTTATTATGTTTATTCTGCCATAAGGGTATCCTTTCACTTTGGAAAAATTCATATTTCCGTCTGGCAAAATATTAAGAAATACAGATATCTTGAGTTTATTACACACATACCATTGTGCCTGAACGCGCGTAGTTAAAACAGAAAGGCTTCTAAACTTGTTAGAAATATTCGTCGTTGCTTCAGAACCTAGTGGTATTCTATTTCTTCCTTTTGTTTAAATTGGCATCTTAAGTGATCAAAATTCTTGATAGATATGCACAGCCAGCCGCTAGTATTTGACGCTGAAATTGTTTACAAGAATATACACTGTTAGTGCTGAATGGAAGATTATTCTAAATATCACAGAATTAGATCACGACAATTATTTCTAGGCAGCGTGCTTTAAACAGGAAGGATATTGTATTTTGAAATTACTAGGCAGGAAAATTCATCTTTAGAAGTAATAGTTGTTTTAGACGGATTTAACATTTTTGACAGTTCCTCGCAAAGGTTCGTGACGGCAGCGAAAAAATAGGTAATGATTCTCATCAGGGCATGAGGAAGGATATTGTATTTTGAAATTATCACGAAATTTGGGAACCGATGAATAGACACAGGAGAAGTTTCTATGCTGGGGACATGGTAATTAACTGGAAGTTTTCTGTAAACCCAGATGTGATCATGTAGGGAAGGATGTTTTTCGTATGTGTAAACTGATGCAAAATGTGGTTCGTAGGGCAGAGACGCATAATCTGAAATGGTTTGGATATGTTGAAAGAATGTGTATGGATATGCTCAATACCAGAAATTACTGAGCCCCGTTTGCAAGAAAGAAATGTTCGGGAAAGCCGAAAAATCATGGGAAGACCACATTCAGGAATGTATGGGAGAGAGAGAAAGACTACGTCTCAAGGCTCTTCTACATCTGAAAGCTCTTCTATGAGATGTATGACGGAAGTCTTTAAGGGTCCTACTGTATGCGAAGATCGCGTTAAATGGGGACGTTCAATATATCTGGTGTAAGTAAAATCTCGTTCCTACGTTCAGTTTTAATGTTCAATTTGTTGGATGCCCTTTGCTAGAGAAGCCGAGTTCTGGGTCTCTGAGAAAATCTTAGTAATATCGATGTACGTATGTAAGATATCAAAATCTCAAACAGTGGGTGGAAATATTCGGCCGTGTAATAAAGTATTTTGTGCCTGTAGCCATTGTATCTCCCCATTTGTTCGTATGTAACCGTGTTTAAAATGCGTTATTATTTTTTACGCTTTCCAACCGTAGGTTGAAGAAGCGTATATGCTTCAGCTTTGTTCGTCGGTCTGCCCTTCCGTCCGCACGATAACTCGCGTAAAAATGGTTTGATTTTGATGAATGTTCGTTGACTCGGATTTTAAATGAACGTTTGGTCATTTTAATGTACTATGGTCTAAAGCCGTCCGCATATTTTAGGCGAATCGCATACACGCCTAGCTCGCTGGAAAGAGGGGATTTGTCAGTATTTATCTTTAACATAGGGTATTCATCTTGTGAAATTATACTATTTGCCATTGATTCACTCATGAAACGGAAATGCATACCTCTTTGATTGAATGAATTTTGTACCTGCGATGTTTTATTTGTCGTTGCAGACTTCAAGTGTTACGTTTTTCATTGATCACTACGGAAATCGTTCGTAAGGTATACAAGTGGCATTGAATTTTATTATACGGAAATCGAAAACAGTGAGAAAACCTTATTAAATATATATGAACATTTTGTCGTCGTTTCTTCAAGTTTCTAACATTTAATAAATGCTGTGTGTGTTCCTTGTACATTTACAATATCCGGATGCCTCGATATATTTTAGATGTCTTAAACGTCTGTTGCGTGAGAGAATTCGCACGGCGCCAGGATTCCTGGAAATGTCAAGTAACTTTAATTTCCTTTTTACAATTACAGGAAATTTCCTGAAGATCCGTATTTTTGTGAAAGGTCATGGAGTAAATATATTTATTTTTGCAATAAACAACTTTAAGATGTTCAAAAGTATAGGAGACTGCTTTTTTTGAGGTTAATATAAAGAAACAATAAAATATATGTGCACTACCTTTTCATGTAACTGATTAAATATAGGCTTGTTCCAATGACCATATCTTCTTCTCTTCCGATTTCCGCGAACTGCACGAAGCGAAACCAGTGTTAATCTGAAAGAATCAGAAGTTTCTAACGTGCAGAATTTAAAAATTCAAAAGCTGTAGCTCCGTGCTTAAAGTTTAATGGCACGGAAGAATTTAATATTCAGCTTAACACAAATTTAATAAATGACGAATAACGGGTTTTATTAAAACATAATGATTTTTTTTTTATTTTTAAAAAATATGATTATTAAAGCCTAGTTATTTTTATATGTAATTTTACATTCTCTAATATATGGTAAGTTGCAGTTTAAATTATTCCGTTAAATATAAGAAGATGATGAACATGCCATATCTTAGTATCCACTTTTTACACATAATTTGAAAAGAAAAGTACGTACCAACTTCGGATGTAACTAAATGCATACATTTTCCCCTTTCTCATGCCACTATTGGGATGATCCCAGGACTGGCTTGAAGAACGAGTCGAAGACAAATCCTTTTGCCCACTTGACTGCATAGATGGCGAAGTGCGTTTCTTGTACTTGCTACACATTAGGGAAGGGTTTGCTGATTTTACTTGATTTTTCCTTGGTCCCTTTTTTAACGATATTGACATAAAGCTAATCCTGACGAAAACACTTATATTTCGTTAAGAGGTTAAAATATCAGCGAAATCAAACCACAGAGCTATAATCAAATTCGTGTCCCAAATATACGGCCAGTGATTCCCGGTAAGCAACAGAGTCCTCACGCGTGGAGAGGATAATCAACCATGCCTCAGCTGGGACTCCAACACTGGTCAATATCGACAGAATAATTGAAAGAAATCGGGCTGGATTATTCTGCCATAAGACTGGCTGAAAATCCCTGCATCTGGGTAACCTATATGCTGAAGTGATTCTTGAATACACGTAGTAACGCATTATATAATAACGCACTAGGCAGAAGTGTTATTCCAATCCATTATCCTATCAATATTTAATATAAGTTGTTCACAGGACTTATATTAAATATTGATAGGATAATGATTTGACTTATATTTAATATTGATAGGATAAGGAATGTGTTACCCTGAGTAACACAGGTTACTTTGTTTGCAGTTGAAGAAGCATCATTAGGTCGAAATGTGGAACGACTCTCCAAACTACTGGCCAAATATAGTGAACCAGGTTCACATAACAATTGAATTATGCTCAAACAGTGGGTTTCAAAGTCAAACCTTCTAGGTTTGTTTTTTTCATATTAAAGTTCTACGAAATTGAAGAACTCCAGCAGGAAATATGTCCTTTCAATATAAGAGATATTTTTCTTTGGCATTACAATCTAAAAAACTGCAGTTCTTCGACAGAATAGTTTGGCTTTTTTCTGGCAAATGATGTCATGGCACCACCATTCGTTACTCACACATTTGCAGAAGTTTCCTACACCTTCAGACATCAATTGTTTGCCTAAACTGGTCTAATAGAAAACTTGAAGTATAGTAAATAATTTTGTTTTCTGAAATAACATACCGAAGAGTTAATTTATTATTTTTTTTAATACAGAAAATGAACACACTTTAATCTGAAACCTCTTTGTCAAATAAGACAACATGTGTCTCAGACAAGAGCGCAGTATTCAGCATTATATAATTTTCAAAAGCTAGAGCAGACAACGAAATCTTGTAGTATTAATTCCCGGATTGATTCCAATACTGTGTATTTTTATGCTTCCTTCTCCTTAGCTTTAGTACATTTATTTCATAGCGTTCAAACGAAGAGAAACGGAGACCTACCGCATTTATGTACATAAGTGCATATGACTGTACGTGTTTAAAAACGCAAATGATCCATTTGAAATGTACGGAGCTATTCAGTCAACAAACGAAGATTTCTATATAGGGGCGATGGACAATTTACAAGTATATCCCAGCGTTTTGTTTCTTGAGCAGACATGAACCGAGCGTAGACGGAAAATAGGAGGACAGCATGACTTCCCAACAGTGTACCGAAATCAAGGAACATGGGTAAATGTGTTGATTTCATGATTTCAGCGAATTCTGGTCATGCACGCTTTGTCGCCGTAAGACAAAGTGATCATTTTATCATCCAAGTGGTAAGAATCCTAAGATTTCCAAATGCAGCCTTATCAAAATTGTACTGCAATGTACCATCAACGGAAGTACCAGTGCCCACAGAGCGTGCAGTGGCTGAGCACCAGCCCGTACAGACATACAGCTTGGCAGCAGCAGCGCTAATCACAAAGACATTTATTTTCGGAGGACGAAGCAGCGTCAGAGACCGACCAATTCGTCCTACGCTGTATACCCTGGACAACGGGAGAAGACGCCCTAATCGTGTACTACTACTGTTTACTACTAGTCATCGTATATTACACCTCTCGAAGATTTTAACCCCATGCTTGATAAGATGTTCAGGTACAATACATATATCGCGGTAATCATGCTCACCCAGTACTGTACAAAAAAATCAGCAGGATAGGTTTCTCATAGAAATTCGTTGACAAAAGTCAGGTGTTGCAAATCATTCCTTTTTTTGTACTTTAAAACTGGTCCTATTCAGAATGGCGCTTTTTCGAATGTTTAGACGATTCTCATTTTCCGATGTACGGAGATGATGGGAGGGGGCAGGTGTGGTATAGACAGTATGAGACAATGGCCCCGTCGTGCCGTGCTGGCTTTTAATATAAATGCAAAAACAAATGGTTCAGATGTCTGAAACTCGCTGTCAACAACAGTGAACGTATCGTATTTAGACGGTAAAATTTCAACACTGTTCATGAAATTTATGCTTTGTTTTGAAAAACATTAGATCATCCTTCCATCCCTGGTCCGCTGTTCGCGATTTACGAACCACATCTGACGTGCAATCATCGAACGGTAGTTGTAAAAGATGATCTGTGTGAGTTCTGTAATAATCTCTTTTCGTGCCAATTTTGACCGGCTCTTAAAAAACTTTTATAAATTCTAATTACTTCCCTACTCCTAAAGATTTATAATGAACGAAGAGTTTTGTTTACTAATAATTAAGCCTATTTTGCAGAATAAATCAATTTATTACGTGAATTTAAAATCCCTCGTGCCAGCGAAGAACTGTCTGATGACTACTTGGTCACCAAGACTTCCTTCGTCACACTGGAAAATGCCACTTATTCTGAGACAAATTTTCTGCAATACTGGTACCTTTCGATAAGTGTCTTAGTGGGCGATACAACACCACCATGCGACGATTCATAGATTGCCCATCATATGCCGATTCTTTCGAGAAGCACTACACCAGAATCATTACGATATATAGAAAAAGAGCATTGTTGTACCAGATCGCAAGTGTACGAGAACACAGCTTATCCTTCAACGAAAGGTGTTTCCTCCGTCGCCTGAATTGTCCAAAACGGTGAGACATGTTTCTTGTGAGGGTCACTGGATGACCCACTGAACGTTTCCACCACGAAAGAGACATAGCCTCATTCCTTCCTTTTTTTCGAAAAATATCATCCAAATTATAAATCTTATAGCACAAAAAAAGAAGACGTCCCAATCAAAAAGAACTTAGAGTCTCCTGCTAAAACGCACACCGGAACTAAATGCTACTATGAGAGACATCGTGCGACAATTAAATAGCTCAGGAGCTGCCATTAATCGGTCGATTTGTAACACAAGAAATCAAAACAATTCGCACAATACCATCCACAGATGGATGTATAGCCGAAATTTAGTCGAATCTTCAAAAAGAATAAAGATATCCTTCATAAATTTCGTATTAAAATTTTACAATCCATTCGTATTGTATTGTGCTTTGCTTTTCACAAATGACGCTTCTTTTCGTAAGTTTTTAAGTTCGACACTAGCAGTCAATTGTCTAAGCAAACTAAGACACCGAGACACGTATTATCTCGGATAAATTACTCCGAATTATTATTAAGGCGGCTTCAAATTTTTCCTTTCATTAATATTACTTGTTTTAAGGAACCTGCAATTTTGGTTGAATAAACATTGTGTGATTAGGAATATTCTATGATCTGCGGGCGGCCCTGTAAACGGAAACGACGTGACGTATGCAGCGATCCGACAATATAAGGAGTGATGCGACAGGAATCAGTAAGAGTCGGACGCAGTATTGATAAGAAGAAGGATCTAAGCGCATTTCATCGTGGGCAAATTGTCGGGGCCCGACGAATGGGTCACTCCATCTCGGAAGTCGTGCAAGCACTGGGACTTTCACGAGCCACTCTGTCACGGGTGCACCGTGAGTACATCGAATCCGGTAAAACCATCCCTGCAAGGGCCAACTGCCGTGGGCAACAGCGTGTGAATGAGCGGGGTCATCGTCGGCTAGCTCACATTGTAACAGCGGATAGACGGGCCACAGTGCAAGAAATCACTCGGCAATTTAACGCTGGTTAACAAAAACGTGTAAGCAGCCACACCATCAGGAACCATCTCCGCGCTATGGAGTACAGAAGCCATCATTCCACGAGTATACCGCTGCTGACCGCACATCAGAGGTTGCAAAGGTCAGCATGGGCGCGGGAACATCGCCACTGGACCCTAGACATGTGGCAAAATGTTGCCACGACTAATCAGTCGAGATTTACGTTGGTACATGCGGATGGCAGGATACGAGTACGGCGCAAACCACATGAAGCGATGGATCCTTCTTGCGAGCAGGGTACTCTTTAAGCTGGTGGGGGTGGCATTCTCGTCTGGGAACTGTTTACGTGTCCTGAAATGGGAAGCCTGGTACGTGTGACATCGTTTGTCACAGGTCAACGTTACCGAGATATCCTGGACGACCATTTGCTCCCGTTTGTGAGTTTTCAACATGCCACTGGGTACCTCATCCTGCAACAGACAATGCACCGTGCCATCGCTCCCAAATTGTATCCGAATAGTAGGATGAACACTCCACCGACGCGACCTCGCTTCCTTGGCCAGTTAGGTCACTGACCTCAATCCCATCGAGCACATCTGGGATGCCATCGAGCGAGATGTTCGAGGCTCTGACCTCCCTCCATCAAATCTTCGTAAACTGTGGGAGCTTGTTCAAGGGTCGTGGATCTGTATGGCTTCCAAAGCTTCCGGTGTCTTGTCGAGTCCATGCCGAGAAGAATCACCACCGTCATCAAGCAGATAGGTGGTGCTACACGTTACTAGACAGGTACCTCGAATTAAATTGCTCTTCAGTGAATGTTATATATGATGCAACAGCTTCACACTCTGGTACCGTACGTCAGCAACGCCTTCAGAAGAGAACCCTTAAGCAGCATAAATCTGCCATACTCCTGCAAGCTCACCCTCGAATGTGATGAGACCGATACAGTGGCGCAGTTGTCTAAGCGATGGATTTTTATCAATCGTCGTCAGTGATGGGTACTGGTTCGAATCCCGGTAAGGCCCTGAATTATGAACATGGGACTGCTTCTAGCTCTCTGAGGTGCTCACGATGGTCCTTAAACCTTCAATAAAAATGTGATGGAAAAAAAACCTACCACATGAAGTAATTAGAGCCGGAGCAAGAAGTAAAAAGCAAGTATGAGCTGCACCTTCTTTTTCTGACGTTCGGAACGCTTGGTATTTACCCATGTGACCGTCAAATACGCTGCCGGAAAGTGAAAAAAGAACACCAAGAAGGAATTGGCGGACGATCATGAAATTTAAATATGTTAATGGGGTTGCGTTTACGTAGGTGTGATGTTAATTTCAGGGCCAGCCGGTGAGCGCTTACGCCATAGCACGGCATAATGTGCAAATTATCGTCGGTGGTATTTAAGGAGTACGGCAAAGTGAATGTAATCAGTCGTCGGCGTACGGACACGTGCGAAGGCCCTGAAGAAGCTGCAATGCCTGAACATGGAAGACGTGTACGATTTCAGTAATTATCGGACTTTGAGCGAGGTCGTCTAGTCAGACTCCGCGATACCGGGTGGTCGTATCGTCGTATTGCTGAGCGAATTGGACGGGAAGTATCGGTGGGTGTACGATGGTGGCGTAGACAGTCCGAGGAACATTTCCACACGAAAAGACTTGGAACCGGTAGTCACAGACGGACTGATGAGCGGACCGATCAACGCGTAAGAAGAGCGTCGTTGTCAAGCAGAACATCCACTGCGACGCAAATCCAAGCTGCTGTTGTACCTGAGGTAACTGTGCAAACAGCCCTCAACCTTCTACTGGATGCAGGACTACCTGCACGTGTGCCTCTAGCATGAGCACCTGTGACTCCCACCCACCGTCAGGAACGGCTACAGTGGTGTCGCCAACGTCTGCACTGGAGAACGCAATGGCGATCTGTCGTGTTCAGCGATGAAAGCAGATTCTGCTTGGGAGCCTCCAATGACCGTATGCGTGTTCGCAGACGCACAGGGGAGCGTCTCCACCCTTTTTGCATCCGCCAGAGACACACAGGGCCTACACCTGGTCTCCTGGTGTGGGGAGCGATCAGCTATCACTCCTGTACACAATTAGTGTTTGTACCGGGTAAGTTAAACAACACCTCATACAACAACAACATCATTCAGCCCGTTGGTGTGCCATTTGTAAGGTCGGTCCATTGTGGTGTTTTCCAGCAAGACAACGCACGCCCGCACACGGCACGGGCAACGCAACATGCACTTCAGGGTGTGAGACAACTTCCATGGCCTGCACGTTCACTGGGCTTGTCCCCCATTGTGCACGTGGGGGATTTCATGGGACAACAACTTATCCGGTCTCCACGGCCAGCCACGACCATCCCCGATTTACGCGTCCAGGTTGAGGATGCTTGGAACTCAATATCCCAAACTTACATCCAACATCTTTACGACAGACTTCATGCCAGAATTGCACAGTGTGATGCAGTTCATGGCGGTTCAACCTCGCACTAACCATGTACATGGAAATGTTATTTTTCAGTTTACCAGCAAATACAGCTGTATTTTGCCATAATGTTTTGATCACGTTATCCTCTGTATTCTGTTATTTTGCTGTATAAATTTCGTTGGTATCAGACGTCTCCTTCTTGGTGTTCTTTTTCCACTTTCCGCCTGTGTATATGCACCACGACTGCAGAATGTACGGAACATAGGCGGCCGAGGATCGAACGTGTAATCCACCGCTTCATCTAAGCCGGAATATTCAGGAACTGGTTGTGCAAAAAATGTAGTTGTAAACACAGTTATGTGTGAGTTGGATGATCGAAACTTCGGAACCGAAAGACACAATTTATAGAACAACATCGGCAAATAAAAAGCTAGAATAAAACTGCCAATGTTCCAGGGAATATTAGGCATGCCACACAAAAACTAGTCTTGGTATGTCGACTCCCACATAGAGTACCATTTGTAAGAGCACATTACCGTGCTGTGCCTTTGGAGTGAGCGAAATGTTATTGCCACTGGAACCAATAAGTCTTTAAATAGCCTAGTAGGTACGAAGGAAGTCTCTGGTTTTAAAGTAAAACTAGTGTGGCGTACACCACACGTGCTCATGGGTAGCACCTGCCAATCGGGAAATGTTTTAGTTGCTAGGAGTGGTGTAATATTCAGGGTTTGTTTCTACTTAGACATGAAGTTAAAATGTAAGGAACTCTTTCTGCATTACACTTGAGAGCCTGTGGAATGCCGTAGAAGTGCTATAAGTATTTGCACGGAATTCATTTAAAACGGGATATTTTTAATGCATATAATATTTTTAATGCATATAATATTTTTAATTCAGAAGAATCCAGTAATAGCAGAAGAATGAATAAATGTTTAAGTAGAGCAGGTGAATAATATAATTTAATGAGATGAATACACTATGCTAAAGAGAAATAGTGACAAACCCCCTCTTACCAGCGAAGCAGTCGTTTGTGCGACAAGCCTTCATTATCCGGACGGCTTTAGACGATATTACATTGAAATGACCAAGCGCTCATTTTGAATCCAGGACTACGAACATAAAAGGGACACAGAATACGGTAAATGTACAATGACTCTCTCCAGAGAGGTCGAATTCAGATCCGCTGGCTCTTATATGACATGATTTAAAGAAAACAGCTACCTATTCTACCCATAATTCGACAGCGATTCTAGAAACTTGGAGATCATTACCAACAGTGAAGATTTCAATGATAGCCCCTTTCTGGAGTTGCCACGAATTTGGAACCAGTTGCTTTAATAACGCCTTTGTTTCCTACTAGAATAAACCAACAACCAGCGTGCACAGCTAACGTGCTGCTTCATGTCTTTAAATGAATATTATTTCGTATATTTTTAATGTCAAGTCAAGTAATCGCCTTCAAATTGTTGAAGCGTTCTCTTATTCAGGTTACACTTTCTGTCTGTCTTCCTCGTAAAAGCCATCTGGTTGACAAACGAAAACTTGGAAACTCTCATTTACATTTTATTACGCCAAAAAGTTGGATTACTATATAATCTGTAGTTATATTAATGAATAATATGATTTATTACCTGGTTCGTTTAAAGTACAGTATTTATTTCCACAATATCTAATATATTTGATGAAACCGTAGTAATTTAATCAAATGAAAACACCTCAGGTATCATTTATTAGATATGTTAATGTATGAAGCGAAAAGGTGGTTATCTTCCTGAACGGAAGCACAAGCCATCGAAGAACTGCCTTCTTCAAAGATAAATGCTCAAAATAAATGCTTTTGCACGTATAGAATATGCTGGGTATAGAATACCGTAAATTACATTACACTGGATTTATTTTATGTACATATTAAATTAGGGACCCACAAAAAATCAAGGAATGCAAAAATTTGTCTAAATAAATCTATATTTTATTTTGATTGTAAATGCTCAGCACGTGTCTTAAAGTTTCCGAAGATAAAATGACGTCAGAATAAAGGTTCTGTTTATTCCACTGCCTATCTGACATTGAAACGTTTTTTGTCACACTTGTTTTCACTATTTCTTTAGGAAAATGTATTATAATATAATATATGTATTTTCGATGACTACTTGGAGCTGCATTGGAGTGACACTTATTTTTCCCAAAATTTGGCAAACAGCCAAATGATGTGAAATTAAAATTTCACCAAAATTTCGGTGAACCTGTCAGAATCATTCACGAGTGGGTGTCATAGCTTGTGTATTTCCCAAGGAAAAACTTCATGTCAGAATAAATCATGGGGAAATCACAGATAACCAAATATTGTGGAATAGGATGGAGTGTTTAAAAGTGCTTGAACTTTGCTGGAAACATTTAGTCATGCGAACGGATTTTATACATTATTATCAATATTCGCTTTCAAGGTTAATGCAGTTCTGACACCGTTGGTTAAGCTTCTTTAAACCTCACCAAATAATCAAATACCGGGTAACAACAGCTAATGCATAATCGGTAGTGGACAGTGATTTCGTTCTCTTTAAATATTTCTTGAATTAGAAAAAAACCCATTAAACCCAGACGGTGCTAAATCTGGAAAGTAAGCACGATTTCTCTACAGTTTAAGTCCTTCCCTCCGGGGTGAAACCAGTCTAATCATTTTCTTAAAAAAACAAACCGATTTTTAACATCTCCCCCTGCGTATTGATTTGATTTTCTGCTTAAGTGTTCCAAAAATACACGTACAAAACGACTCTCTGGTGATAGCACTCTTTTCGAGTGAGTCAGCAACCATCCCACAGCCCTTGTCATAGAACCAAAACGTCCTAACTTTTGCTGCACGTCTTCTATGCTCCAATTTTTTTGGGGGTTAGGTAGGGAATTTTTTCGGTGTTGGGACTCCGGATAAAACATATGTATCTGCTTTTCAAAATATACGCAGGAGGTCTGTCAAAAAACTATGCGCATCCAGCTCAAAATTCTGAAACATTGTTTACGCTTTCCAACCGTAGGTAGAAAAAGCGTATATGCTCCAGCTTTGTCCGCCTGTCCGCACGATACCTCGTGTAAAAATGGTTCGATTTCGATGAAATTTTAGCATGTGATAGGGAACCACCTGGGGACAAACCCTGTTGAAAATGGGTGAACTGGGGTCAAAGGTCAGGACATAGGAGTGGGATGCATTCCATGAACTTATGCGTCATAACGTGCGTAAATATGGTTCGACTTAGATGAAATTTTAGTAGGTCGCAGAGGACCAACTGGGGACGAACCCTATTGAAAATGGGTGACGTAGGGTCAAAGGTCAGGACATAGGAGCTGGATGCATTCCATCACATCTTATTAAAGGACCAATTCTTGTATATATGTAAATTTTATTTTGAAAACGGCTCTAAGGTATTTGATGAAAGTGGTTAACCTACAGTTTTCTAGAAGTAGAAATCAATTTAGCTTGATGTCGACTTTAAAAAAATTCGTTTAGTGGGTTAAATAACCACCCCGGTTTACCACGTTGTTACTGTCATGGTGTCGTCCTATTAGTGTTTCCCATTCTTAGAAATCTTATGACGTCACACTCTCGCGAATGAGATGTTGCCGAGCGGTCACGCCATCTGTCTCATTACGTCACGCGTTGTTTGTGGATCCTATTAAAGTTTTATGACGTCACAGTCTTGCGACCATCTGTCCATTACGTCACGCGTTGTGTGCGTGTGTCCGTCCGCACGATAACTCGCGCAAACATCGTTCGCTTTCGATGAAATTTTAGTTTGTGGTACGGGACCACCTGGGAACAAACCCCATTGAAAATGGGCGAAATGGGGTCAAAGGTCAGAACATAGGTGCGAAATCACTTCCATCGCCATTATAGGTCATAACTTACGTACAAACGCTTCGATGTGGATGAAATGTCAGTATGTTGCAGGGGCCTACCTGAGGACGAATCCTATTGAAAATGGGAGAAATGGGATCAAAGGTTAGGACACAGGAGCGGGATCTATTCTATAGACCTTATGCATCATAACTTACGTAAACGTGCTTCGATTGCGACACAACTTTATCATGTTATTTCGGAGGTGTACTGAACCGGTTATGTTGAATAGCATTAAAATGGGTTAAAAGGTCAGGGCACAGAACCGAGATTTATTCCACAGCCATTATACTCATAACTTGAGTAATGATTTCTGGCATGTTGGAAAGCGTATCGTAATCAATGCATTGCATGATTTTACTAACTTGTTTTTTGTTTCGCAACCGCTGACATTATGAATCCGGAATCAGTTGTTCCGTAAGGAATTTGTTCGAGACCATCCACATGCCCAGCATCTCGAGGACGACGAGTCTAACAAATTCACAGGATTTTCTCACAATCTCCGATCTCTATTTTTCAAAATAATTTTATTGTTCCTGTATCGTTATTTTGGACTTCTTCAACATTTCGTGAAACGATGATCACAAGTGGTCTTCATAACAGCCTTCTTTTTCAATTCTGAGATGTGATATTTTAAATCTGGCATCCGAATTGTTAATCGTGGAAAAAGATGGCCTGTGCTGTCACAACGTCTCCGACGTTTCATGGTGGTCTTACTACGTTTTCTTCCTTTTTAGGAACAGAAACATACCTCTGTGCTTTCTCTCTGTTGGAACTGTACTTGAGATGACACCATCTCAATTTCGCCCATGAAAATGATATGGGTATTTATAATGCATTGGATTCAATACTATTTAAAATATTACTAAATTTATTCAATTTAGCTTATTTAGCTGAAAAACGAAAAATACAAAGTAATACAACACCCAGTGAAAGTAATCGAAAGTCTTAAAGTAATGGGTTTTTTGTGGTATAATTAATGTTCCATCGGTGTGGATTCCCCGTCACAACTTGTCCATAATAATCGTCTACAAATCTTGCGGAAAGCTTTGTATTACAATAACAGGGGAACGTGACTCCGGCCGTATCAAAGATGTAGAATTTTGCAACATCCATGTATATTAATTAATGTAAGCACAAAGAAGGTAAATACACGAAACAATGCGTGGTATATACAGGAAAGACGGAAAACGCCTTCTGAGCATCTGAAAACTCTTTACCAAATAGTTGTTCTATCCTAAAATTTACCTGCATAGTCCAATAGGTAATCAATCTTTTAAAAAGCATATGGTCTAGTGCAATAATTCTTCTTAATATATATATACACTATCTACCAACAGGTAATTCGACACCTGTGATAGCAAAGGATAACGAAGTTTATATCTTCAATAGTTGGTGGACCCTCCACGAGCGGCGATTACAGCTGCAACCCACCGAGGCATACTCTCAGCCAGGCGTTGTACGACGGCTAGCTGTATTTTCTTCCACTCTGCTTGGAGAAGACAGCTCAGTTCCTTCACCGATTTCGGACGGTGGGGGCACCCTTAAGTCGACGCTCCAACTCGTCCCAGAGGTTCTCGATAGGGTTAAGATACGGGCTCTGCGCAGGCCAGTTCATTTAATTAACCCCATTGTCACCATACCGAGCCATGGTGGACTTCGGAACATGACAGGTGGCATTGTAATCCTGAAAGTAACATGGGTCTAACCCTTAAAACTGCCACAGCGTATGAAGCCCATGGTTATATATAATGGTACAGTAAGTCTCGGCGTTGAGTCTAACACTAATTGCGACCAAGGATCCCGTGCCATACCAGGAGAAACACCCCCATAGCATAATTCCACAGCCGCCGAACTTCACAGTTGGAATAGTACATTCCGGCAGGAGGCGTTCTCCAGGCAGACGCCAAACCCAAACCCTGCCATCCGAACGGTAGAGGGTGAACCTTGATTCGTCGCTCCAGAGAAGCTGTTTCCACTGTTTAACGGTCCATTGTCTACGTTCGTTGCACCACGTTAGCCGAGCAGCGCTATTAGATTTGGTGGTCAAAGACTTGTGAACGGTAGCACGTCCATTAAAACCGAGTAGATGAGCTTCCTTACAAATTGTATTCATCGAAAGAACACTCCCGGATGCCTGTTGAAACACCTCGCGGATGTGGTTTACGGATGTGGTGCGGTTCGTCCGAGTTTCTCTGGCCAGCACCCGTCGGTCTCTAACTCAACGTTTTGTGGGTCTGCCGGGTCGGATCACCATCCGACAGTCACCTCTCATCTTCCACTTGCCAATCTCGTAGGCCACCGTCGATTTTGCGTATTTCAACTCGCTGGATATGTCACGTATGGATCGGCCATTTCTGTGATACACGACGATTACACCTTTCTTGAAATCGGAGCTCCGAACTGCGTGGCATCTTGCATGCGACTGGTTGCGTTATTGTTTCCAACATGAAATTTAACGGCGGCGGTCGTGATGTGTATCAGGACAGCAGATATCGTCGAATGCAGGGGTGTCTAATTTCTTGTTACTACATATATGTATATATATAGCTTAAGAAGAATTTAGCCATATCATCATTATCATCATCATCATTGTCAACCATTATCAATCCGCTGCTGGATAAAGGTGTCCCCAAGTTTCATCCACAACGGTCTGTCTTGTGCCAGTCTCCTCCATGTCACTCCCGCATACTTTCGAAATTCATCCACCCATCTCCGATGCGGTGTTCTTCTGGGACTTTACCTGTCCCTTGGAATCCAATATAAAATTTCGGCTGTCCATCGATGGTTAGCCCTTCTGGCAGAATGCCCAGCCCATTGCCATTTCCGGGATTTAATTCTAATCATGATGACTTCCACTCTTGTCATTTTTCGGATCCACGAGTTCGTCTTCTTATCTCTCCTTGTTACACCAAGCATGCACCTCTCCATGGCTCTTTGAGTTGTCTGCAGCCTTTGTATGTCTCTTCGGTTAAGGTCCACGTCTCTGCACCATACGTAAGCACTGGAAGGATACATTGATCAAACACTTTTCTTTTTAGACATAATGTCATATTGCTCTTGAAAATTATGCTGTTTCTTCCAAAAGCTCTCCTGGCAAGTTTTGTACGCAGATTAATTTCTTCATCAATGTGACCCTCACTTGATATCTGCTGTCCAAGATAAACGTACGTGTATGTTATCTCCAGCTTTTCTCCATCAATCGATAAATCTTCATTTCTTGTAAAAGCATTGAACATCACTTTTGTCTTCTGAAAGTTCATTTTTAATCCCACTTCTTTACTCTTGTCAGCAAGTTTTGGATCATACTCTGCAGCTCTGATGGGGTAGTTGCAAAAATGACAATGTCATCAGCAAAACGAAGGTGGGTTAGATACTCTCCATTAATCTTTATCAATTTGTTTTCCCAGTTCAGTGATTGAAAGACATTTTCCAATGTGGCGTTAAATAGGTTCGGAGATATGGTGTCACCTTGTCTCACTCCCTTTCCAATTTTTATGTGTGTTGCATTTTCAAACAGCCGAATCTTTACACTTGCATTTTCATAGATGTTTTTAATAATATTAATGTATTCATCTTCAATACTGCAGGATTTCAGAGCCATTGTAACTGCTGATGGTTTCACCGAATCAAAGGCTTTTTCATAATCAATAAAAGCCATCCACAACGGAAGTTCATATTCCCTCGCTCTTTCAATTAGTTCTCTCAGTACGTGGATATGATCTATTGTGCTGTAGCCACTCCTGAATCCAGCTTGTTCTCTCGGTTGAGCCATGTCCAGTGTTACCTTCAAACGGTGTGAAAGAACTTTAGTGAAAATTTTATAAACCACTGATAGGAGACTGACAGGTTTGTAGTTCCTGAGATACTCAATTTCACCTTTTTTATCTAGCAGGATCATTATAGCGTTGTTCCAATCCTCAGGAATCTTCCCTTCATTAAGGTATCGACTGAAAATTTGAGCTAGTACTTTTTCGATTTCTCCACTTGCTTCTTGTATGATATCTACAGTAATTCCATCTTCCCCTAGAGCTTTACCCCGTTTCATGTTCTTGATTGCATTTGCAACTTCTGCTGGAAGGACTGGAAGAACTCTGGTACCTTCCATGATGTCTGGAGTACATGCATCATCCCTTTCACATATCTTGGAGTATAAATCTTTCACTCTTGTCAAAATTCGCCTCTATTTCTTGTTACAGAACCATCTTCTTTTCTCAGTGCCATAATCTGTTTTCTTCCCTTACTGAGATGTCCCTTTGCTGTCTTTAGGCTTTGGTTGTTTTCAATTGCTTTCTTCACTAGTTCACAGTTGAATTTCCTTACGTCTTCAGTGATACTTTTTGTACTTCCATGCATAGCTCTATGTATTCTACTTTTGAAGTTACATTTTCTTTAGTTGTCCTCATCTCTCTTCTTTTTGGCATCAACATTTTGGTTTTTCCTGATAATTTGTTCACATGCAACTTGTTCTTAGACCCATCTAATTTTGTTGTTCTTTCCATAAGAGCTTTGGTTACTTTTCTGGTAACTTCAGAAATATATATTTCTTCCGATGTTAGGCCTTCTAAAGCAGAGAATTTGTTCTTCAGTTCCAACTTCAAGGTATTATGGTGTTTTTTTAAGGTTGGTTATGTCAATACATTTTGTTTGTCTTATGAGCTTGCCAAGTTCGAGTGTCGTGTTGAGGTGCATCTTACATCTCACCAATCTATGGTCACTACCTTTGTTGAAATTGTTTAGCACTATGCAGTCTTCGATGACGAATTTTTTGTTACACATAATAAAATCAATTTCACTTGTCGTCCCATTTGGATTTCTATATGTCCATTTCCTGTGCGGCTTTTTCTTGAAAAAGGAGTTCAAGATGAAAAACCCTTCTAACTCTGCAAACTCAACGAGAGTATTTTTACGCTGGTTTCTGTTGCCCTGATCGAATTTACCTACTAAAGTTTCATTCTGTTGCCGTTGCCCTATTTTTGCATTGAAATCTCTTATAATTATCTTCAAGTGCCGCTTACCTTTATTATTTAGATGACGAATTTCCGCATAAAATTTTGCAATTTCTTTTTTGGATAACTTGTGGTGGGTGCATAAGTTTGAATAATTTGAGCCTGGTATCTTCTCGAGAGTTCGATAACGAGTCGTGCAGCTCTTTCAGAGGAATTTTCAACTTCTACAACTTTATCCTTCAGTTTCATGTTTATTATAAATGCAAAACCACTAGTTCTGCCAGTATCTGTTTCACTATAGTAGAAGATATGTCCACTTTTCAGTTCAATGAGATGTTCTCCTTTTCCCCTTACCTCACTTAAACCGACGATGTCCCACTTGATACTTTGTAGTTCCTCTTCTAATTCAAGAAGCCTTGAATCAGAAGATAGGAAGCGTTCATTGTATGTAGCCAAGTTCAGCATCAGATGGAAGCCTAGTCCGGTCCTCCGGGGATTCTTAGCACCCTCTGCCTTTATGTCACACTGGTCGCTGCCTTGGCCAGGTACATTCCAGTTGCCGGTGACTGAGGGCCAAGATTTAAGTTGGGGAGTGATTTCAGAGGGCTTTAGCCATAACTCACCACGCTGGCCAAGCGGGTTGGTGAGTGTGGGATAGCATTTCCTCTAATCCCAATGGTATAGTTATACCGCTATTGGCGGTCGTCAGAGCCCATTTAGTGAGAACAGGATGCACCACGATAAGGCCGGGTTGACATTTGTCAAGGAGAGTCTGTGATATTTCGCATCACTTGACCTTACATCATTAAGCCATATATATATATATATATATAACCCGCTTGGCCAGCGTGGTGAGTTATGGCCAAACCCCTCCAAAATGACTCCACAACTTAAATCTTGGCCCTCAGTCTCCGGCAGCTGTAATGTACCTGGCCAAGGCAGCGACCAGTGTGACATAAAGGCAGAGGGTGCTAAGAATCCCCGGAGGACTGGACTAGGCGGCCATCTGATGCTGACCTTGGCTACGTACAATGGACGCTCCCTATCTTCTGATTCAAGGCTTCTTGAATTGGAAGAGGAACTACAAAGGATCAAGTGGGACATCGTGGGGCTAAGTGAGGTAAGGAGAAAAGGAGAAGATCTCATCGAACTGAAAAGTGGACATCTCTTCTACTATCGTGGGACAGATACTGGCAGAACTAGTGGTGTTGGATTTATAATAAACAAGAAACTGAAGGATAAAGTGGTAGAAGTTGAAAGTCCCTCTGACAGAGCTGCACGACTTGTTTTCCAACTCTCGAAAAGATACCAGGCTCAGATTATTCAAACTTATGCACCCACCACAAGTCATCCTGAAGAAGAAATTGAAGAATTTTATGAGGAAATTTGTCATCTAAATAATAAAGGTAAGCAGCATCCAGCGTGGAAATACTCTCAGAAACCAGCGTGGAAATACTCTCGTTGCGTTTGCAGAGGCAGAAGGGTTTTTCATCTTGAACTCTTTTTCAAGAAAAAGCCACACAGGAAATGGACTTGGAGACATCCAAATGGGACGACAAGTGAAATTGATTTTATTATGTGTAACAAAAAATTCGTCATAGAAGACTGCAGTGTGCTAAACAAGTTCAACACAGGTAGTGACCATAGATTGGTGAGATGTAAGATGCACCTCAACACTAAACTTGAACGTGGCAAGCTCATAAGACAAACAAAATCCATTGACATAACCAACCTTAAAAAACACCATAATACCTTCAAGTTGGAACTGAAGAACAGGTTCTCTGCTTTAGAAGGCCTAACATCAGAAGAAGTGGACATCTCTGAAGTTAACAGAAAAGTAACCAAAGCTCTTATGGAAACAGCAACAAAATTAGCTGAGTCTAAGAACAAGTTGCATGTAAATAAATTATCAGGAAAAACGAAAATGTTGATGCAAAAAAGAAGAGAGATGAGGACAACTAAAGAAGATGTGACTTCCAAAGTGGAATATATAGAGCTATGCAAGACAGTAAGAAAAAGTATCACTGAAGACGTAAGAAAATTCAACTGTGAACTAGTGAGGGAAGCAATTGAAAACAACCAAAGCCTAAAGATAGCAAAGGGACATCTCAGTAAGGGAAGAAAACAGATTATGGCTCTGAGAAAAGAAGATGGTTCTGTAACAAGAAATAGAGGCGAAATTTTGACAAGAGTAAAAGATTTCTACTCCAAATTATATGAAAGGGATGATGCATGCACTCCAGACATCATGAAAGATACCAGTACCAGAGTTCCTCCAGTCCTTCCAGCAGAAGTTGCACATGCAATCAAGAACATGAAGCGGGGAAAAGCTCCAGGAGAAGATGGAATTACTGTAGACATCATACAAGAAGCAAGTGGAGAAATCGAAACAGTACTCGCCCAAATTTTCACTCGATGCCTTAATGAAGGAAAGATTCCTGAGGATTGGAACACCGCTACAATGATCCTGCTTCATAAGAAAGGTGACATTGAGGATCTCGGAAACTACAGACCTATCAGCCTCCTATCAGTAGTTTATAAAATCTTCACTAAAGTTCTTTCACACCGCTTGAAGATAACACTGGACGTGGCTCAACCGAGAGAACAAGCTGGATTCAGGAGTGGCTACAGCACAATAGATCATATCCACGTGCTGAGAGAACTAATTGAAAGAGCGAGGGAATATGAACTTCCATTGTGCATGGCTTTTATCGATTATGAAAAAGCCTTTGATTCGGTGAAACCATCAGCAGTTACAATGGCTCTGAAAACCTGCGGTATTGAAGATGCAAACATTAATATTATTAATAACATCTATGAAAATGCAAGTGCAAAGATTAGGCTGTTTGAAAATACAACACACGTAAAAATTGGAAAGGTAGTGAGACAAGGTGACACTATATCTCCGAAGCTCTTTAATGCCACATTGGAGGGTGTTTTTCAGTCGCTGAGCTGGGAAAACAAGGGGATAAAGATCAATGGAGATTATCTAACCCACCTTCGTTTTGCTGAAGACGTAGTCATTTTTGCAACTACCCCATCAGAGCTGCAGAGTATGATCCAGGAACTTGCTGACAAGAGTAAAGAAGTGGGATTAAAAATGAACTTTCAGAAGACAAAAGTGATGTTCAATGCTTTTACAAGAAATGAAGATTTATCGATTGATGGAGAAAAGCTGGAGATAACAGACACGTACGTTTATCTTGGACAGCAGATATCAAGTGAGGGTCACATTGGTGAAGAAATTAATCGGCGTACAGAACTTGCCTGGAGAGCTTTTGGAAGAAACAGCATAATTTTCAAGAGCAATATGCCATTATGTCTTAAAAGAAAAGTGTTTGATCAATGCATCCTTCCAGTGCTTACGTATGGTGCAGAGACGTGGACCTTAGCTAAAAGAGACATACAAAGGCTGCAAACAACTCAAAGAAGCATGGAGAGGTGCATGCTTGGTGTAACCAGGAGAGATAAGAAGAGGAACACGTGGATCCGAAAAATGACAAGAGTGGAAGACATCATGATCAGAGTCAAATCCCTGAAATGGCAATGGGCTGGACATACTGCCAGAAGGACAGATCATCGATGGACAGCCGAAATTTTAGATTGGATTCCAAGGGACAGGAAAAGACCCAGAAGAAGACCACATGGGAGATGGGTGGATGAAATTCGAAAGTATGCAGGGGTGACATGGAGGAGACTGGCACAAGACAGACCGTTGTGGAGGAAACTTGGGGAGACCTTCGTCCAGCAGTGGATTGATAATGGTTGACAATGATGATGATGATGATATATATATATATATCACTACCTGTGTTGAACCTGTTTAGAACACTGCAGTGTGCTAAACAAGTTCAACACAGGTAGTTACCATAGATTGGTGAGATGTAAGATGCACCTCAACACTAAACTTGAACGTGGCAAGCTCATAAGACAAACAAAATCTGCTGACATAACCAACCTTAAAAAACACCATAATACCTTCAAGTTGGAACTGAAGAACAGGTTCTCTGCTTTAGAAGGCCTAACATCGGAAGAAGTGGACATCTCTGAAGTTAACAGAAAAGTAACCAAAGCTCTTATGGAAACAGCAACAAAATTAGCTGGGTCTAAGAACAAGTTGCATGTAAATAAATTATCAGGAAAAACGAAAATGTTGATGCAAAAAAGAAGAGAGATGAGGACAACTAAAGAAGATGTGACTTCCAAAGAGGAATATATAGAGCTATGCAAGACAGTAAGAAAAATTATGACTGAAGACTTACGAAAATTCAACTGTGAACTAGTGAGGAAAGCAATTGAAAACAACCAAAGCCTAAAGATAGCAAAGGGACATCTCAGTAAGGGAAGAAAACAGATTATGGCACTGAGAAAAGAAGATGGTTCTGTAACAAGAAATAGAGGCGAAATTTTGACAAGAGTGAAAGATTTCTACTCCAAATTATATGAAAGGGATGATACATGCACTCCAGACATCATGAAAGATACCAGTACCAGAGTTCCTCCAGTCCTCTCAGCAGAAGTTGCACATGCAATCAAGAACATGAAGCGGGGAAAAGCTCCAGGAGAAGATGGAATTACTGTAGACATCATACAAGAAGCAAGTGGAGAAATCGAAACAGTTCTCGCCCAAACTTTCACTCGATGCCTTAATGAAGGAAAGATTCCTGAGGATTGGAACACCGCTACAATGATCCTGCTACATAAGAAAGGTGACATTGAGGATCTCGGAAACTACAGACCTATCAGCCTCCTATCAGTAGTTTATAAAATATTCACTAAAGTTCTTTCACACCGCTTGAAGGCAACACTGGACATGGCTCAACCGAGAGAACAAGCTGGATTCAGGAGTGGCTACAGCACAATAGATCATATCCACGTGCTGAGAGAACTAATTGAAAGAGCGAGGGAATATGAACTTCCATTGTGCATGGCTTTTATCGATTATGAAAAAGCCTTTGATTCGGTGAAACCATCAGCAGTTACAATGGCTCTGAAAACCTGCGGTATTGAAGATGCATACATTAATATTATTAATAACATCTATGAAAATGCAAGTGCAAAGATTCGGCTGTTTGAAAATACAACTCACGTAAAAATTGTAAAGGGAGTGAGACAAGGTGACACCATATCTCCGAAGCTCTTTAATGCCATATTAGAGGGTGTTTTTCAGTCGCTGAGCTGGGAAAACAAGGGGATAATTATTAATGGAGATTATCTAACCCACCTTCGTTTTGCTGATGACGTAGTCATTTTTGCAACTACCCCATCAGAGCTGCAGAGTATGATTCAGGAACTTGCTGACAAGAGTAAAGAAGTGGGATTAAAAATGAACTTTCAGAAGACAAAAGTGATGTTCAATGCTTTTACAAGAAATGAAGATTTATCGATTGATGGAGAAAAGCTGGAAATAACAGACACGTACGTTTATCTTGGACAGCAGATATCAAGTTAGGGTCACATTGATGAAGAAATTAATCGGCGTACAAAACTTGCCTGAAGAGCTTTTGGAAGAAACAGCATAATTTTCAAGAGCAATATGCCATTATGTCTTAAAAGAAAAGTGTTTGATCAATGCTTCCTTCCAGTGCTTACGTATGGTGCAGAGACGTGGACCTTAACTAAAAGAGACATACAAAGGCTGCAGACAACTGAAAGAAGCATGGAGAGGTGCATAATTGGTGTAACCAGGAGAGATAAGAAGAGGAACTCGTGGATCCGAAAAATGACAAGAGTGGAAGACATCATGATCAGAGTTAAATCCCTGAAATGGCAATGGGCTGGACATACTGCCAGAAGGACAGATCATCGATGGACGCCGAAATTTTAGATTGGATTCCAAGGGACAGGAAAAGACCCAGAAGAAGACCCCATGGGAGATGGGTGGATGAAATTCGAAATTATGCAGGGGTGACATGGAGGAGACTTGCACAAGACAGACCGTTGTGGAGGAAACTTAGGGAGACCTTCGTCCAGGAGTGGATTGATAATGGTTGACAATGATGATGATGATGATATATATATATATGGCTTAATTCTTCTTAAGCTATATATATACACATATGCTACATGCCAGAGAATATGCCACACCATGAACGAATGCGGAATGCCCGACAACAGACCTGCACACACCGATAGCACACACCGATAGTCAAGTAGGTCCTGAACGAATGATTTAATTGTCACGTACAGACTAGGCTCCAGTGGCCGAATATACACGATGATCCATAAAGACTGTGGCCCCCATTTTCGGAGATACAGTGTTGAATCCGACGTGGCATCGGAACAATGAGAGTCCGAAAAACGTCCTGCAGTATCGCGGACTGTGTGGTGTTGATCCGAGTGTACAGGTCATCTTCGTTTTGCTGTAGTGGGAAAGTACTCATCTCACGTCCAATCCTGTTCCAGAGATGTTCGATTGATGGGAGTTCAGAGACCTTGCTGGCCAAGAAAGCATTCGCAAACCATGTAAAGCAGTGGTTCCCAAAGTGTGCGCACCCCCTACTTCCCGGGGAACCGCGGCTTCCTCACAGAGGCACGCGAAAAATAAACAAAAGTCATAATTTTATTTCCATTTTCAATTCAATGTGATTGATCGTGACATCTAGCGGACCTGGTACAAACCAGGAACTTACTTAGTAATAACTGTTTACAGAAGCACATACAAATGATTACTAGATGGCGCCATGCAATAATGTTGCCATCGTGAGCTCCACCCCCACAAGCCATCCCCGCACGATTGCCTCCCAACGGGCGCACGTGTGTGTTCCGCTCGGCCGCTACCAGGAGTAACCTGATCTTTTGACCTAGCCTCCGTGCTTCTGATAAACATTCCTCCCTCGTTCTCCGAGCGTCTATAATTTTTGAGAAGGTTACAGATCCTTTAAATATGCTCATCCATTGTCATTTGTGATTCATTTGGCGGTTAACAGTCTGTTATGTTGATGCTCTGTCGCTCTCAGTTTCGGCGTTTGTAAGCTTCCGGCGTATCAACTGGATATTTTTGTGATTGAGTAAAGTGAAGGTTTTCAAGTTTTTCTTCTCGTATGTATTTTTAAAAAATGGATCGGTTTTTATTAAACGGTAATAAGCGTTGTGAAAGTGAAAATAAAGAGGGCCCACCGTTAAATAGTGGGAAGAGTGTGAAGTAGCGTAAATATCGAAAATATGATGACAGTTATTTGAACTTTGGTTTTACCTCGACAGAAGTCAATGATGAAAAGAGGCCGCAGTGTGTACTGTATATGAAAGTCACGCGCCGGAGTGCATGCTACCAAGTAAGTTGAAACACCATTTAAAAACCAATCATCCCAGCATGATTACTAAATTTCGTGATTGCTTTACGAGAAAGTTACGCGCCTGAACGCATGCTACCAAGTAAATTGAAACGCCATTTAGAAACCAATCATCCCAGCATGATTAGTTAATTTCGTGATTGCGTTACGAGAAAGTTACAAGAGTTAAATAAAAAAAAGGTAATTTTTATAAGCAGGCATCAATAGCAAGCAATGCTTTGCTGGCATCTTACAAGGCGGAACATAGAATCGCAAAATGTAAGAATGAAGAAGACCTTCCTTCGCTATTGTAAAAGTATCACTGGTAGTGCTAAAGCTCAAGACTCGTTCGAGATCCTTAATACTTTTATACCCGAAAATAATTTGGACTGGACTAAGAGCCTTGCTGTCTGTACTGATGGTGCTCGTTCTATGTCCGGCTGTTATGGAGGATTGCCGGCACTTATTCGAAGCAAAGCCCTTGAACCTGGTGCATTATGGACCCATTGGGTTGTTCACAGGAAAGCAATTGCGTCAAAATATCTGAGTCCTACAATGAACCAGGTCTTAGAATATGTAGTGAATGTAGCAATCTTTATAAAAAACTCGACAGTTGAAGGCAAGGTTTTTCAAAAAACTATGTGAGGATATGGGAACCGAGCGCACATTTTTGTTGTAATACAGCACTTCGTGATGGCTCTCTCGTGGTAATGTTTTATATCGTGCGTTTGAACTGCGAAAGGAAATTTATATTTTCCTTAAAGAGGAAAACCACAAGTATACCAAAAATTTTGTGAATGATGATTTTTTTTTTGGTAAAACTAGCATACTTACGTGATATTTTTGAAAAGATGAATGCTCTGAATCTCTCCCTGTAGGGAAGCAATATGCACCTTTCAAAGTCCATTGAGAAAATTTAAGCTTTTAAGAAAAAAAACTAAAACTATGGAAAAGGAAAATGAATGAAGACAGAGGTAAAGAATGTTTTCCCTTGTTGCAACAGTTTTTGATCTCCAATGCAGTTGATTTCTCTCGAGGCATGAAATCCATTTTTGAAGAATACTTATCACAGCTTATCCCCTGGTTTAAGAAATATTTTCAAAATGATAATATCGATAAATTTCTATGGATTCAAGATCCATTTCATGCAACTGCACCATCCTGAATTTAGTGCTACAGGGGAAGGTAATCTTATTGAGTTGTCTTCCGACAATACGTTGAAAACAAAATTTGACAGCATGGAGTTAACTGGATTTTGGATATCATAAAAAGATGAATATCCCCATCTGAGTGGTAAAACTCAGAAAATTTTAATTCCATTTGCGACCTCTCATTTGTGCGAATCTGGGTTTTCGGCGGTTGCTGCGATAAAAATTAAGTATCGCGAGAAAATCAACGTGGAGAAGGAAATGAAGGTGGCTGTTTCCAGTTTAATTCCAAGTTTTTAGAAAATGTGCGGTGATCAACACTATGATCTATCCCATTAATCATAATTAGTTACATTTTTTCAATTACATTTTTTGTTATCATCAATACGTGTTTTATTCAGTTAAACCTAGGTGGATTTGTTAGATTTTTGCATAGGGCGACTTGAGAAAACCTGGATTCTGCAAGGGCGCCGAGAATCGAAAAAGTTTGTGAACCACTGATGTAAAGAATTCAGGCTGATCCCTGAGGTATGCGGCCAGGCGTTATCCTGCTGAAAAACGGTGTTTGTGATGCCCTGCTGATACTGAAGTGCTACAGGCAGCAGCACCTTTTCAACATAAATGTGTCCCTTCAATCTGCCCGTACAGCCTACAAGCGGTGAGCGGTTGTGGGACCTGATAGCACCCTACACCATGATTCCTGCTTGCAGGAACGCGCGACGCTTCACTACAGCGAAGGAGTCCGCCAGGTGGCCACGTCACCTCCAGACTCTCACACGGCGATTATCCGTAGTGAGACAGAATCTTGATTCCTTGTCGGACATCACATTTTTCCGTCCGTCACCGCACAGAGCTCTGGAGTGACACCAACACCACGCAAAGCGGTGACGACGACGCCAGACTCTCACACGGCGATCATCCGTAATTAGACAGAATCGCGATTCCTCGCCGGACATCACATTGCTCCGTCCGTCACCGCACAGAGCTCTGGAGTGACACCACGCAAAGCGGAGAAGACGATGCCAGACTCTCACACGGCGATTATCCGTAGTGAGACACAATCGCGATTCCTGCAGCCCCGGTGGCGCAGTGGTCTCAGCGATGGCCTCTGATCATTCGTCCGAAAGGGGTCCGGGTTCGAATCCCGTGAGGCATGGATGTTGTGTTTGTCTTACGGCACTGGCTCTCTCCCTTCCTTAGAACAGTGACCCTAAATTAGGGACGGGCGACTGCTTATAGCCCATTGAGTTGCTCACGGTGGTCGTTAAACCTTCAATGAAAAAAATCAATCGCGATTCCTCGCGGGACATCACATTGTTCAGTCCGTCACCGCACAGATCTCTGGAGTGACACCACGCAAAACGGTGAAGACGATGCCAGACTCTCACACGGCGATCCTCCGTAGTGAGACAAAATTGGTGTCCCTCACCGGACATCACATTGTTCCGACCGTCACCGCACAGAGCTCTGGATTGACACCACGCGAAGCGGAGAAGACGATGCCAGACTATCACACGGCGATTATCCGTAGTGAAACACAATCGCGATTCCTCGCGGGACATCACATTGTTCAGTCCGTCACCGCACAGATCTCTGGAGTGACACCACGCAAAGCGGTGGCGACGATGCCAGACTCTCACACGGCGATAATCCGTAGTGAGGCTGAATCGTGATTCCTCGCTGGAGATCACGTTGTTCCATCCGTCACCACACAGAGCTATGGAGTGACACAAAGCCCTGACGACGATGGCTGGCTGTTAAGAGTAGCATTCGCAACGGACGGCTGGACAGCAAACCAGACGCAGACAATCGGCGCGAAACTGTTCTTGTCGATGTTAGATCCAAACCTCCGCGTATACTCCGCAAAGTTTCGCACGTTTTGGCCTGTATGTCGGATAACACATGACGTCGAATGCGACGATCATGCTCCGGTCCACCTACCACATTGCACATATACTTTCTGGGAGCACTGTCTCAAAATTCAAACGATAGTCGAGGCATCACGTTGCGTATCTTCCGCAATACGACGCAAAACCTAACTGGCGGTACGCAGGCCTACGAAAACACCTATGCTGAACTCATCTGTTTGAAGGAACCGCGTACGACATGGTCTTAATATCATTGACACCTCTTGTTGGTTCTCCAGACACGGTTACAGCAGAACCACACACTTCTCGCTGCCGGGAAGACGTTTTTACTGATGAGCTCACGGGCTGGCTTCGTGCTTATATCACGCGCGCCGCTCGTGCGATTCGCCGGCACAGGCATTCATTTTCATAACCTGTTCGTGTGCACCCACCCTGCAATTTGCACGGCGCTGCGTTCGGTTCTTTATGGTGCGGCATTTTATTAGTCAGGCAGTGAACATTTCCTTTTTTGTTGATACATTTGCATTATTTTTTACAAAACAACAGCGAAAATAGGAACATCAGTGTTTTTAGGTGGGCGCATGTCTACGAATTTCACCTATATATGTGCTCAACTGAATTAATCTATGCATTGACTGAGCAAGCATTCCAATACTGTACAATTGCGCGGAATTATCATTTACCACTAACCGATACTCAAAGCCAGCCAGTTTTCATACAGCTATTTTATATTTTTCTTGCCAAATTTTTAAGTTAAACACTAATTTACCTACTTATTTTTCTCGCAATAGAGAATTGTATGTTCTTCCTATGAAACTACAAAAAAGTGTTGAGTGAAATAATTTTTTCCGATTGGGGCTTCATGAAACTGTATTGTAGAATACCTCATCCAAAATTATATATTATAATTTTTCGTTTTTTAGGCTTTTTGTTGTTCAACATTTTCTTTCATTGGTGTGAATTAAATTTTACATCATTTCAACAGAGTCTTTTAATTTGTACGTTCATATAAATCAATAAATCATTCATAGGATTTATATTCATGGGTTTTTCTGTTTCATATTTATTTTACGCTGAAATAAGTACCAAGTTGTTTATTTTTGGACCATATAGCAAACTCTCATGGCATAAAGTCGCCACCATTAATCATGACAACGACATGCAACGCATTGCTGTAAGTGTTGGTACGTACATCGTTTTAAAGAACCCACACAAAAATTATAACATAATATAATTAATAATTCCTGTAATTTTCTGAAAATTAGTTCAGATAAATATTTTTCATCACGTCTAAAAATTTGATCCATATCAAATGTAGAAATGTTTCAAAACGTATTTTGTTCCCTTTGAACTTCAGTGGAGAACAAGTAAGTTTTCACCATTTCATTAAATGTACTTTTAAATTATCGATAAAAATGTATGTTTACCATTCCCCTTATGGTACATTTCTGCTAAGGACCAATAAACTTTTTCCTTTTATTGGAAGTTTAACGACTACCGTGAGCAACAAGCAGTCGCCCGTCCCTAATTTAGGGTCACTGGTTCCAGGGAAAGGAGAGAGCCAGTGCCGTAAGACAAACACAACATCCATGCCTCACCGGGATTTGAACTCGGACCCCTTACGGACGAATGATCAAAGGTCAGCGCCTTAGACCACTGCGCCACCGGAGCGGCACAATAAACTTCATCCAATGATCTTAAAACTTTTCGATAGCGAGCACTCAAATAACGTTATTTTGGGCAGAACAAATTGCTGTCAAGTAAAAAGAAGTGTTATTGATATCCAAATTTTGAGGACATAGAAGACAGTAACTAAAATTGATTTTTTGTTTTCTTAGAAATAAACTAATCGGTTTTATGCAATTAGCATTGTACCTTTTTTAGTAATATTTTAGTTAACAAATACTTTTTGGTGCGTATTTAGAATTTGAGAAACAGACCGAAAAACCTAAATCAACTTTCTTTCAGGTTACACGATAAGAAGCAGTGAACTGTTCTATTCATTTTAATCTAACGTGAAAATCAGATTATATCAAAATACAAATTCTAACCTTTCCCTCGTTAGCTCAATCTTAATGAACGATAAGTTTTGTTCACGTATGCAGCTGACCGGTTTCTATTCTTTAAGGGATCTTTAGATAAAAATGTCAGAAACATTTTTTCCCGATATGGGTGTTGCAAAAAAAAATCTAGAACGATGCATTCTTCTTAAAAGCATGCTTCAGATTTGTTATTCCTAAAGTTAGAAAAGGAAGAAGGAAAATGGAAAAACTATTATAACGAAATTCTCATATAAAGTGGTTCGCTCAAAAATTAAAATCAATCGTTCATTCAACTATTACCATAAAATTGTCTCACTTTATAAGTGTGTTAAGATTGCTCTTAAAGATTAAGGAGAACAAAATCCTCAGCGGCTAACAACTACAGAAGTTTACCTGTGCGCGGAAGGGCATTTTGCGCAATATTTTTACTTTTATTAGAATATTATATTTTAATTAATAAAAGTCAATTTTAGGAAGCATCTATAATCCGGGAATAACTTTATCTAAAAAACAATCATTCGTATTGAAAGTCGGAGATGATTCCAAATACAGCACAGGTATCTTGTGCAAAATACTGAACAGGATTTACAGATAACTATAGATCCTGGTAAAACTGCTGGGTGCATGAGCAAATATAGTTTTTATATTAATCATTTTCATTTTTTCATCGTGTAAAATTTTAGCAGTGCAGTCGGAATAAATTTCGTATTTGATCTTACAATTAGAAGGTAAACGCGACTTACTTGTTCCAAACACTGCACAAAACAGTTCTTTCACAAAATATAACTTAGCCTAATCCTTCGACAGGGAAAGGTGCGTTATGCACCTTCAAGAAAGATATTAAAAGAACTTACAAGCGAACAATTGAAACTTTTTAACAATTTAATGTAATTTATTTTTAATATAAATTACTTGCTTGTGTGTTCTATTGCTACTCTTTCAGAACGCGATTTGAACACAGTTATTTTACACTGACGACAGAGTTGATTTCTAATGTCAATGCTTTACTTAAAAAATGTGTGGAAGATTTCACATTGCGTGACAGCTTTCAGGTTCAGATATCATGCTTGTTCAAGGAATTCATTATTGCGGCATTTCACTTACACAGCTTTATTGTGTTCGCTCGGCACATTGATGGCGTTTATCTACACCTGACAAAGTACTAAACTTCCGCCAGTAAATTAGCAACGTGGTTATAATTTATAGGGTTCGGAACTGCTAATTACTAATAAATGAATCATCGAGGTTTGACTTATTTTGCTCTCCATTTTCTTTTAAACTTTGGAACACGTATAAGCTCAGCCTAGTCTTTTATAATAATTCTACAATTATAAAAAAATTGGGGAGAGAAATACAGACTATGGGGTGTTAAAGTTTTTGAAAGAAGCACGATGAAAAAATTACTGATTTTGTGCATCTGAGAATTATTTTCAACAAATGCCATTAATGAAGCACTGGAAATACAGAGTTTGATCCTGAAAGAAGAGCCCTTATTTCTGAAAAATATAATTTTTAAAGAAATATTTTTTTTTCGTTTGTGTTATTTCTAAAGAATATTTCTGTTTAAAAATCGTTTGATTAAAAAGATATTTTTGAGAGTTTTCCTTTCCAACGAATGATGATTAAGTACGGAAAAAACTGTGCATAATGTGCCCTCTCAGAGAATATCCAGACTACAGGAAAGTAATTATTAAATGATTATATAACATATCATGCGTCTTCTTTTTATTTATTTTGTTTTGAGAAGCGTTTGAAATTTAAATCTTTCATAAGTGTTGTTTGTTTTGAATAATATATAATGGGATTTTAAGGTAAGTAAAAGTGAATGCTTTAGGTTCCCGCAAAACTTATTTGTAAAGAGCTCCTTGGTAACTTGCAGGCTTAAAGACTCGTATAAGAAAAAGTTTAATGGAGAAATAGAGTACATTGATCTTTTTAATCTTTTACGAAATCGCTAACAATGAGAAAAAAGATGCAAGCTACTCATAGAAAAGTTAGCTCCTAGAAAATGAGGTAGATCGTTTCAAGTTATCTTGGAGGTAGATGGTTTCAAGTTATCTTGGAGGTAGATGGTTATAAGTTATTTTAGAGGTATATGGTTTCACGTTATCTCTCTACATAAGTAATTGCTTCACAGAATGAACTGCCCAGAACTCCTCTCAGCAAGTCGTCTGGGCTTGAAAAATTTCTCATCCGGATTTTTCCTCTGGATTTAGTAACAACAATGAGCATCGAAGTATTGAATAGTGTCACTCGATCAAAATTTCTGGTACGAGAAATGCGTGTGCTACATTCATGCGTTATTGCCGATGAAAAGCATACCGAAGAACGTATACAACGAGTAACACCATTTTTACATCACTTAATGTTATGCACACTTTTTGCAGTTGAACCATTGGGAGTTTTAACGGCTTTCAATATCACATATATTTTTATAAATTTTTATCTAACAAAGTACTGCAAAATTCAAAAACGTTCTTCAGTGTGTTGAAGGATTCCCCAATTAGAAAATATGTTATTTCAGTGAGATAAAACTTATTCTATATCTTAACATTAAAGTTTGCATCATAAATTGTGGGAAATTGCAACGAAAAGTGGGGTAATTCTTAATTACTTTTAAATAAAATGCGATGCGATTCAATCAATTTGCAAAGAGAGTGCAACTTCATGTAGGGGCATCACATACGTTAAATACATTTTTGCGATTTCATTGTATTTAATTTTTTCACATTTTGTTATTAATTTCGCTCTTATTCGAGAATAAATCTTCTTAGTTTCCCAGAATAAATTGTTTTGTAAAAGACGATATTCAAAAAAGCAACACAATTTATTATTAAAGTAAACAAAAATCGCAAATTAGTAGGGAAAATCAATAGTAATAGCACTCAGGCACATGAGGTCCCTACTTACGTATGCAACAATGACGCTAAAATATATTAACTGAACGCTCTCTGGGAAACCGATTCAGATTGGTACACATCATACACTGCCGGATAATTGCTAAGGACGGATGACAATAGCAACGGTAGCAACCATAAAATGGAAGGCAGGAAAATGTGTAAATTAGCATAAGTGCGGGATACAGTAAGATGTGTTGTGCGTATGCAAATTTTGGATTGCCGAACTTGTTCGTGACGTAATAGCGCTGATAAGAGATATAAAGGATTTGACGTGTTGACCGTTGTTGTTCAAACGCAAAGTTGAAAGGGAAAGAATCAATTGACGAACTTGCAATTTTCAGTATGTCTTCCCGACATCACCTAGATGATTTTACGCGTGGCCGTATTATTGGCAAGATTGAAGAAGGGCGAAAAGTAACAGATGTTGCCAGGGAGTTCGACGTCAGCCACAGTGTTGTTTCAAGGCTTTGGAAATCATTTCAAACAAATGGAGAGTGTAGCAAACGTCACGGGGAGGTCGTGTTCGCAGTATGACACCTGCAGAAGATCGGTACATAGTGCTATCAACAAAAAGACACCGGCGCAGCACAGCTAGTGAGGTAGCAAATCAGTTCATAGCTGCTACTGGCAAGTGGATCTCCCGAAAAACTGTCGCCAGACGTTTGCATGAAGGAGGACTATACGCCCGCCGTCCTTTTGTGTGCATCCCATTGTCCAGACGTCATCTTACCGCCCGTTAGCAATGGTGCCATCAACATCACAATTGGACTGATAACGACTGGTCTGCTGTCCTCTTCTCAGATGAGAGTAGATACAGTCTATCGTCTGATTGTCGACGACAACTGATCTGGCGTGATAGTGGTACTGCATATTGTATAGCAAACATACAGGACAGGGACCGATGTCCGACATGTAGTGTCATGGTATGGGCTGGCATCATGATAAGTGGCCGTTCGTCCCTCTATCTGCTTCCAACTCGGACCATGACTGGCCAACGATACATTAATGATGTTCTGCTACCTCATGTTCGCATGTTCCGTGGTGCTGTCGGTGATAGATTCATTTTCATGGACGACAACGCAGCATGTCATCGAACGGTCGCTGTCAAGGAGTGTCTTGAGAACAAGGATATTCAACGCCTCATATGGCCAGTACGTTCTCGAGATCTGAATCCCATTGGAAATGTGTGGGATGCTTTGGGGAGGAGTCTTGCTGGTCGCCAATGCCCTCCAATAAACAAGGACACCCTCATCCGTGCACTGATAGAGGAATGGGATAAATTACTCCAACAGCTGTTTGATAATGTTGTGCAAAGCATGACGCGACGTGTGGAATCTTGCATCGCACTCCATGGTGGCCATATCCCGTATTGACATTTTACGCCGGAACGCCTGCGGACGGTAATTGCATTTTTTTCACGTTTACGTATTCTGCACAAAATGGCCTGTTTGTCCTTTGAACACGTTCCAAAGCCTTCTGGATTTCAGAGCACAATAAATTGTCTTTCTTGTAATGTCCTGGCATTCTGACATTATTTTATTTCATTTGGCATCCAACCACACTTACATTTTTATGCGCTATATAGCCGTTTATGATCCGCCCTTAGCAATTGTCCAGCAGTGTAGTTACCGGCAATATGCGAAATCAATCGGAGTAAAGCGACTGAAAATGTGATGCTAGTGTCATCTAAGCAGGTAGCCACAAGCACTGAAGAACTGATAAACATTATTTGCTAAGTAAGAGCAACTGTATCTAGTGCGTCAACTTAGTACACAAACAACAACAACGAAAAGATATTAGCGGTATTTCTCTCAAAGGAAACCACTGTTCGACGACCGGGGCCAACAGATATTTTGCAAAGATTATATGAGGTAACAGAAGAGCTCCTTTGCGGGAAACATCTGCGCAGTACAAAAAATTGTATCAAAAAAGAAATTTCACAATGCGTTGCCCTCTGCACATTATACCAAATTGCTGTAATATCAGATGATTCCTTCGTGCGCTACTCGTCACTGTTAAAAACAAACAAATACGTCTGCAAAATCAAGAAATCTACCTTTGGAACATGAAGAATGTCACTTAGAACAATGAATCAGGTTTTTACTTAATACGCATCGATAGAAAGGACAAAATATCAGATCAAAAATCGAAGGTTCTCGTCTAATTAAAGTCCATCTTACAAATGGATTGAGGCGATGAAAGGATCTAAGTTATATCCTCTTGCGGGCATTGTGTGATTATTGCTTCTGCATCAGCAATTTGGATATCACGTGGTATACCAACATACACTGCTAGCCACCCAAAATGCAACACCACGAAGGACACGACATAGCAAAGCCTACTGGACAGATAACAACAGATACAAAGGCGAAACCATTGAGCTTACAGGCCTGTACGACTTGCGGAACACGCAGACATTAATAGTTCGTGTGGCCCTCATGGCTGGCAATAACGGCCGCTATACGCCGCGGGATAGAACGAAAGAAGCTTTGGATGTGGGCTTGAGGTATGTCGGTACAGGATGCTTCCACATGTTGCCACAGTTCATCAGGCGTAACCGCGGGTGGTGCTTGCCGGGCCACTTGGTTGCCAATCAGCGACCAGACGTGTTCTATGTTAGATATATCGAGAGAACAGGCGGGCCACGGCAGCATTGACACCTGGTGGGCAGTGAAGAATTGTTGCTCATGCGTGCCACGTTTGGGTGCGCATTGTCCTGTTGAAACGTAGCCGCTGACAGGTCCTGCAGGTAAGGGAAGGCTCCATGCTCCAAAACTTCGGATATGTAGCTGTGGTTGTTGCGTGTACCGGCAATAAGTACCAGAGGGGTGCGGGGGTCATATACAATTGCACCTCAAACCATAACGCCAGGCGATGGACCGGTATGGCGATCCATAAAGAATGCGTCATACAGTCTCTCGCCACTGTGCGGCCACACGCGGATCCGGCCCTCGTGTGTTGCAGGCAGAAGCGGGATTCGTCGGAGAAAACAATGTCGTGCCATTCCGTAGTCCAGGTGCGGCGTTCAACGGCCCACTGCCGCCGCACTCTCCGGTGGTGTAACGTCAATGATAATCGGAGCAATGGGTGCCGAGCGACGATTCCCCGCTCTTGCAGACGATGCCGACAGGTACGTGCTGACACAGGCTGCTGCGCAACACACACTAATTTCTGCGCTAACGTTCGTGATATGGCGGTACGAGCCGTCAATGCCCGCCACACAACATGCCGGTCCTCTCGTTCGGTGGTGTGTCGCGGCTGCGGCAATCGCTCATGTCGGTCCTTCCGTCCCTCCTGCACCGACCAAATCCATACTCGCTTCAGTGTTGCTGGATGTCCTCCCACACGGGCGACGATGTCTCGGTACGAAAAACCGCGGTCGCGATATGACACTATTCGTGCTATGTCGTACTCCAAACTTGCTGGAATGACTGCCGTATTCTGCGACGAGGCATCAGGAAGCTTTCCACGCACAGGTTCGGCAGCTCAACACACTTCCACTACTTACAACCCGCCTTCTGTGTACCCTTCTTATAGTGCTTCTCGGTGGCATGCCGGGTGTACATGATTTGCATATGGCCTTCAATGCTAATCGTTTGCGTGTCCTCTCGCGGGCGACTCATGCTGCGAATTTCAGGCCAAACGGATGCTTCCTTCTTGATGTTGCATTTTGGGTGGGCAGCAGTGTATAGGATTAAATTAGTGACTCATAAAGAATCAAGGAATGTAAAATTACGTCGAAATAATCTATATTTTATTTTGTCTGTAAATGCTCAACACGAATCTTAAAGTTTCCGAAGAATGAATGATGTCAGAATAAACGATCTGTTTATTCCACTGCCTATTTGACATTGAAAGATTGTTTTGTCATACTTGCTTTCACTATTTGTTTAGGAAAATAAATTATAATAAATGTAATTTGGAAAAACGTTTTTGCTTATTTATAACATTAGCTAGTTTCCCGAAATTTCACAACGTGTGAAGTGAACCTGTCAGAATAATTCACCAGTGGGTGTTTTAGCTTGTGTATTACCCTGAGAAGGAATTCCTGTAAGAATAATTCACGGGAAAATCATCTAGAAAAAGTTTAGTCATGTGAATGGATTTAGTACATTATCATAAATATTTACTTCCGAGGTTAATACAGTTCTGACACCGAAGGTCAGGTTTTTTAAACCTCCCAAATTAAAGTCAGAAACCGTGTTTCAATAGCTAAAATATACTCGCTAGTGGACATCGATTTGGTTTTCTTTAAATGTTTCTTAAACAAGAAGAGTACATGAAAGTCAGACGGTGCTAAATCCGGAAAGTAAGCACGATTTCTCTACAGATCAAATTTTTCCCTGCCGGCGTGAAACCAGCCGAATAATTTTCTTGGAAAAACAAACCCAATTTTAAAATCTCCCCCTGCGTATCGATTTGACTTTCTGCTTCAGTTTGCCCAAAAGACACGCATAAAACGCCTCTCTGATGACAGCACTCTTTTTCAGTGAGCCACCGCCCTCATCATAAAACCTAAACGCGCTAACTTTTGCTGCAGCCTTTTTTGCTCGAATATTTTTTTGGGGGGAAATAAATTTTTTCAGTGTTTGGACCCCGGATCAAACAGATGCATCTACTTTTCAAGAATGCGCATGAGGTCTGTCAAAAAACTGTGCGCATCCAGGTGAAAATTCTGAAACACAATCTTTGGTGCTGTGACCGCTTACTCTATGAATCCGGAATCAGCTTTTCCGGAAGATCCGAGACCATCCACATGCTCAGCTGAAGTCCGAGACCATCCACATGCTCAGCATCTCGAGGACGATGAGTCAAACAAATTCACAGGACATTCTCAAAATTTCCGATCTCTATTTTTCAAAAATTGTTTAATGTTCCTATACCGTTTTTTGGACTTCTTTAACATTTTGTGAAACGGTAATCACAAGTGGTCTTCCTAACAGTCTTCATTCTCAATTCTGATATGTGAAATTTCAAATCTGGCATCTAAATTGTTGATCGTGGAAAAGGAAGTTATCTGCTCTCACAACGTCGCCGACATTTTATGGTGGTCTTACTACGTTTTCTTCTATTTTAGGAACAGACACATACCTCTGTGCTGTCCTTCTCTTGGAATTCTACTTGATATGACACCATCTCAGTTTCGCCAATGAAAATGATAAAGGTATTTATGATACATTGGAATCAACACTATTTAAAATATCACTAAATTTATTCATTTGAATTCAATTCAGTTTATTTAGCTCTTACATCAAGACCAAAACTACAAAGTAATACAACAAACAGTGAAAGCAATTGTAACAATAAAGAAAATCAGGTAAAATGTCACAAAAGTCCTAATGTAATGGACTTTTGTGGCATTATGTAATGGTTCATCTGTGTGAATTCCACGTCACAACCCCAACTAGCCCATGACGCTTAAAAGACGTCGCATTTCGGTTGCAAAAGTTGATATTTGGTCTTCCGCACAAAGACCACGTAGGACAAACGTTTGTTAAATGTTACATCAGTTACCGTCGCGATTTTCTTACATTCATTACATCTGTCCGAGTAGAAGACCGTGGTTTCCGGTGACTGACAGGCTGGCTGTCGGAACGCCGGCTAGGGATACCATCTATCCCAAAAACTATTCGAGAGAGTTCCGCATTTCCCTGCGAAGTCAGCACTTTGACGGTGCAGGTAGTGTCATCAGCTAGTGTTACATTCATTACGTTTGCTAAACGTTGCATTTTCGTCATGTTAGCAAGGTCACAGCTAATCTTTGGCGTGACATTACATTCAGGCAAAAAAGAACTGAATTATACTATTGATAAAACAGTAAGCTTGTGTATAATTGATAAAGATTATTGAATTCCTCCTTTTTTTTTTTTTTGCTTATACGACTAGAAGCTTTTATTCCATTGGTTTTCAAGCAGCTTCTGGTCTGCGGCTGCGTCGTTCTCTAACCTGCTGTTACGTCACTTGTACTACGGACGGTGAGTTATGGCACGGCTGAACTCGATCGTTCAGCGCCGCATGCCTAATCGATGGATTTTATCGTTCTTAAAAGGTAAGTTCTTTTCCTGTTTCAATTCATAGGCTTCGATTTCGAACACAATTCATGTATTCCTTTCGTAACTCGTGGAGATTCCCGTAACACGTAAAGACATTCATGTATTCGTTTCGTAACACGTGGAGGTAGGCTTAACACCGTGAACACATTCATGTATTTTCTTAACAGGTATATATATCATCGACTGCATTTTAAACTAGGAGTAGTAAAGAATTTGTTAGATTTTCGGATCTAAACACAGCTGATTCGTTTTTAATTTTGTATTTTCGTGAAAGAGTGTCAAAAAAATATTTCAAGGAAACGAAATTTTAGACCTTTTCATTTTTTTGAGCTACTGAATATTTGGTTAGATTTTTAAATAACAAATGCAGCTAGTTGTAAAAGAAATTCTAATTCTTCAAATGTTTAGAGAGCGGTATTGAATTTATACTTAATTACTCAAATGTGCTTCCATGTGCCTCTGTGTAGCAAACATTGTTACAAACGCAGCTTATTGGTATGTTAGTTATAAAGGATACTCTATATTGCTGTTATCATATATTAGATCATCATTTCTTAGGGCTCATTCAGCCAGTTTTTTTGCAAGAAATATATTGGGTGTAGAGTAACAAACGGAATAAGCTGTTGGAGAGATACTTATTAAATCCAGAAAGCTTCAAGGTTGAAAAAAATTCAAAACCCACCCTGTACAGAGTCCTGTGGCCTAGAAGTAAATTGTCAGTCACAATTCAAACTCTACATAAGGCACGCAAAAATTTAACTTTTTTTTTTTTTTTTTTGAAAATGCACATTTTATACCAGATGTGAATTAAGCTAACTGAAATCACAATGTATCTGTATTAAAATGGGATATATACAAATATCCAATGCAACACTTTGTTCGACTGTGGGAGTACAGACTTACATCCAAATGTGCCCATCTCCCCCTTCCACACATCAGAGCTGTGCCTATCAAATAATGAGGCATAGGAATGCTATTGAACCTGTCACAAGCAAGGTGGCCAGTTGCTTTGCTTTTCCAGTTACAGTTTACTAAATTTTTGTTCAAATTTCAGGAATGCAGGGGTGGGAGAAGTTGGAAGCAGAGTTGTATAAAAATAAAATGTATCTGTGAACACAACTATTGAAACAACACTTGCTGCAAACCCGCATATCACGATGACAATATAAGATAATTTAAAGAAACAATAAAAAAATAATTATTAGGACATTACAAATTCCGATGACGGCAAAATACAATTGAATATGTGTGCGAAATTGACCTTTATGGCAAAATATTGGATTATGAACCTCATAAAAACAAGAGAATTAAAAGAAATATTTTAAACACAGAAAACAGTTACATTAATGAACCTTGAAAAATTATAAAAAGTATTTCCAACAGCTTAGTTCAAAAATTACTGTGCCGCCCCAGGTGGCGCTGTGCTCTAAGCGATGGCCTCTGATAATTCGTCCGAACGGGGTGCGGGATCGAATCCCGGTGAGGCATGGATGTTGTGTTTGTCTTACAGCACTGGCTCCCTCCCTTCCCTGGAACTAGTGACCCTAAATTAGGGACGGGCGACTGCTTATAGCCCATTGAGTTGCTCACGGTGGTCGTTAAACCTCCAATTAAAAAAAAATTACTGTCGACTTACAAAATACTTAAGGAAAAGATTTTATTTAATAACTAGTTGCTGCAAGATGAATCTGGCAATAAAATTTAAATTCCTTCTGTGTAAAGGAAACTTTTGATACAGTTTCTATGTATTGAGAAACAGGCCTTGATAAATTCTAGAGGCCACAAACGTCCAAATGTGCCCATATTGGCAAAATCTGCTAATAATTTGAAAACTATCGGCGTGCGCACATACTTTTACATTCTACTACTTTGGTTGGAAGTATAGTTTTATGAGGATTTTTTTTTCTAATTTGAATTAATTTTCTCTCAACAATATTATTTTTGAACACATATCATTGCTCCTTTGTTTTATGTAATGCTTCAAAACCATCTTGATAGCTTTTACTTTTGGTGTTACTGGTTTTGAATTTAATGTTCACTTTGAATTTTGTAGCTGTTTGTTCCCAAATGGCAAGAGTAATAGACCAATTTTTGTATTTGCTAGTTGAGTCTGTATCTTCAGATTTCTCTGAATGAAAAATCTTTTCTAAGCAACTAAATTAGAGAGCCACAAACCAATATTTCTATTCACTGTCGGATTAATACTTTTCTAATTGAGCCAGTGCTTCCTAATTAGCCTTTCTCTGAGTTATGGATCTCTTCTATTATCAGATTGTTAAGGGCAACAGATTAAAGGCTGGATCACATAGCTACGCTGTGTAGAAAAGCCGTACAAACTGTCACAGTTTGATTGTACACATTTTTTTTCAGCAATGTATGTATGTATATATATATATATATACTGGTCACAAAAAGTTAGGGATATTGCATGAAGTGAAGCCACGTAACATAAACGCCAGAGTGTGTTTACAAAAACAATTTAATGGGCAATTTCTGCTCACAACAAGTAGTACCACAATATAAACAAAAGTGTATATTCAGAGAATGTCCAAACCTCTGGATTTCAGTATCCAGTAACACTACCTATGTGTCGAAGAACGTCTTGACACCTACGAAGCATACTTGCAGTAACATTATTGATTAGTGTTTGGTGCAGTTAGTACCATATTAGTCAACACATTACAGAGTTCTGCCAGTATAATGGGGTATGGAATGCGGTTATCTAAACGTTGCTGTATAGATTCCCAAATTTTCTTAGTAGTATTAAGGTCAGACCTGAGGTAGCTGTAAAGATTCGATCTTGTGGTTTTCCAGCCAGGGCCGGTCCAAGGGGTAGGCCAGGTGATAAATGTGTAGATTAGCGTCCTAAATTATTTCGTTGAAAAAATTTTAGTACCTGGAAAAAGTGCGATGTACAGATTTTAGTGTATGGAAATTAATGTCAAATGGTGCGAAAATTGCATATTTTAAATGTGTTTTAAAGATATATTTTTTTAGTAATATTGACCTGTGAGTCTGACGCTGTGAAGAGAAGCTGCAGTAGGCCTAATGTATTGCTCCGGCAAAGAATGTGAAGCTTTGGACCTTTAAAAGGAAGGTTTGTTGCTGTGCCAAAATGATGGGTGGAAGAGTACAAGAGAAAGAGGTTATGTTGCTGGTAGGAGAGCAATAAATGTAGTGATACGCTACAGAAAATAGGTCCACACCATCCACACTTTATTTTGTTGTATCCTGTATGTTGTTGGCAGGAAAAACCAGAAAAATACTCTTCGATTTGCAAAAGATATGTATTAGTAAGATAGAAACTGACCTGCGAACAAGCTATTAACAGGAGAACCAAAAGTGCAGTGACACAGCAAATCAGCTATGAATGGATGCCGTTCCAACCAGAACCGAAAGTTATAGTTCCCCAGTTTCCTGTACAACATAGAAAAGCATGTTAGTACCTTCTATTTTGAATCAAGGAGTCGTATGCGAAATAATGAAAAATTTCTCAACATTGCTTTAAAAACAATGACAAAACATGAACGGACTATATTGTGTAGCGTATGAGTTAAATACGGCTCGCTCTCGTGGTAACAAAATACGCGCTTGGACTTGTAGTTGTCCGCGCGTGAATTATACGCTGCAGCGAATCTTCCTTTCAATGAAGCAAAGCTTCAAATCATTGCCGTAGCGATGCACAGAGTCACACAATATAGACGTACACGCGTACGCCATACGTGGATCATTTGCAAATTATTAGCAGATTTTGCAGATAGTTTTTGCTTGTAGATCAAAAAAATAAAAATGTTATTACAGCAATTAAAACATTTGAGGCTTTACTAAGATTAATATATTTAATTCTATCTTGACATGAGAATGTTCAACTATTTTTCACATCTTCCGATAGAGTTATTTTGTTTTTGCAGAAGTTTCTGGCCTCTTGATTTTATCAAGGCCTGTTTCAATATATAGGAACTGTAACAAAAGTTTCGTTTACACAGAAATATTTTTTTAATTTTATTGCCAGGTTATTCTTGCAGTTGCCAGTTATTAAAATAAAATATTTTCCTTATATATTTTATAAGTACTATTTTTGAATTAAGTTGTTAAATATGCTATATATAATTTTTGAAGGTTCTTTAACGGAACTGCTTTTCTTGATATAAAAATTAGTCTCTTGTTTTTTTGAGGTTCATAGTCCAAAAATTTTTAGGTTTTGGCCATAAGTTCCATTTTACACATATTTTGGCGGATTCAGTCGTAATGTCCTTTTGCACTTTCTGGAATCTGTAATGTTCTAATAATTATTTACTGTTATATACTTTTTTCTTTAAATTATCTCATTCTATTGTTATCGTGATTTGCGGGTTTGCAGCAAGTTTTCTGTTTCAATGGTTGTTTATGCAGTAACATTTTATTTTTATGCACCTCTGGCGATGCGTTAGGCCTACCGCAACGTCTCTTCACAGCATCACACTCACAGTTCAATATTACGATAGAAAATCTTTAAAACACATTTAAAATATGAAATTTCTGCACCATTTGCCATTAATTTCCGTACTCTAAAATCTTTACGTCACACTTTTTCTAGGTACTGACATTTTACCGACGAAATAATTTAGGACGCTAATATACATATTTACCGGCCAGGTAGGCAGCCACCAAATGGAAGGGATGCCCATGGATTTATAAATTTTCTTACATAGTGAAATTATGCGCTAACATTTTTTTTTCTTTTATGAGCTAGTCTGTATTTGCCACAAAAATGAAAGCTGAATACTCCTTTGTTGTTTCTCTGGCACATGCAGAGTTCCTATATATATACCACCAACAACAAGAATCATTTTCAATTCTTGTGTGTTTTTTTTCTGAGAATTCTTCTCTGCTGCTTTTACGCATTTGGGTTTTCAGGGGAAAAAAATTTAACATTTTTTTTTGTTCGTTCCTGATGTTTGTTGACATTTTTATATACACTGAGTGGTCACTTTATTATGACTACCTGACAGTTTCAAGCAAATGAGCTAAGGCTGCACGCTGTTGCCACCAGAGGGTGAGGCTAGTATAAAATGGGAAAGCTTAGTGCTTGCGACAGTAGTAGAGTGATTTTTGGGTGACGAGATGGGTAAAAAATGCAATTTGACGGACTTTCAACGTGGGATGATTGTAACAGCTCGGAGATATGGAGCGAGTATCACTGAAACCGCCGCATTCATGAAATGTTCCAGAGCAACTGTTGGTAAAGTGTTTAAAGACTGGATTGTCAGCCAAAAAACTGGGTCTCTACGTGCAACGTGTGGTCGTCATCGACTAGTGACTGCTCGGGAGGAACGGAGAGCGTCCAGACTGGTAATAGGCAACAGTGCAGCAATTACAGACCATCTTAATCAAGTATCTTTCAAATGATCTGTGCACGCACTGTTCGCCGTACACTGCACGGATGGGATATGGCAGAAGGAGGCCTGTTCGAACACTTTTGCTGTCTGCAGTTAACTAGAGAAAACGTCTCAACTTCGCACAGGAGCATAAGGATTGGACAGTCGATAATTGGAAAAAAATTATTTGGTCCGATGAATCACGTTTTCAGTTGCACCATGCCTATGGCCTAGTGAGGATTTGGCGGAAACAGCACAAAAGCATGGACCCCAAATGCATTGCTACAACCCTTCAAGCTGGTGGAGGCAACGTTATGGTTTGGGGAATGCTTTTCTGGCATGATTTGGGCCCTTTAATTCGTGTTGATCAACGTCTGACTGGCACAACATATTTAAACATCGTTGCAGACCAAGTACATCCTGTCATGTGGATGGTTTATGGCGATGGCTACTTTCAACAAGATAATGCGTCTTGCCATAGTGCTCGTATTGTACAGGATTGGTTTCAGGAATATGCCGGTGAGTTTACTTTACTTAGCTGACCCGCACAATCTCCAGATCTCACCCCCATTTAGAATTTGTGGGATGAAGTTGAACAAGCCATCAAACAGCTGGATACAAAACCCTGCAATTTCACACTCCTGGAAAGTATTTATCATCAAGTATGGTCTTAGATTCCAGAAACCACCTATCAACACCTCGTGGAGTCCATGCCACGAAGAATCTACATCGACGCAGTATTCAAGGCAAAAGTGGCCCAACGAAGTACTAAGGGGGTGGTCATAATAAAGTGGCAACTCAGTGTATTACAAATAAGGCTTGAGTGACAAGCCTTATTGTTATGTACATCTTGGAAATAAATCCCAAATTCCCACAGCCTAGGGTAAAGCGGAAAAAAACACTTTTTACTATGGAAACTGCAACAAAGCTCCTACAGATTGCGAACCATACATAAATCAATGGTTTTCTATCCACTCATTGATAGCGCATTGTTTGCCATTCAGGAAAGATTTACTCAGTTGCAAAAACTTTCCAACGCTTAGGGTTTCCTTTATAATTTGAAGAAATTGCCTGACATGGGATTCTTTAAAAGAAAAGTGTATTCAGTTAGAAAAATTCCTTAAGGATGCTGAGAGTGTAGAAAAAGATATCGATGGGGAGCAACTGTTTGAAGAGCTGGGGCATTTGCAAGCTCTTATGAGCAAATGCAGCTCAGCTACTACAATAGAAGCTCTAAACTTAATATTCCAGTATGATATGGTTCATTGTTATCCCAACAGTAGGATTTGCTTTCGTATATTGCAATTTCTGTCTGTAAAAAGCGGGAAAAGAAGTTTTACTAAATTAAAGTTGATAAAGACTTATTTGAGATCTACAACGATGCAGGAACAGCTATCAGCTTTATCCATCATTTCTATTGAAAACGATATTGCACAAAAAAAATTTCTGAAGCAAAGAGGTTTTTGCAAAGTAAAGCCAGACATGAACGTTTAATGTAAATAACACAAACAACTATGTATGATTCAGTCATTTTGTGAGTAAAATTATAATTATTATATTGGACTATTTATTTGTAGCATGGCATATAATAATGAGTTAGTGACATATCTACTGAGCATGCGAAGTTGAGATTAGAGCTATTTGCTGTGTTTGGGTCCATACTGAAAAAAAAAAAAAAAAAGATCAAAGGAGTCTTTCTGGCTGTCGGGGAAAAAAACAGAAAAAGTTGAATGCCATGATGACAGCACTTTCAATAGGTTTCATCTGTGGTTTAGCTTTTTTTCTCTTCCTTTTTTCTTTTTTCATTCCAGTTAATTGTAACTGCAGCTTGTGCTCATTTTGGCTTTTCACTTTACTAGTAACTTGTTTTTCAGTGTTTACTTCTCTTTTTGTTTCTTCTTGCTTGATTCTTAATATATATAAAGATAAATTAAAATTTGGGGGTATATCATAATATAATTTTATGAGCATAATTTAAAAAGTTTCCAACACTAATTAGGGCAAACTTTTGAGTGTGATTTACATTAAGAAATAACAGGGCATTCAAAACAGTTGAATTATATAAAGAAATAGCATAAATGATGTTTTTTCCTTTTTAAATTTCACTCAGGTGTGGTTATTCATGGCTCTAGTTAGGAACGCTATGGGTGTTATGCAAAACACAGGTGAGTGTAAATTAAGTACAACCTCCTGTAGCTTTAAAACTTGAGCTTACTAGGGGTGTTCAAATGAAAAGGTACGAAACGTCATAAGAACGTAACCGTTAACATATTTGCCTATGCCGCTATAGGAGAACGTAGCGACACATCTAGGGATGCGATTGAAGTCGCCAGCGTGGATCGGAGCATGCGCGGGCGCCCGCATGCGCAGGAGAGAACAGAGGCATTTATAAAGAGCACCGTCCAATTGACGCGGCAGTGCGTGTGAGGACAGGATGGCGAACCATTAACTCCGATGTGTACTGTGAGACACTCCGAAGCCTACGCAGGTCCATCAAGAACAAAAGACCGGGGCTGCTTACGGAGGGTGTGGTTCTGCTCCATGATAACGCGCGTCCACACGTCTCCAGGGTCACACACGCAGAACTGACCAAGTTCCAGTGAGAGCAGCTTGACCATCCGCTCTACAGCCCGGACATGTCGCCCTTCGATTTCCATGTGTTTGGTCCCCTGAAAAAACATCTGAAAGGGAAGCGCTTCCGCTCGGACGACGAACTCAAGGACGCTGTACCGGACTGGGTCTCGTCACGGCCACAGAAATTCTGGGAACAAGGAATCCTTCGGCTCGTTAATCAATGGGATCGTTGTGCTACGGCCTATGGTGTATACTTTGAATAAAGTCTTCATTTATACCCACAGTGTCGTTTCGTACCTTTTCATTTGAACACTCCTTGTATATCCCTCAGATCAGTATTTCCCCTCCTATCAGTAGATCTCTCTGAAAGTAAACCAACTTGGTGACTTCACCAAGTTGGTAAATATAATATTAGTGGAATTAAAGGATTAAACCATGTGTGAAATTATAGAATAAATAAGCAACATTTATTCACAATGAAATAATTTATTTTAAGATCTATAGTTTTGTTGAACCTTTAGCTCGGCTTCATCAGGACAAAAGGAGCATAAACATTCATATGTGACATCATCAGGTAGTTGATGATCATGGATTTTGGTGAATTGTCTCCATGCAATTGAAAGAAATAGAGTAGGGGTCATGTTGTTGACAAGTCATAAAGAAATGTCATGGAAACAAATTGGTGTTTTCTCCCCAGTATATCGTGCAGTACATCTATGCGTTACAGAGGATTCCTTGCAGAAAAAGCTAGATTTTTGCCGTCGCAGTGGTCTAAGCACTGGCTTATGACTGTTCGATTCTTCCAAGTGGGTTGGGTTTGAATCCCGGTGAGGCATGGATGTTGTGTTTATCTTACGGTACTGGGTCTCTTCCTTAGCTGGAACCAGTGACCCTAAATTAGGGACAGGCGACTGCTTATAGCCCATTGAGTTGCTCACCATGGACAGTAAACACAAAAACAAAAAAATTAAAAAAAGCTTGATTTTTTTTTTAAAGAAATTGTGGCGCACACAGGATATAGATTGTCCTTTTGTTGTAGACAAAGCTGTCCAGAAATTTAGGAACTTTCAAATGTTTAAATTTCAAAGTTATTTTGAAATCTATAAACAAGGCAAATTTTTATGGATCAAAAGACTACGTTGAAGACATAACTGGGGAATTTATCAGATCGCTTGTGAATGTGGACTTTCATGTATAGGACAGATCCGTAGGGCTTTTAAGTTTTCATGTGAAGGAACACATGACTTACGTATGGAACTGAAGAAGTCGTCTATAGCCCAACATTGTCATGAAAATAACCAGATTTTTTTTTAAATGCTACGCTTATTTATAAACCTGATTCGACTATCAAGCTTAATATATTAGAAGCTTTCCACATATAGTGCAACTGCTCATGGCTTGTCAACGACATGACATCTACTAGATTTCTTTCAAACACGTGGAAACAACTTGCCAAAAGCAGTGACTGTCAGAATGCTGATGATGTCACGATGATTTGAACGTTTGCACTATATTTGTCCTAATGAAGCCAAGCCAAATGCTCAGTAAAACTACAGTAGATTTAAAATCTTAAAATAAAATATTTAATTGTGAATAAACATTGCTTATTTATTCTATCTCAACAGCACAAGCATTGTAGTCATAAAATATATTTGAGAATTATTTGGAGCAAAAACATAACATACAAGAGCATTAACCAGAAAAGAAATCATGTGTTTCTTTGGAAAAAAAAATAAAATAACCGTTTGCAGTGGGTGTTTTTTTAAAGTACCCCCCTTCACACACACCTGTTTATTAAGGGGGGGGGGTAAAACCCTGCTTGATCTGCAGCATTTCCATTCGGAAGAAATTTTGAGTGTAGCAGGCTTGCAAAACTCCTAAAGCAGCAACTGCATCAATCTCCCGTACACCTGCATGTAACATGTCAACATCCCTATTTCTGATGTCAATACTTAAACGTCGTCTGGACATTTTTTCAAGTTAATCCTACTCTGAAGGAAATGCATTCAGCAAACTTGTAGACCAAGCAGTGAGACGACCTGTTTTCTACTTCTCGGAAGCTACTTTTATCGGAGCTTGCACACACACACACACCACATGATGTGTCATCATGATGCTAATCTATGCTGTAAACCTAACTCCTGTAGTCACTATATATGCATGTTTCCCCTTTGAAACCATAATATCCCAAACTTTTTGTGAGTATTGTATATATATATATTCTCTTATGATTCATAATACATGAATTGTGTTTGAAGCCTATGAAAATAATGAAATGAATGCATGAATTGTTCATTTGTTTCATTATAACTTTTTGGGACCACTTATGAATTGAAACAGGAAAAGAACTTATAAATTTTAAGAACTTGAAGTTAATGTTATGTACAGAAATAGAGAGAAGAGCACAGCACATTGTCAGAGTACAGCAGCAAATGGCATTAATGAACAACCAATTGAAGAAAATATTTTTTTCTGGTTGGCCAAACAATGCAAAGGGTTACTCTTGAAATGAGTATATATGTATGAGTAGCAACATAATTTAACCTAAGACAGAACAAACTTGATTGGGAGGCTGTTTTTATATCTTATTTGCATACAAATTTTTGAAAAAGGTTTTTCAACATGCATAATCAATTGATTCTTACAATTATTTATATGCTACGTACTGTTTGTTACACGATAGGACCCTCAAGCGGAAACTAAAAATTGCAATTCCTAAGCACAAGATATAAACTAGGGACATTACACTAAACAAACTTCCTCAAATACTAAGACAATTATAACCAAAAATTATGTCTAAATTCGCAAACTACTGAAAAAAAGATTAAGAACCAAATACACATGTTTTGAAAAAATACAAAGCAACTAACATACCAAAATAAAAGGCTCCTCTGTAAAAATACAGAAAAAATGATAAAGAAACGCAAACTGAGATATAAACACACAGATCTGCAGCAGAAACACAGATAGCCTTTAGCTACACTTAAAAGAAAAATTAAAAACAAAGCTGTGAAAGTGCTACTTGATTTATCTCCCAGCATTATTTCACCTCACATTTCTAATAATCTATCAGCTAAATTTCAGATGTGTCCGAAAAACTCGTAAATGAACAACACAGCTGACTCAGTTTTATGTTGCAATAACTTAGATGTTAGGGATATTAAAATGTCTACTTTTATGTTCAGTTAAATATGAGCAACTGAATTTTCAAGAAAATTGCAACAGCCACAACGAAGCCAGTGAAATGGACTTGAGTCAAAACATAGTTTGCGAAGTCGTATACCTTGTGAACAATAAATATACAGGGTGTCCGAGAATTATTGGACACAGTACAAAATTATGTAAAACAAAACATTAAACAGATAGAAAGAAACTGACTGTACTAACTTACAATGTAACTACACAAGTTAATAAATTTCGATGTGAGATCCCTTGGTTGCTCGTAGTACGTAAAGGTGATACTCGATTTCATGCCATGTATTGGCAAGCATCTAAGGAGTTATGGAATTAATAGCAGCTGTGATACGCTGCTCCAGTTCCTGCAAATCAGTACAAGGCGTCTGATAGGCACGATCTTCACATAACAACACATGAAATAATCCAATGGAGTTAGATCTGGGGAGCGAGGAGCTACAGAATGGGACCACCACGCCCAATCCATCTGTTGGGGAAATGCTCATTTAGGCACTTACGTACACACATTGACCAATGCGAAGGCATGCAGTCTTGTTGGAAAATGACGTCATATCTTTTGATCTGGGGTATAGGGAAATTTTCTAACATATCCAATTAAATGTCACCATTTATGGTTTTTTCACAGAAGAAAGGGCCAATCACTTCCCTTTTTTATAGGGCGCACCACACATTAACTTTTGGAGAATCACGTTCCAGTTCAATAGCAGCATGAGGCGGTTCACTGCCTCATATCCAAACAAAACATAGTTTACGAAGTGAAACGATACCTCATACATGAAATGTGGATTAATCACTAAAAATTACAGTACTGAGAAAGTTTTTATCGTTTTCCACTTGATTCAGCATATCCACAGCAAAATGGTATTGCAGAGTGTGATTATTTGCACGTATCTTTTGCACTATTTGAATTTTTTAAGCATGAAACTAATTGCTTGTGCAAGATATCGTGAACTGTCTATTTTCGAATGCACAGTTCTCTGCTTGCTTTATGAACGGATTTCCTGGGGCTTCATCGGAAACTTTCACAGCTTGGTCAACCATCTCACCTCAGACGCTAGTCCTACTGGCTCCTCCACGATGTTCCACATTGCCAGTTTCTTTAAACTGTTTCATTCACTGCTTAGTTGAAATTGTTGACGGAGGATTACAACCATACTCTAAACGGTACCGTCTTTTAATTTTAATGACAGACTTTAATTCCGCAAACCATAACACACACATCGCCGTCTGCTGTATGCATGACATGACTACTGATTGCGCATTTCTCATAAATTCCTCATCAGGCCACACCTAGCGCCATCTATCGGATTCAGGGACTAACAATTCTGAAATACAAAAATATAGGAACCGTGTTAGTAATATGTGACATAGAAAAACAGACAATGCTCTTAGTTGTTGTTGTTTTTTTGTACATAATTTTGTAATGTGTTTAATAATTCTTGGACGCTCTGTATAATGGTGAAAGATTGTGTTGCACTAGTAACTGTGACAGAAATGCTTTCTTTTTTTATAACATTACTTTCCTAACAAAGTCATCCCTTATAAAGCTTCAACAAAAATAAGTGATAGTAAAATAACTATTAGGAACAGGAAAAGTTTTGTGAAGGGGCCTTCATATAATGAAAATGATATTTTATGATATGATGAAAATGATTTTTTAGGTTAGCTAAGAACTTCATTTATTTACCCCCAAATTTTTGCAGACTAGGTAACAAGACTGACTGTATACAACAGATTATCATGGTAGCTTTAAGATAAGCATTACCGTACGTCCCTCTTACCGAGCATAAACGTTGCTGAAACGGTTTTGCTACGTTGTGGAAACGTCTGTTTTCAACGTAATATGCAAAGTAAAAGATTTGAAGAGTGATTCCGTATCAACTGAACACAATTTGAAGGCATTTTTTATCTCACCATCTCCGATTTTAATGAAATTTGGTACATAGATTAAGAAATTAGATTAAGAAAAATATCAAATTTCATCGTCATATAGCCACCGGGTTTGAAAATACAGCTAATAAAATGTCCCGAAACACCCCAAAATCAGAAGATAAATATGTTTTTAAATTATGATTGCAGCATCCCTAATTAAGATAGAGAGATGGGAAAGGTATCTTTTTGTAGTTTTTTTTATGCTTTTTTATTTGATGTGCAACAAACACCATATGGGTTAAGATTTTTAAAAAATTTAAATTTTAAAATTAAAATTTTGAATTTTTCAAAATGCTACACTCCAAAAAATTTGAATTTTTTTTAAAACAATCTATATGTTTGGTATTTGATTACGTGAGTTGTAAGTTGGGACGATAATGGGTTTACTTAAAAAGCTATATTCAAATTTAGCCTAACACAAGAGTTTAAGGGGAAAAAAATGAAAAAAACATGTAAATTGAAAATAAATTTGGGCTAAATCTGAAAAAAGTTTCATTAATAACAATAGATATAGTACTTTTGTTATTTAAAACTATTTATTTAAACAATGTTTTATTTTTAATTGATTTGTTTAAAATCTAAGACTACATGGGTTTAAAAATTTTATTAATTTCATTATTCAGATATTGTAATAATTCACAATTCAATACAAAAAAAATAAACAGACTTTAAAAAGTAATTTCAATTACTGCTCAAGAAACACATCAAAATAATAATAACATATGGTATTGAATTGTTTACATTTATGCAAATTATATTCCTAATCTTAAACTTAGATCGTCACCTAAGGCAGAATCTCCTAAAATTAAAAAGAAAGTTGCATCATTGCTTTGAAGTGAAATCACACGTGTAGATCCTTGATATAGTCTTTAAAAGCTTCAGTAGTTTGGTGTATTTCTGTTTCAGAGAGATTGTAGAGTCTTCCTGTCGGAGTCAAAGGATTTACTTTACACAAGACATAACTTACAGGAAGCCATAATACATCTTGTGGGCTAGGTTAGAAAAAGGATGTAGATGGACCAGCTGGATGTAAAAATGAGACTTTAACTTCATTCTCACTCTCTTCTTTTGGTAGAACATACGCTACCCACCAGTGGTTTTCATAGATTATGATTATGTAACCACTAATTTCTGTTATTTGCAGTCTGTCTTGTAATGCTGATACTTTTTCAGTAGCTGACTCGTTTGATTCTGACAACATCTTCACTTTTATTTTTGAATTACTCAATGGGATAGGAATAAAAGCATGAAGTTTCTGGGTACCTTGTATTGTTAGAGACTTGCTTAGGCGATTTTCCAAAAATTGATCTGTTTCTATGTATTCTTCTTGACTTACATATGTAAAGTTTGCCACAAAATTGTTCTGAATTGCTCATTCGTACAACTGAAATAGTGTTTGAATTTGATTCTCGTACGGGCGTTGTAAGCTGGCTCGGGCAGCTAACCTTTTCACCGTTCCACCAACGCCATCACATGGCCGCTTCCCGTGTGCTGTTGCCGAAAATGCCAGTCAGCATCAATGTTGAAGTCATCTTGATGGAAACATAAAAGTTTGTGAAAAAATTTCTGATTTTTGCACTGGGCTGCAGACCAGTAAGAGAAATAGTACATTTTTTGACGCTGTTGTCACCAAACTTACTTTTCAAGAAGTTAATAAGGTTTTTTTGTGGAAGCAGTACAGTGTAATTGTGTTGTGCTCTAAACATTCAGAAATTACTACAAAGCTTGCATGTTCAGTCTTTTCTGTTTTGTAATAGATGACAAATGGGTGGACTGTGGCTTGCCCACTGGTCCAGTGATAGCTCTGGGCTTCATCTTGAAGAAGAAAACTATAATTTTTAGCAAAATCACAAATGATTAAAAATTCTGAGTCCTTGAGGTTTTCCTTAGTACTACTATTCATAAAAGAGCTTTGCTGCTTAGCAATGAAGTCATGTCTGACCAAAGCAGACAGTTTTTCGCAAAACAAATCAATAAAATCTGAAGTTGATTTATCTAATGTCTCCAAGTTGCATCTATCAACTGTAATCCATTGGCGAAAAGTTAATTTTTCAACCAAGTTCTCAAAACCGTGTTCCCAGAACAGGTGGGACACTTTGTGACGTACCTGCCAGCAGGACGCACACGACATAAAGGCAGATAGGAATCAGAATAATCGTCTGCCTAGCTCAGTTGGTAGAGCGACTTGTTCCGGAATAAGCGGCCTCGGGTTCGAATCCCGGCGTAGACTAAAAATGACGGAGAAATTTACTTCGTTATAATGGCGCCCGAACTATCCGGATGACCCGACCGTTCAAAATCTCGTAATGGTGTGATGTAATTTCCACACCGCGAGATAGGAAATATAAGAGAATCCCTTCTCCAGCGCTTCGAAAAATAAGAATGTGTGATGTTGCATTCCACACAGCAGATTGACTGGGAGTTCTCAAGTGCACGTTCTACAGTGGATGGCTGCCTGCAACGATTCATGGTCACGGCTGACCCGTGGGCCATGCCCCCGGCCCTCTTTCGGGGGGGGGGGGGAGATGTGACGTACCTGCCAGCAGGACGCACACGACATAAAGGCAGATAGGAATCAGAATAATCGTCTGCGTAGCTCAGTTGGTAGAGCGACTTGTTCCGGAATAAGCGGCCTAGGGTTCGAATCCCGGCGTAGACTAAAAATGACGGAGAAATTTACTTCGTTATAACTTCCCCAAAAGACAATCTATGGAAGCAGGGTTGCATATAACTCTTGCAAGACAATGTTTGTAGGAAGATAATTGTCCATTCGTTAGTGAACCAATTCTTGCATTTTCCGTCATCAGTTTTACATTTTGGTGTGTGGTGCAAACACATACCATATGAGTACCACTAGACCATACCAGGACACGGTTTTTTGGTCTGAGCTCTGCGAATTTGGAAAATTTTACTTTCGTGCCTGCAAATTTATCTTTAAATGACTTATAAACTTCTGTAAAATTACATAAAATCAGCCTGTTTGACAATTTAACTTTATCTCCGTTTGCAGTCCTAACAGAAACACAATCTTTCATTCCAGGTAAAACCTGACTAATTTCATCACTTTGGTAAAACGATCGCACTACTTCAAATACTTCAGAAGACAGAGACTTACATGGTTTTCTATTAAGACTTTCCAAAATTCCTTTCTCCTTCAGAATTTTTTTTTATTGTCTTACCATATAATTAGGAACATTGAATTCTTGCATGATTTTCCTAACACTCCATGACTCTGGTAAGCAAGTCAAAATCATCAACTGTTTATCTCTAGTGCAGTTAGAAAAATTACTTTTAAGATTGTCCATAAGAGAGTCATGAAGTATTTCATCCTCGTCATCAGATGATTCTTGAATATTTGTAAAAAGCTTGCGTTTCATAGCAGAACTGATTTTTTGAATTTTATTTGAAGCATAACATTTAGATTTTAGCTTTTTCTTATTGACAGCTGATTCACCCAATTCATGGAGCGAAGTATTCAGTGTTTCAATTACTTCTGACGTAGATGCAAAATTTTCGTCCATTTTCTCATCAGCACAGGTTTCATTTGCTTCTTGACTAATTATTAAAGTTTTCAGCTGCTTTCTGCAAGAGTCACAAATTTTAGTCTCCTTTGATAAGTCATCAAAATTTTCCAACATCCAGTCTGTCACATTTCTATATGGATTGAAACATTGTATTAACCCTTTAAGCGGCTCGAACGAAATAACTCGGGGTACGTTTCTGTGGCTCATAACGGCTGGCACGAAATAACTCGGGGTACGCAATCTGTCCACTGCCCAGCTCAACCGAGTGACCTCGAACTCCGGATAACAGTGAACATTGCATTCCCCCTCTGCTTTGTTATTCCAATTGCTCGTTTACGGGGACGGTTGACACTAATCCCTTCTGACTGATTACCGGCGAAAAGGGTTCGGACAATGACACTGAATCTAAAAGGAGAGACGTTTGGATGTCATTGCAGTTTCTACATTTGTCTTGGAAAGATAAATTCACGAAGCTTGAACTGTAGTTATGCGACAATTAAAACTGAAGGAAAACTTTAGAGGATTTCAATAATTCTCTGTAATCAACTTGGCAAGAAGAAATATTACTTTCGGGAACACAATCTTTTAATTTTAAAATATTTAATTAACGCGATTTTATTTAAAGAAATAGGAAATCCACTGTGAAACTGATTTTTCGGTTTGCAACAGCAACCTAAAAATATTTTAAATAATATGACATGATTTTTTTTTACATGAAATTTGTCATTAGGTAGTACTAAAATTGTGGAGAAACAAAATTTAAATTTCAAAAATTACTTTATTTTAAAATTTCTCAAAAGTGCTTTGCTATTTTAAATGAAAACAGCAACGATTTAAACTATTAGTGGGAACAGATAGTTACATATAAGTGTGAGCAATAAAAAGTAGATAAAACACAAAAGACGCAAAGACGATTTTCTTTAATTTAACAGGAGGAAATAGTAGGTCGGTTGTCAATCAGCATGCTTTGTACGAAGACAGTTGATCTAATTCTTTTGAACACATATGATTTCGGATTCACAGAGATGGAAAACGGTTTGCTAGAAAAAAAATCGCGCTATCCTTGCAGAAGTCCAGTCAGACTCTCATTCATTGTATGTTATTTAGAATTCAATAATATTACAAGCTATGCTTATCGGAAAGCTTAATATCGAGTTGCCCATAGTTGGATTTTTTGAACCTGCATATTTTGAGGAGCGAGATCAGACTGGATTAGTTTTTCCTAAATACAGTCATGTAAACACTTGCATTGATTTAAAAAACAGCCAACGTCTCCTAATGCACAATCTCGTGATTGTTATGTTTAATCCGATGTGAATAACAATGCGCACAGAAATATTGTTCACAGAAAAATCGCACTCCTCGAAAATAAGAAAAAAATGCCCACGACTTGAAAATAAAATAATACTCAGATGTGTGTTGTTTTCTTACGTCTGTGAGAAACAAGAGGTCATTTTTAATTTCACGAAGAAATATCCAGATTTTAACTAAACAATCGACAAAACTAGTCAGATCATTTCCTCTGCTGAGCGGCAGAACTTTACCTAGCATTACAAGGAAATTGAACAGTTCTGAAAATTTCACAACAGTCTTGTCGAAGAAACTCAGCAATTTTAAGATCTCGTAAGTGTTTACTTGCAATCAAATGTTATTAAAAAGCAAGAACGCACTGAACCTAAAACGCTTGCAAAATTCCTATTCCTTGGACTTTTCAACATAATTTAGCTTTTACATTGGATTTTTAGGGTGAGGTGTATTCAAATATACATTCTAAAATTGGGATAGAAGAAGTAGTACATCAATCCTAAGATGCCTGCATGAACAAAAAGACCTAAACTCTTTTTACGACGTTTTCCGTTAAATGCTTGATATTTCATTTTTGTATACAAATGACAATTACCAATAAAAAAAATTGTGCTACACATGAAGCTCGTGCAAAGCCCCCTAGGCTTTTTCAGCAGAATTTTTGTTACAATCATAATGTTTGATATGTTTAAATAAATAAGAAAAGGTGGTAAATGGATATCAACATATCAGTCATCGGATGTTTGATACAATATATCAGTCATCAGGTGTTTGCATCTCCCAAACTCTTTAATGCCACATTGCAAATGTCATGCAGTCACTGAACTGGGAAAACAAAGAGATAAAGATTAATGGAGATTATTTAATTCACCTTCGTTTTGCTGAAGACGAAGTCATTTTTGGAACTGACACTTCAGAACTGCATTGTATTTTCCAAGAACTTGCTGACAAGAGTGAAGAAGTGGAATTAAAAATGAAATTGCAGAAAAAAACTTATGTACAATGCAAATTTTGAAGATATGAATCCTTTTTTGGTGTAAATATGACATGGATGGTAAGTCAGATAATATCCGAAAGCTTGAAAATTTCGTCGTCCTGCTGCGGGAATTGAACCCGCGTTACCCGGATAACGCCCGAGTCTATCCGGGATAAGCGGATTTGATTCCCGCTCCAGGACGACGACATTTTCAAGTTTTCGGATATTATCTGACTTACCATCCATGCCATATTTACACCAAAAAACGGATTCACATTTTCCAGATTTGTATTGTATGGTGTAATCCTGTATTCCATTCATGATGTACAATGCTTTTACAAAAAATAAAGAATTACTGATTGATATGGAGAAGCTGGAGATAACGGATACCTACATTTACCTTCGATAGTAGATATCAAGCGATGGTCCCTTTGATGAATAAATTAATCTGCTTACAAAACTTGATCGGCGTGCTTTTGGAAGAAACAGTGAATTTTTAAAGAGCAATATGCTATTATGTTTTAAAAGAAAAGTGTTTAATTAATGCATCCTTCCAGTGCTTACATATGGAGTGGAGACGTGAACCTTAACGAAAACAGGCTTACAAAAATACGGACAACTGAAAAGAAGCTTGATGTAACCAGGAAAGAGAAAAAGAGGATCTCATGAATAAGGAAAATGACATGAGTGGAAGACAGCTTGATTAGGGCAAAATACCTAAAATGGCAATGGGCTGGATATATTGCCAGAGGAACGGACCACCGACGCAGAACTGAAATTTTAGACTGGACTCCACAGGACTAGAAAAGACCCAGAAGGAGACCGCATGGGAGATGGATAGATGAAATTCGAAAGCATGCGGGAGGGACATGGAGGAGAATGGCTCGAGGCAGATCGTTATGGAGAAAAGTTAGGGAGACCTTCATCCAACAGTGGATGATAACGGTTGACAATGATGATATAAGTGCAAGAGAAGTGTCCACCGGAGATTGGCCACCCAGAGAACTGAACACAAACATATAAAGGGACCGTATAATAATCGTCCATTTGACTGCTCCATGTAAACATTCCCAGTTGTGACTCATAACGACCCTCATAATTTTGTGTTCCTTTTAATTGAGATATTTAGTGTATTATAGAGATGTGAGACTCTTCCTCAGTTCTTTTTCCTGTGATATTACTATGCCGTTTGTCCCAAAAGTGTAAATTAGAAGGAAAACAAAAGAACGACAATTCTGATCTTTCTTTTCTTTCTTTCTTTGATTGAAGGTTTAACGACCACCGTGAGCAACTCGATGGGGTACAAGCTGTCGCCCGTTCCAAATTTAAGGCCAATGATTCCAGGGAAGAGAACAGTGGCATGAATTCAGAATCATCTCATGCCAGTGTTGAATAGATAAGAAATCAGAATGTGGCCCAGTGCCGCAAGACAAACGCAACGTTCATGCCTCACCGGGCGGGATTCAAACCCGAGCCCTTCACGGACGCGTCAATGGGCACGTAAAACCATCAGACTCCGGGTATTGGACCCCCGATAATAAATAAGGGCGTCTTCCTCCCCCTTTATACCTCGCTTCCGTGTAACTTTCCTATCGGGCACTCTAGCCCAAATCTCCTAGCTTCCTATTTCTAAGAATTGTTTAAGAACTGGGGTCAGGCACTAATTTCCTAAAAACCTCTGCATGTAATATGATAGAATTTGGGTAAAATTACCGCCTGGAAAAAAATATTCCCGGAGAAAATACCCCTCAAAACTTAAAAGCGGTAAAAATACCCTAGGAAGAAATTCCCCTGAAGGAAATACCCCCAGAACAAACTGTTCACTGTAAACTGCCACACAGGAACACTGATGGGTGGCAGTGTTCCGGTGTGGCAATTTACCGGAAACCCTGCCACACATCTTTCAGCAACTTGGAAAATTGCCCTGTTTTTCATTAAGGGGCCGGGCACAAATAGTTGTTCCTCCGAAGAACACTTTGAATGTGAAATTCCAAATATATTCCGAATTATATGTGACAGTAAAAAAAACGAATTATATGTGGCAGTTTTCCAAGGTTCCTAACGAGAAGAAGAAACTCTTTTGTTAGTCTGAATTTCCATGCGCGTTCTTACGAGTTTAGGGCAAATGGCCACAAAAGTTCAAGGGGGGGGGGCTATAAAGATTGCCGTTTCTGGGCCTATTTTGAGAACTGAATTGGGTACTCCAAACGAATTTCGAGAAAACGATCCATGTCAGCCAAGCGAGAATTGTATTTTAATTTGAAAACATAAGGTGCCGAGGATCCGAGGTACACTTAGTTTGGGGGCTGGGGGTCCCCAACTTCCGTAATATTATATTCTGGGCCGCTTAGAGCGCAGACAGATGTTCAAGGTAAGGGATTTGCTCGCAATTTCTATACTTCATGTTGTGTTTAGTGGCAGACTATGTATGCTCTTCCCCGCTGGCCCGGAAATTTGGTGAAGTCTGTAAAAAGGATACGAGGTGTTTGGTTTCGAGGGCGCAACCCCAACTTCCGTAATTTTATATTCTGGACCTCTAGAGTTGGTCAGTGTATCCTCGATGTTACCCCTGAAGAGCTCTTAGACACGGAAGGGGGTGGGTGAATTCACCCCTCCCTCCTGAAAATTCGTGGTCGTGTACAGAATCATCATATAAAACATGGTACTGATGTTTACAGCTCTACGTCCATTTTAACATTTTGTGGTAACCCCACCCCTCCCCCCAAACTCGCGGACGCTTCAAGAGGAATATCCTGGATACACTGACAGACTCTAGCGGCCCAGAATATAATATTACGGAAGTTGGTGGTAGAGCCCCTCCCAAACCAAGTGTACCTCGAATCCTCGGCAATTTATTTCTTCAAATTAGAGTACAATTCCCGCTCGGCTTACATGGAACATTATCTCGAAATTCGTTTGGAATTCCCAATTCAGTTCTCAATATATGCTCAGAAACAGCAGTCTTTATACCCCCCTAACCCCCTCTTGAACTTTTGTGCCCAGTTGCCCTAAACTCGTATGAACCCGCATAAAAATTCAGACTAACAAAAGAGTTCCTTCCCCTTTTTAGGTACCTTGGAAATCTGCCACAAATAAGTCAGGAATTTAAATAACCGCCCAACTGGAAAAATTGTCACACATTCCAAGCGTTCTTCGGAGGAACAGCAATTTGTACCCGACCCTTTAATGAAAAACGTGGCAATTTTCCTCTGTGGAAATTTCCCAAGTTGCTGAAAGATGTGTGGCAGGGTTGCCGGTAAATCGCCACACCGGACCACTGCCACACATCAGTGTTCCTGTGTGGCAGTTTTCAGTGAACCGTTTGTTCTGTGGGTATTTCCTCTAGTGTTATTTTTACCGCTTTTGAATTTTCATGGGTATTTTCAGGGGGGTATTTTTACCCTTTACCTATATGATATGGTGTGATCGCTTCCCGGAAAAGTGCATGGATAATTCTGGGTACCCCTTACACTTCGGAGTCCCACTAGAGATTAATCGCCCCCCCCCCTACAAGAAAAAAGAAAAAAAATTTTCCTGAAATGTATAGTATATTGTGGTTTCTTAAGAAGGGTTGGAACTGTTTCTTCTTTATTAAGGTACAATAACATCATTCTTTCACTAAAGAAAGAAAATGAAGGGGAAGGTGTAGAAGGGAATGAGATATTTTTACACGTACATCGTTTGCATGATCTAAGAGCTACGGTTCTTGTGGAATTCATACTAATGCAGACATGTCCAAATCAATACCGTTTGTCACGGTTTAATTTACAAATACGAAATATCTAGGTTGCAACTTAAATCTTTTCAAAAGGCCCGCGGCCTAGGTGGCTTGTAAATAGGTGAGAAATAATCCATTGAGTGCCTTTTATTAGGTTTTATAAAATGTTTAGAAATACTGAATATCAAGGTTGTAATTTAAAATCTTCTAAAAAGATCAACACCTGAATATCGATTCGTTGAGCCCCTGTTAATTCGCCTTTATTGCTTGTTATCACATGAGAGATATTAAAATCATAACTCAAGATTAAAGGAGTCAGAAAGGTACTACATAAACTTTGAGCCATTTTGGTCTTACATACCCATTGAGATCCCTAGGAAAACTGGTACACTCCGTTTTGTTTTGTTCAGCTAGGAAAACTCGTACACTTTGTCAAAATATCGGACCGAAACGCAATTTGTGTATATCCCCTTACTTAAAAGGGTGTACGAGTTTTCCGCCCTTTGCACTTTTCTCAGCGGCATGAGAAAGTGTGCAAGTTTTCCTGGATCCATTGGATTAAGGTAATTTAAAAGTAATTTTTGTTCCTTCATCTGAGCAATGGACAAGAATTTTTGGAAGGGTTAGGAAAGAGGACGGACCTTATGGTTTTGCCCGGGTGTGCGCCACTCATAACACACAGTGGTATGAAAACAAAAGTAACTTCATATCGATATATTTGGTTTTAGAAAAATATAGAACACAATTATTTTGAATTAATTTAAAGTTTATAAATACAAAGTTTTGAAATTAAAAAAAATTTGAAAGAGTAATATGTTATGTGAAAAACTTTATTCAAAAATTCAGGGGGTGTTCTCGATAACGGAAGTTGAGAGGAACACGTGTTCTCGTCTACATCGATTCAACCCCTATGGTTGAATCCAATATATGCGGATGCAAAATTTTTTCTTTTTTTCCTCCAATGTAGTGTGCATCACTGTCTTTACATGTTAATTCTTTCCTTTAATTTTTCTTCTTCTAACCGACACAGCAAGAATTGTGTTGGAGGTGACTGGCCTTCCTGTTCTCGCCTTGGGTCATAGAACGGAGCATAAAGGACACTTGATGGCATCGTTAATCCCTGTCACAGGGTTGCGTTCGACCCGCTGAAGTGAGAAGGGGGACAGCAATCGCTATGTTGGAAAAGCTGAAATCCCGCCGCAATGGGACCAGTTTTTTCGGAAGAGGAAGGTGAATTTGGAGACAATACGCGTTCAACCTTCGGGTGATTTTTGGCGACATTTTGTTCCCGTAGACCGGCCGGTTAAAGGGTTAATGCATATCTTGTGCTTTCCATTGTTGATTATTTGTGCATAAAATGTAAAATTCAAATAGTAAAATAATTGCCTCCCATTATCTGTTCTTTTTATTTTTCCTAAAAAAATCCTGCACAGCTTCAATTTATAAAAGTCTAGTTTTAAAACTAAAAAGGCTATACTTTATTCAATTTAAAGTTTCCAACCACAAAAGTTTTCAAACACATATCACTTTCACTGCAAGAAACACATATGATCACCATCAAGATTTAAAGCATACTGAGAAACACATCTCATCACCATCAAAACCTAAAGCAAACTGAGGTCTGCAAGTTAGGAATGCAAGTTGCTGCTTGTTGGATCTTGTTACCAATGATCTAAACAACAGAATCAGTTTCTTAAGTCGGAACATGCAGAGTTTTGTTCAAATCAAAATGTAGCCTACAGTATAACTGCACAGTCTTTATTTTTTTATATTGTATTGTGAATTATTACAAATTCTGAATAATGAAATTAATAAAATTTTTAAGCCCATGTAGTCTCAGATTTTAAACAAATTAATTAAAAATAAAACATTGTTTAAATAAATGGTTTTAAATAACAAAAATACTATATCTATTGTTATTAATGAAACTTTTTAAAGATTTAGCCCAAATTTATTTTCAGTTTACATGTTTTTTTATTTATTTATTTTTTTCAATAAATTCTTGTGTTAGGCTAAATTTGAATATAGCTTTTTAAGTAAACCCAATATCATCCCAAGTTACAACTCATGTAATCATGTAATCAAGTGCCAAACATATAAAGATTCTTTTAAAAAAAATTCGAATTTGTTGGAACGTCACATTTTGAAAAATTCAAAATTTAAATTTTAATTTTAAAATTTGAATTCTTTTTAATATTAACCCCTATGGTGTTGTACATCAAATAAAATAGCATAAACAATGCTACAAAAAGATACCTTTTCCATCTCTGTATCTTAGTTAGGGGAGCTGCAATCACAATTTAAAAACCCATCAATCTTCCGATTTTGGGGTGTTTTTAATAATTTTTATAGCTGTATTTTCAAAACCGGTGAATATACGACGATGAAATTTAGTATTTTTTTAAATCTATATAGAGGCCACCTATGTACCAAATTTCATTAAAATGTGGGATGGTCAAGTCAAGTCGCTGTGTTGAGTCGATACGGAATGATCCAAGACCGAAATAGAAACGTTGTTCTAACGTTTTGCAACGGCACACGTAAAGCCAAAAAAAAAGTCTTGAAACTGGAATAGAACCTTCGACAAAACGTTGTGGTAGCGTTTTTTGCCACGTTTGACGTAATACACAAAGGACAGCAACGTTTAATAGAGGGAATTTAGACGTTGATTAACCGTTGCTGTTACATTTACTAAACGTAATACAGAAAGGAAAAGTACGTTGTAAAATCGAAAATAAAACGACGCTAAACGGTTGTTAAAACTGTTTCTCAACTACATAATGGAAGGATACATGACGTTTAAATAACGGCATTCAAACGTTGCTAAACGGTTGTTAAAACCGTTTGTCAACGTAAGAAGTGAATATGACGTTAAATAACGTCATTCAAATGTTGCTAAACGGTTGTTAAAACCGTTTCTAAACGTCATAATGAAATTAATATGACGTTTAAATAACGTCATTTAAACGTCTTAAAAACAGTGCTACAACGTTATAACAACGGTTGAAAAACCATTGAATCAACGAGACGTATTAGCGTTTTTAACCCTTTAAGCGGCTCGAACGAAATAACTCGGGGTACGTTTCTGTGGCCCATAACGGCTGGCACGAAATAACTCGGGGTACGTTTCAGTGGCCCATAGCGGCTGGCACGAAATAACTCGGGGTACGCAATCTGTCCACTGCCCAGCTCACCCGAGTGACCTCGAACTCCGGTTAACAGTGAACATTGCATTCCCCCTTTCCTTTGTTATTCAAACTGCTCGTTTACGGGGACTGTTGACACTAATCCTTTCTGATTGATTACCTGTTAAAAGGGTTCGGACAATGGCACTGAATCTAAAAGGAGAGACGTTTGGATGTCATTGCAGTTTCTACATTTGTCTTGGAAAGATAAATTCACGAAGCTTGAACTGTAGTTATGCGACAATTAAAACTTAAGGAAAACTTTAGAGTATTTCAGTAATTCTCTGTAATCAACTTGGCAAGAAAAAATTTTACTTTCGGGAACACAATCTTTTAATTTTAAAATACTTAATTAACGCAATTTTATTTAAAGAAATAGGAAATCCACTGTGAAACTGATTTTTCGGTTTGCAACAGCAACCTAAAAATAATTGAAATAATATGACATGATATTTTTTTACGTGAAATTTCTGATTAGGTGGTAATGAAAACAAAATTTAAATTTCAAAAATTACTTTATTTTAGGATTTTTCAAAAGTGCTTTGCTATTTTAAATGAAAACATCAACGATTTGAACTATTAGTGAGAACAGATAGTTAGATATAAGTGTGAGCAATAAAAAGTACATAAAACACACAAGACACAAAAGCGATTTTCTTTAATTTAACAGGAGGAAATAGTTGGTCGGTTGTCAATCAGCATGCTTTGTACGAAGACAGTTGATCTAATTCTTTTGAACACATATGATTTCGGATTCACAGAGATGGAAAATGGTTTGCTAGAAAAAAATCGCGCTATCCTTGCAGAAGTCCAGTCAGACTATCATTCATTGTATGTTATTTAGAATTCAATAATATTACAAGCTATGCTTATCAGAAAGCTTAATATCGAGTTGCCCATAGTTGGATTTTTGAACCTACATATTTTGAGGAGCGAGATCAGACGGGTGTAGGAGAAGTGGCCACCCGGAGAAGTGGCCACCGGAGAACTGACCACCAGGAGAACTGGCCACAAAATTTTTAAGGGGTCGTATAAAAATTGCGTTTTTGACCGCTTTATGCCCACGACCCCCAGAGGTTGGTTATCTGAGTCATATAAAGTTTCCGTAATTTCGTCTTTTCTTAACTGCGATAATTAATGTAATTTTTTTATAAAAAATGTTTATGATCTACATTTCAACAGAAGATTTCAGGGTTTTCAAACTACAAGTCTGCAAATTATCTGAGCGCATGTGCTGACTCAGGAAACTTGTCGGGGGGGGGGGGGGTCCAAAAGTGTAAAATATAAAGCATTTCTCGACCCATCCGAAGATTTTCAGCATTTACAAGCTACAACTCGACACATTATATGAGCGTATGTGCCTACTCTGGAAACATGTCCGGGGGGGGGTGTTAATACCAAAAGTGCAACATATGAAAAATTTTTCGTCCGATCGGAAGATTTTTAGCATTTATAAGCTACAACTCGGCAAATTTTCTGACGGCATGTGCCTACTCAGCATACTGTCGTGGGGGGGGGGATGCCAAAACTGTAAAATATGAAAACTTTCTCGTCCGATCTGGAGATTTTCAGCATTTGCAAGCTACGTACAACTCGACACATTATCTGATAACATGTGCCTACTCTTCAAACCCTTCGGGGGGGGGGGGGGTGATTGATACCAAAAGTGTAAGATATGACGAATTTTTCGTCCGATCGGGAGATTTTCAGCATTTAAACGTTACAACTCGACGTATTATCTTATCTGAGAGTATGTGCCTACTCTTGAAACCTGTCGGCGGGGGGAATACAAAAACTGTAAAACATGAAGCATTTCTCGTGTGATCCGAAGATTTTCAACATTTACAAGCTACCCCCCCCCCCGACAGGTCTACTGAGTAGGCACATGCATTCAGATAATGTCTCGAGTTGTAGCTGCTAAATGCTGAAAATCTCCGATCGGACGAGAAATTCTTCATATTTTACACTTTTGGTAACCCGCACACACAGGTTTGCTGAGTAGGCACATACCCTCAAATAATGTGTCGAGTTGTAAATTGCCAAAAATCTGCCGATCGGACGAGAAATGCTTCATATTTTACACTTTTGAAATCCCCCCCCCCCCCCCGACGGGTTTGCTGCGTAGGCACATGCGCTCACAACAGAAAATTAGTCGAGTTGAAGCTTGTAAATAGTTAATATCTGCCGATCGGACGAGAAATTCTTCATATTCTACACTTTCGGTTTCAATCCATCCCCTCCACATACACAGGAGTAGGCACATGCCTTCAAATAATGTGTCGAGTTGTAGCTTGTAAATGCCAAAATCTCCTGATCGGACGAGGAATTTTTCATATTTTACACGTTCGGTATTAACCCCATCTCGCCGACAGGTTTCCAGAGAGTGCACATGCGCTGAGAAAATTTGTCGTGTTGCAGCTTGTAAATGCTGAAGATCTCCCGATCGGAAAAGAAATGAGAAATACTTGATATTTTACGCTTTTGGTATTGCCCCCCCCCCCTAGTTTCCTGAGGCGGCAGATGCCTTCAGACAATTCGATTACTTTGTAGCTTGTAATGGCTGGAAATCTCCTGATCGAACCAGAAATTCTTCATATTTCATATTTTAGGTTTTAAGTCCCCCACCCGACAAGTTTCCTGGGTTTGCTCATACTCGCAGAGAATTTGTTTAGTAGTAGTTTATAGAAAAATATCGTGAATAAGAAAATACGAAATTACGGACATTTTATGTGTGTCAGATAACCAATCTCGGGGAGACGTGGCAACGGAAAAATTTTGTGGCCAGTTCTCCGCTTAGTCTTAGCTCCGAAAATCTTGGAAATGTCTAAATTTCTTACTGAAAATGAAATATTAAAAAAAAAATATGAACAGAAGTTGCTCAAGTAGTGGGGAATATAGCCACACGAAATTTGTTTATGCAGAACAATTTCATGGCACTGAAATTGCAATGTGTCCAGTTCTCCGGTGGCCAGTTCTTCGGTGGCCAGTTCTCCGGTGACCAGTTCTCAGTACCCGAGATCAGACAGGATTCATTTTTCATAAATACAGTCATGTAAACACTTGCATTTATTTTAAAAACAGCCTACGCCTCCTAATGCACAATCTCGTGTCTGTTATGTTTAATCCGATGTGAATAACGAATGCACACAGAAATATTGCTCACAGAAAAAATCGGACTCCTCGAAAATAAGAAAAAAATGCCCACGTCTTGAAAATAAGATAATACTCAGATGTGTGTTGTTTTCTTACGTCTGTTAGAAACAAGAGGTCATTTTTAATTTCACTAAGAAATATCTTGATTTTAACTAAGCAATCGACAAAACTAGTCAGATCATTTCCTCTGCTGAGCGGCAGAACTTTACCTAGCGTTACAAGGAAATTGAACAGTTCTGAAAATTTCACAACAGTCTTGTTAGAAGAAACTCAGCAATTTTAATATCTCGTAAGTGTGAACTTGCAGTCAAATGTTATTAAGAAGCAAGAACGGACTGAACCTAAAACGCTTACAAAATTCCTATGCCTTGGACTTTTCAACAAAATTTAGCTTTTACATTGGAGTTTTAAGGTGAGGTGTATTCAAATATACATTCTAAAATTGGGATAGGAGAAGTAGTACATCAATCCTTAGATGCCTGCATGAACAAAAAGTTCTAAGCTCTTTTTACGACGTTTTCCGTTAAATGCTTGATATTTCATTTTTGTATACGAATGACAATTACCAATAAAAAAATTGTGCTACACATGAAACTCGTGCAAAGCTCCCTAGGCTTTTTCAGCAGAATTTTTGTTACAATCATAATGTTTGATATGTTTAAATAAATAAGAAAAGGTGGTAAATGGATATCAACATATCAGTCATCGGATGTTTGAAACAATATATCAGTCATCAGGTGTTTGTATCTCCCAAACTCTTTAATGCCACATTGCAAATGTCATGCAGTCACTGAACTGGGAAAACAAAGAGATAAAGATCAATGGAGATTATTTAATTCACCTTCGTTTTGCTGAAGACGTTGTCATTTTTGGAACTGGCACTTCAAAACTGCAGAGTATGTTCCAATAACTTGCTGACAAGAGTGAAGAAGTGGAATTAAAAACGAACTTGCAGAAGAAAAAACTGATGTACAAAGCAAATTTTGAAGATATGAATCTTTTTTTTTTTTTTTTTGGTGTAAATACGAAGTGGGTGGTAAGTCAGATAATATCCGAAAACTTGAAAAATTCGTCGTCCTGCTGCGGGAATCGAACCCGCGTTTCCTGATGAATCGAACCCGCGTCACCCTAATAGCGCCCTAGTCTATCCGGGAGACGCGGATTTGATTCCCGCTCCAGGACGACGACATTTTCAAGTTTTCGGATACTATCTGACTTATCATCCATGCCATATTTACACTAAAAAACGGATTCACATTTTCCAGATTTGTATTGTATGGTGTAATCCTGTATTCCATTCATGATGTACAATGATTTTACAAGAAATAAAGAATTACTGATTGATAGGGAGAAGCTGGAGATAACGGATACCTACATTCCCCTTCGATAGTAGATATCAAGCGATGGTCCCTTTGATGAATAAATTAATCTGCGTATAAAACTTGATCGGCGTGCTTTTGGAAGAAACAGTGAATTTTTAAAGAGCAATACGCTATTATGTTTTAAAAGAAAAGTGCCTAATTAATGCATCCTTCCAGTGCTTACATATGGAGTGGAGACGTGAACCTTAACGAATAAAGGCTCACAAAAATACGGACAACTGAAAAGAAGCTTAATATAACCAAGAAAGTAAAGAAGAGGATCTCGAGAATGAAGAAAATGACATGAGTGGAAGACAGCTTGATCAGTGCAAAATCTCTGAAATGGCAATGGGCTGGATACATTGCCAGAGGAACGGACCACCGACGCTGAACTAAAATTTTAGACTGGACTCCACAGGACTAGAAAAGACCCAGAAGGATACCGCATGGGAGATGGATAGATGAAATTCGAAAGCATGCGGGAGGGACATGAAGAAGACTGACTTGAGGCAGATCGTTATGGAGGATAGTTAGGGAGACGTTCTTCCAACAGTGGATGATAACAGTCGACAATGATGATATAGGTGCAAGAGAACTGGCCACCGGAGATTGGCCACCCAGAGAACTGAACACAAATATATAAAGGGACCGTATAATAATCGTCCATTTGACTGCTCCATGTAAACATTCCCAGTTGTGACTCATAACGACCCTCATAATTTTGTGTTCCTTTTAATTGAGATATTTAGTGTATTATAGAGATGTGAGACTCTTCCTCAGTTCTTTTTCCTGTGTTATTACTATGCCGCTTGTCCTGAAAGTGTAAATTACAACGAAAACAAAAGAACGATAATTCTGATCTTTCTTTTCTTTCTTTCTTTGATTGAAGGTTTAACGACCACCGTGAGCAACTCGATGGGCTACAAGCTGTCTCCCGTTCCAAATTTAAGGCCACTGATTCCAGGGAAGGGAACAGTGGCATGAAATCAGAATGATCTCATGCCAGTGTTGAATAGATAAGAAATCAGAATGTGGCCCAGTGCCGTAAGACAAACGCAACGTTCATGCCTCACCGGGCGGGATTTAAACCCGAGCCCTTCACGGACGCGTCAATGTGCACGTTAAGCCATCAGACTCCGGGTACTGGACCCCCGGTAATAAATAAGGGTGTCTTCCTCCCTCTTTCTACCTCGCTTCCGTGTGACTTTCCTATCGGGCACTCTAGCCCAAATCTCCTAGCTTCCTATTTCTAACGGTTGTTTAAGAACTGGGGTCAGGCACTCCTTTCCTAAAAACCTCTGCATATAATATGATAGGATGTGGGTAAAAATACCCCTGGAAAAAATATTCCCGGGGAAAATACCCCTCAAAACTTAAAAGCGGTAAAAGTTACCCCGAAGGAAATACCCCCAGAACAAACTGTTCACTGTAAACTGCCACACAGGAACACTGATGTGTGGCAGTGTTCCGGTGTGGCAATTTACCGGCAACCCTGCCACACATCTTTCAGCAACTTGGAAAATTGCCCTGTTTTTCATTAAGGGGCCGGGCACAAATAGTTGTTCCTCCGAAGAGCACTTTGAATGTGTGACAATTTTTCTAATGGGGTAGTTTTCCAAATTCCAAATATATTCCGATTTATACGTGACAGTAAAAAAATCCGAATTATATGTGGCAGATTTCCAAGGTGCCTAACGAGGGGAAGAAGCTCTTTTATTTGTCTGAATTTCCATGCAGGTTCTTACGAGTTTAAGACAACTGGCTACAAAAGTTCAAGGGGGAGGGGCTATAAAGATTGCCGTTTCTGGGCCTATTTTGAGAACTGAATTGGGAACTCCAAACGAATTTTGAGAATACGTTCCATGCCAGCCAAGCGAGAATTGTACTTTAATTTGAAGAAATAAATTGCCGAGGATCCGAGGTACACTTAGTTTGGGAGGGGGGGGGTCCCCGACTTCCGTAATATTATATTCTGGGCCGTTTAGAGTGCAAACAGGTGTTCAAGGTAAGGGATTTGCTCGCAATTTCTATACTTCATGTTGTGTTTAGTGGCAGACTATGTATGCCTTTCCCCGCTGCCCCGGTCAGTTGGTGAAGTCTGTAAATGTAATACGAGGTGTTTGGTTTGGAGGGCTCTACCCCCAACTTCCGTAATTTTATATTCTGGACCTCTAGAGTCGGTCAGTGTATCCTCGATGTTATCCATGAAGAACTCTTAGACACATGAGGGGGGGGTTGAATTCACCCCACCCTCCTGAAAATTCGTGGTCGTGTACAGAATCATTATATAAAACATGGTACTGATGTTTACAGCTCTACGTCCATTCTAACATTTTGTGGTGACCCTCCCCCCCAGCGCACGGACCTTGCGGACGCTTCAAGAGGAACATCCTGGATACACTGACAAACTCCAGCGGCCAAGAATATAATATTACGGAAGTTGGGGGTAGAGCCCCTCCCAAACCAAGGGTACCTCGAATCCTCGGCAATTTATTTCTTCAAATTAAAGTACAATTCTCGCTCGGCTTACATGGAAGGTTTTCTCGAAATTCGTTTGGAGTTCCCAATTAAGTTCTCAATATAGGTTCAGAAACGGCAATCTTTATAGCCCCCCCCCCCCACTTGAACTCTTGTGGCCAGTTGCCCTAAACACGTATGAACCCGCATAAAAATTCAGACAAACAAAAGAGTTCCGTCCCCTCTTTAGGTACCTTGGAAAACTGCCACACATAACTCGGAAATTTAGAAAACTACCCCACTGGAAAAATTGTCACACATTCAAAGTGTTCTTCGGAGGAACAGCAATTTGTACCCGACCCTTTAATGAAAAACGTGGCAATTTTCTTCTGTGGAAATTTTCCAAGTTGCTGAAAGAGGTGTGGCAGGGTTGCCGGTAAATCGCCCCACCGGAACATTGCCTTTACCGCTTTTAAATTTTCATGGGTATTTTCAGGGGGGTATTTTTACCGTTTACCGATATGATATGGTGTGATCGTTTCCCGAAAAAGAGCATAGGTAATGAGTGGTAGGGAATCCTGGGTACCCCTTACACTTCGCAGTCCCGCTAGAGATTAATCATCCCCCCTACAAGAAAAAAGAAAAAAAAAGTTTCCCTGAAATGTATACTGTGGTTTCGTAAGAAGGGTTGGAACTGTTTCTTTTTCATTAAGGTACAATAACATCATTCCTTCACTAAAGAAAAAAATTAAAGGGGAAGGTGACGAAGGGAATGAGATATTTTTACACGTACATCGTTTGCATAATCTAAGAGCTACGGCTCTTGTGGAATTTATACTACAGCAGACATGTCCAAATCAATACCGTTTGTCACTGTTTAATTTACAAATGCGGAATATCCAGGTTGCAACTTAAAATCTATTCAAAAGGCCCGCGGACTAGGTGGCTTGTAAATAGGTGATAAATAATAATTTGTGTGTCTTTCATTAGGTTCAATAATATGTTTACAAATACGAAATTTCTAGGTTGTAACTTAAAATCTTCTAAAAGGGCCCGCGGCCTAGGTGGCTTGTGATCCATTGAGTGCCTTTTATTAGGTTTTATAAAATGTTTAGAAATACGGAATATCAAGGTTGTAATTTAAAATCTTCTAAAAGGATCAGCACCTGAATATCGATTCGTTGAGCCCCTGTTAATTAGCCTTTATTGCTTGTTATCACATGGGAGATATTAAAATCATAACTCAAGATTAAAGGAGTCAGAAACGTTCTACATAAACCTTGAGCCATTTCGATCTTACATACCCATTGAGATCCCTAGGAAAACTGGTACATTCCGTTTTGTTCGGCTAGGAAAACTCGTACACTTTGTCAAAATCTCGGACCGAAACGCAATTTGTGTATATCCCCTTACTTCAAAAGGGTGTACGAGTTTTCCGCCGTTTGCACTTTTCTCAGCGGCATGAGAAAGTGTACGAGTTTTCCTGGATCCATTGGAATAAGGTAATTTTTGTTCCTTCATCTGAGCAATGGACAAGAATTTTTGGAAGGGTGGGGAAAGGGGACGGACCTTATGGGTTTTGCCCGGGTATGCGCCACTGATAACACACAGTGGTATGAAAACAAATGTAACTTCATATCGATATATTTGGTTTTAGAAAAATATAGAACACAATTATTTTGAATTAATATTGAAATTTTATACATACAAAGTTTTGAAATTAAAAAAATTAGGAAAGAGTAATATGTTATGTGAAAAACTTTATTCAAAAATTCAGGGGGTGTTCTCGATAACGGAAGTTGAGGGGAACGTGTGTTCTCGTCTACATACGATTCAACCCCTTTGGTTAAATCCAATGTATGCGGATGTAAAACTGTTTTCTTTTTTTTTTTCAATGTAGTGGGCATCACTGTCTTTACATGTTAATTCTTTCCTTTAATTTTTTTCTTCCGACCGACTCAGCAAGAATTGTGTTGGAGGAGACTGGCCTTCCTGTTCTCGCCTTGGGTCATAGAACGGAGCATAAAGGACACTTGATGGCATCGTTAATCCCTGTCACAGGGTTGCGTTCCACCCGCTGAGGTGAGAAGGGGGACAGCAATCGCTATGTTGGAAACACTGAAATCCCGCCGAAATGGGACCAGTTTTTTCGAAAGAGGAAGGGAATTTGGAGACAATACGCGTTCAAGCTTCGGGTGATTTTGGCGACAATTTGTTCCCGCAGACCGGCCGGTTAAAGGGTTAAATGTAATATTGTGGCGTTTTTTCAACGTTTCGTCGAACTGGTTTTAAAATGTTTTACAAAGGTTTTTGTGCTACTTGGGACATTGTGCATAATAATTGTCCACAGATCTTGAGTAAAGCTTTGTATTACAAAAACATCCGGCCGTATCAATGATGTAGAATTTTGCGACATCCCTGTAATTCAATTACTGTAGGCCCAAAGTCGGTCCATACCTGCAACAATGCTTGGTATATACAGGAGAGACGGGATAAGCCTCCTGATCATCTGAAAATTGTTTGCCAAATGTTTGTTCTCTCATAAAATTTACCAGCTTAGTCTAATACGTAATCACTCTTTTCAAAAGCAATGGGTCTCGTGCAAGAATTTTTCTTAAGATCTATATACATGGTTTAATTCTTCTTAAGCTATTTACACTGAAGTGCCAGAAAAACTGGTACACAAGTCTAGCACTTGGTAGGTCCCCCACGGGAGCGCAGGACTACAGAAATACGACGTGGCATGAACTCCACTAGCTTCTGGACATATGCTGTAGGCAATGCACACAATACTTCTTGCAGAGCATTCCACAATTCGGGTGTATTCCGAGGTCTCGAAATCCTGTGTTCGATAGCGCGATGGATGGTATCCCAAATGTGTTCTATCACTTTCAGATATGGGCACTTGTGAGGGAATGGCAACAACACAAACTCAGAATAATGCTCCTGTAGCCATAATGTGGCGTCCCAGTACTTGCGTGGAGGTGCATTGTCTGTTGGAACAGGCCCAACCCATCAGCACGAATGCAGGACATGAACGGGTGTACCTCATCAGAAATGATGCGCACATAGCGTTGGCAGGTCACAGACGTTTGTAGGCGTACCATTTGTCCCAGATAAGTCCAGCGAAACGCACCCCACGCCATTACGGAACCCCCCCCTCCCATCAGCCGGTACAATCCCCTGTTGACAGGCGGGATCCTTGGCTTCATGTGGTTTGCGCCAAACACGAATCCTTCCATCTGACCGATACAGTTGGAAACACGACTCGTCATATCAGGCTACTTGTTTCCAGTCATCAAGTGTCCAGTGGCGGTGTTGCCGTGACCAAGCGAGGCGCATAGCTCTGTGTCGCGCACCCATCAAGAGGACTCGAGTTAGGCGTCGGCTCCCAAAGCCCATATAGTGCAGGGTACTTTACGCAGTCCAGACGCTAATGCTTGTTGAGGCTCCAGCATTGAATTCCGATGATAGCTGCAATAGTGTTGCACGCCTATCGCGTGAAACGATTCTTAACAGCCGACGATGGTCACGTTCACCCAATGTGTTTTTACAGCCACGCTGGTATCGTAGGTTGGAGGTTTTGCCAGAATTCTTGTAGTCACTGTACACCCTTGCAATGGTCGTCCGCGAAAATCCGAACTCCGTTTCTACTTCCGAAATACTATGGCCCATCTCACGAGCACCAACTATGACACCGCGTTGAAAATCGCTTAAATCGTTATTACTTGTCATTCTCATGCCGAAAGCAGCTCTGACAGCTGGCAAGCATGTCTATCGCTTTATACACGCACTTGCGGACGCACCCGAGTACGCGCATAGGGGACGTTGCTATGTATTTTGCATAAGCTCGTCTGTACCAATTTTACTGGTACTTTAGTGTACATATACTGCCTGACAGAGAAAATGCCACACCATAAAGGAATGCGGATGCTCGAATACAGACCAAACTGCAAAAACAGCTTGCGAAGTAGGTCCTCAAAAAATAATTTAATTCTCACCTACAGACGGAATATACAGGATTATCAATAAGCAGTGTGGCCCCCATTTTTGGCGATACACCGTTGAATCCTACGTGGCATCGGGACAATGAGTGTCCGAATAGAGTCGTGGGATATCGTGTACCTTGTGGTGTTGATCCGAATCTACAGAACATCTAGATTTTGCTGCTGTGGGCGGGCACTCAACCGACGTCCAACTACCGCCCATTGATGCCCAATGGGCTAGAGGTCGAGGACCGTGCTGTCCACGGAAGCATCCGCACACTGTGTAAAGCATTCAGGTTGATACCAGAGGTATGCGGCTTTGTGTTATCCTGCTGAAAAACGACGTTTGGGATGTCCTTCAAATACGGTAGTGCAGTGGGCAGCAGCACCTTAACAACATAGCAGTGTGCCGTCAATCTGCACGTAATGCGTCAGGCGGTGAGCGGCTGTTGCGGCTAATAGCACCCCACACCGTGATTCCTTTTTGCCAGGCCGTGTAGCGCTTTACAATGGCGCAGAAATCCTCCCATTGGCCACATCACCTCCAGACTCTCACACGGCGATCATCCGTGGTGAGACAGAATCGCGATACGTCGCCCAACAGAGCTCTGGAGTAACACCACGCCAAGCGGTGACGACGATCGCTCGCTGTTAAGAGTATCCTTCGCAACGGACACGGAGCTCTGGAGTGACACCACGCCAAGCAGTGACGGCGCTGACTCGCTGTTAAGAGTAGCCTTCGCAACGGACACGGAGCTCTGGAGCGACACCACGCCAAGCGGTGACGACGATGGCTCGCTGTTAAGAAAAGCCTTCGCAACGGACAGCTGGACAGGAAACCAGACGTAGATAATCAGCGTTAAACTGTCTGCGTTGATATCGGATCCAAGCCTTCCCGTACATTCCGAAAATGTCGCCCGCTGTGGCCTGTGAGTCCGCTAACCCATTGCGTTGGATGCGAAGATCGTGCTCCGGTACCCTACGACATCGCACAGATACTTTCTGGGACCACTGTCTCCAAATGGGATAGACGATTGTTGCATCACGTTGCGTATCTTCCGCAACACGACGAAAAATCCATCTGTTGGTACGCAGACCAACGATAACACCGACGCTGAACTCATCCGTTTGACGGAACCGCGTACGACAGCGTTTTAACAGCATTGACGCCCCTTGTTTGTTGTCCAGATACGGTTACAGCAGAACCACTCACTTCTCGCTACCGTGACGACGTTTTGACTGATGGCCTCACGGGCTGGTTGTCCGCTTATATCCCGCGCACCGTTCGCGTGATTGGCCGGCAAATGCAATCATATGCATAACTTGTATGTGTGAAATCACCCTGTAATTTGCACGGCGCTGCGTTCAGGTCATTTGCTCTGTCAGGCAGTGTACATTTCCTTATTTGTTTATGCATTTGCAATATTTTTTACAAGACATTTGCGAAAATAGGAATATCAGTATGGGGGAGGGCGCATATCGACGAATTTCACCTATACATGTGATCAACTGGATTAATTTATGCATAGACTGGGCAAACATTCCAATACTGTACAATTCTGCAGAATGTTCATTTACCACTAACTGACACCCAAAGCCAGCCAGTTTTCATACAGATATTTAATGTTCTTTTTACGGAATTTTTAAGTTAAACACTAATTTTTATACTTTTTTTCTCGAAGTAAAATACTGTATATTCTTCCTATGAAATTACAACAAAAGTGTTTAGTGAAATAAGTTTCTTCGATTGGGACTTCATGAAATTGTATTTGTGGAATACCTCGTTAAAAATTATAAATTATAATTTTTTCGTTTTTTAGGATTTGTGTTGTTCTACATTTTCTTTCATTGGTGTGATATGAATTTTACATCATTTCAATATAGGGTATTCTAATTTATACGTTCATATAAATCAATAAATCTTTCAAGGGATTTATATTCCCAGGTTTTTTGTTTAATATTTATTTTACATTGGAATAAGCACCAAGCTGTTTGTGTTTGGACCATATAGCAAACTCTAATGGCATACATTCACCACCATTAATCATGACTACGGAATGCAACGCATTGCTGTAAGTGTTGGCACATACACCGTTTTAAACAACCCACACACAAATTATAACATAATATATTTAATAATTCCTGTAATTTTCTCAAAATTAATTAAGATAAACATTTTTCATCACTTCGGAAAATTTTATACATATCAAATTTAGAAATGTTTTAAAACGTATTTTCTTCGCTTTTAACTTCAGTGGACAACAAGTTTCCTCCATTTCATTAAATGTACTTTTAAATTCCCGATAAAAATGTATGTTTACCATTCCCATTATGGTACATTTCTGCTAAGGACCAATAAACTTCATCCAAGGATCTTAAAACTTTTCGATAGTGTGCACTCAAATAACGTTACTTTGGGCAGAACAAATTGCTGTCAAGTAAAAAGAAGTGCTATTGATATCCAAATTTTGCGGACAATAAATACTGTAATTAAAATTGATTTTTGTTTCCTTAGAAATAAACTAATCGGTTTCATGCAATTAGCATTGTACCCTTTCTCGTAATATTTGAGTTAACAAATGCTTTTAGGTGCGTATTTAGAATTTGAGAAACAGACAGAAAACCACAAATGAACTTTCTTTCAGGTTACACGGTTTGAATCAGTGAACTATTCTATTCATTTTAATCTAACGGGAAAATTAGATAATATCAAAATACAAATTCTAACCTTTACCTCATTAGCTCAATTTTTTAACGATAAATTTTGTTCACGTATGCAGCTGACAGGTTCCTATTCTTTTAGAGATTTTTAGGAAAACATGTCAGAAACCTTTTTCCCGAGATAGGTGTTGCAAAATTAAAAATGCCGTCCCAGTGGCGCAGTGGTCTAAGCGATGGCCTCTGATCATTCGTCCGAAAGGCGTCCGGGTTCGAATCCCGGTGAGGCATGGATGTTGTGTTTCTCTTACGGCACTGGCTCTCTCCTTTACCTGGAACCAGTGACCCTAAATTAGGGACGGGCGACTGCTTATAGCCCATTGAGTTGCTCACGGTGGTCGTTAAGCCTCCAATCAAAAAAATCAAAAATCTAGAACGATGCATTCTTCTTAACAGCATGTTTCAGATTTGGTTATTCCTAAAGTTAGAAAAGGAAGAAGGAAAATGGGAGAAATAATATAACGAAACTCTCATATCAAGTGGTTTGCCCAAAAATTTAAATCAATCGTTCATTCAAGTATTACCATAAAATTGCCTTACTTTTAAAAATATTACCTGTTCTTAAAGATTAAGGAGGACAAAAACCACAGCGGCTAACAACTACAGAAGTTTACCTGTGCGCGGAAGGGTATTTTGTTCAATATTTTTACATTTATTAGAATATTATATTTTCATTAATAAGAGTCAGGTTTAGGTAGTATCTATAATACCGCGAATAACTTTATTTAAAGAACAATCACTTGTATTAAAAATCGGAGGTGATCCCAAATAGAGCACAGGCTCTTGTGCAAAACACTGAACAGGATTTACAGATACCTATAGATCCTGGTAAAACTGCTGGGTGCATGAGCAAATCCAGTATTTATATTTATCATTTTCATGTTTTTCATCGTGTAAACTTTTAGTAGTACAGACGGAATAATTTTCGTATTTGATTTCACAATTAGAAGGTAAATGCGTCTTATTTTGTTCTAAACACTATGCAATGCATGTTTTCACAAAATATACCTTACCCTAATCCTTCGACAGTGAAAAGTGCATTATGCACCTTCAAAAAAGATAATAAACGGTCTCCTACAGATTCAACTGAAACTTTTTCAAACAATCAATGTAATTTATTTTCAACATAAATTACTGCAAATTGCTTGCTTGTGTGTTCGAATGCTATTTTTTCAGAACGCGATTTGAACACAGTTATTTTACACTGACGACAGAGTTGATTTCAAATGTCAATGCTTTACTTAAAATTATTTGTGGCAGATTACACAGTTCATAACACCTTTCAGGCTCAAATATCATTCTTATTCAAGTATTTCATTACTGCGGCATTTCCCTTACACAGCATCATTGGGTTTGCTCCGCACATTGATGGTTTTTATCTGCACCTGACAAAGCACTAAACTTCGGCCAGTAATTTAGCAACATGGTTATAATTTCTAGGGTTCCGAAACTCCTAATTACTAATAAGTGAAACATCGAGGTCTTACCTGTTTTGCTTCAGATTTTTTTTTTAATTTTGCAACACCTATAACAGCTCAGCCCAGTCTTTTATAACAATTCTACAACTATGAAATAATTGTGGAGAAAAATACAGACTATGGGGTGTTAAAGTTTTTGAAAGAAGCGCGATAAAAAATTTACTGATTTGGCGCATCTGAGAATTATTTTCAACAAATGCCATTAAAAAAGCATTGGAAATATACAGTTTAATTGTAAAATAACAGCCTTTATTTCGGAAAAAATATACTTTTTAAAGAAATATTGTTTTTCGTTTGTGTTATTTTTAAAGAATATTTCTGTTTAAAAATCGTTTGATTAAAAAGATATTTCTCAGAGCTTCCCTTTCCAACGAATGATGATTAAGTACAGAAGAAACGGTAAATAATGTGCCCTCTTAGAAAATATCCAGACTACTGGAAAGTAATTATTGAATGGTTATATAACATTTTTTGCGTCTTCTTTTTATTTATTTTTTGAGAAACATTTGAAATTCAGATCTTTCATAAGTGTTGTTTGTTTTCATTAATATATAAGGAGATTTTAAGGTAAGTAAAAGTTAATGCTTTAAGTTCCCGCTAAACTTATTCCTAAAAAGCTCATTGGAAACTTGAAGGCTTAAAGACTCGTGTAAGAAAAGGTTAATGGAGAAATAGAGTAACTTGCTCTTTTTAATCTTTCACGAAATCGCCAACAATGAGAATAATGATGCAAGCTACTCATAGGAAAGTTAGCCTTTAGAAAATGAGGTAGATCGTGTCACGTTATCTTGGAGGTTAATGGTTTCAAGTTATCTTGGAGGCAGCTGGTTTAAAGTTATTTTGGAGGTATATGGTTTCACGTTATCTCGCTACATAAGTAACTGCTTCACAGACTGAACTGCCCAGAACGTACCTCACCAAGTCGTGTGTGCTTGAAAACTTTATCATCCGGATTTTTCCTCTGGATTTGGTAACAACAATGAGCATCGAAGCATTGAATAGTGTCACTTGACTAACATTTGTGATACGATAAATGCGTGTGCTACATTCATGCGTTATTGCGGTTGAAAAGCATACTGAAGAACGTATACAACGAGTAACAGCATTTTCATATCACTCAATGTTTTGCACACTTTTTGCAGTTGCACCATTGGGAATTTTAACAGCTTTCAATATCACATATATTTTTTTAATTTTTTATCTAACACAGTACTGCAAAATTCAAAAACGTTTTTCTGTGTGTTGAAGGATTCCCCAATTAGAAAGTAATTTCTTTCAGTGAGACAAAAATTACTCTATATCTAAACATTAAAGTTTGCTTCATAAAATGTGGGAAATTGCAACGAAAAGTGAGGTTATTCCTAACTACTTTTGAATAAAACCAGATGCGATTCAATCAATTTGCAAAGATAGTGCAACTTCATGTAGGAGTCATCACATACGTTAAAGAATTTTTTGTGTTTTCATTGTATTTCATTTTTTCACATTTTATTATTATTTTCGCCCTTATTTGGGAATAAATCTTCAGTTTCCCAAAATAAATTGTTTTGTAAAAGACGATATGCAAGAAAGCAACATGATTTATTATTCAAGTAAATAGAAGTCGCAAATTAGTAGGAACAGCCAATAATAATAGCACTCAAGCACATGAGATCTCCACTTACGTATGCAACAATGACGATGAAATATATTAACCGAACGCTTTCTGAGAAACCGGTTCTGACTGGTACACATCATAGTTACCGGCAATATGCGAAATCAGTGGGAGTAAAGTGACTGAAAATATCATGCTAGTGTCATCTAAGCTTGCATCCGCAAGCCCAGAAATACTGATGTACATTCTTTGCTAAGTATGAGCAACTGTATATAGTGCGTCAACTTAGTGGTAACAAATAACAACAACAAAAATATATTAGCGGTATTTCTCTGGATGCAAACCACTGTTCGACGACCTCGGGCAACAGATGTATGCAAAGATTATATGAGGTAACACAAGATCTCCATTGTGTCAAACAACTGCGCAGTACAACAAATCCTATCAAAAACGAAATTTCAATATGCGTTGCCCCCTGCACATTGGACCAAATTGCTGTAATATCAGATGATTCCTTCGTGCGTTACTCGTCACTGTTAAAAAAAGACAAATACGTCTGCAGTCGCAAGAAATCTACTCTTGAGGACAGGAAAAATGTCGCTTAGTACAATAAATCAAGTTTTTTCTTAATACGCATCGATAGACAGGACATATCAAAAATCGAAGGTTCTCGTCTAATTAGAGTTCACCTTACAAGCGGATGTAGGCGATGAAAGGATCTAAGGTATGTCCTCTTGCGGGCATTGTGTTCATTATGGCTTCTGCATCAGCAATTTGGATATCACGTGGTATACTAACTAACACTGCTGCCACCCAAAATGAAACACCACGAAGGACCCGAGATAGCAAAGCCAGATTTACTGGACACAGAACAACAGATACAAAGATAAAACGATTGAGCTTACAGGCCCGTGCGACTTGCGGAACACGCAGACATTAATCGTTCGTGTGGCCCCCATGGCTGGCAATGACGGCCGCTACACGCTGCGGCATGAAACGGAAGAGGCTTTGGATGTGTGCTTGTGGTAGGTCGGTCCAGGCGGCTTCCACTCGTTGCCACGGTTCATAAGGCGTAGCCGCGGGTAGTGCTTGCCGGGCCACTTGGTTGCCGATCAGCGACCAGACGTGTTTGATGGGCGACATATCGCGAGAACAGGCGGGCCACGGCAGCAGTGACACCTGGTGGGCCGTGAAGAATTCTTGCACGATGCGTTCCACGTGCGGGCGCGCATTGTCTTGTTGAAACGTGGCCTCAGGCATGTCCTGCAGGTAAGGGAGGACTACAGGCTCCAAAACGTCAGAAATGCAGCGGTGGATGTTGAGTGTACCGGCGATACGTACCAGAGGGGTGTGGGTGTCATATACAATTGCGCCCCAAACCATAACGCCAGGCGACGGACTGTTATGGCGATTCATAATGCAGGCGTCGTACAGTCTCTCGCCACGGTGCCGCCACGAGCGGATCCTACCATCGTGGTGTTGAAAGCAGAAGCAGAATTCGTCGGAGAAGACAATGTCGTCCAATTCCGTAGTCCAGGTGCGGCGTTCAACGGCCCATTGCGGCCGCTCTCGCCGGTGGTGCAACGTCAATGGTAATTGGAGCAATGGGTGGCGCGCGACAAGTCCCCGCTCCTGCAGACGACGTCGAACGGTACGTGCTGGCAATTGTTCTTGTGCAACACACACTAATTCCTGCGCTAACGTTCGTGATGTGGTGGTGCGAGCCGTCAATGCCCGCCGCACGACAAGCCGGTCCTCTCGGTCGGTGGTTTTCCGCGGCTCTGGCAATATCACACGTCGTTCCGTCTGTCCGTCGCTCGTGCACACTCCGAATCCATACTCGCCTCACTTTGGCTGGATGTCGTCCCACACGGGCGCCGACGTCTCGGTACGATAAACTGCTGTGTCGATAAGCCACTATTCGTCATCTGTCGAACTCCGAAACGTACTGGAATGACTGCCAATTTCTGCGACGATGCATCAGGAAGCTTTCCACGCACAGGTCCGCCAGCACAACTCACTTCCAGTACTTACGCCACGCCTTCTCCACACGCTAGTTATATATAGTGCTTCTCGGTGACGTGCTGGGCGCACATGGTTTGCATATGCGCTGCAATGCATATGCGCCGTTTGCATGTCCTCTCGCGGGCGACGCATGCTGCGAATTTCAGGCCAATCGGATGCTTCCTTCTTGGTGTTGCATTTTGGGTGCCAGCAGTGTAATTGTGGAATAGGCACATTACGCACCAGGCACTTTTTGCATAATATTTCGTGATGCAGACGGCGGCTTTCAGCAGGATTATATGTCATATCAAAAAGACTTTGAGTGTCAATTCCTAGTTCCAGAAGCTGACAGTTACTTTAAAGTCAAAGCATAGCTCTCGCTTTCCACAGATATTAATCCAATTGAACACTGGTTGAATTAGATAAACCCTGAACTGTTGAAAAGGGCTTAAAATGTTGATAAAGTGATTCATTAAAGATTCACAAAATGTAGTTCTAAATTGAACCCATCTGGTTTGCAAAATATGAATGTAAAGCATATTGTTTTAATTTGTTATACTTCATTTTCCAGTGTCCACTGAATCTGACTCCTGAAGCTTGCACTTCGGTTAAACTATCACTATCTATGATAAATGCTACTAATTCCTAATCGTCGAAGAGAGATGGTCATTGACAATCACATTTTGTTCAGTGTGAATAGGCTGATGATACTTCATTTTAGTATGTTTAATTAAATATCAGGAAAAAGGGTTAATATTTATATATGGTTTGTTAAATTTATTAGTGAGGTTTAATATGGAAGTAGTTTGGCTTCATATATCTTATGTTGCTATTCACGTAGCGGCTATGCTCATCACGGGATACATCCAAATAAGAGGATATCCTCTTTTACATTTAAAAAGAAAGCAAAGGGAAAGCAACACTTACGAAATTACTACTTACAGTTGACATGAAGCAGTGCGGCATAACATTGAAATTTTCACGTCAAGAATCATGAAAATTGCAAATATTCATCAGCTTTCGCTATGATTTTGTAACCGAAAAAATTGCAACTCGCCAACAGCTTTTCCTCTGACTCAGTTACATGCAACTAGAGAAAAGACGAACAAGATAGGCAAATTGGGAGAGTGAATGTATAATGCAGGTAATGACGTCCGTTATTCATATTGAAAATATTCTTTCCCTTGAATAATAAAGTGTGACTGCTATTCGGCAGTAACACTGGTGGAATAATAGGTGCTGTTATTTCTGCCAATACCCAGCGGTGAACACAATTTGTGAACATGAACCATTTTTTAAATGTGTATGCTATAGATCTGACCCTGATTTAACCCACAATTTATGTTATTACTCGTGAGAAAACCCAGCCGCTTACGCAAAGCAGCACATGAATGTTGCAGCTGAGTGCTACTGCCTCACTGTTGAACACAATGAGCCTAAATGGAATAGCATTCAACGTAGTAAGATTGAGACATTTATTTTATCTACTGCTCATACACCCTGCTTTTGTCGTAATGCCGGGAGTCTTGAATCAGGAGCCAGAATCCATCAATTACGTACGACACGCCAGTGTCAGAATCTGGAGGCTGACGAGTCTGGCTTTCGGACTATTTTATATCCACTGCCTGTTTGTCACAGTGAAAGATGCCTTGCACACGTATATTCGAAGAAGCTGAAGTAGAGGGCATATAATTCTGATATCATTAAAAGGTGTTTCGAGTTAACACATCCGTCTAACTAAACTGGTTTTTAGTCTGAGATAGCTTTGGATCTAATATTTTTGGTACAGTTATATCACAATTGATCATTGGAAAGAGCCCCTTCAATAGAACAGGAAATAACCCAGCGAGTCCGGTTGACATTTGCCCGAGGCATGTAGCGTCTCACACGATTTATACTTTTTGCACAAGTATAAAATCGTAAAAAAAGAAGTATTTGTCGGCGTGAGATATAAATTGGTGGATATGTGTTAACAGTGCATATAGATAAGTTACTTTACTTGCGATACAATCACGTGAGTGCTGAAATTTACTCCTCCGTGCTTATCTGGGAGTGTACACCACTCTATCTGAGTGGTCTCGATGATAAAATCACTTGTAAGGAATCCTCTTACTGTCACAGGAACACCTCTGCTAGAGGCTTCATCATAGGAGACGTACTTTGGTAGGTATTCCCGTGCTTTCAAAATGCATCGAAAAATAAAGATTCTCTATCGAATGTGCAACAATGGTTGAAGAAAGGTAAAAATCGCCGGCGTACTCAGATTGATGCACGTAGGCAGACGTCCGAACACCTCGAACACCCGTTTATAATGCAAGGGTAGAAACATAAGAACAGGAATGTTGGATTCAGCAAAATATACTCATTAGAAATTTCTTTTTATAACACGAAGTTGTGTGTTTAAATTTCATGGATGTTTGTTTTATTCCGTCTAAAACCATAATAATTAAATCACTGCCAGAATGAAAGCGAATATACAAAAACCAAAATATGCGCACAGTTCTGAAGAAGTGTTACAATCGGGATGGAATAATATTTGTTAAGAATTCACCAAACTTCGCAAGTCCAAAAACGGTGTTTTCTACTGGACGAATGACTAAAAATTGGATGAAAAAAAGTTTATAATCTTTTAGGTGGGCTAATGTAAAGGAATAATGGACAACTCGAAGTAGGCTTATGATAGACTGAGAACATTATTGTGTTGGAATTATACATTAGGCATGTGAGACAACTTACAATCTATATCTCCAGAGGATTGTTGTTCTAACTCGACTGTGAAAGAAATATAAGGATAAAAGAAGAAAAATGCATAGCAAAAGAATTCATATCGGAAACAGAAGATGGCCAAAAATAATATATTCATCCAGTAGAAAATTTCGTTTGACGGAACTCAAGCAAATTGTCCACATTGCAGTTATTTGTGAATATCCTCCTTCCACCGTCCCCTCAACCATCCGTAAATTTAGAAGATGGACACTTTCGAATTTGACTACCGACAGAGCCAAAAAATGTACAGGGACTCCAAAGTTTGTGGGGTCCCTGAACATTTTTCCTCCACTGGCTTGGGGAATGTTGTGTCAAATACAACTTGGATTTTGGCCTAAAAACTTCGAACATTTTTTCGTGTGTTAAGAGTGACAGAGATCCGTTGAACCTGTGGGAAAAATTTAGGGTTCACGCTGTCCTCCTTAAGGCGGTGGCCCAAAATGACACGGATCTTATTTGTATAGGGTCTACCTTCAGGAAATTAAGAACCCGTATTAACGAACTTAGATACAACGTTAAAGTTGGTTCTACATTTCCGGTTTTACAAGTTGTGTTACTAATGGAACACATTTTCCCGTACAGTCTTGACACCCCCTCTTCGAAGTTTGACTGCTTCTTCACAAAAGGCCTATTTATTTATTCCTCTCGAGGATCAAGTTGCAGCGATGAACCTCCTAGCCTTATATCTCCAGGTTGGAAGATGGTACTGAACTCTAATTCTACGTAACATAAGTTTATTACTTTATTGATTTTTGACCAGTATACTGTTTGCCTTACCATATGCATCGCCCGCCTGGAAGTTAGGTGTGTATTGTACAACTTATTCAGTTTTTCAGTTTTTAGCATGTCTTTTGTAAAAAAAGATCGTGCTTATGTTATCGGTTTCTCTGTCCGTCCGTTCGTCCGTACCCACGGTATCTCTGCAACTATTAGTCCGATTTGAAAAATGCTTCTTGCATTCGTAAGCTTGAAATATGCGAATGATGATCCTTCATTTTTTTTTACTATGTATAATTTCGCAGCTAGAGGGCGTGAATGCAGATGATGTCGAATTCAAAAATACGTTTTATTCCGCATATTTGCTATTAAACATCCGATTGAAAAAATCTTTTATCTTTCGATTCCATTTATGTCGAAGAGTATTTTGGATATAGCTTCTTTTTCAAATTATGCATAGATTTTCCGCTAGGGGGCGTAAAAGTAAATGGCATTTTTCCCGATAACTCTTCTTCTAAAACTCCCATTTGAAATATTTTTTTTCAGCGGATACATCTGCTGATGTACAATCTCTTGCATATAATTTCGAATTTTCGGTAAAGAATACTTTGGCCACCAGGGGGCATAAGTGTTAGATTTCGCTTCTGATGTATTTGCCATAAAATATGAGCTTCTAATATATCGATTAAAAATATTATTTCGTGAACTGATGCCACTCACATCGATAAACCTTTTCGGAATATTTTCTTCCTAAAATATTCCACAGTTTCTCCGCCAAGGGGCGTAGATATATATCTTATTTTTGTCAATATATCGACTTCTAGGAAACCGATTTGAAAAATTCCTTCCTTGTTGGATAGTTTTTGCCGTGTCGCATGTTTTTCATATAATTTCAAAATTTTAACTTAATTCATAGACTTTCCGCTAGGGGGCGTAAAGGTAAATTGCGTTTTCCCCTATATCTCTGCTTCTAAATCTCCGATCTGAAAAATTCTTCCTGCACCTGAAACAGCTCCAGATGGGAAATCGTTTGCTCATCAGTTCTAGTTTTTGTAAAGAAAATGGTTTGGCCACCAGGGGGCGTAAACCTTAATTTCCGCTTCTGATGTATTTGCAGCAAAATATGAGCTTCTAAATTCTCGATTGAAAATAACATCGTTTGTAGACGGATACTACTCATGTCGACAAACCTTTTAGAAACATTTTGTTCTTACAATAGTGCACGGTTTCTACGCCAGGGAGCGTAGATGTATATCTTATTTTTGTCAATATCGCGACTTCTAAGAGCCCGATTTAAAAAATTCCTTCATTGTTGGATAGTGTTTCTAGTGTGACATGTTTTTCCTATAAATTCAAAATTTTCAAGTAATTCATAGACTTTTCGCTAGGGGGCGTAGAGGTAAATTGCGTTTTTCCCTATATCTCTGCTTCTAAATCTCCGATTTGAAAAATTATTTCTGCACCGGATACAACTCCTAATGGGAAATCGTTTACACGCAATTTCGAATTTTTGTAAAACATTGTTTGACCACAGGTGGCGTAAGTCTTAATTTCCGCTTGTGATGAATTTTCAGCAAAATATCACCTTCTAAAATCTCGATTGAAAAAAAAGTCTTTTGTGGACCGATACTACTCATTTCTACAAATATTTTAGGAACATTTTCTTCTTGAAATAACGCATGGTTTACGCCAGGGGCGTAGATGTATATCTTATTTTTGTCAATATCTCTACATCTAAAAGTCCGATTTGAAAAATGTCTTCTTTGGTGGATAGTGTTTCTGATGAGAGATATTTTCCCTATAAATTCAAAATTTTCAAGTAAATCATAAACTTTCCGCTAGGGAGCACAATGGTAATTGCGTTTTCTGCACCTAAAACTACGATTTGAAAAATTCTTCCTGTATTGCATACAAGACCTGACGGAAAATAGTTTTCTCGTAATTTCTAATGTTTGGTAAAGAATGGTTTGGCCACCAGGGGTCATAAGTGTTAATTTCTATTTCTGACGTATTTGTAGCAAAATCTGGGGTCCTGGAAACTCGGCTAAAATTGTTTTTCTTGGACCGATACTACTCATATGGATAAACCTTTTGTTAATACATTCTTCCTAAAATAATGCATGGTTTTCCCACCAAGGGACGTAAAGTCAGATCTTATTTTTGTCGATAACTCTGTTTCTAAGAGTTCGTAAGCTCACGATTCCGTTTAAAGCAATATCTGAGGGATTAAAAACCCGATTGAAAAACTTGTTCTGTCCGTCGGATACTATTTTTTTCCATACCGGTTTCAGTAACTTTGAATAGCTTTGATAAATTTAATTTGCGTCAGAGCGGATTCAAAAGACGTGGTTTTTACACCCGAAAATTCGGTGTCATATTTCTTGTTATATGTAGCATCGTGTTTTATGTTATATAAGACTTCCGCTATTGGGTACCCCTGAGAGCGTCGAAAGATTGTATATGGATTTTAACGCTATATATATACACTGGAGGAAAGTAAAAAAAAGAACACCAAGAAGGAGACGTGTGATACCATCGAAATTTATACAGCTCGAACTGTGCATATTCTAATGCAAATTAGCGACTTTGGCGTCAGATTGCATAAATCACAGAATAGCATAGAAATGAAAGTTTTCCGGGAGCTACCTTATTCTGTTGCGTTTCTCCTGACATTTAATTTAAGAAAGTCTTAGCTTTCAACGTATCCTAAACAGCATTAGTTACCAGAATCAATGCCGTGGAGTATTATTGCCAGGTTGGAAACAAGTCGGATACAGCGGGTTGTAGCACAATTCATTGGAGTGTCACGAAGTGTTATTTTTGCACGGCAGTCTCGTCAACAGTAACTTTTGCGGCAGCCTCGGCAGCCCAATATATGTCTTACAATTATCAAATACAAGCACACCTTATCATATCATGTACAGTTACTGTGAACAAGAATCTGTCAATTTAAGATATTTTTGCAGCATAATCTGCCCAATTGAGCTAACTTAAAAATCAAGCCGCTTATTCATTTCATATCTCTGACATCTTTTTTTTTTTTTTTACTTTTTCCCTCAGATGCTAATTAAATCACTAATATTATAGAACATACGTGTTGTACTTATTACGAGGCGTATAACTTTCCTTTCGGTTTCATTACTTTTTGTAAAAGTACCGTATCTTTAACGAAAATGCAAATTATTCACCCCGAGCGGTTGCCCATACACTTTTATCTCCTAAATAATCACAAAAACATAATGAAGAAAGAAATTTAGCTCATCTTAATGTTATTATTCATTTTAAAGCATTAGATGAATTACGTCCGTTTAGGAATGATATCTCGGATCTGTAAGTGAAGTATTTTTCTACTTTTGTTGATCGTCCACATTCTTGGTATGCATGTGTTATGAGTCATATCGTCGGCGATGAGGTAAGTTCAGATTTCTCAACAATATTTAATTAATATAATAAGAAAGAGATACGCATCAGATGTTTTAAATTTCAATTTTTTTCTTTTCTTCTCCATTATTTTGGCAACGCCCAAAACGTGCGCTCTTCGAACACAGGAAATAGTTAAATACAAAACAAATTTTGCCGAGAAACAGTGCTGACTTTTTAAATAGATATAAATTATTTCTTTTAAGGAAAAGTTCCATGTCTTTATTACTTCATTTCAAGAGTTCAGAGTTTTTAAGAATTTACTATTCATCGGAATGTCAGTCTTAAATCACAGAAGCTACTCTAGTTTTAAATGATTAATCCCTTTCTTGAACTTGCTGATAAGACATCGCTGTTTCTCTTATGAACTGCATTAATTTCATGTTTTGAGAAATTAGAGAAACCTCAGAGCATATTCTTAACATTTGACTATTTTAAGGATACGTTGGAAGTTTGGATTTCTTCAGAACTGGAAGTAGTAAAATATATATTTTTTCTAGTAACTATCCTTCACAATCAAACCCACTCTTAAAATATTTTAATCTATAAGGGACTTCTAATCGTACTGCAATTTCATTGGTTTCGTTGACAGCTTCACAATCCATGCATTGTGCGATAGTTTGTCTATAGTTTCTGTTGCTGTGAAGTCCGTGGTGCTTTTCATGGCGAGGAAGTTTTATTATCTCAGCATCTTTGATTCCGAGAACAGCTTAAACACTTCCTGGATAACATTCTTTCATATTCGGTCTCATGTTTAACGGTTGCATGCCTATTGATTTATAAAAATAATTTATTTGAAATATTGATTCATTTGTTTCCCATGTGTCTGGGAGTGTTTCTTTATTCGTCTCTATATGTTGACATTTGCTCGGGAATTTAAATCAGTGAGACAATAGCCGTAGACGTTTTCTTTCTTCGCTTTCTGTTTTCTAACTTTACGGCATGGTGTGATTCACGAGCAGTGTTTTTCCCTGTTTATCTTTTCTGATTTCGTGTTCCTGAGGAATTGAAATAAAATTTATCATGCGTGGGACATTTTTGGTGTTTGCACAATATCTCAAATACGTAGCTGAAACAAGATCAATAGCTGATTTTCACATTTTTTTTGCTTCCAATCATACCTTTATCAAAACATATTTAATTTTTTGATTTCAATCTTTTCAATCACTGATATACATTCCAAAAACACTCTTGGAACGTTCCCTTTAAAGAAAGAAACTCTTCTTAAAATTTCACTCGACTTGTTAATAGGATAACATTCCTTTCTGACTTTTTTTGCAAGTACAAACTCGCATACTTGCAGTTTCGCTGCACCACTTTTACTCACAAAAAATGAATGTAGTTATTATGTTTTATAATATATTACTGTAAGAAAATATTTTATGAATAATATTTGTTAAAGTAACTGCCAATTTACAGCCACTTTAATCTATTGCTTATTTTTAATATACCTTTTAGAAGAAAAATACCGCAATACCTTTTACTTATACAAAACTGTGGACTCCAGTAAAATATTGCGAAACTTTTCGAAGCGTTTTGTTATATTAGTAGGTTTACGAGGTCTCCGTTGATCTTTTTCTTCAGAAATACCAGGATGTATCTAATAGAATTTGATTTCGTTTTCAACGAAGAATCAAACAAAGCATTATTTCCATTAAAAATTCTGTCACTAAATATATTTTTATTTTGGTGTTGAATTTCTCACTGATATCTAGAGAATGTTATTCATTCTGTGGTTTAAAGAAATGATATACTTAGGTAGGGCGAATGAGAAAATGGGAAGTTACTCACAGGAATCTAAAGATTTCTGAGAAAAACATTAGCATTATGTTAGCGTTCAATTCAATTCACGATCTTATTCACTTCAACTCTTGATTAGATCTACAAAGTAATAACCAAAAAGGAAAACATCGTATTCTACTGCAGATGTTGAGCCAAAACTTATGCAATAGGACACTTTATGTCTTCATACCTACCTTCACAATGAAATCTGACTGGCATTCAATGTATAAGCCATATGGTTGCACCGTCTTGAGCCATCTCTCTGCCAGTTCTACGATGCCCCGAAGGTACCAGTTCTTGTCCTTCGAGGCGAAGAACTGCTTCAATCCACCTGCCACTTCCTCCTGGTTGTGGAAGTGCCGTCCGTAAAGGAAGTGAGCCATGGACCGGAACAAGGGAAAATCTGACGGGGCAAGGTCCGGATTATATGCTGTGTGTAGCATCAGTTCGATGCCCCAAGTTCTTGGAGTTTTACCCACGTCGTTCCTGCAGTTTGAGACCGATTATTGCCTTGCCGTAGGAGAGCGCACTTTCTGTTCACCAGTGCCGGTTACATCTCCTCCAAAACGTTATATATATGCTCCATCTCTTCACAGTAGAGGTTGGCGTTGATTGTCTGACCGTCTGGAACAAATTCGTAATCGACTATCCCCACCAAATTCCACCAGACGCAGAAGCGGCAATGCTTGGTAATAGGTTCTGGAAGGTGGCCAGGGCTCAACCGCTGCCGTTGTGTGTTAGGATTTAAAGCCTAGGTCCGCTTCTCATCGCACGTAAGAGTTCTCTTGGTAAAACGTACATCGCACTGGTTTTCTAGGAGATCCGTTCACACTTACACTCGGCGTTTTCCTTTACCTGGCGTTAGCTCGTGAAGGACAACGCGGCAGCTTCTATAGAACTTACCGAGGTCCTGAAGGTGACGAACCACGGTGGCCTGTGTTATTTCCAGCTCGTATGGTGATCTCCGTGTGATTGATGTCGGATTTGCCTCTACGGCCTGGCGCACTGCCTCCGAATCCATAGTTTGCGGGGCTTACCTGACCTTGGCTGATCGTCGAGATTTCTGTCACCTGAGCGAAATTTCTTGAACCATGTGGTTGCGGTGCTGTGTTCCAAAGAACCTTCCTCTTTCGCATGACAAATGTTTCCTGTTGCTTGAGCAGCGTTATGGCCGAGATCAAACTCGTAAAGCAAAAGTTTCCTAATGAAACGTACATCGCGCGGCTTTTCTAGGAGTTTCGTTCACACTTACACAAGGCGTTTTGCTTCATCTGGTGTCAGTTAGGGAAGGACAACGCGGCAGCTCCTGTAATCTTCGCTGAAGTCCTGAAGGTGACGAACAACTGTCGTCTGTGATCTCCGCCTGTCGAACTACTGTCGTCTGTGCCCAGCTTGCCTGTAAGTCTCTATGTGCTGGTTGTCGAATTTGCCTCTACGTCCTGGAGTACGGCCTCTGAATACGAGGTTGGCGGCATTCCTGACCTCGGCAGACCGCCGAGGTTTCCGTCACCTGAGAGAAATTTTTTGAACCATCTTGTTGAAGCTCTGTGTTCCACGGAACCTTCCCCTTGCGCACGGCAAATGTTCTGTGTTGCTTGAGCAGCGTTATGGCCGAGTTCAAACTCGTAAAGCAAAAGTTTCCTATTTAGCCTGTTGTGGCTGTTCATCATTTAGGAGTCCCAATAACAGACATAAAGACGACATGCTATGCTGTTCACAGCAAAGACTACCACTTTATATCCCTTTCGACTGACTGCACTGCGCTATTTGATCTAGTTTAAACACGTGACATACCCGCCGCAGCACAGGAGTTTATGCAATTATTGAAAAACTTGACTCACCTTGAGTAAAACACATCGGTAACCGATTTTCACGTTTCTTTACTCCTAATCATAACTTCGGCAAAAATTATTTAATTTCTGAATTTATTCATTTTCACCAGTGATATAAATTCCAAAAACACTCCAGAAGTTTGTTCAGAAACTCTTTCCAAAAATTCCGTCATTTTGTTAATAAGAGAGTCTCCTTTTGGGCTTTTTTTAGCAAGTACGGACTCGCTTTCTTAGAATTTCCCATTCCATTACATAAGGATAAAATTTCAAATTTAATTATTTTATTTATAATAATTTTGTAAAATATATTACTGAAACAAAATATAATGTAAATATCCTTGTTAGAATAATTACCAGTATACATCCACTTTAAAATATTGCTTATTTTTAATATCTCTTTTAGAAAATGTAGAGGCACTTGTAGAAAACTCGGAACCAGTAAAATATTTACGAAACTTTTGAAGCATCTTGTAATATAAGTAAGGTTTACGAGGTATCCGTTAATCTTTTACCTCAGGAATACTAGAACGTAACGATTGGAATTTTATTTCTTATTCAACGAAGAATTCACTGAAAATTTTGTCACTAAATATATTTTTATTTTGGTCTTCAGTTTCTCACTAATTTCTAGCGAATATCTTACCTTCAATGTTTTAAAGGAGTAATATACTTAGGTATGTTGAATGAGAAAACAGGAAGTTACCCACAGCAATCTATAAAGATTTCTGAAAAAAAACAAACCTTGACGTTATATTAGTGTTCAATTCACATTCCAAATCACTCCAACTCTTGATTAGAAGTACAAAATAATAAGAAAAAAGAAAAAAAAACAATTACACTGTACTTATAATACCTTAAGTATACACTTAAGCGACAAAACATTAAAAGCGTGTTGATTCTTCACTGGCGAAAAAAAAAACAGTCTATACGAGCCACGGCATCACCTCCACCAGATGTCGGAAGGTTCCAGGAGGTAATTCCAGCCTTGCTTGTTGCAACTTTATCCACATATTCGCCCGAAGCGTCGGTCCAGGAGCCATGGCTCTGCTGTTCCGCCTGACGGCATCCTAGAAATATTCCACAGGTATTAAGTATATGGATCAAGAGTGCCACTGCAAGGTTCCAAACTCAGATAAGTGTTCCTCGAGCTACTCACGGGTGTTTGCGACGCTATGCGTGCAGTGTTGTTTTCGGGAACAGAAAATCGCTCTCAGGACCCGCGAATGCTATGGAAGCTTGTAATTGATGAGTTAGCACATGCTGATAGGATACGCACCTCTCTAGACACAGAAATGGCCCTAATGTTTCATATTAGAAGACTACTCAATAATCAAAGGGACAACACCGCCTTGAACAAGGCCTTATGACGACTACACTATGTACTCATGCTGTGAACGCCAAACCCGCATTCTCATGTCAGCTCCGTACAGCTGAAAATGAGCCTCTTCTGAAAACACGACGCTGCTACACTGTGCAGATGACTAGTTTAAACGTTTTCGGCACCAAATAAGTTCACATTTCTGATGATGCGCACTCCCTAGTGGCACTCGAGTAGAGAAGCGGCTTCCGTAGGCCAGAGTATGAAGCGTGCGCCGGGCCGTTCGCTCGCTGACGCTGATTGGTTCTCCGACGCACGTGATATGCGGAAACGTTTTTAGTGAGTCGGTCTGTATGAGGTTGGATAATCTACTTAGACCCAGTATTCAATCGGGAGGTATCAGCCGTGGCGCTGGTATGTCCGTCGATGGTGTACTCGTGGTACGCCCTTGATACCGTTGCTCTTATGAACCCTAAGGTTATTGCCATTTTTGGGGTAGAACGATCCATCTGTCTTGCACCTAAAATGCGTGCGCGATCAAAGTCGTTCAGGACACCAGGTTAACTCATGTTCATCGTTTGCGATACATTGCTGGGAAGCCCGTCCGCTTATTTATCGACTGTGTTCGGTTTGGGACTCTTCTTCTCTGCGAAGGCGATGTCCAGGTCTACACTCCCCCTATCGTACATTTTTCCCATCCTACCTATCGCACATTTTTTGTCTACTGAGTATTCTTTCCGTACAATAAACTTTCAGGAATTTACTTTGCATGAGTACATTTTAGTAAAATTGTTATCATGATTTTAAATATTAGCTATCGTCTGATTCTTTAAATTATAAAGTCAGCGGTTTTTCACAACGAAGTGAGTTTGATGTAGAACGGAGCATTCTCATTTCACAGTAAATACTGATTTGTTTTGGACATATCAATGGTTATAGAAAAAATTAACATTCCAGTTAAAGAAATATTTTTACATGGTTACGCACTTTGTGCTTAAATAATTGTTCCTAGTGATGTTTCTATATAAATGCCACTCACTTCGGAATAAAAAAAAACAAAGTACGAGGGAAAATTTCTTAATGAAAATTATCCAGCTAAAGGATGAATTGGAATGTGAATCGTATTATTTATCCCGATTTCAAGAGCCGCTACTAGTTGTTCAACGATATTTCATTCCGGTGACTATACAGACTTTTAATTTTTAAACGTCATCTGAAATAATTCCTAAAAGGCGTCTCTCAAATATATCTGCTGTTGCGTTCCCATAGGGATGAGTGATCTTAAGTTAAATTGATAAAAAATAACATCTGAAATAAATCCAGTTCTATGAAAACCTTAAAATTTGGGATAACAATGATCTATTGGATACAGAGGTTATTTTGAAACTAAAAATTACTAAGACATAAAATCAGAAAACAATACAGCAGCGGCTACCACGACTTAAAATGTTCCCAAATCCGATGAAATTTGTCATGGTCTAATCAAAGGTGTGAATCGTGGATTGCATTCTACAATTATTATAATTTAAATAAATATATTCGTGCGTATTTTTCATAAAGATGACTTTAGTTTTCCAAAATAATGGAGAAATATTCCGTCTTCTTCATCAAATGTTTGAAACATGATGATACTTGTTACTCACGATCATTTTGTTATTTTCTGAACATATTCGTCGAAACTAATGTAGAGAGATTAAAACAAGAAAAGTCTGACACTTAAATAACACATTGTTTAAGAAATTTAGAAATTATGAGATTAGTACTAATAAAATGAGTTGAATGAATTATGCGATTCCTCAAAAAATGTTCGGCAAATGACCACTTTCAATACAACGCGAAGCAGTGAGTGCTGATGCGAACTCACTCAATCTAGAGGCGTTTATCCGACTGCATAAGAAAAAAATATTATTTCGAAGAGATCTGTATGGAAATTTCTCACACCGAGTCAACCCCTTGCTGCCATTGAAAGGGTTAAGCATATAGAACCCTTGATTTCAGTTGTGGATGATGAACGACGATGAAGGATTTTCTTTTATGAACGAATTGAGGATAGCTTCGAAAAAAACAAAAGATTCTGTTTAAACAAGTCATCAGCAATGGTCGAATTCGATACCTGGGGTGTTGAAAGGCATTTGCAATGTGGAAGGGTCTTACAATGCGCATGGCAACTGTTGGCTACGAAAGACTATTGCGAATATGAATGTACAGCCCACGTGATCATCATAGAGAATTTATTCAGGAATGACGGGACACTGGAACCCTTCCTTCTTTATGAAATATGTAGGGCAACATGCGACCCATCGCACTTAGGAATTTTAAAAACTGCGTAGCATTGGCCTACCTTATCCTAAATCATTCCATTCATAAAGATCTATACTTCTCAGCGAATGCAAGAGTAATCTCTATCGTAAATTACTGTTACGGCTATTCTGCTCTGCCTTGGCAAACATCAGAGTGGGCGTATTTTCCAGACTTCTGTATTTCACATGGTTTACATTCGATATTTGTTTCCATGCAAAAGATAGAATCACACATTCTACTATCAAAATCACGGCAAAGTCTGGACGTATTTCACATCAATAATATTTCCAAATTCCATTATGCCTCCCCGGTGGCGCAGTGGTCTAAGCGATAGCTTCTGATCATTCGTCCGGAAGGGGTCCGGGTTCGAATCCCGGTGAGGCATGGATGTTGTGTTTGTCTTACGGCACTGGCTCTCTCCCTTCCTTGGAACCAGTGACCCTAAATTAGGGACGGGCGACTGCTTATAGCCCATTGAGTTGCTCACGGTGGTCGTTAAACCTCCAATCAATAATATTTCCAAATTGCATTATCAGTCTTTTCCAAGCAAAATGTCTTCCGTTTTGAAAGCTCGGAGTGGGCGTACAACTGGCTAATGAACGTTCTCTACAAAAATGTTTCTATTATACTGGTCAAACATTCTGGAGGCAACCAAAAAGCAAAAAAGGATAATGGAAATCATCTGACGACCGTAAACTGTTGCCTTGCAGGTATAGTTTTAGATGCGAAAAGGACGAGGAAGCACAGTATATGCCATCCTAAGAAAAACGCATTTTACAACAAATTGTGAACAAATTTGGAAATTAGCGAGTTAAACTGGCATTTCCCATTCATTGCTACCCATTTAGTTTATGAAAGCAAAGACGGGTTCGATCTAGTTTTCAAAAATGAAGTGAAGTTTCATTGCTATGTGACTGAGTCATTTTAATAATTAAAAAAAAAAAAAATGTGTTCTCCAGGCATAAAGATGCGAAGTTCGGATCTTTTACTGATCATATAGTGTTATTTCTTTAAAGGCAATTTATTCATGCCCTAAAAGCATTTTAAAAACAAAATGCGTCTCATGAAATTTTCTCACAAATTGAAATTTCGCACACCATGTTCGTAAACTGAAATATTTTTTTAAAAAAGACACCAAATCCAAAGGAAACATCTGGAGAAGAATACGTGCGAGAATACACACTTAGGAAAATGGTAACCTCCATTTTCATACATATTGGGTAATGCTATTTAATGCATTTTTGAATTAGAGGCCACCAGATGGGATATTCTTTTTCTCGCACTAATGCAACATTATTCTCTATACAGTTTTTAATTCAATGCTCTCATTCATTGGAAATGTTTCTAATATACGGTCAATCGCTTTAATTACAAATTTGTTTTGTTTGAATATCATCGGAGCACCACAATGATTTTTCTGTAGATAATAGTTCTAGCAATTCGAATAGGAATGTGACTAAAATAATCAAGAATCATTTCTTGAAGAAGAAATTTTTCCATCAACAGTGTTGATAAATGTTTTCAGTATTTGATTCAGGAATTTTAATATAGATATATTATTTATTTTAATTGTTTTGTTTTGTTCACACATAATTTAAATTCAGGAAGCAAGGGAGTTCTGCTCACCCAACAAAAAATAATGCAATGCTTTTTTCTTATCTTTTTCCACCACTTGTATTCCTCCTGGAGGGTTTCCTGCTTGCTGAACAATTAATTTTGTCCATACTCCAATTGTATACATAGTATGTCAGGAGTTCTTTGCTTGTAAGATATCAAACCTAAAAAACAGAGTAAGGAACAACTTTTTTAAAACTTAACACAAACCTCGTACATTAACACAATGCAAAAAAATATTGGTGTTTTATTGATACTCAGAGTAACTCCCTTAAACTGCTTCCGTTATCCAAGCAGTCGTTTTGAGATTTCCCACAAAAAAAATTATTTGTACCTCCTTTCCCGCCCCGAGTTAAACGCTGAATTATACATTATCATACGTAATTTTTACGAGTCATTCTCTTAACAAAAGAGAATAAAAAATTATACGTAAACCAACATAAAACTATATGTACCTACAGGTACTTATTACCTAACATCTTTAGCTTATATCTCAAATCGTTTTCACGTAACACCTCTACCAGTTAGTCTTGCAATTTTTACTGCGTCTAAAAAAACTGGAGACAATCCTTTCACCGATTTATTCGTGTCTGTACATAACTTTCCGTATGGACAGCCATTAGTTAGGTTGGCAGCTGTCCACACTTGTTGAGGTGTTTTTTTCTAAAAGTGGAAAAATGTTGGGCAAATTAGGTAGTTTCAAAAATATGTGGAAAGCGAGATACATGCACAATGTCTGCATCCTAGAAAGTTATCTCGGTAAGTAATTCATGCGGCCCACTTTGCCGCAAATCTTTACTTATATAACCTGTCAATTTCTGTTTTTTTAAATTAATCTCATTCTCATGAAGTTATAAAGCTAATTCAAAACTTGCAGAGCTGGAAATGCAACTGTATGGTGATAGTTTCAGACGTAATCAGAAAAGCCCACCATTTTATTGTTACCGTATGTTTCAAGGAAAATAGCAAAAATTAAATTGTCCATTACTTTGCAACAGAAACATTTTACTGTATTTTAATATCTGTACATATAAAACTGAAAGATTTCACTGACTCACGGATTCATCACCGAATCTTAGAAACTAAGAACTTAGAACTTTCACATTTGGCAGGAATGTTCCTTTTACAACATACGGGCGCACAACGAAATGATTTTTTCTTACGATAACACTAAGTTGGTCGAAATGGGTTTTTAAATAACCAGCTTTAATAACGCTAGCAATGATTGGGCCATTGTTTCCCAACAACTGAAGCCCCGCCCTAAGTTTTGAATAACTTGAGTTGCCCTGCTCAGTATATATTTTGTTCTAAATTTGTTTAACAAAAAAAAAGCCTTTTCAAAACATCTCGTAAAAGGCGCTTTTCATTTTAACATTTATATTATCGTTTGACATATTGAATGTCAAGGTGTTTTGAGTCAAAATCAAATTACCAACGTTCGTTTTCACCGAAGCAACGGTGATGTCATATAAGTGTTTTTTTTAGTCTAAATCAAATTACCAACATTCGTTTTCACCGAAGCAACGGTGACGTCATTTAAGTGGTAAAGTGACTCCAATAAATACAAATAGGCGGGTAAATTTTCATAGTAACTGAAATTTGAAAAAAAGTTTCCCCCTTGAGATATTAGCGATGGCAACACAATTTTGCTGAAGCTTCCAGAAGCATCTGATTTGCTAGATTTTAAATGTACAGTTTTGAGCTTCTTGTCTACAAAATTGTTTACAAGAAAGGACCTTTTCACATTTACGCTGCAAGTGACAACGCATTTCTTCTGTTTTCTATTATTATTTTGTTCTGTTTTCTATTATTATTTTGTTCTGTTTTCTATTATTATTTTGTTCTGTTTTCTATTATTACTGTGTTCTGTTTTCTATTATTATTTTGTTCTGTTGTCTATTAATATTTTAACGATGAAAGTGAAGAGTAACGACGTATTTTGATTTATTTCGTGTGGGTTTGAAGTTTTAAATTTACAGTTACGAGCAAAATTGCTCATTTGTCGTCTGTCAGAAGAAGTCAGGAAGACGAGTTTCCCAAAATAGCAAAGAAATATGCAGTGTAGAATGATTTAATATGCCCGTATCAGTATATATTTTTTTCAAAATTTATTTAACACGAAACCTTAAAAATCGCTTAAAAAGCGCTATAATATATGTGCTTTGCATTTAAACAGTTATCGTTTGATATAACAAATATCAAGGTTTTTTGTTGATGTGTTCTAAATTTTTTTAACAAAAAAGAACTTTAAAAAATATCACGTAAAGAGCGCTATATCTTAACATGCTTTGCATTTAAACATTTATATTATCGTTTGACATACCAAATGTCAAAATCTCTTCAGTCAAAAATCAAATTGAAGGTCTATTTTGTTATGACGATCAATAATCACAAGGACAGCCCTAAAAAATAACTGCTATTGACTTAAGAGAAAATTGTTTCTCTCATATCCAGTTTTACGTAGCATGCTCGAGAGTTAGTTCTCCTAGCAGTTTTGTAATACTGGCGGATGATTCCAGAACAGCCAACGTAGTGTACAAAGAAGCATTAACATAAGTCAATATATTATTTTTATTTTTCCATTCGTTCATCGCTATGAAAATATTCAGTTACAAATGACAACACTCCGCATCTTACAAGGATGCAGAAATTCATGCTATAAACATTATGTATTTGAATCCATTATATTGCCGATGCAATATAAAGTTTGAGAAAAAACCGTTCAAGTTATTATTATGTATATTAGTTTATGGTACAAATTATATTTTGGTATGGTATGAAATCCTGTATTATAAAAATATTTTTAATGTCATCACGTTCGATTTACGGGTATTTAGCCAGTGCACTTATATTTATGCGCAAAACCGTCACTTAGATAACGTAATTATGTGCTCAAAGTCATATTTGCCGGGGCGGATAGCCTAATGTATACTGATCAGAAATTCAGCATATTATAAAAGGGCTCGAAATTGTCCTAATGGAAATTTTGTTGTGTCTGTGGAGAAATTTCATAGCGGGACCTATGAGCAAATAAAACTCATAATTTATCATAGCCGTTACGTCAAAAGTCATCGTGAAGAACACAATCGGAAACTGCTATGAAGAGCAAATCATTGTGTGAAAGGTATATGGAAAGAACCATAAAATGAACTGGAATTTCTGAGAGGGAGTATCAAATTGTTAAAATCTACGATCTATTTCCTGGTAGAAAGTGTTCAGGTTATCCTGATTCTAGTAAAATGTTTCTCAGAAGATGATAAAATGATGATTTCAACTAATTTGCGTATGGAATTTATTTCGTAGAGCATATTAATAGTCCTTCTGAAATAAATTCCCATACATGTACATAGTTTTGTCCCTGCTACATATTTTAGTAAATTCTTGTTGATGTAAGGTAGAGTGACTGACAATGGAGAGACTACTTTTTAACTCATATAAGCTCTAATATAAGAAAATGGCTTAGTCTTTTTATTTTGTTTTTAATCTTCTGTACTGTTTTTTTTAATTTACTGAACAATTGGCCTTCTTACATGACCCTAAAATAACGTGCACATGGTTAATTTAATTTCTTAAAATTAAAGAAAAGTGATTTACACACAAATTGGTGAATATATAAAAGCAGGGACCTACAAAGTTGAGGAATTTAGTTTGTGATTTTGTGAATGTCAAGATTTTTAATATGGTTACGAAGACTGGTAATTTGAGTTTCTGTACGAAGAAGCGGAATTCGGGAATCTAAAACAAAGACATTACAAAAAGATATTTTCTTAAGTGCCTCGCTCCCCCTAACCTAGTATAAACAGAAAATATAAAAAATCGTTCTAAAATGATATTGTTTTAATTTCCATGAATCCGAAGACCTGTGAAGTTGCAGGTTAGAACGGAAATCCCGTTTCCTCCGAAACTCCAGTAGGGTGGAGCGAATTTTTTTTAATGGACAGTCTTTTTGGGCGGTGTGGGAAAGTTGCTCATAGACCACACAATAACAACTATAAAAAATTAATAAATAAATTTCGTTATACTGCACCAAGGTCGCTAAACGTTTGAAAATTGAGTCAAAAATATCTAATAAAAAACGGTACTACAATTAAAGAAAACACATTTACATTGATTGCAATCACATACGCGTCACGCACAATCACATGGTTTATTCAAGCATATTGGCAATCGGTAAAATGTAGTCTTACAATGGTCTATATTGTATTTTTGTGTTCAGAACTGGCATTTGTTTGGGACAATCTAAAGAAATTTCAATAAATTCATCCCGCCTGGTAGGTTCACAAAAAGCAGGAAAAAATATTACGTTACTACCCAGCAAAAACACAAGTGCTGGGAAACTGATGGCCAACAGCTGGCAGTGATGGGTCACTGATGGCTGAAATTTGCCACTTATCGACCGGCAGCAGTCCGTTGGTGGCTGCGCCATCAGTTGGCTGCCTCCACTTACCCACTGATGGCCCTGCAGCATCTCTGCGAATTATGGGCCTGCAACGTAGCGCCACTGTGGGGCGGAACTGGCAAACCAAAACAACCCCAACCAAGTGCGAGCGTGGGTCTGCGCATGCACGAAAGCGTTGTGTTACCGTTTTAGTTTGAATTTTTGCTGTTGACGACTGCTAGTACGACATTGTCTGTGTTTCTATCGGTGTTCTTCGCTACAATGGCCAAAGTAAATGAAAGGTAAGGGGTTTTTTTTGTTTGTTTGTTTGTTTTTAATGTCATTATGTGTTTTAATCCCCATGTTCTTAACAAAAATGTTAGTTTCCATTTAAAAATATCTGAATTTAGTGCTTAAAGGTGGGTAATGTTTCTTCCCAAAATTTGTTCTGCTCGAGTGCAGATTATCGATTTATTTGTATTGTAGTTTATAGTAATGTGAACATTTTCTCTTTGGCATTTCATAGACAGCGATGTTTTAAAAAAAGTTATGGAGTTAAGGCGCTGAGATCAGAGGAACCGTCACAACATTCTGTACTTTTGAGGCGCTTTCGTTTCAAAGTTCGTAGGTAGGGCGCGTTTGCTTATACCTGTACTGAATATTTTTATTTGACTCCGATAACAGCAATACATAATTTTAAAAACTTTGGCAAATTTCTGAAAATTAGCACTAACTTGCACGCTTGAATTGTTTTCGTAAGTTTCGGGCTTTTTTTGTATATCAGTGTGTATCTTCAATACTCAGTTTTGATACAGACATGACCACGAATTTTTGGAATAATAGTTTTTTGTATGTGCATTTTAGAATTGTGTTTGAAAAGTATTTTGTTGTAACTATGCCGTTCATTACTTTTTTTTTTTCATATTTACTGCTTCACTCTGGTGGCATGTTTTTTGTTAAATAATATTTTGTTTGACACCACACTTAAGTTCCCAGTTGTGTCTCATTGCATTCTGCTTCACACTGCTATAGTCCATCCATAGGCGTCATCGCCTTCTAATTATTAGGGGGGGGGGGCACAGATATATCTTACCTTACCTTCCCAACTCTCTTGTTTTTCTCATTATAAAGCAATGCACTATTTTTACTTGAGAGCTACCCTTTCCACCACCCTGTAAATTTATCCACCTTTAGATATACTTCATTGATGCCATAACCAGAATTTGTCAGCTGTATTGTACGAGAAATTAGGGGTAAAATCATTACATTGAACTCTTTCAAAGGTGAGTATTGACAATGTATTTATTCTGTTAAAGTAATTTTTTCACCTATACTTTAATGACATTTCATATGTATGCTTAGTTTATAGAATAAAATCTTGTTCTACACAACCTTGATTTAGAAGCAGGAACATAAGTGCATAGTTTCTATTTAATCACAAACTGATCGAAAAACGTTCCTACTCCCGTCCCTGTTTGATATGAAGATCTTTGTCCAGCTCAACAGTATCGACTATGCTCTGGTGGACATAGCACAACTCTACGCGGTTAAGTGCCGTATATTTTAATTTGTTTTATTGGAGATTTAATGACCACCGTGAGCAACTCAATGGGCTATAAGCAGTCTCCTGTCTCTAATTTAGGACCACTGACTCCAGGGAGAGGAGACAGCCAGTGCCATAAAACAAACTCAACATCCATGCCTCTTTGGGATTTGAACCCGGACCCTTCTCGCACAAATGGTCAGAAGCCAGCGCCTTGACCACTGTGCCACCGGTACGGCGAGCCGTATTAGTGTATTTAGTACAGTAATAAGAAATTCTTAAGTTTTTAATTGATTTGTAAAACATTTTCTCAAAGTTTTAATTGATTTGTAAGAAAAAAAAAAATCCATGCCAATTTAGCCTGTCCCTTGGTTCCCTATTTGGCCAAAATATGGGGGGGGGGGTCCCCGAATTCTCATAGGCTGTAACGCTCGTGTGTCCATCCATCGTTATTAGGCGCAGCTGAAAGATGTGCAATTATTTTTCTGTGACATTTCATTGTAAAAATAAAATCAATTAAAATTTCTCTTAGGGTTTTTAACTTTGCAAAATTAATGTGTGAAATACACATATACTCACATCATCATTGTAGAACACACCACTTTTAACACTATATATTAAGACGGGTATTGTTCACTTGAACGAGAGGTCACTTGACCGAAAATCAGTTGATCGAATCGTACATTTCACCGAAGGGTACTTGACCGAAAAGTTCATTTCATCGAAAGGTCACTTCACCTAAAACTGTATTTCATCGAAAGGACATTTAATCGAAAAGTTCATTTCACCGAAGGATTACTTTACCTAAAAGTTCATTATATCGAAAGATCATTTCACCGAATGGTCAGTTTATCGAAAACTTATAATTCTGTTGTAAGAGATCTGTTAGAGTGTGGTGCTGGTTTTTGAAAAACTGGCCACCGAAACATTATTGGATTGTATAAAAAATACACCTTAAATTTCTATGAAACCCCGATGAGTAGGTTTCTCGAAATATAACATTAATTATAAGGCCTAGATTTGTGCCATTTTGTCAAATTTTAATTCTCCGAGCTCATATTCACAAGGTTTCGTAGCAAATCAAGTAAATAATGTTCCTGTTTTACTCAACCACGAAACATTAATTTTTTTGACCGTAGCCCTAGATACAGGACATTTTAAGAGATTTTAACCCTACTCATTTTCAAAAGCATTACATAAAATGTAAAGTATTTTTTTATGTAAACCTTATGAACATTATTAAAATTTGCTAAAAAGGCCTAAGCCGAGGACTATTGTATTAAAAAAAAAAAAAGCTTTGTCTTAAAACTAAATATTTGCGTTCTTTGTTACACGGAGAAAGCAAAAGCGCAATTTGAGTAGAATCTCCTAACGTTTCGGTGGTCTGTCTGCCAAACTTGCACCACGTTTCAACAGATCCTGTAATGAAATCCAAAGTTTTTGATAAACTGACCCTTCAGTGAAATGACCTTTCGATGAAATGAACTTTTAGGTACTGAGACCTTTCGGTGAAATGAACTTTTCGATCAAGTGAACTTTTTGATCAAGTGATCTTTCGGTGAAGTGATTTTCGGTCAAGTGACCCTTCAGTGAAGTAAACGTCTGGGAAATGAACCAGAGCCCTTAGGACACACCATTTCTAATACTATACGAATTCTAACACTATCTTATAGGGTTGTTGGCTTAAACATAACACTATACTTCACCCCATATAAAATTAATCAGATGATGTAAGAGTAATCTACCCATTAAACACAGTTCATTTCTGGAACTACACCGTAACCTGTTTTGTTATTTAACCATTGTTAAAAATTGCAAATATTCAAACACTTTCTTACTTTGTAATTATTTTCACCCGTGTATCAGGAACATTTTTGATCCACAGGTGAAAATAATTGCAAAATAAGGAAGTGTTTGGATATTGGCCCGGACAACTTAGTTCTAAGGGTAGCACGAAAAGTGCTTGGTGGTGGTTAATAACCAACCATCTTTAAATTATCTCTAGGGGATTTTAACTTGTCTCATGAATTCATTACTCAATGAAACAAATTTAAACGAATCGACTCAACAGTGAAACCACATTCAGCAACAAAGCATTACGCATCAACACCTGTAATGGTGAAACAGTGTGACAGAAGTTATCACACTTGAATTTTTCACAAAACCCCTATAAAGTTTATTATAACTAATACCATCAGAAGTAATGTGGTTGAGGGCGCACGCCTTTTTTGTTGCTTCGCCAATTTGTAAACAATGTTAGAAAACAATATTGTTGCTCACCACTGCAACGCTGAAGAAAAACTGAACCACAAATACTGTATGTCTAGCCTTGTGCTCTTGTCCTTGAGAATGGACAACCCACGGTTTGAATGGTATTATCACTACTACAAAATTTCTGAGATGAATGAGATGTTATATTTTCAGGTGGCCCTGCATCAATCTTTGTTTCAAATTTATATACTTAATATTATACCATGCTCAAATGTATTATTTCAAATCCTCTTTCATATTTTTTTTCTCTGTGTCTGTGGGTGAGGATACCCGACTGGTATTTTTCCTTGAATTTTAGGGTTGATTTGTACAACAAAGGGAGGGATTCTGACACTATTCGAAAGCGGAAACGAAGGCAAGCATATAAGATTATTTGTAAAGAAAGGAAAGAGATGTTGCTGGACCAGAAATGTGCAGAACTGTCCTCAACTGATTTATTAGTATCCCAACTGCCAAGTACTTCCCATGTCTTGGAAAGCTCATCCAGTAGTATTGTTTCACAGAATGAAATCAGTGATGAATATGATACTTCATCGATGAACAGTTTTAGCGGTGCAAATTTATATTCTGGGGATGGATATTCCAGTACGAGCATTTCTGAAAATGTATATTCTAACTGTAAGGACATGGATGAAAAACCATCTATTGAAGAATTTATAAGAAACTGGTTTGTCAACAGTAGAGTGCCAATGCAAGCACTGACAAATCTTTTAAAAGGTTTACGGAAGTGGCATCCTTCCTTACTTATACTGCTGTTACTCTGTTAAACACTCCCAGGGCTGTAGAAGTACAGAATATGGGAGTCGGGGAATTTCACCATTTTGGTTTGAGAAAAGGAATCATTGATGTTCTGGAGACAGTTCAATTTACAGGAGATGTTCTGAACTTGAACTTCAATGTAGATGGTTTGCCTCTCTATAGAAGCAGCAGTAAGCAGTTCTGGCCCATCTTATGTTTTGTTGAAGAAGATTGGTCAAAAAGACCTTCCACTGTTTCTCTATTCTGCGGTCCTTCTAAACCTCCTTTAGATGAATTCTTCTCTTCATCTGTAGCTGACCTACAGCAGCTTCAACAAAACGGTTTAAACCATGGTAACCACCAATACCGTGTAGCTGTTAGAGCATTTACGTGTGATGCACCTGCCAGAGCATTCGTGAAAGGCACTGTGTCACATAATGCATTTTATGGATGTGACCGCTGTGATCAGCACGGTGTACGATACAAGAATCGGACAACGTTTCCTGATTGCTGTGCAGAAACACGATCTGATGAGTCTTTTGATAAAATGACTCAACCTGCCCACCATAAAGTCATAAGTCCTTTAGTTAATGTAGATGTTGGGCTGATATCCAGGTTTCCTCAAGATGCAATGCACTTGGTTTACTTGGGAGTCATGAGGAAACTTCTTCTAACATGGAAAGGAAAGGGGCCTTTTCTCCTTGGCAAATTGTCTTCTCAGAGTCGTAGTTTGCTTAATGACCAGATGGCTAAGGCACAAATTTATTGGCCATCTGAGTTCAACAGAAAACCAAGATCACTGAATGATTTGGAAAACTACAAAGCTACTGAACTTAGGCAGTTCCTTTTGTACCTTGTGCCAGTTTTCCTAAGGGATATTTTAGAAAAGAAGTATTTCTGTCAATTTTTACTTCTTTTTGTGGCAATTAAGATTTTGGCTGATAAAAATTCTAATTTACAGCTCATTGAGTATGCTGACTCCCTACTGATCATGTTTGTTCAAGAAGCCAAAGAACGTTATGGCCAGGAGTTTGTCATATACAATGTACATTTTCTAGTGCACATTTCAGAGGATGTTAAGAAGCTAGGCCCAATAAACTCATTTAGTGCATTTCCTTTTGAGAATTTCATGCATACTTTAAAACGTATGCTACATGATCCTAACCTTCCTCTACAACAAGTCTGCAAAAGGATGGCAGAAAGTGCACACTTGAAAAGGCAAAGAAATGTTTATGCAGGGAGGCAAACAAATAAAGCCGAATTTAGAGTGGTTTCTTCTAGTAGGACAGCACACAATACAAGACCAAGTGGTGGTGTACCTGAAATACACTTTTCATCCATAGAGTGCCCATCCTTCAAATTGTCCATTACTAAAAGGGATTCCTTTGTTTACCTTACAAATGGGAAGGTCATCCAAATAGTGAATTTTATTTTATCAGAAGATACTGAAATTTTCATCATAAGAATGGAATTCAAGAAAAATTGCAGTTTCTACCATTACCCCCAATAACTTGGAAATCTTCACTTTTATTCTATTCAAAATTTATCTGACACGATCTCAGTCTATCCAGCAACACACATTTCCGCAAAGGCAGTTGTTTTACCCTATAAGTCATTTTTAGCTTGTATACCTTTACAATAGTAGGTGCAGAAAGGTATACATGCCAAATACACTGCTGTTTGTGAAAATTGCAACACCATGAAGAACTGCTGGTATTAGCTTAAAACTTACACGATATGTACTTGAGAGAGCTCTTAACAGCCAGTGATACATCAGGGTTGTTTCAGATACGTAGTGATACCCATCCTTCAGAGTTGTCCTAGCACAATAGCTCAGCAGAAATATGGTGCTTAGCACCATGTCACCCATGGAATGTCCAAGACCTCATCCATGAACAACAGATACTGCTTTTTCCCTGGCTGCGTGTTCAGCTGATATGTCAACGGTGATAAAATGTTTGGCTTTTGGAGGACATGTCCTCCTTTTCTTACTATGTTCTCCTGTCTTCCAGACATTAAGGGAAGCAGCCCAAATGGCCAGCTTTTCAATAAGGAATAATTCAAATACATGTTGATAAAATTCTTGTATTGTAATCCTACATCCTATCAAGCCACCTATAAAATGTATTCATTCATTTTTGTATTATTGCACATGTACGTCCTCGGCCAAGCCTCCTGGTCAGTTTATTCCTGCAGTCTTACAGCAATGAGTCACTTGTGAGTCAACAATGCAGAAAAACCCACAAGTGCACGTTAGACTGTCATTCATCACATGTGGATGTTGCCATGCAATGCATTCCTGTAAACAGTGAGCTCATCCTGCTTGTTTGGTGTGTTTTGAGTCTCATTGCTGAGACTACACGAATTGTTTATAATTCAAGTTTCTTAATCAGTGAGGAGTATACAGCTAGTTAAATGCAATTTGAAAGACATTTCATGCTCAGAGTTTCACAAATATTTGTTAAATAAACTTGATCTACTGAAGAAAATCTCTTCCAGTTAAAAATATAAGTAAAAATGTCCAGCAGACTAAAATCTTTCTTTCTTAAAGTTTTGCACGTATAAACTCTCAAACTGTAATATTTTAATATAGTATGTGCATTCATATTTATTTTTGTGCAAATTTTTCGTGCCCTTTTTGAATAAAAATGTCATCCCATTCCAAACGGTAATGTGTTCAGCCTGCATATTCCCAATCAATCATATGTGGGACATGGTAGCTTAGCAACTGGCCTGTCAAGTACCTCCACCAATCACCACAAATGAACTCTGGTCTCGCATACAAGCAGCCTGGCAGGCTATTTCCCAGGACGATTTCAAAAACTCTTCCATTCAATGATATCTGTATAGAGGCTGTTATTGTTGCTCGAGATGGCTTCACACGATACTGAGTTTTGCAGCGTAAAATCCTTGTACAGCTCAAGAAATCTAGCATTTTTCTCTGTAACATGAGGAATTTGTGGTGTAAATTTAATTTGAACAGCAAAGTTCTTTCTTGGTGTTTCAATTTTCACAAACAGTAGGGCTTTTGATGAAAATCCTTGAACGTTTTTTGTATCCTTGAAAATTTCTTTATTTTTGAAATCTAGTGTTCTTATTTGTAATATTGCCATACACTGGTTATTTTGCAGCTTTCCCTAGTTTTCATTACTTTATTTTTCCTTTCATTTACTGTTTCATTTCTTTATGTATATTCCTTGTCTCTGACCATTATGCTCCCTCACATCTGCAGTTACTTGTAAAAAATACTTTAAAATTGCGTTTCAGTTTTTGTGAAAAATTTGTATACTTTAAAAAAAAATCACCTGGACAAGTCCTTTTTTTTTCTCGTCATGTGTACTCGCAATGGATTTGCTTTGTGTTTTTACCATGACCCCCCCCTTCCAAAGAAATTAATTTTTATAATTAGGAATCAATTGCAGTGATACATTAGGAAGAGAAATAAAATTTTGGGACTTCTGGATTGAATGATCATTATACATGAAATTCAAAGGTGTTATCATTACAGGAATAAGTACATGTATTGTTTTGTTGAGTTCCCTAATGAAAATGGGAAAGTGTCTGTGGTCCCTGTTGGGTGGGTTTTTGAAGAAGAAGAAGTATTTTGCTGGTGCCCAACACGGAATGTCCAAAAGCACGTGATACTGAGGTCTACACCAGAAGAAGACAGCTGGATTTTGTGCAAAGTGAAAGTGGCACATTATTCAAGTAAGTATGTAATTGATTTTCTAAGGGTTCGGTCCAGGCAACTAAATTTAAAAATAAAGTTAGGTATAGAATTTTGTACTACAAGAAAAAAATAGTCGTCGCATGCAGTGTTTCATAAAATTTTCTTCTACAAGAAAACATAGTTGTTGCATGCTGTGTTTCATAGAATTTTCTACTATAAGAAAAAATATTTTTTGCATGCTGTGTTTCAATTCATTGCTGATCACTGGAAGTTGCATTATTGTAACGGAGTGCCAATGACAGAAAAAAGCACTTTTTTAGATATTGTGCTTCAGGTTCTAAAATTAAAACCATATGTAGTTTTACTCAAATGTTTATAGTCAGCAACTGGATGCCTACTTCAGCGATGGAACCAGCATCTGGTGTTTAGTGACAAAGGGTGAAAACTTCAACGAAAGGAGCATGGCAGAATTACTAAATTTCTAAAATATTAATTTCAGCATCATAATATTTCATAACAATTTCAGCATCATTTTAAAACTTGACATACACGCTTTTGTGCATGGAACATTTTGAATACATACCTTTAAAACGGGAATGCAAAATATGTAAAAAAATGCCCCTAGTTTTTAACTTAAAAAATGAGGGTTCTGATTTTTTATCTTAAAAGATAAATTTTCCTGAGCATCCAGCTTTTTTATATGTGGCAAGTAAAAACTTTCTGCACTAGCCCAGCTGAGCATGTAACTTTTCAGGTATTTTTCAAGCCCTGACATGTCAGTTAACTGTTGCAATGTTCTACTCAGAGGCATTTTTACCCCCTGTTGATAACTTGCTAGATTGATATGGATGGAAAGTGTTCAAAAAGGTTCATTCTCATAAGGAATTTTATATAATTTCATTTTCACATACCCAGTCACAATGAATGGCAAAATAAAAAAGCCATGTTGGAAACACCTATACAAACATCAATATTGCAATGCCATGTGTTGGTGTTCGTGAAGAACAATCACGCAGGACACTTAATGGGTTCCTTCATAGATGTAATCAGAGTTGTATTTAAAAAGAAAATGTATCTGCATACACGATTGAAACAGAAAACTTGGTACAAATTGGTGAAGAGCGAAACACAATAACAATAGAATATGATAATTAAAGACATTAATAAAATAATATATTATTATTAGAACATTAGATTCCAATGAGAACAACATAAGTACATACAGTGTAATTGAATGTGCAGCAATGTGTGTTAAATGGATCTTTAAGGCAAAATATTAAAATATTGGTTAATGAACCTCATAAAAAAGAAAACTAGCGACTAATTATAGTTTTGATATCCAGCAAAACAGTTTCATTAGTGAACCTTCAAGAATTATAATAGCATTTTAAACAACAAAATTCTAAAGTAGAAGACTTACAAAACACGTACGAAAAAGATTTGAATTTAATATCTGGCAGCTCCAAGAGGAACCAGCCAATAAAACTTAAATTCTTTCAGTGTAAACGGAAAACTTTATGCAGATCCTATAGATCGAGAACAGGCCTCGATAAAATCCAAAGGCCAGAAACTTCGGTAAAAACAAAAGATCATAGAAAATGTAAAAAATAATTTAAAGTTCTTAAAGTTAAAATAGTTTAAGTATATTAATATCAGTAAAGCCTTGAGTAAGTGTTTTAATTGCTCTAATTATTTTTTATTTTAATGTACAAGCAAAACCAACTGCAAAATCCCCTAATAATTTAGAAACTATCAGCATACGCATACATTCTACTACTATGGATATATATATATATATAATAAGGGATGTAAGGTCAGGTGATGCGTAACATCACAGCCTCTCCTTGACAAATGTCAACCCCGCCTTCTCGTGGTGCATCCTGTTCCCACTAAAGGGGCTCTGACGACCGCCCATAGCGGTATAACTATACCATCGGGATTAGAGGAAATTCTATCCCACACTCACCAACCCGCTTGGCCAGCGTGGTGAGTTATGACCAAACCCCTCCAAAATGACTCCACAACTTAAATCTTGGCCCTCAGTCTCCGGCAGCTGTAATGTACCTGGCCAAGGCAGCGGCCAGTGCGACATGAAGGCAGAGGGTGCTAAGAATCCCCGGAGGACCGGACTAGGCTGCCATCTGATGCTGACCTTGGCAACGTACAATGGACGCTCCCTATCTTCTGATTCAAGGCTTCTTGAATTGGAAGAGGAACTACAAAGGATCAAGTGGGACATCGTCGGGCTAAGTGAGGTAAGGAGAAAAGGAGAAGATGTCATTGAACTGAAAAGTGGACATCTCTTCTACTATCGTGGGACAGATACTGGCAGAACTAGTGGTGTTGGATTTATAATAAACAAGAAGCTGAAGGATAAAGTGGTAGAAGTTGAAAGTTCCTCTGACAGAGCTGCACGACTCGTTATCCAACTATCGAGAAGATACCAGGCTCAGATTATTCAAACATATGCACCCACCACAAGTCATCCTGAAGAAGAAATTGAAGAATTTTATGAGGAAATTTGTCATCTAAATAATAAAGGTAAGCAGCACTTGAAAATAATTATGGGAGATTTCAATGCAAAAATAAGGCAACGGCAACAGAATGAAACTTCAGTAGGTAAATTCGGTCACGGCAACAGAAACCAGCGTGGAAATTCTCTCGTTGAGTTTGCAGAGGCAGAAGGGTTTTTCATCTTGAACTCCTTCTTCAAGAAAAAGCCACACAGGAAATGGACATGGAGACATCCAAATGGGACGACAAGTGAAATTGATTTTATTATGTGTAACAAAAAATTCGTCATAGAAGACTGCAGTGTGCTAAACAAGTTCAACACAGGTAGTGACCATAGATTGGTGAGATGTAAGATGCACCTCAACACTAAACTTGAACGTGGCAAGCTCATAAGACAAACAAAATCTATTGACATAACCAACCTTAAAAAACACCATAATACCTTCAAGTTGGAACTGAAGAACAGGTTCTCTGCTTTAGAAGGCCTAAAATCGGAAGAAGTGGACATCTCTGAAGTTAACAGAAAAGTAACCAAAGCTCTTATGGAAACAGCAACAAAAATAGCTGGGTCTAACAACAAGTTGCATATAAATAAATTATCAGGAAAAACCAAAATGTTGATGCAAAAAAGAAGAGAGATGAGGACAACTAAAGAAGATGTGACTTCCAAAGTGGAATATATAGAGCTATGCAAGACAGTACGAAAAAGTATCACTGAAGACGTAAGAAAATTCAACTGTGAACTAGTGAGGAAAGCAATTGAAAACAACCAAAGCCTAAAGATAGCAAAGGGACATCTCAGTAAGGGAAGAAAACAGATTATGGCAGTGAGAAAAGAAGATGGTTCTGTAACAAGAAATAGAGGCGAAATTTTGACAAGAGTGAAAGATTTCTACTTCAAATTATATGAAAGGGATGATACATGCACTCCAGACATCATGAAAGATACTAGTACCAGAGTTCCTCCAGTCCTTCCAGCAGAAGTTGCACATGCAATCAAGAACATGAAGCGGGGAAAAGCTCCAGGAGAAGATGGAATTACTGTAGACATCATACAAGAAGCAAGTGGAGAAATCGAAACAGTACTCGCCCAAATTTTCACTCGATGCCTTAATGAAGGAAAGATTCCTGAGGATTGAAACACCGCTACAATGATCCTGCTACATAAGAAAGGTGACATTGAGGATCTCGGAAACTACAGACCTATCAGCCTCCTATCAGTAGTTTATAAAATCTTCACTAAAGTTCTTTCACACCGCTTGAAGGTAACACTGGACATGGCTCAACCGAGAGAACAAGCTGAATTCAGGAGTGGCTACAGCACAATAGATCATATCCATGTGCTGAGAGAACTAATTGAAAGAGCGAGGGAATATGAACTTCCATTGTGCATGGCTTTTATCGATTATGAAAAAGCCTTTGATTCGGTGAAACCATCAGCAGTTACAATGGCTCTGAAAACCTGCGGTATTGAAGATGCATACATTAATATTATTAATAACATCTATGAAAATGCAAGTGCAAAGATTAGGCTGTTTGAAAATACAACACATATAAAAATTGGAAAGGGAGTGAGACAAGGTGACACCATATCTCCGAAGCTCTTTAATGCCACATTGGAGGGTGTTTTTCAGTCACTGAGCTGGGAAAACAAGGGGATAAAGATTAATGGAGATTATCTAACCCACCTTCGTTTTGCTGATGACGTAGTCATTTTTGCAACTAGCCCATCAGAGCTGCAGAGTATGATCCAGGAACTTGCTGACAAGAGTAAAGTAGTGGGATTAAAAATGAACTTTCAGAAGACAAAAGTGATGTTCAATGTTTTTACAAAAAATGAAGATTTATCGATTGATGGAGAAAAGCTGGAGATAACAGACACGTACGTTTATCTTGGACAGCAGATATCAAGTGAGGGTCACATTGATGAATAAATTAATCGGCGTACAAAACTTGCCTGGAGAGCTTTAGGAAGAAACAGCATAATTTTTAAGAGCAATATGCCATTATGTCCCAAAAGAAAAGTGTTTGATCAATGCATCCTTCCAGTGCTTACGTATGGTGCAGAGACGTGGACCTTACCTAAAAGAGACATACAAAGGCTGTAGACAACTCAAAGAAGCATGGAGAGGTGCATACTTGGTGTAACCAGGAGAGATAAGAAGAGGAACTCGTGGATCCGAAAAATGACAAGAGGGGAAGACATCATGATCAGAGTTAAATCCCTGAAATGGCAATGGGCTGGACATACTGCCAGAAGGACAGATCATCGATGGACAGCCGAAATTTTAGATTGGATTCCAAGGGACAGGAAAAGACCCAGAAGAAGACCACATGGGAGATGGGTGGATGAAATTCGAAAGTATGCAGGGGTGACACGGAGGAGACTGGCACAAGACAGACCGTTGTGGAGGAAACTTGGGGAGACCTTCGTCCAGCAGTGGATTGATAATGGTTGACAATGATGATGATGATATATAATAAATATTTAAAAACACGAGAACATTTCAAGACTGTTACTGAAGTCCAAAGAATTAACTGAAATACAATGAAACAAAACTACGAAATTACAAAGCTAATTTCTCGGTTTCACAATATGCAGCAGACTGAAAGAATTAGCGAATTATAGAGCTATGAAACAACAACAAAGGAATATCGAACAAAAAATATTTTGTGAAGTCAGCAACATGGAAAAAATAGAAATAAAAATAAAATGAAACTGAAAAAACCAGTTTGCCTTCATCAGGAGCTCCCTGTGGTTTTTCCTAGTACCAGAAAAGCCACTCCCCCGGGTTGTTGCTCACTGATACCAGAAAAGCCACTCCCCCGGGTTGTTGCTCACTGATACCAGAAAAGCCACTCCCCCGGGTTGTTGCTCTCCTGATGAAGGCAACCTGGTTTTTTCAGTTTCCTTTTATCTTTATTTTTCCACGTTGCTGACTTCACAAAAGATTTTTTGTTTGATATTCCTTTTTTGTTGTTTCTTTGTTTTTGTTTCATAACTCATGTATGTATATATATATATACACATTTAGGAGGTTAACAGGTCTACTATACATACCACACAATATATATATATGTGTGTGTGGTATGTATAGTACACTTGTTAACCTCCTAAATGTGGTAGTGGTAATACAGGACAACTTACATCCCTGATTAACTTCACTATTTTCCATTTATTATGAGGCACTACATACACATATTGAACTACTTTCCAATAGCCATCATCGTCCTACCTCTACTCACATAACTCCATTGCCAATGCATTAATCAATGTATTGCCGTATATTCAGGAGCAAAACAGGCTTTACTTCTCTGGGGGGGGGGGGGGGGGACTTGAAACTATGCCGCTTTGAGTTCAAAAGTCCCACACTTAACTCAAACAGGATGCACTTTTTATCATCGCATACCCCCTTTTTGCGGAAGTATTATGATCCTTCAAAAATTGCCCTTTCGGTTTTTGACAGTTTTACTGAGAATGCAATAACCAGGCAAATACAAAAGGGCAAATGGCTGGGAATAACAAGTAAAATGCAAAAGTTATATAAATGCTGACAACACATAATGCCCCGGCAATGCAGAATAAAAACCAAACCAGCACAGAACTAATAAATATCAGATATTTAACTCAACAGTACACATTAGCTGTCATTGTAGGAGTTAGAAAAATTCCATTCAAATCGTTTTGGACAATTCTCTCATGTGTATGAAGAGCTGATATGACACTGTGTAAGTGATTCTGTACCCTGGTTATCTGTACAGAACACTAAATATGGCAAATTAAAATCTTCAAAAAATAAAATACTGAAGAGTGTAGCGCTTTCTTTTTCTGTTACAATTTTCAGTAAATGTATCCACATGTTGTGTGAGTACCTTTAGTTACACATTTATTTTCGATATCCTCTCCAAGCATGAATTTATGCTGTTGGTAATACCATCCTTCCCGGGTAGCTACAGCCCTGCGTATATGATACTATCTTCTATTATTTTACAACAGTTCTGTTAAATAATACATCTCCCCACTTCACTTAAAATAAATATTGAAATGTAAACAATATATACAAAAATGTAAATAAAAAAAATACTTCAAATATAAAACATTTAAAAGACAGCTATAATCTGCCGTGATGGCCTAAAGGTTAACATGCTGGGCATTACTTATAATAAAGGTGTAGAACTGATACTGTTATGCACCATTTTGATTTTGGTACAAACTAAACATTTCAGGGGTCACGTTGCGGATCGCATTCTTTGCAATTTGCGAAAAAAAATATTTTGGAGATGGGGGGGGGGGGGGCAAAGTTTTGGTGATTCCCTTTTTGTACTTTGGTGAGAAAAAAATTGAATTTGGTGGATAAGTTGGCAAAAACTTAAAAAAGCCACAGTGATCACTGTTATTTGCATCCTGTTATTTTATATTACAGTTTATAATGAACTGAAGGTTGCAAGTATTTGCATTTCTTGTTATAACAGAAAACAAAATTGTCTGGTTGTGTAGGCATTGAAAGGTAAACACGAGAGTACCCGTGCTTAGTTTACTATTGGTTTTCCTACCTATATTATTAAATTAAAATGCCAACTTTCAAGAAGATGGCTTTTTTTTAATTAAAATAATTTCATTTTTCCCCTGCTTTTGTCATGTTGTATTATGTGCTTATGCATTATGAAATATCTTTTGTTTCTTGGCACAGTTTGTGCAAACAATTTTTACATTGCCTCTGCAATTTAAAGCTCGTTTTTAGGTGTGTCTTACCAGCATGGTATTTTTTCTCCAGATGATATTTTGACTAACAAAGCAGTTTTTACCTTTACAGCTTCATACCAGAATGCTGGAAAAGCCTTGGCAGAGTATGAGATGCACACGGACATCGAGTTGTACTCTGATCGTGAAAAAAAGGCCTAGAAGCAAAGTTTTTCCTGGAGAGAGTGATGAATCTGAAGATGATATCAGGCCTACAAACCAAAGGCCTAAAAAGAAGCCTTCAGTTTCATCACAGCCACCACATCCACCGCTCCCTCCACCAATGAACCACATGTTATCGCCTGTAGAGTTGAGGCAAAGTTCAACCCAGCGTGAGCTGCCGTCTAATTCGTCAAGAAAAGATTTCTGTAACTGCAGAAAAAATGAAGGTCAGTCTTCTTTTTTGTGTTTTTCAGTACCTTAATTTTTTTATTTTTTTTTTTGTTGCGCTTTATCATATGATAATCAGTGTTGTCTCATGTACTTAGTTTCATGGAAAGCATATTTTTATTTGAAACTGATGGGTTTGAAAGTCTTCAGATTACCAGTTCTATCAAGTATCACATCTGTTGTGAAATTCTGAAAGTCAGAACACTGAGGGAGGTGTTGCACACATGCAAAATAATATTGTTGTTATTACCTACCAGACCTTCTTGTAATGCTGGTGTAGTGCAGAACTCCAGGTTTTTTTCACATTCAAAACCCGAAAAGCCAGTTTTTGAGTTTCAGAAGAATTTAAGATTCAACCGTCAGTTCATTTCTGAAAATGCTATGAAATGGTGACTAATAGGTTTCTTGGGGAGGGGGGATTCATGGAGGTAGTAATAAGGGGAGAAAGTATGACATCACAAACTTGAAGCTTTCTTAGCAGACGATGCTGACTGTGTGACGGCCATCTTAAGCCTCTGATAGTGGTTTTGAGCCATTGGGTTTCGTACGTGACAGTTTCGTACGTGACAAGTTTGATTTTCGAAATTTGAAGTTATTTTTTTTAGAAATGGTGCGTTGTTGAACTTACGGATGTCACAGCAATTCCGGTCGACCACCTCCTGGAGTTACTTTTCACAGCTAAGCAACGGAGAAACATTTTATATAAATTCCTTTAATTTCTGAAGAGCAGTTAGTAGTAAAGCGTGTATATGATGTCAATTTTGATATGACCAGCTTAATTTCCCATTTTGATTGGCAGAATGGCACTGAACAGCATAACATTTTGTTGTGCTAATAGAGGTAAAAATTATAATAGAAACTTCTCGGAAATAATAAAAAATTGTAATAAAACACATCTTTTGGAGCATATGTGTATGCACACAGGTAAAAAGCCTTACCAATTTGATTTATGTTCTAAATAATTTACTAGAAAAAGTTATCTTTTCAAGCATTTACTCATTCAAACGAGGGGTGGGGTGAGGGGCTTGCCAATGTCATGTATGCTCCAAACAATTTGCTGGAAAAAGTTTTCTTTCGAAGCATTACTCGTACTCACGGAGGAAAAGCCTCACCAGTGTGATATATGCTCCAAAAAATTATTTGCTCAAAAAAGTGATCTTTTGAAGCATTTACTCTTTCAGATAGGGGTAAAGCCTCACCAATGTAATGTATGCTTCAAACAATTTGCTCAAAAAAGTGATCTTTCGAAGAATTAACTTATTATCACAGGGGAAAATCCTCACCAGTGTGATGTATGCTCCAAACAATTTGCTTGGAAAAGTCCTCTTTCACAGCCCATTCTCCTTCACACAGGTGAGAAGCCTCACAAGTGTGATGTGTGTTCCAAGCAATTTTATCGGAAAAGTAACATTTCAAGGTGTATGCTTGTTTACAGGTGAAAAGGCATTTTCCGATTTAGATTGTATAGTCAAGATGTATTACAAAGCTGTAGGATATGTAACTGGACCTGGCATGCAATTTTTATGTTTTATTTAATGGTGTTAAAATGTAAAGATTTTGTATTGCTTTTCCAAATACTGTAGAAATATAAGGATTTTTTATTGCTTTTGAAATTGTGCCCTTCCTTGGTGAAAGTATGTTTTCATCATAATATATGTAATATAAAGTACTATTGGAGTATTACAGCTTAACATTAATTTGCGTACACTATCATACTCTCCATTTTAACAGAGCAAATCTCTGTAAAATGTTACTAAACTTAGATTAAAACCCATCACTAAACTTAGATTATCGTACACACGACATTAAAAACTATGAAATTACACGGCAGTTTTACCTACAGAATGAGCAAAACCCTTGTACCTATGTAGATCCCCCAGAAGTCAGCCAAAATGTTTCCTAAAATCCAAATACCTGGAAGCAGCCGTAACACCCTAAACATTGATAAATCAACTAATTATATCATTAAGAATATTATATCAACGATTAAGATAATAAAGAAGGGCAAATTTATTAATATTAAAAGCAAATTGCCAAATTCATGCCTCGCACAGCGTTAAGAGCTATTGCATAGTCTGATCATATCAGGCTTAATATGGCTGCCGTGACGTTTCGCTGGCTTCACTTGGATTGCATTGAGCCAACGGAGAGTGCTTCCTCTTCTTATTCCTACCTCCATGGGGGAATTAGAGTGTTTGAAAACACATTTCCATGCGAATTGCGCAAAGATTTGTGACACATTGAGAGTTTGTTTTGTTATCGAAAAAGCTCTCTCAAGATAACAGCACGCTGAAAGGAAGACTTTTTTTATGATAAACAGGGTGATTCATAAAGAAGTATACAGTTTCAATGCACTATAAAACAAGAACAATGTAAGATATTTTATGTTACCTGTAACAGAATTGCAGGGGAATGTTTCAAGTTTTTTTATTTAGAGACAGTCACAGATGTTCTATGTGTGTACCCTTAGTCCCATGGCACATATCAAGCCAGTAATCCATTTCCGCCCAAACGTGAGGTAAGATATCTGAATCAAGTGCAGTGATAGTGGCTGTGATACGCTGTTTCAGCTCCGCTAGATCAACACGAAGGGGAGGGGCACCTTGTCCTTTACGTACCCCCACAGGAAAAGTCACAAGGTGTTAAGTCAGGACTTATGGGTGGCCATTGGGTCAGTGGTATGTTGTAGTCCGCGGCTCGTCGAATCCACCGGTGAGGAAAATCAAGGTGCGTACGGTCCTTAAAAGTCCTTAGGAACTCCTTATTTTTGTTGGATGCTCCTAAGGGCCCTTATAAAGTACTTAAAACTCCCTATTTTTGTTAAATGTTTTTAAGGGCCCTTAAAAAGTCCTTAAAACAGGTGTGAAAATCTTTCTGAAATCCGCAGTTTTCTGTGTTTTTTTTTCATTTTCTAGCAGGAACAAATGCTACTTATCTAATCATGGTTCGTACACATCCTGGAAATCCTGGAAAAGTCCTGAAATTCCATTTTGTCCTGGAAAAGTCTTAAAATTCTGTTACATGTCCTGAAATTTTACCCATTGTGGCCTTTTTGTCCCTGCGCGACGTTTTGTAGTTGAATATTTTCCTACTGAGATAACTTATGTATAACAAATTTTCCTTCCCACCCCCTGAAAAGTGTGGGGGGAGGGGGCTGTTGGTTTTCTTGTCTGTTAGGAGGACTGAAGCTGCGTTATTAGCATCTTTTGGCGTCGTGCTTATGTTATCACATTGTCTGTCCGACCGAGAAGACCAGATCTCTGCAATTATTTTTGTTGGATGCTCCTAAGGGCCCTTATAAAGTACTTAAAACTCCCTATTTTTGATAAACAGGGTGATTCATAAAGAAGTATACAGTTTCAATGCACTATAAAACAAGAACAATGTAAGATATTTTATGTTACCTGTAACAGAATTGCAGGGGAATGTTTCAAGTTTTTTTATTTAGAGACAGTCACAGATGTTCTATGTGTGTACCCTTAGTCCCATGGCTCATATCAAGCCAGTAATCCATTTCCGCCCAAACGTGAGGTAAGATATCTGAATCAAGTGCAGTGATAGTGGCTGTGATACGCTGTTTCAGCTCCGCTAGATCAACACGAAGGGGAGGGGCACCTTGTCCTTTACGTACCCCCACAGGAAAAGTCACAAGGTGTTAAGTCAGGACTTATGGGTGGCCATTGGGTCAGTGGTATGTTGTAGTCCGCGGCTCGTCGAATCCACCGGTGAGGAAAATCAAGGTGCGTACGGTCCTTAAAAGTCCTTAGGAACTCCTTATTTTTGTTGGATGCTCCTAAGGGCCCTTATAAAGTACTTAAAACTCCCTATTTTTGTTAAATGTTTTTAAGGGCCCTTAAAAAGTCCTTAAAACAGGTGTGAAAATCTTTCTGAAATCCGCAGTTTTCTGTGTTTTTTTTTCATTTTCTAGCAGGAACAAATGCTACTTATCTAATCATGGTTCGTACACATCCTGGAAATCCTGGAAAAGTCCTGAAATTCCATTTTGTCCTGGAAAAGTCTTAAAATTCTGTTACATGTCCTGAAATTTTACCCATTGTGGCCTTTTTGTCCCTGCGCGACGTTTTGTAGTTGAATATTTTCCTACTGAGATAACTTATGTATAACAAATTTTCCTTCCCACCCCTGAAAAGTGTGGGGGAGGGGGCTGTTGGTTTTCTTGTCTGTTAGGAGGACTGAAGCTGCGTTATTAGCATCTTTTGGCGTCGTGCTTATGTTATCACATTGTCTGTCCGACCGAGAAGACCAGATCTCTGCAATTATTAGTTTGATTTGTAAAATTCTTTTTTTATTGGGAAGCTTAAAATGTGAGAATGATGATGCATCCATTCCGGGTTTATTCCGATGCACAACGTTGCCGCTAGGGGGCGCAAATGAAGATCGTATCGAATTTAAAATGCATTTTATTTATACATTTGCTTCTAAATATCCTATTGAAAAAAATATTTTTTCCTTTCGATGGCATTTATATCGAAGATTAATTTAGTTACAGTCCCTTTTTCAAATAATGCATACATTTTCCGCTAGGGGTGTAACGGTAAATCGTGATTTCCCCAATATCTCCGTTCGTAACAGTCCGATTTGAAAAATTATTCCTGTGTTGGATACAGCTCTTAAGGGAAAATGTTTTGCATATAACTTCTCACTTTTGGTAAAAAATGGTTTGGCCGCCAGGGGCGTAAATGTTTATTTTTGCTTCTGATGTATTTGCAATAAAATCTGAGCTCGAAACTCGATTGAAAAAAATCCTCCATGGATCGACACCACTCACCTTCAAAACCTTTTTGAGAATACCCCCTGCTTAAATAGTGTATAATTTTTCCACCAGGGGGCGTACACGTATAACTTAATTTTGTCCATATGTCTGTTTCTAGGAGTCCGATTTGAAAAATTATTTCTTTGTTGAACATTTTCGGTGCGAAATGTTTCTCATATAATTTCCAATATTTTTTAACGCACAAGTGAGCCACTAGAGCGCGTAAGTTCACGTTTCCGTTTACAGCAATATCTATGGAACAAATAATTTTTCGCTATTGGGCGTAAGCGTAAATCGCATTTCCCCCAATATCTCCGCTTCTAAAAAAAATTCGTCCTGAAAATAATTCGTATTAAAAAAATTCGTCTTGAAAAATTCGTCCTGTGGTGGATACAGCGGCAGGGGAAATGTTTTGGATATAATTCCTCATTTTCGGGAAATAACGTTTTGGCCGCCAGGGACGTAAGTGTGTATTTTTGCTTATGATGTATTATTTGCAATAAAATTTGAGCTCAAAACTCGATTGAAAACATTCCTCCGTGGACTGATACTGCTCACCTCCAAAAACGTTTTGAGAATACCTCTGCTTAAATAGTGCATAATTTTCACACCAGGGGTGTATATATATATATATATATTATTTTCGTCCATATCTCTGTTTCTAGGAATATGATTTGAAAAATTCTTTCTTTGTTGGAGAACATTTTCGGTCCGAAATGTTTCTCGTATAATTCCAAATATTTCTTAATGCACAAGTGCACCACTAGAGGGCTTTAGTTCACATTTCCGTTTACAGCAATATCTACGGGACTGATAACTCCATTGACAAATATTCTCTTTCGACCAGATACTACCCAATATGAAAACTCCTTGTGTGTATTTTCTTCCCAAATTAATGCACAATTTTGCCGCTAGGAGGCGCAAATATTTAATCTATTTTTCTCAATATCTGTACTTCTGAATGTCCGATTTAAAAAATTATTTTAACAACAGATACAGTGTACCTTATGAAACACCTTTAGGTTTATATATGAGGAGGTTTGTAGTTCACAATTCTACCCCGGGTGGTGTTCATGTACTTCTGTTTGCAACCTATCTCTGCCTCTAAAAACTCTTTTGAGAAATGTATTTTTTTACTGTATGCCATTTGCTATGATAAAGATGGAGGGTGAATAAGATTTTTGCTACAATAAGAAGATCCTCTTCAAATAATGCGCACAACTTTTTCTCTAGAGGTTGTAAAGGTCAAAACGTTTTCCTTGCTATCTCTGCTTCTGGGAGACGTATTTGAAAAGTTTTTTTCCTTAGCATAGCTTTTGCTTATGAGGAATACTTTTAGCCTCTTTTAACTTTTCCATTGTGCAAAATTCTTCCGCTAAAAGGCATACAGTTATATCATGTTTCCTTCTCTATCTCTTCTTTTAACCGTTTGATTTGAAAATCTTTTTGTCTCTAATACCTTCCTTCTGCTATGCAAAACATTTTTTGCCCCATTGTTAATGTGACATACTTTTTAGCCACTGGTGGAAGTAAGTAGCTGATTTTTTATTTTTTTTTGTGGGTTATTTTGACCTTTACTAAAATTTGCTAGTGAATGCTTTATGTAAAAATGTGCCATAAAATTAGATTGCTTTCTAATATTAGAAACTTAAATCTAGTTGTTTCTTAGTTATTTCTGAGCAAACTAATTACTTTTCGTTTTCTATAATTAATTTTCTGATCATGCCCGGTTAAATTGCCTTGATCACTTACGAATGCAGTCTTAATGCAGTTGGATTTAAGGTTTTCCCAATATTCTTATTCATTTCATGTTGAAAATTTTTGTGCATACTTTGTTTGCTGGCGAATACAAATTTAAAACTTAGCTACAGCATCAATATTATGTTGAAAATTCCTTCCCTAAATAAAATGCAACACAAATACTTACCCCCATGATTATGTGTTTAATAAATAACAATCCCCTTGGTCCTTTGAAAAAGTTCCAAATATTTCATCTTCCCTTACCCTTAAATTTCCAATGTAAGCATATTTCAAAATAATTAAATATAAATAGTATTTTATGTATTGATTGTGTGGTATATGAAAGTATTTTAAGAGTAATGCCACATACCTATGTATTTTTGAATTTTATGTTGTTTTTTATTCTGCAATTTGCTTCAATAATTGAACTAAAGCCAAAGTAGAAAAATAAAAGTTTTTCAAAATCAGTGTAGTATAGTATATAAAAGTTTAGTAGATATTAAACCTTGTCACAGTTTCAATGACAGTTTTGGTATTTCAGTATTTATCCGTGATTCTAAGTTTCTGATTAGCTGCAGTGGACAACATTTTTAACATTCTGCATTAAGTTTGCCCAAGCATGTAGTAAGTTGTTTGTTGTAGGTTACAGGGTGAACAGACCTATGGTTTCATTATATTTTAAGTAAGAGCATTTGGATCATATGTCCTGGAAAAAAATCCAAGTGCTGGAAAAGTCCTGGAGTTTTGTGATTGAAAAAACATATGAACCACATATTTTTCTTCCGTGTGTAGTCTCTCCCAACATTGCTTTCGTGCGCGTCTCCGACCTTTATGTCAGTGTTGATTGACTTCATCCTCCCTTATCGTTGGTTGAACCTGATGAACGCAGCAGCGGGTGGTAGAGTACTCGGGAGATTGAGCCTGTTTCTCTTTACTTCCATTCCACTTAATTGCATTAATTTGCTCGTGAGTTTTTGGATTGCCTGTTTTGTCCAATTACCATTAGGTTTCTTCAAGCTTTATCTCATGTGATGTCTTAAAAAATATTTTGTTGTAATTCACAATGTAGAGCTTACGAAGGAGTTGCGAGCTTCAGTATCTTCTGCACGCCATAGATATATGCTACATTTGGAAGAGCAAAAGAATGAAAAGAAAGAGCCTGTAATTTCAGGAAAGAGAAAAAAGCAAAGTGATGACTTAAATATGTTAAAAACTAAAAGTATTAACGTAGAAAATAATTTAATCGAATTGGAAAAGCCTGCGAATAACACGGCTGAACAAGCAGAAGCTTTAAGAGATGTCAATCTTTTTATAAATTGCAACAATTTCGAAAATTACTGAAAGAGAAAAAATTAGAACTTGAAGCCACTGATTCGAAGATAGAAGAACTCAAACAAGAACTTACAAAATATTAATTTCTTTTTTATTAAAGGCTTGTTGACAAATAATTATACCTTGTACATTTTTAATTTAATTAAATACGGTAATCACATGCAAAAATTCTTTGTTTATGTATGTGTGATAATTTATCATTATAAATGATTAAAAATCGTGTTACTTAAGCGATCTTTGCTGTTTTAAAAGTATGTTTTAAGAGTGTTTTTTTTAATATGAATGCCCTTTTAAAAGTGGTAAAAATTGACTTATAACTCCATATAATATTAATTAAGGTCCTTAAAAATTGCTTTTAAGGTCCTTAAAAAGTCCTCAAAAACTCCTTATTTTCAATTTCTGAAAATAAGTACGAACCCTGAAGATGTTCATCGAGATAATCTCGCACGTCGCCTAACCAGTGCGGTGGTGCACCATCCAATTGGAGAATGAAGTTGTCACTGTCGTCCTGGAACTGTGGCATTAACCAAAGACTTAACATATCCAGAAAAAGCCTCCTATGATAGATTTCTCGTGAAAAACGAAAAGCCTCCACGACAGTTTTCTCGTGAAAAAAGAAGGGGCAGTACACTTTCTTTTTGGACAGCACAGAACAAATTTACCTTAGGGGAATCTCGCACGTGTTGCACTGTAAATCTGGGTTTCTCCGTTCCCCAAAACCGAACATTGTGCTTGTTTACTTTACCACTCACGTGAAATTTATCTTCATTGGGGAAAACTAAGTGATCGTCAAAATCATCATTTTCAAAATGGTACTGCATTTCGGCACAAAATTCAAAGCGCTTAGTCTTCTCAAGGTCAGTGAGATTTTGCAACACCTGCACTTTGTATGGAATCATTTTCAGCTTCTTTCTCAAAATTCTGTAGACAGTGGGCTGTGAAATCTGCACTTCACGACTCACTCCGCATTGATTTTCCCGGGCTTCGTTGAATGACGGTTCAAACACTATCGAGGAATTCTTCCGATACACGCGGTCATCCTGGACTTTTGAGTTTGCACAAACAGCCCGTAGTTTCAAATTTTGCCTATCGTAAATAGATTTTCTAGTTGGCGTTTTTTTTCCGAATCGTGATCGAAAATGCCGTTGCACAACAGTTAGATTCCGTTTTGCTCAATACGGGAACACAAAACGCCTCCAATGCAGACACTGCCATTTTGACTGACTAGTCACGTGACACGCGCGCTATCGCCTATGTCACTTCTCTCAGTAGCGGGACACAAACTTTATGAGACCATCTGCCTAACGGTTCGCAGTTGTGGTCTGTGTCTTCAACTGCTACTGTTTTACAGCATCTGGAAGCTGTATACTTTATGAATTAGGGTGTATATTACATGCGGTACTTCTAATAATATATATCATAAAAAAGATTATTTGATTATATTAGATGTGGTACATTAAATGAGCTACATTTAGAAATGGAGTAGAAACCACTGTAGGTTTCCAGAACTGAAATTATCTCCGTAGACAACCCAAATAATACATAATATGAAGTGCAAAACCTGACTGCAAAAAATGCAATGTCTAAAGGATTTCTAGCTACACCAAAAGAAAATTTTGTTCAGGAAAAGAAGCAAAGTTAAACTGCACAGGCACTAATGCCTGTTTTCTGTGTAGCTAGTCAATATGTGCATAGTGCATAATATAGTATATAAATATGTATTATATATTTACATTGGCACTGTACACTAAAGTTTCTGGATTTTTTGTTTCACCTAACAATCGCCCCTAATCTATTATATATATGAGAGTGAGGACAATGCATTTTTATCCATTATGTAGGACAAGTGGTTAGTAATTTTTCTTGTCCTATATTTTATTGAAATATGAGACAAATATGTGTCCATTCCATGTGAAATGTTGTATTTATACTTCTGTGATATGAGATTTTACACTACATGCCTTCATCAAAAAAGGGAAGACACTCCTACTGCTGACTCATGATTTATTAGGGGGGCAAGTTGCAATTTTTAAGCCTAAATATAGTTTCTGATCATATGCCTATATTTTTCTTTACTGTATTTGCAGGTCTATTAAAGAAAATATGGACTGTAGTGGAGGAGCTCAGACAAGAAGTAAGAAGTCTGCGGCAGTTAGTATGCCAAAAGTTGATGAAGCAGAGCAAATGATGCACCACCCTGCTGTTGTGTTAGCTTCATCGCTAAGTGATCTGGAAGCAATAAACAATTCTGCAGCAAATGAGGGGAGTTTAGAAAAATCGTAAGAATTAATTGTACCAAAAAGCTGTAGGAAATGCACACACTTTCTTATATATGTTTTACAGTTCAATTCCATTTTACCATCACTTCCAAAATCATGTTTGGCCAAATGATCTGTATCATGTTCTTATAATTTTCAAAGGATTGCAATAATGGTAGATTAAATAAGGACTGGATCACTAACAATCCAGAAACTTTGTTTTATTACATACTCCGGAACAAATTCAGTCAAAGTATGAAAAGGTTTAGTCTGATTTGGCAGCTGAACCAGGTTTCACATTTAACAAACTAATTGTGGATAAGCAACTCATAATTGTTAATCTAAAAGAAAACAATCAAAGGGGGTAGATCCAATTTTTGTGACATTCACTCTAGTTTTGTGAAATTTGTTGCATAGAGCTTGAGTACGAGTGAACAGTGTTTTATCAAAATGGTTTCTTAGTTGCACAGGACAAGGTTGTGTAATGCTGTTTAATGTATTTATGGATGTGTGATGCCAAGATGGACAATATTGGTTTATGTCTTCATAATATCTGTGTGTACTGACTGCTGTATGCTCATGACACTGTTGGCAGAGAGCAAAAGTGAGTTGCAGAGTAAGTTGTCTCGGATGTACGAAGTTCGTATGAAATTCGAACTGAGTATAAATAAACGAAAAACTAAAGTTATGGTTTTTGAGTGAGGAACTGTTATTACTGAATGTAATATACCTAAGGTAAGTCTAAATGGCACAGTGATTGACAAGGTGAGTGGTTTGTGTATTTGGGAAGCATGTCTGACAGACAAAAACAAATTTAATGGAGATATTAGTAGGCAAGTGAATTCTTCATTGAAAGTCATGGCTGCTTTGGGAGGTTTCCACAGAAATGATGGGTTCTCAAGAGAGTCTCGCACAAGTGTGTATGGAAGTGTAATTGTTCCTACTTTGATGTATGGCAGTGAAACATGGGTACTACAGAAGAAACATAGGAGTAGTTTGTGTGCTGGAAAAATGCGTTGCCTACCAGAGGTTTGTGGCAAGACACATTCTGCTCGTGTGAGGAAAGATGTGTTCCAGTAGTGTAATGTGAAGCAAAATGTTGTTAGCAAGGTGGAGACTAATAAGCTTTGGTGGTTTGGACATGTTGAAAGAATGAGTGATTAGATACTAAGTAAACTTTCTTTAGCCCAAGTGGCAAGAAGGAAGAGCAGAGGAAGGCCAATAAAGTCATGGGAGGATCAAATTCAGGAATATCTGCATGAGAAAAAGATTGAGCCTGAAGTATAGGTTTTTTTGTATGTCGTGCAATATGTGTCAGTGGAGCTTGAGTTGTGTTTCAAGAACGCTGCAAATAGAGATGTTTGATACAACAACAGTAAATTAATAATCAGTTAAACATTTATCGGGTAGTTTGTGTTTCTTTGGTAGTTTGTTTATGTTTTTTTGTGGAGCTAATTTCTGAATCTTGGAGAACAGCTTAGTGATATGTATGCTTATTTTTGTGTTTATAGCAATTTTGCTAACCTACCAAAACTGCATGAAGGTTCAAAGTGTCGTGGACTCATAGATTGGATCATCATCATCTTTATAGGACTTGCAAAATGTCCCTGCCCAGATGCAAAGCACGTTAAAAAACAAAAACAAAAACTTTCAGCTTCAACCACACAGTTTTTACTTTTGCAGCTAGTTAAAAATCCTAAGACTCCACCCTACTTACAAAAAAGTATTACAGTATTCAAGGTGCACATTATGCTACATTATGTTAAAAATAAATTTATAAATTTTCAGAAATTTTTTGTAAGATACCATTAGTTTTAAAATATTTTTGTGGGAAGATGCACTGCCCAACACTATGAAATGTGACCTAGATTGACCCGGAATCAAGAGGTTACTAACCTGATATACGTTTTAACCTACGTTTTGAGGTCAATGGAGTGAAATACATTTAGTTTTTAAATCATACACCTAAAAGTGTGTATGGTAAGAACACACACTTCTCTGAAGTTCATATAAAACAATTCTGCTAATCGGAGACCAGAGTTGACTTGAGAGAGGGATTGAAATTTTTCCTTGTGTTTTGACCTTGCTGATCTGCAGAAGGGTTAGATAAAATGTTTTATTTGCTGCCAAAAGGAGAAAACTGTAGTACCGGGGTCAATTTTACTTCTTCACTCTTTATTACAGAATAAACTCTGTTTACATACTTGTGTCAAGAGATTATAGAATCTTGAAATAAGTGAAAACAATTGTACACTCATTTGAAAGTAATTATGTTATGTCGCTGGTGGCCTTCTGCCCCAAATCAAATCCAAGATGCCACTCACAGGATGAAACCGAATTGTTCGAGTTTGACCTCTGGATCGGAGAACAATAAAGAAGATAGTGAGCACATAAAACTTCCTCTAGAGTGCGTTTCAAAGCATCACAAAGTACATCAACATTTAACAACTCAAAAGTAAATACAAGGTGAATGGATAATTTTCAAATGCACAAGAGGAATAATGACTGAAATGTCCAACAATACACTTGACAATGCCTAGGCAGCAAGTTCTACAAGCAAATTGTTTTTTCTGATAACTGCAGGTAGCAGAGTCAAATACGCCTTACCTCTTTGTTGTGATCACCATGCACATTGCAAATGTCGAAAGAATGATTTATTACTGTGTTCAAAGTATGCATAAGTCATCCGATAAGCTTTTGTTTATCGTAAATATAAAACTCACGAGCATTAGTTTTTCATAAGCACAGAAAATAATCCAGTCAGACTCTCACGTCGTCGAAAAAGAACTCTCACACCTCCAAAGGCACATGCACTTTTTTAACATTTCTGTTCTCCGTCGACCTGTAGCTGCACTCAGCCCACATAATCACATCACGCGACCAGGTTGAAGTTCACTGCTGTAAAAAAAACTTTCCCGTAGCAAAAATAAAGCAAGAAGAATAACAAGCCTCGCTACACGACTGCCGCAAACACATGGAAAACTATGTGGTACGTTGGTTACAGAACACCGGCAAAACACTTGAGATGATTTTTTGTGCTTGGCTGTAACAACAAAAAGGAATTGATTATGTTCGTAACAAAATTTGCATTTAGGCTCAGCAGTGCAGTGAAGTCATGTAAAATAACTTTTGGGTTTACAAAAAAGCTGATGTGCTGGCAAAAGTTTAAGTTATAAATTGTAAAATCGTATAAGTACAATTTAGACAGGCCTTCTCATCTGGGAGCCTAAATATTACTAATAATATTTATCTGGCCCAGAAGGTATTACAAAATTCAAATGGAAAACAAAACTGCTGTGGTATACAAATACCAGCCTAAGTTTGTGTATTTTTTCCCGTAAATTTTTATGTTAGCTATTATTTATTTTCCAGACTAAGTACCTTGGAAACTGTCTTTTTTATATAGATTTCTGAGTGTGATATTACTGTTTATTTTTCAGGTTAAGCAGTTTGGAAAACTCATTTTTTTAATACATTTTTATGTGTGATATAATTTATTTTCTAGGTTAGGCAGCTTGAAAAACTTGGTGGAAGAGATATTAATGAAGCTACACGGCGAGTTTTGGCGTCTCTAATGACGAATGATGTCGCTTTGCAGTTGAACTGGGTCGGCAGCAAAAACAAAAAAAGAATTAAGGAATTCCCATATCTCCCTCAACTTGTTGCAGGTATGTTCCCTATCAAAATTCTTGAGGGCATTTTTAAATTTCAAATATTTTGTTGTGATTAATGAAATGAAATACATTTGATGCAGAACTGACTACAGACTGTGAAAGCCTTGGTTAATACTGTGAGCTTTTTTTTTTTTTTTAATTGTATGCAATCTGTAAATGTTGATGTAAAATGCGATCTTACAGTTTCTAATTTATTTATAGTTCATGATAAATAATTTATTTGTAAGGTATTTGTTCAGTTTTGAGTAATTGTAAGTAATGCACATGTAGGCTCTGTTGTTCTCCCTAGAGCCTTTCTACTGGGTGGCCCGCCCACTTAATTTTGTCTGCCACCCGGCTATATTTCTTTTAATGAATGTTTCCATAATGCTCATACTAGTAAGAATGGAAACCTTATTCCCACATACACCATCAGTGTTGAGGAAAACTACCTGAAATCTGTGTCACTGTCCTGGTGGTGCAGTGGTCTAAGCGCTGGCTTATGTCCTCCATTCGTCCGAGAAGGATCCTGGTGAGGCATAGATGTGTTTTTCTTACAGCACTGTTTGTCTTACGGCACTGGTTGTCTGCCTTCCCTGGAACCAGTGGACCTAAATTACGGACAAACAACTGCTTATAGTCTGTTGAGCTGTTTACGGTGGTCGTTAAATATTGAATCTATTAAATAAAAAAATCTGTTGAATATGATTTGCTAGTAAATACTTATTTTTTTAAGCATTTTTGTACAATTTTCTAAGCGTTTATCATGTTATATTACATTAATACGTACCACACTGCTAAAGATGTTTGGTAAGTATAATAATGCTAGGGAAAGCAATTTTTTTCCAATTGGAGAAGGGGTTGTTAAAAGTACCACCCAGCTAAAAATTATTGCCACCAGGCGGTTAAAAAAAATTGTGAGAAAGCTAGGCTCTTAAAATTATTTCAAGGTGCTTTCAGAAGTCCTAGAATTTTTGGGCGGTATACCACAGTATTAAACATGTTCAATGATTTGATACTATTCAACCCAGTAGTTGCTGATTTTCATTGCTCTTTGATTCAGTTTGCTATCCAGCCTTCTTTCTGTCAAAAAAGAAAGAAAAGGGGGGGGGTGACAAGCCAAAGGATAAGAACAACTTACTTCAGAAAATTTAATTCAGTCCAGTTACTCAGATATGACAGAGCTCTCAGTGCCCACCCTAGGAGGGCACATGACGGACAGATGAAGACTGCTGTTTGTAAGTTCGTTCCCTCCAGACACAACCTTTATAAGGAAACACTAATTTCCCTTTTGAGCTGCTGCTATTGTGCTTAAATGATTGAATAAAATTAATCGATGAGATAGAAATACGTAGTTGCAGATCAGTGAATGGGTGAAGCCACCGAAAACAAGTGGCAGCCAGGTTAGGATCCTGCACTGAATTTTCTTATACATAGACTGATTTAAACACGAACAAACAAACAAGAATGCTACAGGAATGCCAAATTCTTGTTCAACACATGAAGTTGTAAATACAAAATTTCGTTTTGATAGGTATAATAATTTAAGCTGCATGTAACAAAGAATATAAAAAAAATTGAAAATCACTATAGGGAATGCCCACTTCCAGTTCCATGATTTCTACCAAAATCTATTAATCACATAAATGTGATAGGTCCCTGCAATGTTTTATGATTTACCCATAAGATTTACAGAAATTCTGCTTGTTTTATGGTTACTTATGGGTGACATATTTGAGATATCTGTTTTCCCCCTTTTAGATTAGTACAATTTAAAAACAATGTGTGTCTTCCAGGACCAATTTACCTTTATACTCTGATTTACCTGATCACATTTACTCCCATTTGTGTGTCCCCAACCTTCTCGGCTTGCAGCTGAGCAGGAAAGATAGAGTAAAAATGCTGTAGAATTACGATTGAAAATAACTGCTGAAAAAGAGAAGGCAAGAAATGAAAAATATCAGCCTCGTATAAGACTTAAATTTGTGTTATTTTAAAGGTATTCTAACATGTTGGCACAAAAATTTAAGATTGAATTGCCAATTAAGTGGAACTAAAAAGTTGCTGCAATTTTTATCATAATTTCGGAGTTACAACTGAAAATTTACTCATATGTAACATACTAATGAGATAATTATGTACCAATTGTATTTCTAATCACTAAGAATTAAATAGCCAAATATCTTAACTTTAGCATATACTGATCAGAATCAACAAAATGTGTATGCCGCCCCGGTGGCGCAGTGGTCTAAGGCGCTGGTCTCTGATCATTCGTCCGTAAGGGGTCCGGGTTCGTATCCCGCTGAGGCATGGATGTTGTCTTTGTCTTACGGCACTGTCTCTCTCCCTTCCCTGGAACCAGTGACCCTAAATTAGGGACGGGCGACTGCTTATAGCCCATTGAGTTGCTCACGGTGGTCGTTAAACCTCAAAAAAAAATGTGTATAATACATTGGTTTTTAATCAATATGTTCAATGCATTTATTCAATATGCTATAGAACAGTTAGTGGAACATATTGATTTAAACATTCAGTGATTTTTTTACGGATTTCAATTTTCGAAAGTTTGGCAGGTCTGGTATCAGCAAATATATATATATTTTTATGTTGACATTTACAAGAGTTTCTCAGCTACATTAAAAAAAAAATCAGAAAAGTAGTGCGAGGAGTGCCCACGTCCTCAATTTCTATCAAATTCTAATTGGCGCAAAATATTAACCCCTAAATATTAAATTTTGTGTTGATAGCTGTAATTAGCTGTGCAAGTAGACATGCCTCAAAAAACATGAAAATTACATCGTCCTGGAATGGGAAAATTACAGTATCCCGTTCCAGGACAATGTACTTTTCAAGTTTTCTGAGGCATGTCTACTTGCATGATTAATTTGGCATCCATCTCTCCATAACATCTAATATCAGCATAACAGTTTGAGTTGTGGTGGCCACAAATCACATTGAGGGAACCCCTAAATGTGTGTTTCCACTTAAATCTTGACGATTCTCCTTAGTTGGAAGTTTGACTGACCAATAAATATTTGGGATAATTTGGAAATTACGTTAAGCAGTTGGGCCTGCTCGTAGAGACTCGTAATAAACAAATCTAACTTAACATGTCTCTGGACTTCAGCTTAAATTTAGTGTAGCATAAGTAGTGCCCAGTGGTGGTTAGTAACCAACCAGTAAAATATGAAATAAAAATTTTTTTCATGATTGCAAGACAAACGATATAGAAGCATTCAAGCATATAAGTGGATGAGAATTACATAATGAAAAGCAAGTAGCTTTAGGAACTAGATTGTGTCAAACAGTGGTTGTTGGGGGGCAAAAAGACATATGTTTGAAAAATCGGTTCATATTCTGCCTTTGATATTTATTCAGAAATTTTCAACTGAAATTTTTTAAAATATATTTAATCACCAAAACTTAGCACACATACCACTAGAGCTGCACAAAACAAATGAAAAGGTTTCTTAAAGTAAGGAGAAAAAGTATACTGCAATATGCAGCACAACTTGTTTTAAATAAGGATACTTCACATAGACTACTTCTTTCTAAAACAGATAAAAGTTTTGTATGTGCTATAGAGATTTCCCTGTATTATGTTACTTTTTTTATTGTTAACAGATATTATATTACTATTGATAGATAGTATTAGATTGAAACTTTTTATTATAGATTTATTTTTTCTTCGAGCTTCAGTTCGTCAGACAGAACATTTGAAAGATTCAAAGCAGTCGGATGTGGAGGATGTAATGAAGCGATGGCTCCGCACTGCTTGTGATCGAGATGGTGGGAGGACAAAAAGAAATGTCGCTGTTAAATAATTCATTTGTTTTTGAAAAATGTATTTTTAATCGTGTAAATAAATGTAATTTCAAACATTATTTTCTCTCATTTAATGAACTTTTGGTAACTGCAAGGTGTAAATTTTAGGGGTAGATGCACATTGTGTGTAGGTTGATGTGGTACTTGCAAATGTAATTTTGAAAAGCTCTGTATTTTATAATATACAAAATGTTTTATGTAATACACATTTTAGCTTAGGAGACAGTTCTAGATCTATGGTAGCCACACCTTGTTACATCTGTTAGGTATTTTTAATACTTTTTGCATGCTGAAGGAATTTTAAATTGATTTCGCTTGACATTCGAAGTATCTAGGAAAGGATGAATGTGACCAGGGGTGTCACTTGCGGATCAGTGACGCTACAGTTGCTGTTCCTGTTTTATAAGGCAGACTGCTTAAAACCTAAACTTTTGGAAAAAGTTAGTAGAGAAATTATTCACACACACATTTGTCTGTCCAATTTACATAACTGAATGCACTTTTCTATGTATTTTCTGCAGGGCTGTATTATGGCAGTTGAGGGCACATGACTATTCAGTTTTTTTGTTAGTTTTATTTGAGGTATAATAAACTACATTGAAAAGTAAACTCTTAGGGAACGAAAACAGGGGTCAGTTAGCTCCGATGAGAACACCAAAGTATTCCTTAAATGTGTGAAGTTGCTCATGTCTACAAGGGGTGGTATAGTAATAAAATGTCTATATATGAAATTGTGAACATGCAAAAGGTAAGTTTTTGTCTCCCTTTATTATATTATAAGTGCCTTGGAATACTTTTGAATAAGGAAATTCTTACAATATTTCTTATGTTCGCAATTTCATAACCTAAGAACTTCACATGTTAAAAGCCCTTGAATATTATTTTATACAAATGTTTACTGTCAAAACAAATTTTTACGTATTTTGCTGCATTGCAAAAAATGGTACATTTAGTTGCAATGCAGAGAATATATAAATTTCATTATGCAACCAGAATTAAGTTTGTATGATATAACTTTTTCGAGCATTATTTGGGCATTTTGTAGTAGCAAAAGCTTTCAGTGCATTTTAACAGCTGTTGGTTGCCCCTACTGGGCCACTGACGGACCACACTTGGCTAGCCATCAGTTACGTCACACAATCAACTGGCTGTCGACTGCCGCTGCAAGGCCATTGGTGGACCACATTCGGCTAGCCACCATTTATGACATGTGTCTGCAGGCCCGCTTATGGGCCACTTGTGGCAGCCACTGCATGTGATGGACCACTGATGGCCCAGTTGTGGCATATGACAACTGATGGGGGTGCCAACTGTCTGCCAGCTGCTTTCCTGAACTGCTGGCCCTTCTGTTGGCCGCCCTGACATTTTATTGACGGTTCGGCAGCGGCAACATAGTGCTGGGCCATTGCCGGCAATGCGGGCTGCCAGCAATGGTCCAGTGCTGGCCCAGCATACCTGTTTTTGCTGGGTAGTTTTACACACATTTCATTGGCGTGAGTATGACACGGGAATAGCGAGATATGTGATATAAATAATGTGATGTTTTCTTTAGTCTTTGGATTCAGGATTCTCACTGAAAATACTTGATCACCTAAACGTTTAATTAAGGTGATTCAGTGACTGTCTCTTTAGCGTCAGCCTAATGTATGATATCAATGTAACCACTAGCTTCAAAGTTGAAAATAGGGATCACAAAAGTACGAATATTCCTTGAAAATACCTTTTCCTGACATGCTTTTAAATCTCTGTGCAATGCTAAAACTTTTATGTTCTTTCGGTCATCCGCTGATATGGCAATGAGAATATTTTCCGGGTGTCCTAATTACCCGTTCGTTGAAATGCTGTTCGATGGCCGACATGAATGTGTTTGAAAAGTACCTTGAAAACATTATGGTTTGATGTAAAAGCTTAGCTCTGAAGATGCATAATTGCCGAGTCTTAATCGCAAACCACATAGGAATATAAACTTTGATTATGGAAGTTGCTAGAATCAAGAAATTTTCAGAAGGTGCAGTCGAGGAAATGTAAAGTCTGAGAATTGTATTTTCCAATGCAAGCCATTGAAAATGTATTATCTTGCCAACACATTCAGTTGGTTCCAACACATTCAGTTGGTCCGTGCCTAAGTCTTATTTTATTGGTAATTTTTGGGAGAGTGCAGCACATCTTTTTAAAAAACACACCTCGAAGGTGTCCAAAGTCTTTTTAGAGATTTGATTTGAAACTGTAACACTGCGAGGTCCACTTATAGTACCGTCAAGGTGCTCGAATATGTGACGCAAAATAAGCTCGCTTGCGTGTGGTTGCCAATAAACCACTCTAATGGCTTTCCAAATTTCGATTCCAGATATCGACAGACAGCTCCTTTTACTCCATTATTAATCTTAGTTCCGTCACAACGAATAACCACAGTTTAAGCACTATCATTACTATTTGTTGTTAAAAATTTCTGCATTTCTTCAACTACAATTAATGCTTTCCAGACCTTAAGTGAAAATGAGCCATGTATTCAGACCCTGGTTCCCTTATCAGGCTTCTATTCTCCTCTAATATAACTTCTCTGCGTGAGTCCTCCATGACAAGTTTTATCTTTACGGTCATCAAAATATAAACCTATTTGCTTAGATTCAATATTCATAGGGGTATTATTTAACAGTGATCTTTCTTTTTGTTTGCCTCGTCTATTTTTACTTCTGTCCACAACTTTCTTTAAGTCACTTCCAGAAACCAAGCCAATGTCTTACAGCGTAACTGAAATAATCGCTGTTCCAGCACTGTCAGAAACGCTTTACCTATCTAAAGTTTTAGCAGAAACGAAATACTCCTGTGAGCCACTATTCGGTTGCGATGTACTTGGTTCAGTTTCTTGATATGTTTTATTTGAAGAGTGTTCCTTTCTTACTGGGCATGTGATGTAGGAAGGAATAGATGTTTTCATTTTTTCATCAAATTATTCCCGTTTCCTGTTTCAATTTATTCGATGTATCAAGGTTTTTCTTCGTTGATTTCATATCAATGCTGCCGATAACCATCGCTCGGTCATCCACAGCCTGAGAACAGAGAGGGAGGATTTTCTTGCCCCCCCCCCCAAATATTCCCCTTCCTAGTTGCCAACACGACTGGTTTGGAGAAAATGGTGCTGATATAGTTGTTAAAGGAAATAAATTAAAATCAAGTTTGTTCTGATATCGCAGTCTCTACTCTTTTGAGAAAGCTTTTGACATTTGATACAGGTAAGCACACTAGTCAAAAAGTTTGTCACCCCTGACAGAACTTACCTAATAACGGCGCCTCTTGCCTTGCTATCAGCAATAATTCGGTTTGGTAGAGACTGCACGAGGTTGTGGATGCTTTGACCATCAATTTGGAGCCACTCGTGAGTCAACTGGTCTCGAGTTCGGCCAGAGTACGTGCTTGTCTATTCCAGTGTCTTTCCTTCTGTTCCTAATGATCCGACAGATTTTCAATGTGATTTAAGTCTGGCTATTTGGCGGGCCAGTCGAGGTGAGAGAGTGTTGCTGATTATTCGCCGTGACACTCAGACACAGTTTTAGCATTATGCACAAGGCAGTTGTCGTCTTGGAAGACAGGAGAAATAATGGGATGCTGCTCATGGAGATGTAGGTCAAAGGGCAACACTTCGTCATTCCGAATGCGGAGGTACGCATGCTGCTCATTTGGTGACTTTTACAGCATAGTGCAAACGTTCTGCTACAACTCATGTAAATACGTATTTTAAGAATTAGACCATATTTAAAAAATAACACCAATTCCAAATTTAGTAAATACACTGACGGAAACAAAATCCCAACACCACGAAAAAATAGTTGTAGAGGAATGAAATGGCGGCAATACATGTGTATAGGTAACATCTTTAATCGATTAAGGTTTCAAGATCACAGCTTAATGTAAGCGGAAGAAGAGCCATTTTAAATATGAAATGCTGGTACATTAATAACCGGTGTAACCGCCAGAATGTTGAATGCGAGCACGCAAACGTTCTTGCATTGTATCGTACAGGTGCTGGATGTCAGTTTGCGGGACGGAGTTCCATGCCACTGGCACTTGGTCAGTCAATACACGGACGGTTAATGCTGGTTGGGGGTGACGCTGGAGTTGTCTTCCAATGATGTGCCATACGTGCTCGATTGGTAAAAGATCTGGTGATCAAGCAGGCCACGGCACCATGTCGACACCCTGTAGAGCATGTTGGGTTACAACAGCGGTATGCGGGCGAGCGTTATCCTGTTGGAAAACACCTCCTGGAATACTATTCATGAATCGCAGCACAACAGGTTGAATCACCGAACCGACGTACAACTGTGCCATCAGGGTGGGTGGGATAACCACGAGAGTGTTCCTGCTGTCATAGGAAATTGCTCCCCAGACCATAAATCCAGGTGTAGGTCCAGTGTGTTTCGGCCGCAGACAGGTTGGTTGCAGGCGCTCACCTGGCCTCCTTCTAACCAACACACGGCCATCACGGGCACACAGGCAGAACCGGCTTTCATCAGAAAACACAACAGATCTGAACTCCGTCCTCCAATGAGCTCTAGCTTGACACCACTGACGTCGCAAACGGCAGTGGTTTGGAGTAAGTGGAATGCACGCTACAGGGCTTCTGGCTCGGAGCTGTCCTTCAAGTAACCGATTTGTAACAATTCGTTTTGTCACTGTGGTGGCAACTGCAGCTCGAATTGCTGCCGCTGACGCGGTACGATGCGCCACGGCCATACGCCGTACACGGCGGTGTTCTTGAGGCAGTACCACGGCGATCTTCTTGAGGCAGTACCACGGCGATCTTCTTGAGGCAGTACCTTCCCTTGACCACCGCTGCCAACAATCATGCACAGTGGCTACATTCCTGCCAAGCCGTTCCGCAATATTGCGGAAAGAAAATCCACCTTCTCGTAGCCCTATTACATGACCTCGTTCAAACTCCGTGAGCTGTTGATAATGTCTTCTTCGTCTTCTTAGAGGCATTTTTGACTAACACTTACACACTACGGAGAATCTCAACGATAACTAACGCTCTCGAACGTTACAGCGCGTATTTACAGCAAACCTGCTTTGCATGTTCCGAGAGGCGCTACTAGCGCCACACGTATGCGCCGAGCGCTAAATTTGCATAGACGTCATCTTACAGATGTACTCTCACCGCCTACCAACTGTCGTTTATCTAACACAACCCCTTCTTGGTGTTAGGATTTTTTTCCGTCAGTGTAGTACATGATTTTAAAAATAATTTCGTAAGGCATTCAAATCCTTTTACGTATTTCACAAATCTGCGTTACTTTTAAAGTTGTAACAAAATGAATGACTTCTTTTTTTCATTTGAAGGTTTAACGACCTACGTAATTAACCTAGTGGTCTGTAAGTAGTCTCCGGCCCATAACGTAAGGTCACTTGTTCCACAGTAGGGAAAACGGTAGTGCCATAAGACAAACACAACATTCATGCCTCACCAAGTTTCGAACCCCGAGCCATTTCAAACGAAATATCAGAAGACAGCGCTTAGACCACTACGCCACCATGTCAGCAAATGACTCTTGAGAAATTCAAGTTACCAACAAACATAGACAGTTAGCTCAATCTGCTACAGCTCTCTCTGACATCCGATTTTCAAGTATACATGACTAGTGCCTGATGCGTGTTATTGTTATTTCATAGTTGGGAGGCTTAGGTATACTCTGTAATGCTTCTGAAGGGTTTGTTTGTTATTTTGAAATATATTGCATGTAAACAAAGTGCTACATGTGCTTAGAATATTGCGCTGAATAATGAAGGTATGTATTGCGCTGAATAATGAAGGTATCCTTTAGACTTCTTTCTCTGGGACTATGTCAAAGATATGGTTTACCTTGAAAGAATAAGCAGCATTTAGGAGCTCAAACAGCGCATTACAGCATTGGTTGATAGAATTGATCTTGACATGGTGGAGCGCACATGGCAAGAAATTTAATATTGATTGGATGTGTTACCTGCCACCAAAGGCGCACGTGTAAAGGTGTATTGAGGTAAGAATGTGAAACTCGAATATTTACTCTTTCAATTGCCGGAAACTGAATTACAGTAGATCTCTTTGTTTTTGTACAGTTGTCGATCGAAATCTCTATGTGACGTTTCGACCACCCTGTATATTATGGTGAATTTTCGTTTTTGTTCGATTCTGAAACTTACAATACATACGAGAAGTTAGAACGGAAGCACGAGTTGTGATACAGAAACATGTATAGAATATTTTATTCAATAACACAAATTTTCAGTAAAATACCTATAATGTATTATATATAAAATATTTCTGGCTTTGTTTACTTGACAAAATGTTTTTTATAATGCTTTAAGGCGCAGTACCTTTTCAATTCCAAAAGATCGCAAGAACTGAGATCTGTGGTAAATCTTCATGAACTCTATCATCTGGTTTACTGCGAATTAAGTGGCAGTTATTACAAGATGTTGGCCAGTAAACCTAATTTTTCAGTTTCGTGGCAAACATTTAAGTATCAGTCTTTAGTGCCTGTGCTTTAGATATGACTTGTCTACCGAAAATGGCGTTAAGTACATGAATACATTTTTTGGACTATTTCTTCGATTGTCTTCATTCAAAGAGAAATCAGCAATGATATTACAAATACATAATAGGAAACGTTTCACTATCTTATGCCATCCGTTCAGAATATCAAGGTCATTAGGAGTTTAAAACATCCCGATGTGGGTTTTGTAAAATTAATTATCTTTTGTATTGCAAATAATTGAATTGTATATTTAGGCAAGGGAATTTTTTAATCAATTCTTAATAGCCGAAGTATCCGGACTTCAGCATTTCCTAGTTATTGTTATATTTAAGCGTTATTTTTTTTTTCGAGGCTCCCTTGAAAATGGAAAAGATGATTTTCTTTTGTCTTTCTAGCATTTGGTACTAAACAAAGAAAGTAGTTTATGCGACGAAAAATTGTGCATTTTCTGATACCCATCAAATATTATCATGGTAGAAATTATGACCTGATGCATATGTCTCTGGTACCTCCCGCATTGGATGTGGATGTTATTGGAGCCATTGAACAATCCTGGTGTGATGCTGTTAGTCACGGTCATTCAGCACACATATTAGGCCACTGCGCAGTCCACGGTGTGTGATAATTCCTTCTATGTGCTATTCTCAGAGCACATGTGACACCGTGGTTCGAGGAATGTTCAATGTTCGCACAACTTCGGAAATTGAATGTCCCATCCGTCTGGCTCCCACTACCATGCCTCGTTCAAACTCCGATAATTCACGTTGGCTTGCCATAACCCTAAAAGCATTTGTTCAACCTGACTCACGAGAATATCCGTCGAAACTGATAAAAATATCGGTGTGCGTCGAGGCATTTATATCCCATCAGAGCCGGTTAAAATTTCATTGCCCGCACGGGGATAACTGGTTTTCCAGTTATTTGGGGAGCGGCGCCCCCACGGCCCGAGCTGACCTTGTGACGGATCATTTTGTCATTTCGTCTTGAACGATTACATCACCGAAGGGACAGCTGTTCATCCAGCTGATGGGGGATGGCGTCCCCACGGCCCGAGCCAACATGTACTATATGTATTGATTTTCAAGTTTTTTATGTTTTCTCACTTAACATGAACCCGCCTCAGTTGTAGGTTGCTGAGGTTGTGATTATGCGCCAGCTCTGGATTTTAGAATCTCGTTTTCTTTCCTGTCTTCTCCATTTCATGTTCCTTTCTTTGTTTTTCCGAGCTGGTTAGCTAGACCTGCCTGCACGTTTGCCGTGTGCGGTGACTCGTAAGGTGGAAAAGGGGATGCTGGAGGCTGAGGTTTCTGGTGGCCTGGGTGTTGTTGTCGCCAGTTGCCAACACTCCTCTTTGCCCCCAGCTTCACCCTAAACGGGCGGCTGGGAACTAACCCACTCCTAGTCAATGAGGTCTGTGGCCGAGTGGAGCCCAGACCTCTAACGGCTTGTCGTCTCGTACGACAGGGTGAGTCTGGGGATAGGGTGGGCATGCCAAAGGGGTGTTCCCCAGGCATGGGAAAGTCTGGGTGCTCGCCGAGCGCATGTCTGCCCTATCAACTTGCTATATCCGCTTGCTATCCCTAGAGCCGTGTCCTGCGTCCACTTGGGCTTGCGGACTCTGGTTCTCCCTTGTTGGGCTCGATTGTGGGTGGGGAAGTTGGCGGATGAATCCTTTAAATTTTTTCATGGCTCTCAATGAAATTTCCCATGAACCCAAAACTAAAAGAGGTATGGAGGAAGGTTCAGGTCCTTCCGCCAAAAAATTTGTCGCAGATGTTTCCATTGCTAGATTTTTTTGTGCACTCATTGGACCCTTCAAAGCCTTTGAGTGCCAAAAGTCCATTTTGGATCCACAAAGCACTGCAATCAATTGCAAGCTCTCCTAAGAGCGTCAAGAAGCTCCAGTCTGGAGATCTTCTTGTTGAGATGTCTACAGTGGCCTACAGTTCCACACTTATCAACACCAGCATGCTGCTCGAGACGCCTGTCAAAATAACACCACACGGTTACCTAAATTCATCTCGAGGTGTTGTCTCCTCTCGGGATCTTATTGATTGCTCTGAGGATGAACTTCTCGAAGAACTGAGGAGCCAACATGTTACGGGTGTGCGACGCATTTCTTTTAGGAGGAATGGGCAGTTTGTCCCATCCTGGAACATTATCTTGACTTTCAACTGCCCTTCCCTGCCTACATCCATCAAGGCAGGGTATCTCCACCTCGAGGTACGCCCGTACATTCCCAACCCGTTGAGATGTTTTAGGTACCAGTGGTACGGCCACTCTCAGCAGTCATGTAGGAGTACTCCTAGGTGTGGACGCTGTGGTGCCACAGAGCATCTCCTCTCAGAATGTGTGGCCGAGGCCGAGTTTTGTGTGAACTGCAAGGGTTCACACCCAGCATCAGCCAAAGATTGTCCCAAGGGGAAGGAGGAGAAGGAAATCCAAAGGCTCAAAACGGTGGAAAATATTTCCTTTCTTGAGGCCAGAAGAAGAGTGGTTCCTGTTACATCTGATCGGCGATTATACGCTTCAGTGGTGGTTGCCAAATCTACGATAGCCATTCAGACCGACGTTCTGATCCCCCTTAAATGTCCATTCAATATGGAGGAAATCATCGCAGCCGGACTGGAGGCACTCCAGTCGCGAGCTAGGGGTCTGAAAGCGGCACCCGCCACTTCACCGAAGCAGACTCACGCCAACACCAGCAAGGGAACTCAGGCCACTTCTTCTGGAAAAAACGCCAACACTAACACCAACACCAAGGTCAAGGATAAGAAGAGCATTTCTTCTCCTTCAAAGTCTCAGCCAAACAATCAACGGCGAGCAAATCCCGCTAAGACACTTGGGATAAAGCATTCACCAATCTTGGCCCCTGGTCACACACCCCCAAATCTGGGGGAACGCTCACCAGAGGAAATGGAGGCTGACCAAGTTTAACCATTTCCTTTTTCATTTCCTTTTTACCCATGGGTTCAATAATTCAGTGGAACTGCCGAGGGTTTCGCACCAGTTTTGATGACGTGAAACATCTGCTTTATTTGTACTCTCCAGTGTGCCTTTGTCTTCAGGAGATAAAGCTTAAACCATCGGACCTGCTTTCAGTTCGAGGCTACAGTGCATTTCGGACAGACCACTCGTCTGGAAATATAGCCTGTCGGGGTGTCGCTATTCTCGTCCCTCACAGGGTTCCGGTATCTTCCGTCGCGGTTTCCACAACTGTGCAGGCCGTGGCGGTTTGTATTTCTATGGCTGTGCCTCTTATTGTTTGCAGTGCTTATCTACCACCGGATGAGAATGTTAGCGTCTGTGTTCTGGAGAGCTTGATTGATCAGCTGCCTTCACCCTTCCTTCTTTTGGGTGACTTTAATGCTCATCATCCTTTGTGGGGTAGTGTCAGCGCCAGCGCTAGAGGTCGTCGCACAGAGTCTCTTCTGTGCTCGGCCTCTGTGTGCCTTTTAAACACCGGTGCTGACACTTACTTCCATGAGCCGACAAGATCCTTCAGTGCGATCGACTTGACCTTGGGTTCACCATCGATCATTGCTGACTGGTCGTGGACGGTGTGTAAGGATCTCCACGGGAGCGACCACTTCCCAATCGTCCTCTGGCACCATGCGAACGTGCCATATTCTGCCTCCCGCCCACCTCGATGGAGGATGGATTATGCCAGATGGGAGGTCTTCACATCGTCCGCGGTGATATCTTCTGAAATGGTGACCCAAGAGTCAATCGACGCAGCTGTACTTAAAGTCACAACTTGTATTCTTCAGGCAGCTGATCTTTCAATTCGTAAAACATCTACGAAGCTCCCCTAAATTCCGAAACCTTGGTGGAACCCTAAATGCGCAGCGGCTAGGAGAGCTCAACACAAGGCCTGGTCTACTTTTCGGCGTTATCCAACCGAGGCTAATCTCGTTGCTTTTAAACGTGCTAAATCCTATGCTCGGTTGGTGCGTCGACGTAGCAAGAGGGAGTCTTAGACCCAGTATGTATCATCTCTTACCTCACGTGCCAATTCGAAAACTGTGTGGGAAAGGATTCGTAAGATCCAGGGTACCTACAGTTCACACCAGATTACCATTCTCGAGAGTAACGGCTGCACATATGCTGAAGTCGGGGAGATTGCAGATTGTTTGGGGGAGGCGTTTGCCTCCGTTTCGAGTGATCTGTCGTATCCGGCCTCCTTTCATAGGATTCAATCCTCCGCGGAACGCCAGAGAATCTCTTTTGCGCCGTTAACCGACACTGGTTATAACTCCCCCTTCAGCATGTGTGAACTTAGGGTGGCTCTGCATCGGTCCGGGGCTACTTCTGTCGGTCCCGATGACATCCACTACGACATGCTCCGTCATCTCTCCCAGTCGTCTCTCGAGAACCTTTTAATCTTATACAACCGCATCTGGTTAGAACACAGTTTCCCGGAGTCTTGGCGAAAGGCTTTTGTTCTACCTTTTCCGAAGCCTGGCAAGGATCCTAAGTCTCCCTCTAGTTATCGCCCAATTGCTCTCACTAGCTGTCTGTGTAAAGTTCTCGAACGCATGGTTAACTCACGATTAATTCATTTTTTAGAACATCATCAATTACTTTCACCATCACAAAGCGGTTTTCGGCGTCATCGTTCACCTCACGATCATCTCCTGCACCTTGAGACATCTGTGCGCGAGGCGTTCGTGCGTTGGCAGCACCTGGTTTCTGTATTCTTTGACATCGAGAAAGCCTATGATCGTGCGTGGCGGCATGGGATTATCCGTGACCTCCACGCATGCGGATTGCGAGGAAATCTTCCGACCTTTATTGTAAATTTTCTTCGCAATCGGGTGTTCCAGGTGCGCCTGGGTACGACGCTATCTGCAACATTCCATCAAGAACAAGGTGTTCCTCAAGGTTGCATTTTATCTGTCATATTGTTCATCCTTCGCATTAATTGTCTCCTCACAAATCTCCCTCCTGCGGTTTCGGCTACTGTGTATGTCGATGACTTGCACATCTTCTGCTCGTCATCGAGCATGCGTTTCATTGAAAGGCAGTTGCAGTCTACTATTAATCAGATTTTTAAAGCGGCGAATAGCAATGGTTTCGTTCTTTCTCCCGACAAGACAGCGTGTGTTCATTTCTGCCGGAGGCGTGGCCTCCATCCTGACCCCGAGCTGTATTTGGACCGCGCAGCCATTCCAGTTTTGCCGGAGACCAAGTTCCTTGGACTGACCGTCGACCGTGCGCTTACATTCCGTGCGCACGTTCGGCGGTTCAAGATTTCCTGTCTGCGGGCTCTATCTATTCTTAAGATCCTTTCGAGAGTCTCATGGGGTGCAGACAGGATGTCTTTGATTCGCATTTACCATTCCTTAATACGGCCGAAACTGGATTATGGTTGTATCGTGTATGGCTCTGTGCGTCCTTCCGTTCTCCGGCCTTTGGACACTATTCACCATCAAGCACTGCGTCTTTATTCGGGAGCATTTCGAACATCTCCGATTCCCAGCCTTTACGCTGACGCGAACGAACCATAGCTTGAATTACGCCGTCTGCAGCTGTCTATTCAATTCTACCTGAAACTTAGATCTCTTCCAGACCATCCTTTATAAGATGCAATTTTTCATCCCCAGCATGCTCGTTTATTCGGGAACCGGCCCTTGTGCATTTCAACCTTCGGTCTTCGTATGGCGGCCGTAGCCCGTGATGTGATGTAGGGCTCGACTTGTCACTTGTTGGAGAGACCAGGGGCTTTGGGGATCCGCCATGGCACCCACTTGGTGTCATGGTTGATACCACCTTTACATCTTTCGATAAATCCTCAACCCCTGCGTCAGTGTACCAGCAGCTCTTCGCTGAGCACCGTGACCTAAATTCTGATTACACTCCCATTTTTACTGATGGCTCCAAGATGCATGAAGTCGTTGGATCCGCGGCTGTCTGTGTAGATGACGTTTCAGTAGAGCGGATTCCAGCTGAGGCCACTCTGTTTTCAGCGGAGATGCATGCTGTGTATCTCGCCCTTCTCCATGTTCAGTCGAGTTCTCATCACCGGGTTGCGGTGTACACTGATTCTTTGAGTGTTTTACAGGCTTTGTCATCGTTGGACTGCTGTGACCACCCTTTTCTTTTTACCGTACGAAGGCTTCTTTGTTCTTTGCTCGAGGCCGGTGTCCAGATACAATTTTGTTGGATTCCCGGGCATGTTGGAATCTCGGGTAACGAGTGTGCTGATGTGGCTGCTAGATCTGCTTCCTCTTTGGTCGTCACACCCTTGCCACTGTTTCACCGGGATTTCCGCTTTCTGGTTCGCGACCATATCAAGCGAACGTGGCAAGGTCTGTGGGACCAACAGGTAGAAAATATACTGCATCGTATTAAACCTAATCTTTAAGTCTGGAAATCCTCATATCGTCGGAACCGTAGGGAGGAAGTGGTGCTTGCGCGTCTCCGCATTGGGCATTGTCGATTCAGTCACCGCTTTTTGCTGTGTGGCGACACTGCGCCGATGTGTGAGACGTGTAACTGCCGACTCACCGTCACTCATCTTCTGTGTACCTGTGTTCGTTTTCGTGATGTACGTTTTCATTTCTTTCATTCTCATTTGTTGAACGAGGACGCCGCTATACTGCAGCGGCTGCTAAATGACCACTGCAATATTGTTGCTGTTTTTTCATTTTTTAAACAAATTGACTATTTTAAACGTATCTAGATTTTAGCCCTATCATCATACTCATTTTTCAGTTTTACTGAATCAGCTAGATTTTAATCATTGTATCATGTTTTTAGTACTGTTTGTTTCATTAACATTTTTAGCCCTTTCATCGTTCTCATTCTTCAGTTTTATTTGATCAGCCATATTTTAAGCTTCATAGCACGTTTTTAATACTGTTTGTTTGTCTGTCTTTTGTCTGGCGCTCTTTGGCCAAACATGGCCCTTGCGCCATAAAAATCAATCAACCAACCAACCAACCAACCAACTAAAATTTCATTTGCATAGTGCTATCCGATGACATTTAGCACTTCACTGTATGTTAAAGTGTGCAATCGCGAAAGGAAAAACTAGCATATATCAAAATTTTTGCATCTGTGTAGTTATTCCCCAACGATACAGACAAAGAAAGAAGCTCCATTTTGTTTAGAAGGCCTTCACATTTGCTAGCATGTACACGAAAAGGGAAAATACACTGCTCAAGAAGTGTATTAATAAACTGTATTACGATTATCAAAGGATTGTACTCCCGATACTTAAACAAGATTGTGGAAGAATATCCACCCTTTTAATGTAGGCGTTCGAACTGTCATGTATTCCACAAAACCAGCCTTTGGGTACAGAATCCTACAAGAAAAAATTGAGGTTGTAAACCGAAATATATTTTAGAACTATTGTTAATATATTTATTTTAATGAGTTGAACACGAAAATCCTCGTTATTATTTCAGTAAAAGCATTAAATATGATGAAGGGTGAATACGTTAATAAAATATTATCTTAAATGGAATATATATTTCATTTCTTGTTGGTTTGGAGTAGCTTGCAATATTTTTTCTGGGAAATTATTTTTAAAAAAATCATCGGGTTTTTTATTCTTTTTAGTAATGAGACTTTTGTTTCACTGAGTAATTCCACCAACCAGCTGTAAAAGTATGTTCCTAAGGGTTAGGCTGTTGCCTACAAGATCTTTCAGCGGGTAACGCTTAAGCTCACCAGCACAAAGACTGCGCTTCGTTTTACTCATTTCCTACCTGCATGGTTTTACTAGAGGTGGAGACATATCGATAACTACAGATAGTACCATTGATAGTGTGTTGCCTAAATTTCTTGGGAGATAATTTGTTTTCCTCCGGAATGAAACATTATTTCTGACCATAATTCTTGTTACTTTTCTACATTGTCAAAAAGCTGAGCTCCGATAAACTTTTAAACTAACCTATTTTATTTTGGTTTGGGGTTTAACGACCACAGTGATTAACTATTTGGGCTGTAAGCACTCGTACATCCTTGATTTGAGACCAATAGCTTCAGGGGAGGGAAAGACCGTGCTGTAACACTAACACAACCACAACATCTGTTCCTCACGGGATTCGAATTTGGCTAATCTCGGACGAATGATCAGAAGCTAGTGGTTAGACAACTGCGCCACCGAGAGGGGGAATCTGCTTTTTGAGGATATCCTCCCGTAATTAGTGAGCAAAAGTCACGAAAAAAATGTTTTGCCTAAAGAACGAGCTAATTCGGAGTTATTTCTCATTTTCTGTTTGTACTGTATGTTTTTTTTTGTTTCGGTTCACAAAAGCTAAAAAAAGAAAATTCTGCAGATTTGCATGCGAAAATAATTATTTCTACAGTGTTCCCCAAAATCCTGGTATTAATTCGTGAGAAATTGAATAAATACAATTTTGAGTTGGGCTGTTCCTCAATTATTTTTCCTGGGATCATTGAAACCGACCGCAGCGTGATGCTGTCGTTTTAAATTATGCCTAAGGTTCGACGTATTGCCCGACATTTTACAATTTTTTCAGCAAAGACTACATTTTTCGTTGACCTCATCCTTACCAAAAGAAAAATAAAGTTGCACAAACAATATTTTACGATTACCCTTTATTATTGATTACTTACCCTCAACAAAAACTTTCAGCACCTGACGTGCCATTAAACTTCCAGTACACACAACAAGAACAATGCTTTTGACATCGTCTTTATGCGACTGAAACGTGCAACAGAGTGCAAAAACCGCATACCCTCAGCATTTACTCTTTTGATTAGTGTTAACTTTAGTTTCGCATTATCATCATGTATCAATATGGCTGGGCTCAATGTTTTCATCACCAGTATAAATGAGGTGAAAATGAGCGTTTCAATAATTAAAGCCGTCGGTGGAAGCTGAAAAGTGTACATCATCGTGATTTACACTTACAGCATTGAAAAACGTAAAAATGTCGATGCACTATCGATGTACTAAGATCGACAAAACAAGCGATACTATCAATAGTGCCATCGATAGTACCTCCAGCTCTACGTTTTACGTCGTTGTGCGTAAGAAACATATTCATGAAGGCATTGCACGAGAAATGGACATTGGGATTGTCGCAAAAAATTGGAAAGGAGTCATATATTCAAAATAACATTATCAACAAAATAATGACACAGACGTAGTCTCTCTCCAACTCATAAAATTGAAGATGACAGAAATATTAAGGCATCTGAAAACTGTGAAATCTCTCTCTGAGTTTTCACGTAAATCTCATCTATATCAACCTTGTCATCACTGCACGAAGATTCGTAATTTTTCAATACTTAAAATGAGAAAAAGCAAAAGAGATTGAAAGTCGATCGGAGTAATATTAAAACCGTATTTTTTATCCCAACCTTTATCCATTAGTCGGATTTACGTCATGATCTCGATTTTCTAAATAGCAAAAACATGTAGAATCACACCTTTACATACATTTTCATCAAGACGAAATGTTTCCTTGACACTGTTTCAGGAATTTTATTGAGTTGTCTCTGCGAGTATTTCATATAAACATTTCCTTGTAGTTTAAAGAATTATGGCGAATCATAAATTGTGTCTACATAAAACATTTCCCTACACACTGGTTGCATGTATTTCAGTATAGAGAAAAAAAATAGTTCATTTTGCAAAATATATAAAACGTCACTTAATATGAAGTAGTATCGCTTGATTAGTGATTCCATGTCACTTTCAGAAAGGAACGTGGAAGTTGCGCCAGCTATGAATTTTTTTTTTCATTTTATTTATTCCTGCGTCATGCACGTTTCACATGTGATTCAGATACATCTGACGTAAGAAAGATATTATCGCATTTTTTATTTACTTGTGTACATTTAACTTTCAGAAAAAAGTTTCACCAGAACTCAAAGAGCAGATACTTCTTGAATACATTCTGTTTAAGATTTCCACAAGGGTTGGATCAGAGGTCTCCTCTTGCAATAGTCCACATTTTACTTTTCTAGCTGTTTGGTTTTCATATATTTCAAATGTCTTTCAAATATTTCCTCTTTACACGTATCACTTCATATATATTGCAGGGTATTCCTTTTCTCTAGTGGCTTGACGTTTCTACTTTTCCTGCAGAACTGCTCCGAGCACAAATTTTAGAAAATAACGAAACGCATGACACACAGTGATTCCCACTTTTCGTGTACTTAGTAAGAATTATGGAAGTTCCTGAATGTAATCAGAAGGACGTGTTTAAAGATTAGGAATGTAAGAGAAATTGTGCTCGCAGTATAAATTTCGTCATTACCTAAAATCTGAGCATCCTGCTGTTAAAATTTAAGACCTTTTAGGGAGGACAGTTTACGATGTGTCGAGGAAAGTTAAGATATTTCATTTATTAAAACCGTGGCGTAACCCAAATTTCGGAAGTCAGAACCAACGTTCAATAAAACATGACTTATACATGTTTCGACACATTCTCCTTTCGAAGCATGTAAATCCCTTCCGTTTATGCAAAAGGATATTTGGAATCTTAATTTAGAATACCAATGATAAACTACAAATTTCTACATGGAGAAGGGGGCTATTAAAACCTGTGTTTGATTACATATTTTTTCCATTACTACAGGACAAAAACCGACAGGTAAAAAGGCACTATGGTTTTCACTGTATTTGTGGATGCACGCATGGCATTAGAATATAAAATACTCCTTCCTGAAACTTTGACATTTGTGAGTGTGCAGGTGGCTGTGTGATGCTGAAAAAACCCTGTTGTTTGACATAGAAACCGAGCCGCAAAGAACGTCGTTTATGATGTACGAAATATGCATGAAATTTAAACTGAACCTCAAAAAGGGAAAAACCAAAAGTTTAAATTTTGTGAGAGAAACTCTTAATAATGAATGGAAAAAAATCAAAATACAATAGAAATTGCACACCTAAAAGAATTTCAGCTTATACAATGGAACCTGACAGAAAACGCATGTTGTATCATAAAATGGAAAGATAAGTTAATTACGCTTCGAAAGTCATATCTGTTTCAGGAGTTTTACATATTTTGAAATTGAAATTTTATTACACATAGCAAAGATGTGACGTGCTTGTAAAAAAACTTTCTATGCACAGGTTGTAAATGAAAGCATAATTAAATGCGTTTTTCTGTCCAGAAATGCTTTTTTCCACAGAATATATATTTTTTTAAAGTAATTATATATAAAAATTTTCTTTGGAATTTTTAACTAGCAGCTTCTATAAACTCAATTTCACAATTAAATACTCGTTACAGAAGCTGTCATTATAATTTTATGTATTTGAACTTAATCAATTTCTAAACATGATATACAAGAGAGGCCATAGAATTCGTGTTTTAAAGATTTATGAATTTATTCCAATGAAACTTAGTTTAAAGTACATACATGTGGACAAAATATTTGATTTATTTTGAATAATGTGCAGAACCCTATTGTTCGAAACAAGCACGTTGCATTTACTGAAATACTGGTAAAAATAAAAGCGTTATAGAAATAGGATATCCGATTCACAATCACTTATAATAGCGTATTAGGTAACCAAAAATAGTATTTGCCGGTTTACGAGTGAGCAAAAGAAGCACATTCTAATGGTTGTATTTGTGGAGATATCGAGTACCGCTAGCAGTGTATCGTCAGTTGAGATCCCAAGATCCCCTACGCATATGAGTAGGAAGAATAAACAATTTGGAAGTGGAAAGACGTTTGATTACAGTGGCGGTATGAATGGAGATTATTCGTGGTTGTTTGTTATACGAATTTAAACTCGGTTAATCTGCTACGAAAACATCTCTTTGCATTTGCTTAGCATTAATGGCAGACGTTGTGAAGAAATGCGGAAGTGGGAATTGGTTTCGAAAGTTCAGAGACGGAGATGAATCCCTTCAATAAAAGTTTCGGAGTGGTCGTCCTGTCAGTCTTGACACAGAAGCCGTGATAGTTGCTATTGACAAAGACAGTAGCCAAACATGCAAGGAGCTAATTCAGTTATTTAGTGTTAGTGATGAAATCGTTGGAAGACATCTGCATGCAGCAGAAAAAAACATACAAATTGTCTAAGTGGGTTCCCCACGTTTTGTCAGCAGTGAACAAACAGCAACTTGTCTCAGCTTGCTTTGCATTGCTGTCTCATTATGACGAGGAATCATTTTTGGATAGGTAGTCACATATGATGAGAAGTGGTTCCAGTACAGCACCTCAAAACATTCAAGACATTGATTGTCCAGCAGTGACTCAATTCCTTACACATCGAAGCCAGCACAGCATCCACGTATGGTTATGTTAGCTACATGGTTAACAGCACGTGGTGTTGTTCATTATGAACTCTTGCAATGGAGCCAAGCCATCGCTGCTGCAGTGCAATGTGAACAACCGAAAAATGTTCTTGAAGACCTGAATAATGAAGCACAACTGGCCAATAGAAAGGGAGTTCTACTCCTTTTAAAAACGATCGTGTCCACCCCGCTTTAATGTAATGAAACACTGTCAAATAACTTGGGTAGAAGCTTTTATGTCATCCAAATTACGCACTGATATCTCTCCTTCAGACCATCACTTGTGCCTTTTACTTGACAATCATTTGTGTGGACACGACTTTTCCAAATTGTTGCACGCTGTATTCCGAAACATTTTTTCTTCCCACGACACAGCATTTTATCGCGAGAGTATGCATTCGTTGTTAACACATTAGCAGAACGTTGTTGATGGCAAAGGTAATTAGTTTGATGAATAAATTGCTTCTGTACTGCGTACGTGTTATGCTATGTTTTAGTCTCCGAAAACGGGAAAAACCTTTGCGATTACCTGACATGTAATGCAGAAACAATTTCTGAAGGGAACTTCACTGACCTCGTAAATTGCCTAATCGAAAAGAAAAACTAACGAACCTAATTTAATTCCACAATCAGCGACGAAAACCCGCAATTCTCCTTCTCAAAGCTAACTGGAATTCCTCTCCCCATTATTTCCACTGTGTATCGGAGAAGCAATCTTCACTAACCCCAAACATGTACACTTAATAAATTCTACTTGTAGACACTTGACTGTATCTTTTCCGAGGGATAATGAATGCAACATGATGTTTCGAGACGATATTTAAAAAATATATTTATAGAAACCATTGTAGCTATTATCACGTAATCAGGGTGACACGATCCACTATCACAGTCTCTTAAATATTCCAGAAGCAAAATGACCTGTCTACATCACATCATGAAGTAGGAAAATATTCTTCTTCTCTAGTATACGTAATGAACTCTGGTTAATTGCCTAAATTATTTTTCTACGGCCGTGAAAATGTATGAAAAATATTAATGAACTTCCAAGGAATTAATGGCTTGTATTTTTTAATCAAGCCTTTCATGTACACCGTTGAGCCATTACATTATGACCAACCCCAGCATGGAGAAATGAGAGCGCCTGTAGAGCGAACTGTGGCTGAGGTGAAGTTAACAGAGCAGTATATACGTAACCAGAGGACCAGTTTTCAGTTAGTAAAATGTTCGGAATGAGACTGGGAAAAGTTGCCGATTCATCGGAGTTAGATGAAGGGCAAATTGTGATTGCACATCGCCTCGGAACTGCGATCGCGGAAATAGCGCGGCCTGGGAGTTCTTCACGTGCCACAGTAATGAGTACTTATCAAATGTGGGGAACAGATGGCCAAAGGACGAACCGTCGTCCAGCCGTGAATCGTCCGCTGCTCATTGATGCCAGAAGGGAGAGGAGACTGTCGCTCATTGTTCACAGTGACCGCACGCAGCAGTGCAACAAATCATCCGCAGCTACCGGAGTGGTGTTGAGAGTAATGTTCCACAACAAACAGTTCATCTCAGCCTTCTGCGCAAGAGCCGATCCTACTTAGCCAAAGCCCCCATTGTGTCCATATGATCACTGCACGTCATTGCCAACAAGGCGTGAATTGGGCACAAGATAATCAAGATTGGACTGTGGATAATTGGAAGATAGTAGCCTGGTCTGACGAATCAAGATTCCCGGTGCACCACGTAGACGGCCAAGTGCGGATACGCCGATTACCAACAGAGTATATTTCACAAGATAACGGAGGCTATCGCTCGGAAACAGGCCGACGGCGGAGGTGTTGTGTTGTTGGCAATGTTTTTTAGACACTTTAGGCTCCATTATTCCAATAAAACAATCCCTGACAATTGACAGGGATGTGAACACCGTTGTCGACCAATTCAACCATTCATGGCAACTGTGTTCATTGCTGTCTATGGCCATTAACAACAGGATAATGAGCCATGCATTATCTTGGAAATAATCATGAAATATCACATCAGTAATTAGCATCATACTGAAGCTGGCAAAACAAACCCAGTCATTCAGAGTGAAGCTAAACGAAGCTGTTTACAATTAGTTAGAATTAAAAAAAATAATTATGAAATCTATTCATCATTGAGATATCTTTCTGCTGTTGTTATTATTAGTGTGTTGTGAATAAACTGAATGTTTACGTATCTGTCTAAACTTGCATTCGGTATGCTTATGGTGCTACGTTCTAATGGACAGACTACACTTCTGAAATTGTTGCACGCAGATAAATGACTCACCTTGAACCAGTTTATCCTATAAGAGGGTGAAGATGTACGTAAAACTAAAGTTTTACTTGTATAGCCAGTAGCACACACATGATCCACAAAAAGAATAAATGGATGTTTGAAATAACATCAGTGGGGAAATAAACAGAGAACACAGGATACAATCCTTGTTGGCGAAACACGTCGCAGCATAAAACGGACTTACAATCATAACAGGGCTTCGGCACCAAGGCATTGAATGCTTGTGAATCAATCTTTTCCCCATGGAAGGTGTTTTTCACTAAGTGATCACGTGGCATTTTAAGTTCTTTATGTAGTTAAGCAGTAACCGTAGATCTGTTAGAAATTATAAACAACGTCTTCTCTCGCAAGTGGGAATAATGTTTGGCGACTACTGTGAGTTTTACTTATATCCAACAATATAATTTTCCAATGAAGCAACAGCGTAAATTGTGATATTCGTTGGATAAATTGTGATCTTTATCTATTTAAAATCACAATTTGTTTACATTAAACGAACATTATCAGAGGAAATGGTAAGTGAAACAGCACTATAAAAGGTAATAGGAAAGTGTGCAAATAATTAAATTTCATATCACATATTAGCAATTTTTTAGAATATATATATATAATTTTTTTTTTAGTCTTTAAAATTGTTGTATTTACAAAGACATTCCTCTACGACATTTTTTTGACCACACGGAATTTCAATTCCTTTCGCAAATTTCATTACGAACTAAACGGTCTTTCAACCCAGTTACACCGATAAAAATTTCGGTAAAAAAAACGGCAACTTTTCATTCTTAGGCGGAATATATATAAACATACATTTTTAATTTTTAGTTTTTCGTTTTAAACCAATTGAACATATACGGAGAACCTTTTTACCTAATTTTTAAGCATTTGTGTTACATAAATAATCCTTCTATCTGACGTAATTGTAAATATATATTGTTTTAGAAATTTATTCGTATTTTATTTTACACTTTAAAGTAACCGATTAGTTGCATGAGGTTTGCGTTTGGAATATATTTGTTTTTTCTATTGTAAGACGCAGAGAGAAATTATTGCAGACATTTTGTCCTTTAATAATTTCAGCTGTATCTAAGAAAAAATCTAGAGTGTATAAAGTACACAGTTTCCATCAATATTTGTAGCCCCGCCATCTAAGAATATTTCAAAAATATTCTACATTACAGAACCTCGCACGAGGTATGAATACCATTGTACCTCGTTCGATTTAGTTGTATTCCGAAATATGAAGATGGCGATCCAAATAGCAAAAGGTTGCTTATAAAAATGGCAATCCCATCGGCTTTAAAATCAGTTGTCATCTTGACATGAACACTTAGTGGAAAGTGGACAGAGGAAAGTATTTATGGTAAACCCTTTAGCATCTAAAGTTTCCCGTTCTGGACAGCTCGGAAGTTAATCTCGCACAGAAGTTATACCGAAGTAAATTTCTCCGTCATTTTTGTCCACACTGGGGCTCGAACCCGGGTCCCCTCATTCCGGAATAAGTCGCTCTACCAATTGAGCTACGCGGACGTTCGTTATCGATGCTATCTGCCTTTATGTTGTGTGCGTCCTGCTGGTCAGGCACGTCATCCCCCCCGCGAAAGAGGGCCGGGGACATGGCCCACGGGTCAGCCGTGACCATGAATCGTCGCAGGCAGCCATCCACTGTAGAACGTCCTTGAGAACTCTCAGTCAATCTAGTGTGTGGAATGCAACGTCACACAATTTTTTTTATTTTTCGAAGCGCTGAAAAAGGGATTTTCTTATTTTTCCTATCTCGCGGTGTGGAAAGAACATCAAACCGTTGCGAGATCTAGTACGGACGGGTATTCCGGAAAGTTAAGGCGCCATTATAACGACTAAATTTCACCGTCATTTTTGTCCACGCCGCGGCTCGAACCCGGGTCTCCTCATTCCGGAATAAGTCGTTGTACTAAATGGGCTACGCGGACGTTCGTATCGCTGCTATCTGCCATTATGTTGTGTGCGTCCTGCTGGACAGGCACGTCACAGAGTGATAAAACGTACGAAGAGAAAGGCATGGGAGCAAACCAAGAATGACAAAGGCCAAATTGTAATAGCAAGGCGACTGGGTTAGGGCATTTCGCCAACAGCAAGGCTTGACTGGTTGCCAACGGTCAGTCTTGACTAGTACCCTTAAAAATTGATCACAGGAGGAAAATACCACAAACCCCCGGCAAAAGAGGTAACACCACTACGGTCTATTATTTTTTTTTAGTTATACATATTGGTACTCCTTTCAGATGGCTTTGCAGGAATAAGCAGTCTCTATATGCAGTGGAGTCAACCACTCCGGCACTTCTGCTACATTTCAAAGAAAATAAGGGTGAAGGTATATCTTTACATATTTTCAGAAGTTTAAACCATGCTTCTGGGTGTGCAGCTAAAATGTAAGAAGAAACTTAAATGAATCATAGGAAAGAAAATAGTTTGCGTGACGTGAGAATACACACTTATTGCATTTAAAAAAAGGTAGTTGACGTTTTCTATTCTTCATGTTAATTTTTTAAATCCCTGAAGAGATTGAAATTCGGTAGAACTTAAGCATTTTAGAGCCATATTGTAAAATCACACAACCAACAGTACACCAGGAAGAAACCAAATGCCATGGCTGTAACGTTTCCAAATACAAATGACACTTAAATCTTAAAAATGGTAAGTGACGCTTAAATTACATGTTTGCAAAAGGTTACTTTTCTGTCAGTTACAGGAGAAATTGCCTTTATATTTAATTAAATGTATCTCTCAGAAAAAAAAAACAAGTGTTTTTACGAAGATATTAATAAAAGGTTAAATTTGGAACAACATTCTTTTTAGTCGCCGTCGAGCTATATGAAGCCTTTTCAAAACCACTAGATTATACTGTTTTTTTCTCTATGTTATAATTTTGAGTTAATAAAAATTTACCCAGTACATGTTTTAGAAAGCCTTCTTCATGAACAAGTTTTTTTGAATGAACACATAATAAAATTATACTGTAAAGAGTTAAACTGATTAGATGAAAGATAGGAAAATATTGCTTTGCCATAAATTTCATAATTATTGGACATTATGGAAACATGTGTTTCTATAGACATCTGAAAATTTGAAGAACTTTGGTTTCACCTATACCGGCCGTCTGAAGGGTAAAAGTCCGCACTGAAGATTTCCATATGTTAATAAAATTCAGAGAGAACATGATATATTTAAAAAATAACATTTGCGTTCTTCCTTTATTTGATACTCTAATACAGTGGGCAGCACTTAATGTGATCACGTCGGTGTGTTGGCAATTTGATAACATTAAACATCATCGAAAAATTTTACGTTATTTGTAGGTACTGTAATACGCACTGTATTGCAATTGACCTTTCTTTAAATATTTTTCGAGTTCGTAATTATATTATTGAAATTTTAACGTACAGTTTGTTTTCGGCCAAAATCAGGATAATACGTAATAAGAAGGATATACTGTACATAAATGAATCACAAAAAAAAATATATTTGTTCATAGCTTTGTGATATCTTACAGTTTTCCAAAAAGCATGTTCATTGTTGTTTGCTTTACTGGCGCTAGTTTTTTTCCGATAAAGTTTTGCAGACGGTAAAGATCTTCATAATTTTCAGTTGTTGCACCATTATATTCTAAACACCGCCGTATAAACCTAAGGGCCTCACAAGTTTCATTTGTCGTTGGAGATATTGTATCAGATTGCATATCAACATCTTAATTCCCTTTCTCATCTTACACCAGATCATTCATGGTTTCATGGACGTTATCATCATCAGTGAAGGGTGTAAACGTGGATAAATTTTCATCAATGTTTATCCACTGTTCAAATTCCTTGCTATCCTCTTCATCACCACTTTTTTCCGTGAGTTCATTTTCTCGTTCGTCTCGCCATCCTGCTTTAGCAAAACAGTTGACTATAGCGTTCAAAGTCATGCATTTCCAGGTGCTTGCCAACATATGCAGTGCATATAGTACGGTTAGTATTTTTGCAGTTTCACCCTCCGTAACTTGATTGCTGGAATCAATCACTTCGATGATTTTCCTCTTTATTTCTTGCCTGTAGAGGGTTTTCACTGCTTTAATTGCGCCTTGATCTAGAGGATGAATGTGATATTTCGTGTTTGAGGGCAAGGAAACAATTTTAATATTCTTTAGCTAAAGTTCGCTAGGATGCGCTGTGCGATTATAGATAATTAAGGCGATATTTTTCTTTTTCATTTCCAATTCCACATCCCACTCTCTGATGAACGTTGAGAATATTGCCGAAGCCATCCATGCATTGGAATTCGCTTCATAGTTTAACGATACATGTTTATCTCCTCTAAAACATCCCGGTTTCTTGCTCTTTCTAATAACAAGTGGTTTGCGCTTAACCGCGTCTGCCATGTTACAGGTTAAATGATCAGTTAATATCTCCTTTCGCTTCTTTCCTGCCGACTTTGAAGAATTTTTTTAAATTCAAGGTATGGTCCGTAACACAGTCACGTTTTATCTGTATTGTAGATTTCCTTTGGTAAACATTCCTTGAGAAGCTCAGGAAAGGTTGATGCTAACCAGACGTCCGAAGCGGGCTTGTCAGCCCCTTGCCTTTCGCCATAAATCTTCTTAAAGACGAGGTTGTTCATATGTTGCCACCGCGTCAGCCAACCTCCTGAAAACGTAAAATCTGTCTCCTCTAATTTCTCGGAGAAATTCATCGCTTTCCCTTTAAAAAGACCCCGACTAATTGGCACATTTTGCAGTCTGGCTTGTTTAAAGCAAAGCTGAATTGTTTCTTCCACATTTTAACATTTGCTACATTGCTTTCGTTTCCTGTGCAATTGCTTTTTCTCAATCTCAAACGATTCAATTTCTTCCCTTCAGAATTTTGCACTACAACAGCTGGGAAATTCCAATTTTAGCTGCAGCAGTTCGTTTGGGGCATTTTCCCATAGCATGAAATTTCTGCAAAATTTCTTTATTTTGACTTGTCAAATTTTTTCGTGTCAAACACAACGAAACAAAAAGTAGACAAAAAAATGTGCCGTTCGAAGACGAAAAAATTGTGCCTTAACAGTTTAAGTACCAGTGTATTTTATCGCAGCAAACAATGCAGAGCAAACACAGGTTAATGTAGATAGCATACTGCCACACTGCTGCACTGACCCCCCCCCTCGGATGCCGACCCATCCCACTGTGGAGATCGGCAAATGTCAAAGGAGGGGAATTCGGGGAATCACTTTGACACGCCCCGAACCCTTTTGTTCCCAAAATACATGATGCGCTGGATGTGTGTGTGTGTAAGGGGGCAGGGTCTTTACGCTTATCAGAGTTGCTTTTCTTTAAAGATCCTGTCAGTTGAGTGCCCTACGGAAAAGCATTCTTGTTTCCAAACGAAGCCTGTGTGGGAAGTGTTGACAAGGAATACAAAATCCGTATGAGATAAACGTATGTGTCAGATTTCTGATAACATGTGCTTTTATAACAATAAATGGTGATTTTAATGTGGTTGTAAATACGATCGTTTGGGTTTTCGCGATTCAATAACATTAAGCGGTTGATAACATTAATCGTGATCACTTTAAGCGGTGCCCAATGTAGTTATGCTTTAGCAAGTATCAAGTATCTCATGCTTAACTTACAGTTATTTTTATCGATGTGCAAATTTTTAAACTTGGGAATACATTAAATGCGAAGAAAATTTGTAAAGAAACTTTACCATTAGAAACATAAGGCCGAGATTTTAGGTGGAATCTCCTAAAAGGCGTCAGGCTCATTTCTACTTGTCTTGTTTTCGGATTTCTTAAGTAAGGCATAATCAGATCTCGTGTAGCGTGAAAATATTCCACAATGGAGATAGAAATTCAATGGAGACACTGTACCCTACTCTTTCCCATGTAACAATGTAAAGTCGTGTTCATGCTCGGCTGTGGGGATAAACCTGACACTCAGAACAACCATGAGTAAAAGTTAAGCGGTTGACAAAGAATTTTGAACATTATTTTTCCACACGGTAGGTCATTGCATAACGCATTTATCCACATATATCAATATTTATGTCCTGCGCACTTAACAAATGCGGAAGTACAATGCAACCCAAAAATGGTACACGATCTAATATAGATGTTTTTGTAACGTAAATGACGAAAAAACGATCTCTTCACTAAGGTATCCAGAAGAACTCGTAATCTTAAGTTATAGTTATTCCAAAAATCCTCTAAGTAAATGGGATTGCCCGCAAAGGAAATTTACTGACAATTTTGCATCACGTAAACGTTACGTTAAAATATTATTTTAACAGTTTTACGGAAAACAGCTTTGTGCAGAATATTTCACTGACTGCTTTTACTTAGCTTCTTATAATTAAAACGGATGTGAAAACAGCCTACTGCAGATCAAAAACTGTAACACTGAAATGCTGAGACCATTTACTTAATACACTGCTGGCCACCCAAACTGCAACACCCAGAAGGACACGAGATAACAAAGCCAGATTTAATGGACACATAACAACAGATACAAAGATGAAACGATTGAGCTTACATGCCCGTTCGACTTGGGGAACACGCAGACATCAATAGTTCGTGTGGCCTCCATGGCTGGAAATAATCACCGCTACACGCCGCGGCATCAAACGAAAGAGGCTTTGGATGTGGGTTTGGGGTTTGTCGGTCCAGGCTGCTTCCACACGTTGCCACAGTTCATCAGGCGTAGCCTCGGGTGGTGCTTTCTGGGTCATCGATTGCCCATCAGCGACCAGACGTGTTCGATGGGCGACATATCGGGAGAACAGGCGGGACACGGCAGCAGTGACACCTGGTGGGCCGTGAAGAATGCACTATGCGTGCCACGTGCGGGCGCACATTGTGCTGTTGAAACGTGACCACTGGCAGGTCCTACAAGGTAAGGGAGGACTACAGGCTCCAAAACGTTGGAGATGTAGCGGTGGCTGAGGAGTTTACCGGTGATTCGTACCACAGGGGTGCGGGTGTCATATCCTATTGCGCCCCAAACCATAATGCCAGGCGACAGACCAGTATGGCGATCAATAATACAGGCGTTATACAGTCTATCGCCGCGGTGCCGTCACACGCGAATCCGACCATAGTGGTGCTGCACGCAGAAGCGGTATTCGTCGGAGAAGACAATGTCTCGCCATTCCGTAATCCAAATGTGGCGTTCTACGACCCACTGCCATCGCACTCGACGTTAGTGTAACGTCAATGGTAATTGGAGCAATGGGTGCCGTGCGACAAGTCCCCGCTCCTACAGACAACGTCGAACGGTACGTGCTGCACAGGTTTTTGCGCAGCACACTCTAATTCCTGCGCTAACGTTGGTGATGTGACGGTGCGAGCGGTCAAAACCCGCCACACAAGATGCCGGTCGTCTCGTCCGGTGTTGTTCCGCGGCTGCGGCAATCGCTCACATTGTCCGTCCGTCCCTCCTGCTCCCACCGAATCCATACTCGCCTCACTGTGGCTGGATGTCGTCTTACACGGGCGCCGATGTATCGGTACGATAAACAGCTGTCGCGATAAGCCACTATTAGTCTTCTGTCGAACTCCGAAACGTGCTGGAAAGACTGCCGTATTCTGCGACGAGGAATCAGGGAGCTTCCCACGCACAAGTCCGGCAGCACAATACACTTCCACTACTTACACACCGCCTTCTGTGCACCCTTCTTATAGTGCTTCTCGGTGGCGTGCTGGGCGCACAGGATTTGCATATGCTTTTCAATGCTAATTGTTTGCATATCCTCTCGCGGGCGACGCATGCTGCGAATTTTACGCCAATCGAATGCTTCCTTCCTGGTGTTGCGTTTTGGGTGGCCAGCAGTGTATAATGTCTGTCTTCCACGTGCCGCAAAAAATGGGCTCCTGGCAAGGCTTGGACGATTCAAGATTTCTAGAAGTTTCTTGTGGTATCTTGTACCAACGTGTTATCAGTAGATACTTCAATCTTCGAAAAGTATGTGAATGCGCCGAGCCGAGCTGATCGGATTTGCTAGGCCAACACGTACTGCAGATGCTAGATTAGATTGATGTCTGAAGATTTTGGAGGCCAAGGCAATATAACAAAATCTTTCACATGTTCAACCAGCTATTCTAAACAATCCGGACAATGTGGAATGGCTCATTATCCTGCTGAAAGAAGGCAGTTCTTTTTTCTGATTGGAGGTTTAACGACCACCTTGAGCAACTCGATAGGATATAAAGCAGTAGCTCGTCCCTAATTTAGGGCCACTGTCTCCAGGGAAGGAAGAAAGCCAGTGCTGTATGACAAACATAACTTTCATGCTTCAACGGGATTCGAAACTGGACCCTTCTGGGAAGAATGGTCAGAGGCTATTGCTTAGAACACTACGCCACCGGAGGGGCGAAGGCAGTACTAAGGAGGAGTACCGTTTCTATGAAAAGATGTATCTGGTTCTGCAATGACGTTTAGGTACGTGGTAGACGTCGTAGTTTGTTGTACATGAGTGGCCGGTTCTACGTTTTCCCAGTATAACATTGCCCGAAGCATTGCGACTTCTCCAGTGTCCTGTTTTCGTCCGACGGTGCACTCTGCTACCAAATTTCCTATGTAAACAACACACATCCGGCCGTTCTCACGGTGCGACAGGAAAGACGATTTCTCGCATTAAACAACCATCCTTCAAGGTCAGGTGTTAATGCTCTAGTGCAAATCATAAGCACTTTCAATGTGAACCGAGGTTAGCAAGGGCACTCGGAGCGATCCCATTTTCAACAGAGATCTATATTCTATGTGTAGTGTTACATTACTCCTGCCATCAGTTTACAAATTACCGGCGAGTTGCGCCAGAATATATCTTCTGTTGAATCGTTCCATGTGCGAGAGCCTACGCTCACCTCTAGCATCGATGAGCTTACGATTCCACTCAGCTTCCCGGCGGTTCGTGGTTTTTCCCTGATGGTTCTAAAGTTGGCTGACTCTGATCACCTCAGAAACCTTCCTTCTCGGAAATGCTTTGGTTTTGAAAATTAAAATTTGGCGTTTCTGAAACTCCACCATTATCTAGTGGCTTCGCCACTAAAATTTGCCGTTTTTTCATACTGAGTAAACATTACCGCTATTGCCTATTGTTTTTGCCATTAAAATTTTGAGCTTATTAAAATAGGTCCTCTGCCATTGCCATAATGAAAAGAAGAGTAACACTGATTAACAGAGCTCAGTATCAAGTGTTATTTACGCCGTGTCATAACTTAACCATGAGCCGAAGATTACCTGAAGTTGCTTACCTCGCAATGCATAAATACCCCCTGATCACAATGTTTTGTTCATTTCGTTTATTATTCCTTTTTTGAACGACTACGGATTTCATACTTCTATATTTTTTAAACTAATACGGATAATTTTGGGTCATTTTTATTAACGGTTTAACGACCACTGAGAGATACTCAATGAGCTATACCTAGTCCCCCGTTCTTAATTTAGGGCCACTGGTTCCGATTAAGGGAAAGAGAGCCTGTGCCGTAAGGAATGCACAATATCCATGCCTCACCAGGACTCGAAACCGAAACTTTTCGGACGAATGGCCATAAAACAGTGCTTAGAACACTGCGCCATTGGGACGGAGATTTCGTATTCAAAGTTTTTCCTTACAAATTAGCATGATTCGAATGTTTCACTCATATTCAATAACAGTAACCGGATATAAGCTCATTGTTTTAATGTTTTGCAGTATAACAACTTTAAAATTTATTATATAAAATATATATCATTTTTCAATGTGGATTGTCTGGGATTGTTATCCATTGGTCTCGTAAACTCCTTTCATAGGGGGTTTGTCACGTTGTGAGAAATCTGAGCTGATGTTCATAAAGTGCAGTTGTTAATCAGGTAATCAAAATATGACCACCAGATATTTAATAAGGTGTTCATGCTGCAAACGAAATCCCTTTAACGGGAATCAATGATTATGGCTTACAGAATTGGAAATAAATTTCAGCTATGTAAATAGCTCAATTTTTTTTTCAATTCTGTTACTCTCTCTCTCTCTTCAGATCATGGCTCCCTCGCTTCCCTGGAATCAGCACTTATAAAGGTGCACAGGAGACTTTGCCGCTAAGAACTCAATCTCCTTAAAAACTCCTTCAGGCAATTTGAAAAATCAAGCAATACGCATAGTGTTATTTTGTTTATGTTCAATAATGTAAATATGAAGCCAACACATTTAAAAAAGGATAAAACTAGTGTCGTCATTAGTGCAAGCGATGTCGACTTAATGACTTGCAATCGCCCAGAACTAAAATAAATGCGCATTTTCTTTTAGCTAAAGACAACCACTCGTGACACGTATATGTGTTTGCTCATCTTCTTGGGAACATGTATTTCATATACACTGGTGTGCAAAAGGTAAGGACGAAGAGGAAAAATTAGCATAACGGCAGAACGGACAGAAAGACCACTCAGGAGATAGACTAGGGTCCCATACGGTAGGGCATGCGCATATATGCAGCATGACGTAGGGGCTGGGGAGTGTCGGAAGGGTATAAAGCACACGGGCGGTGTACGCTCAGCAATTCAGTGAAACTATTGCACGGTGTACATCGGTTTGAACGACATCGAGTTACTGCCACCGTCCGATAGGGCCAAGAGGCAATCCAGTAGACGACATCTGGATGACTTTACCTAAGGTCGCATCATTGCAAGTTGGAAGTAGGTCGAAATGTAACTAGTGTGGCAGAGGAGTTCGCGATCGCTCACAGCATCGTTTCACGAGCTTGGAAATCCTTTCAAACGACAGGAACAGCTATCCGATTGTTTATCAGTGGTTGCCCACGAGCAACTACGGTGGCGGACAATCCGTATATTTTCCAACAGGCGAGAACAAACAGACGGCAGACAGCGGGAGAAATTGCAAGGCACATGTAACAGACAACTGGACGTCCATTATCGCGTTTTACAATGGCCAGGAGCCGGAAAAAGGTGCTCTATTTGCATGACGACCAGTACGGTGTGTGCCATTAACGCCTGCTCATCGGAGACGGCGGTTTCTGTGGAGCCAGGAACACAAGAACTGGACACATCAACAATGGGGTCGAGTTCTCTTTACGGATGAGAGCCGATTTAGGCTGACGAGCGATTCTGGACGTTTTCACATCTGGGGAGAGCAGGGAACACGCAATCACACCTCTAACATCATCGAAAGGGACCGGTTCGGAGGTAGCGGTGTTCTCGTTTGGGGCGGTATCATGCTTGGCAGCCTTACTGACCTCCACATCTTCCACGAAGGTTCAGTCACTGGTGTCCTCTTTTGTACCGAGGTTCTCCTGCCTCACGTACGTCTGCTTAGAGGTGCTGTGGGTCCTGAGTTCCTCGTCATGGAAGAGAACGCTAAACCTCAGCGTACAGTGGCTGTCGCAGAGCTATTGGACAGGGAATATATTCAACGCATGGATTGGCCCGCAAGGTCTCCGGACCTAAATCCAATCGAACACGTGTGGGATCTTCTCGGGAGACGCATGGCAGCACGTCACCAGCCGCTAGCAACGATTCCGCAGCTGCGATTGGCGCTACAAGAGGAATGGGCCGCAATGCCTCAACAGCTCCTTAACAACCTCGTCCTGATCATGGACTTACGTTGCAAACCTGCAACGCAGTCAGGGGTGATTATATATCCTATAAAGACTGAATTTTTCTTGGCAGCCGCCTGTCACGTGGACGTTTCTGTCTTTTGTCTAGTTGTGATCGAAGCTAGTCTGACATCTTGGGGATCTTATGGTATGATTTGGGTCGATGTGGAGCACTTCTGCACGATGTTACATTCGAAAAACCGTCTCATCCCTAATGTTTGCACGCCAGTGTAGATGGGAGTCTTTGTTAGAACTTGTTTCGCATTATTGAAGTAGGAATGGAAACTGCTCGTATCTGCATGTGCATAAAATCGAAGAGTAGACCACAATGGATTTGTTCATTTGTAAAGAGGCGGCGTTCATGCAATAATACGGTATGATCGAGATCTCTCCAGATGACACATGAAATCATTATTGATTCGAATGTTAATACTACACACCGGTTTTCTAGAAAACGTCACAAAGATTCTCGAGGCAAACACTTCCTCAATTTAAGAAAGAAATCATCTTCGGAGACGAAAATATTATTATGATCCAGTATAAACTAACTTCTTTTATTTTACTATCAATAATTTTTTCATTACGGAATAAACCTCAAACAACTTCTTTCCGCTGTCACGCAGTTCCGCGCTACGCGACAGTTACTCGCACTTCTAGAACCAGGTTTCTATATCAGAACGAAATATGGTAATTATCCACCATGTATTATGTGCAATAGAAATTTGTATATTACATAAGGATGGTATAATGAACTTAAGATCGATCTAATGAACTATGTAGGAGCGCTATTTTGTTTAAAGTATAACTAATAAATATAATTCACTGTTGCATTTTAGAAATAATTTTTACCTTGAGAATGATCAAAGAAAACTGAGAAATGTTATTATATTGGGAAAAACATAACAAAATGGAATATCTCCGAAATCTATGTCTGGATAAGATACTCTTCGGAAGCTTACGTTCCAGAAAAGAAAAGTTCACTTCGTTCTTCATTTAATTTTAGACGTTCATAATATCCGTAAGTGTCTATACCTTAGAGGAATAGAAGGATATGTTGCATACAACACGTACGTCCCGATATGCGCTGAAACGGAAACCTACAACTTTCCAGCCTGCATTTCCAGCTCATGTGGTTGGTTTATCAGACCCCTACCATGAACGATAGGAAACTTTTAATTCTCAATCGAACACTTCGAGAAAGTAGAAAGGCAAAGCTATTAGTCAATCAGGCAGCACTGCTATGAAAAACTAGTTTTAAAGCATTTGTTTTCTATAATGCCTTTCGAAAGATGTTTTGTTATTCCACCTAATTCTGGAGTGAAGCTGAGATTTTAATTTGATATATACACTGAGGGGAAAAAATCCCAACACCACGAAAAAATAGTTGTAAAGGAATGAAATGGCGACAATGCATTTGTATAGGTAACATATTTAATCGATTAAGGTTTCAAGATCACAGCTTAATGTAAGCGCGAGAAGACCCATTTTAAATGTGAAATACTGGTACATTAATAACCGGTGTAACCGCCAGAATGTTGAATGCAAGCACACAAACGTTGTTCATGCATTGTGTCGTACAGGGGCTGGATGTCAGTTTGTGGGATGGAGTTCCATGCCTGTTGCACTTGGTCGGTCAATACAAGGACGGTTAATGCTGGTTGGGGGTGACGCTGGAGTTGTTGTCCAATGATGTCCCATACGTGCTCGATTGGAGAAAGATCTGGTGATCTAGCAGGCCACGGCAACATGTCAACACTCTGTAGAGCATTTTGGGTTACAACAGCGGTATGCGGGCGAGCGTTATCCTGTTGGAAAACACCCCCTGGAGTGCTGTTCATGAATGGCAGCACAACAGGTTAAATCACCAGACCGACGTACAACTGTGCCATCACGGTGCGTGGGATAGCCACAAGAGTGCTCCTGCTGTCATAGGAAATTGCTCCCCAGACCATACCTCCAGGTGTAGGTCCAGTGTGTCTCGGCCGCAGACAGGTTGGTTGCAGGCGCTCACCTGGCCTCCTTCTAACCAACACACGGCCATCACTGGCACCCAGGCAGGACCGGCTTTCACCAGAAAATACAACAGATCTCCACTTCGTCCTCCAATGAGCTCTAGCTTGACACCACTGACGTCGCAAACGGCAGTGGTTTTAGGTAAGTGGAATGCACGCTACAGGGCGTCTGGCTCGGAGCTGTCCTTCAAGTAACCGATTTGTAACAGTTCGTTGTGTCACTGTGGTGGAAACTGCAGCTATAACTGCTGCCGCAAACGCAGTACGATGCGCCACGGCCATACGCCGTGCACGGCTGTCTTCCCTCTCAGTAGTGCCACGTGGCCGGCCGGAACCTGGTCTTCTTGAGGCAGTACCTTCCCTTGACCACCGCTAAAGAACGTCATGCACAGTGGCTACGTTCCTGCCCAGTCGTTCTGCAATATTGCGGAAAGAATATCCACCTTCTCGTAGCCCTATTACACAACCGCGTTCAAACTCCGTGAGCTGTTGATAATGGCTTCTTCGTCTTCTTAAAGGCATTCTTGACTAACATCAACACCCTACGTCAAATCTCAACGATAGCTAACACTCACGAACGTTACAGCGCGTATTTACAGCAAACCTGCTTTGCATGTTCCGAGGGGCGCTACCAGTGCCACACGTATGCACCGAGCGCGAAATTTGCATAGACGTCATCTTACAGATGCACTCTCACCGCCTACCAACTGTCGTTTATCTAACACAACCCCTCCTTGGTGATGGGATTTTTTTCCGTCAGTGTATTTATATACAATTTTATGGAGATAATACTACAAAAAATCATTCACTACAAAGCTTAAGGGTTGCTTCCTATGACATTGGCGATTGGTATGTTTGACAAGGAGGCGTGAGGTGATTTACTTAGTGCATATGTTTTAACGAGCAATATCCACAGAACATTACATTATTTGGGAGTTTAAGGATCGACGTGAGTAAGTCGAAGGAACATAAGTAGTCTTTTACGTTTAATTTACAGCCGCTGGCTCTAGGGAAGCCAGAGAGCAACTTCGGTAAGAAAAACACGACATACCTACCCTACTGCGATTTGCACCTGAACCTATTTCAGAAAAATAGTCAGAAGCCAGCGCTTACACCACTGCGTCACAAAGATGGTACTTAGAATTTTTTTTGCTTAGTTTGACTGAATACTTTTCCGTTGCGAGTTCCTCGTTGAGAAAACCTGAAAGCACACAGATAGGAAGAACTATTTTTTACATCTATGTCCTGAGCAGGAAAACAGTTTGTTATGCAAATGTGATAATATTCGTAATCTTTAGCAGAACATTTGTACACAAAATTCACATTAATGACAGCAACCTGTCTATCCATTTCATTCTTAATTTTTACCATATTTCTCAGGTGAGCTGTTATTTCTCACTCACATAACTGTAGACATTTATCATTCTTTTCTTATTTCTCACTCACGTTTTATTATTGGGAATTCGTTCTTAACTCTTAGGTCGAAATAAAGTTAAATATCCAGAAATACAACTGTGATAATTTAAAACACTTGGATGTATCGATTTTATAAAAGCAAATTCATTAAAACATTTAATTCACTCAATGCGTCAGAATAATTTATGCTTGTCTTCTGAGAGTTGAGATGATAATTTGTCGATGTAATTCCTGTTATGTATTTCAATATCTTGAAAAGGATTTAATTTGTTGTCTAGCAGCAAATAATACTTAATTAAATTTACAAATTCACAACCGTGATCCATTCTGGGGAAAACAGCTGCGAGATTTTCTTCGAAGCATATAAAGACGTGAATTATGATACTGCAGAAGTTAAACTTCCATGAACTTATAGAGGATCAAATCGGCAGGACAAATTCAACACGTGAGAATATAACAAAAAGAAATACCCAACGTAAGTGGTTATGTAACAAATGAAGAAAAGCCGCAAAGTACGAAATATGATGCAAAATTGGATTACTCTGAAATATGCACATAGCAGTTTTACAGCTGAAACGCTTTAAAAGCGTTAAAAGCCTTGGGGATTTTCTGAAGTTAAGCATTCAGATGTATTAATTTTAAAATATAATATCTTTCTTCGGTAAATTACTGATTTCTGTGATTTCACCCAGTATCAATATTGGGATCAATGTAAACATTAAGTGCAAATCCTACAGGAGGAAGACCCACCAAAACAGGTTTAGTTGTAATAGAACAAACAAAGGCAGACTAACATCAAATCTCATACCAACTCGGAATGGCTCAGTCACACGCACGTATCGGTTTTACAAGTGAGCTTTGTCTAGTAACATCTAAGTACCTCATGAAATCTTATTCAGAGTGATTTCCAATGAGGCTCAAGAATTTCACATATTCCGCTTCCCGGCAGGAGAGGGGAGTACAGATGTTGAAACTCAGAGGACTTGTAAAACTCTCTCAGACATTCAGCAATTGGAGCGATCTCGAGAATCAAACTCTGAGTGTATGTTCAACTTTCCCTTCTTCTTACACTCTTCCTCTCTCACCTCAATCCTTCTTACACTCTCCCTTTTTTACGCACTTCGCAAATAGTTTCTCCCGCTTAAATTCACTCTACACTGCAATAATGTTCTTCATTCCATCTGTAGATGGGCGGGCAGGCTTGTCAGCTTTCACAGGACACCTGAAAATTCAGCAGCTGCTGTGCCAAAATACCCTTTCCGCAAAACATACGAAAACATATTCTCCACTTTGAGCTCATGATCACACAATTTGCACAACTACATTCCAATTTACTTTAAAAATAATAACGTAGACTAGAGAAGAACCGAAATTGATTAAATGAAAGTTATTAGGGGTATACAAAAGTTTCCGCTGTTTTATAGAGAAAAGAGACAGGGACGATCACAGAACCAGTACTGAGTTACTCAACGAACTATTTACCGTTAGCATCAATGGGCTTTTGCCCATTTCTTGGCAAAAAATGAATGCTCGTCTGATACAAGTACACGGGTTTTGAGCTAAAAAAAGCAGGGATGTAATATTCCATCTCTGGAACTGTAGTGAACCGCTGTTTGGCTAGGGCATGTTATATAGAGCGAAACAGGTAAAAGTCTCAGGATGCAACGTCCGGTGAGTAAACCGGGTGCGGTAAAACCTCCCAGTGTAACTCTTCAATGGTTGATTGCGTGGTGGCACCGTCATGTGGTCTGGCATTATCGCGTAACTGGATGTTTGGGCGGCGTCCTTTACCTGTCCATGAGGGTTTTTGCTCAATTGTGGCGTTCAGTTTCATAAACTGATTGCTATATATTTGTTGTGCAGTGATTGTTTCTCTCGGTTTCAACAGTACGAAGTACTGCATTCCATGCATATCCCACCACACAAACAACAGTACGTATTACCCCACGGATAACTTGTTTTGCAGTGGATACTGATGGCTGGCGTGGGTCGATCCAGGATTGCTTGCGTACGGGGTTGTCGCAATGGACCCATATTGCATTCCCGGCGACAACTTTCCACAAGAAATTCTTCCCTTGAAACCTCTTCAGCAACGACATGCATATGCCCAAACGTTGACCAATTTTAAGCTCCGTTAAAATATGCGGAACCCACTTACTAATCTTCCGAATGTTCATCAAGGTCTGTAAACGCCGTACTATCTTCGATTGAGTCACTTTCAAACGTGTTCCCAGTTGCATGGTCAATTGTGTGTGGCATCCTTTTGCAACATCGATTCCGGCTCCTCGTCTGCGAGTTCTCGCGGTCTACCTGCATGTATCTAGTCTTCCATGCTCATATCACCTTTCTTAAGCCTGGCGAAGCATTTTCGACACGTGCGCTCACCCATAACCGTTTTGCCATACTCCTGAAATATTAAACCATGTGTTTCACTCGCACTTTTCCCTAAAATAAACATGAATAACAAACAATGCCGCAAATTAACTTTATCGACAGCCATGCTTGATTTCACGTAGAAATTGACTGCACTAGTCGTCAGCCGGATGGACATAACAGTGCCCACTGGGGGGGGGACTTTTGCGTACCATTATTCATAATAATTCTAATAAGCCTTACTAGAAGCTTTCAAGTAGTGCTTAGTTGTAAATTCCTAACACTCAAAAAAAATGTTCTATTAGAAAATTTATATAACTAATTTATCAGATAATTTATTGAAATTACTATTTTATCTGCGTAAATGTAACAAACGTAAACATTAAGAAAGGAAAAGCTTTTTAAAAACCAGCAAACAAAATGTTTAAACAAATCGTACAAAAAAATGTGGACTATATTTATTTCAGAAAAAAATTCCAAGACAATCGCCTGCCTTTGATGAACCTAAATGTGAAGATCACACTCTGGTGGCCGACAAAACATTTGCAGCCGTCTTACAACAAACGTTACTTTTAGTATAAATAATAACAAAAATACATAACTTGTATAACAATATAAACATAAGGTTAATATTAAAGCAGGCAATCGAATTTGTGAATATATACGCTGGGATTGTTGTGCTATATTGTGTATTAGCAGAATGAGATATCCGTTCAGCAAAGGAATATGTGTAAATCTGATAAATGAGGGTTATCGATCATATAAATTAAAATCTTGTTTTAATATATACCATGCGAAAAACGTATGCATTTGGTGTATATTCATTATTGAAAAATTCCATTTGCAAACAATACAAAATTGAATGTAAATAACGTTTTTCATAATATAAAAAGCACAATCGTCTTGGCAGCAAGTTATTGTGAAACGAGAACTACTGATCTAATAATAATATTTTTGAAAATTAAGAAATGAATAGGAGCAATATGGCATTGACTACATAATTCATTGAGATCATAGGTTCATAGCTGACATAATATTAAGCGGTATCTATGAGTAATCTACTATTTTCATTTTCTAACAAGAGCTACCCTCTGAACACTTCTTTTTTATTTTGTAAAGTATGCACATTGTGCAGTTTTATTTTTGTAGTACATGTAACACTCGCAGCTATCACCGAATTGGGACGGAATTTTAATTTTAATTTCCTTCATACAATGGACGAAAACGAAGGTTAAGTGGATACCAATAGTAAACTTAGAATCAGCAACACTGCGAAACTTATTTTTCAATTGTCATCTTCCCATCGCTAAATCATGAAAATAATTTCTAATAAAAACCTGTAATAAGGTTTTTTAAGAATCCCAACCTTTCACGGGAAAAATCAGGAAAATTATTTACTAATGAAAAAATTACGTTCAGCGTGCAATATGTATTAGTTGGCGAAGACGTTCTGAGTGTATCCAGTGTGGGTAAAGTACTATATTTCTCCGAAAATAAAGCACCAATTATAACAGAGTAAGAGCAGGTCCTCACTTTCGCAGGATTAAGAGTAATCAGATCCCGTTACACTTGAAAACTTAAGCGTCATTGCAAAAATTAAAAACAGAACCACGAATTATTGAATGGTTAAGGAGTTTCAGTTGATATTTTTAGAAAAAAATTATGAAGGGTGTTTGTTGACCTGTCGGATCCTGACAGGGTTGCTCGCAACGCCGTCACACACTTAACTTTGAGAGAGTTCATTTAACTCTGTGGAATTCGCAACTGGTCGGTACAGATTAATGGTCATCAGCTAGTCGTTATGAAGACTATGACCGGCCGCTCTGACACGGTCGGGAAACGAGTTTCTACGCGATTGGCGAGTGCTGAATATAGATGGCACTAATGGCTATTGTAGGTAGCGAGCGCAGAGGTGTTTCACTACTACATTTGATTTTTTTTTTTTTTTTGAAAAAACTTGTTTCGGTGTAGTCTTTAGGTTTAGAAAGAAAATGCCCTTTTAAAGGCAAATTCCGGTAGAGCTCGAATAGAGAATTTCCTCTCAGATCGCGGGTACGTTGTCGTCGTGCTGGTCTCCCTAATCCCAGGACCTTTACATCCGGTATTAGGCCAAAGCCAGAGCGCCCCCGTTTCGCTGAGTTTTGGCAATATTGTGAGAACCTCAAGGTGCCCACTCAGAACTTAGTATTTGTGACTTCCTCTCACACAAAGATGTCAGTTGCCCACAATGGTACAGCACCTCACAAGAGGTCAGCCCCTAACCCTTCCGGATCAAATTAGACAATGAAAGTAGCGGCTAGAAAACTACCCAGGCTTGTCGATAGTTCAGTAAGGGGACCCCTTCCTCTTTCGAGACGAACCCGAAGAAAATGCCAAGCACAAAGCCAGCGAAGTCCACTTCGAAGGCTCTAGAGCGAGAGGAGTCACCTCTGGCCACTACATCCGTTAAGGGGTCTCTCGAACACCACCGGGCCAACCCGGTCAAAACAAGGGGTAGGCACGTTTTTGCCACCACTGTCCTTGGCAAACATGGGTAAATCATCGCCCCATCCCGAGCGATCTCGGGAAGTTGAAAGGTCGCCGGCTGGACCTCAAAAGATCACTCTGGAGATCAACCAGCACCCCGAAACGCCCACGGTGTCTACCCTCACTGATTTCATAGGTCAAATCATTGCTTACCTCTGGGAGGTGGAGTACATTGTTAGGGACCCCCGTGTCACCTCCTTAGGCCGAGATAGCATTAAGGCGTCCCTAAGTGGGATCTGTAAGGCTTGTTTTAAGCAAGCTCATGATTCGGCAGTGTTAGTAGGTAGACTAGACAAATCAGAGGCGTCGCGCCAACAGGCTGACGCCGAAGTTGCCTCCTATGCCGAAGAGGTTAGGATGGGGTCTAGTAAGGTGAAAGGGCTTACGCCTGCCCCACGGAGACAAGACAAGGGGGACAGGAGACACATTCTTCTGGTCTATCCCACAGACGTGAACACGTCCTTTGATGATGTGAAAAAGACCCTGCAAGCTGCCGTCAACCCTCAATAACTACAGTTCGGGCTAAAAGGAGTCCGGAGCATTAGGAAGTGTATCGTGATATCGGAGTGTTCCCTCCCAGAGGTACTCAACGGCCTCGCAGAGGAACTGAGGAGCAATTCCCTGACCAGAGATTGCACACTCCCTAAACCCGACAGAAGAGACTTCCCAGGCTGATCGTCCATGGCGTCCACGGGGAGATATCACAAGAGCAGTTCAAACAAGAGTTTCGTGAGAAGAACCCCGACCTCGAAAACGGGTTCACAGCCCGTTTTTCCATTAAGGCTAAAGGAGGCCTGGTCCACTGCGTGGTAGTTGTGGAGCTCTGAGCCTTCAAGGTGTTAATGAAGCGGTAAATATGGAACCTGGGTTGGTCAGTCCTCCGCCTTAAGGAGTTCCGGCGTGAAGTAAGGTGCTTCCGATGCATAGGCTTCGGTCATTTTCGGAGCTCTGAAGACAGGTGTGGCAATTGCGGTGTAGTTCGGCACCAGCAGCACAAGTGTGCAGCCTCACTTAAATGCAGCACTTGCTCGGCTGCGAGCGATATGTTCCGTCTGAAGCTGCAAGTCGACCACTCCAGCTTCAGTAAGACCTATCATCGTTTGCAACGTGAACTTGAGCAGGTTAAAAATAGCGTCAACTATGGTTGATAGCATGGGAAGCTATTCAGAGACATGTGGCACTTGAGTACAGTATAAGGCGGTCGATGACGGAGGTGTTTCTGATGACTCTGTTCCGGAGTCGTCACCGCAGCAGTACTGCGGGCCATGTAAATAAATATTTATGTTTATAGTGATTTTAGTATTTTTGATTTGTTGCGAGAAGGGTTGCATGATACCCTTAATTTAATAAATCTGCATGTACCTGTTTTTATTAGATCCCATTAAAAGACGTACGTCCCAAAAGCTCGTGTTGGCGAACTGGCTGGTTTCCCACCCAGTAATGTGAAAATTATTACTGCTTGCCCCCGCCCATTAGTATGTCGCACACACGGGCTATGGCCGAAGGCTGTAAAGTACCAGTCCCATGGCGGGCGGCTGAACTCCACAGGTCCCAAGACCGATCCTGTCCGACTGAAAGATGGTGGTTCCCGGTGACTGACGGGATTGTTCGAGTAGCGCCATTCATTTTCTAACCTTGAAAAAGTTTCGCAAATCCTTGCGAAGTCGGTATTTGTACGGTATAGGTATAATAATCAGGTTAGCCTAATGAAGATTATAAGATGAGACCTTTAACCGGATGCAATGAATTAACTCGGGGTTAGGAAAATCGGCTGAAATCCGTTATCGAATTTGTTTTCTGCCTGAGAATCGTGCCAAGGCCACTGAAAAAAAATAATGAACCTGATCACTAAAACGCGCTGATTTTGCCTTATCTTTATTGGGGATGCTAAACCCTACCGAATTCTGACTGATCATTTGCTAAAAGGTATATAACAATGAAGCAGAACTAACGGAACGAGTGAGATAGATGTTTGAGATACTTGTTTTTACCTAGTGGCATAATGTTCATGTCAGGAGTTTAACCGCTCCCCAGCATGCCACTTAACAGAAAACAAAGGCGTGGAAAAGAGCACTTATCACCTCTAAAATGCTTAATTATGGTCGATATTTCTTACATGTGAAGAAAGAAAGAAATTGTTCCGTCTTAGTTTTTGTAAAACCCAGCTGCTATATAAACATTTAGTTAAATAACACTAAGATATTTAGGCATAATTTACTGTAATCAAGGAAACAAAATTTAGAGCGCCGTCCTTCTACCTGACTTACGTGTGAAGTGAGGCCTGGTGGTACTTCTAATGGTTGTTCAACAACTAGGGTCACAAAAACCCTCTTTGTAAAATACTGTGCATAAATTTCCGAATGTCTTATTTCAGTTTATTTTATGTTTCATATGCATCAGCGACGGAGAGGGGATTCTGGTGTCTGAAGTAACAAAGAATGTCAAGCTGCATATTGTATATGACTTCACGCGGATGTGATCATCGACAAATTCCAAGACCGGACAGCGAACAATGCCTTTAAATAGCATGCAGCAGAACACAGCATAGTTTCAAGTCTTTTGTCTTCATTCAGGAGACAGACATTCTGACAAGTATATTACAAGAGGTGGTTTCAACTGCATGATCCAATGCAATAAACCATAATCACCATTACCTGACGATTATAGCAACATGTGTGCGGAAAGGTCTGCGTGACGGTTAGCTATTCCTCGTCAATCAAGTACAGATGTGAGAAATGTGTATCAAATGATGTTAAGCCATCTATAAGGACAATTCATCCAATAATACGAAGCTGTTTACCATTACTGAGGACACTACGCATAGCCCAATAATCAGCTTTGAATGTCTCACGTTGACCGATCTTCAGATCAATGGGACAACCTAATGTTCGCAGATGACAGACGCTTCAGTCTTTCGTCGGACTTCAAGGGAAGTCGACGTTGGGATAATGAGGGAACATTATTCATTAGAATAAATATGGCAGTCTTGATTTCATGGTGTAGGCAGTGGCCAACGTTTATGGACTACCGAAATTCAAAGGATGGATCAAGAGAAAATCACCAGGAAGCGATGCTGTAATGGTGCAGTTCTTTACCCCGACCTTTTTTTCATGATGCTCTGCATATTTTTGGATTAAGTGTGCTGTGCACAATATTTCTTCTTGGCCCAGACGAAATCTGAACAAGAACCATCTTAGAGCTTCTCATGATTCTCCAGGAGATTGAGAGTATTTACTCCAAATTCTCAGGACCCACTTGATGCTCAGCAGGCAACACACGGACAAAACATGCATTTCGGTGCGGTTGTACTTATTCTATTCTGAGAACGTGCCCCTGAACCTTGTTCATGCGTTGTTGATATGACCGCTGTCACTGGATGGCCGGTAAGCTTGTAAATCCTTCGCAAACTTTTTTATCTTCCGATATTTATCGAATATTAGTCACAATCGCTGATGTCATACTAAAAATGAATATTTATTATCACGTAACTGGGACAGATACTATTTGGAATAATGAATATCTTATTCAGCTTTTGCAGTTTCTTTTTTGTGAAAAAAATACTTATATATCACATTGATATTGCACTGTTTTCGGAAATGACCAATCACATTTAAATCGCCGCTTTTATTAGGCTTAAATGTATTTACCGAATAATATCGCATTTATCCTACACTCCAACACTCATATGAGAAAAAGTTAGTGAATTCCACACAAAAAAATTATTAGGAAATTGATCTCACAATGATTACCCCTATTTAGGCAAAATGTTTTCGTTTCAAAATATCATTTAACACATTTCTAGATACGGATATAACACCGCCTCTTCACTGCCAATTTTTTTCTGTCGGACTTTTATTTAAATATGTAGTTAACAGTATAAGTGCAAGAACACAACTTAAAATTTCCTTCACAGATTCCGGTTTTAGTTTTGTTTTTTCTGTAGAGTATTTTAGGCAGTGTCTGACCCCAGGTCTTAAAAAACCATAAAAAATATGAAGCTGGGAGATTTGGGCGTGCCCGATAGGAAAGTGAAACGGAAGCGAAGTAGAAATGGGTAGGAAGACGCATTTATTTATTACCGCGGAGCCAGTACCCTGGGTTCGACGGCTTAACATATGGCAATGGAAACTTGACTCATGTTCTCAAATAATCCCCTTCGATTTCTCATTTCCGTTTAATAAAATAGACATAGCTTGAAAACATACGCGCATTTGGTTAATCAGTAGTATTTGAAATAGCAAATCGCTCATCTGAACGGAAGATGTGGAAGCCTGGGAAAATAATTTGGCCACTCAATAACATTTTAATGATTCAATCTCGATCACATATGGAGCAATAAGATTCAGATCCCAAATGTTCCATGCATTACTGGGTGACGTTTTCTTAAATTTAGTGTAATGTGAATGATGTCAAGTTTAGAAAAATAATTATGATTTCACAGAATTCATTAGTACTTTTTACCAGATTTTAAATTCGTTGGTACCAACATTGAGATCCTGACCCATGCATTGGTACATATATACACTCAGCTGCACATTAAGCAATATCATCACAATTATCATCATGATAGCTGCGCAGAAGACATTAAATTGTGGTTCGTATATGTAAATTTAGGTTAAACAAAGCATCTGTTATTCCGCTTTTTGTTTCCAAAGGATACATTTAGAGTTCCTTCTAATTGTAACTTAATTACCGATTTCAGTGAGTTGTGTCACAAGTTAAAAAATGTCATTTGAAGGACCTTTTCAGTTTCTTATAGAATTTAAAAATCTACATTCCCGTTGCGAAAAGCAAACGCAAATGTTGAAATATTTTTTTTTCCAGTAATATACTGCAAGTACTACATGAACATTTCCATTTCCCTCCGTTTGTCGTTTTTATTTAAATCAACATAAATATTTTTGTTATCGACATATACATTCACCAAAATATTGTTGCTACGGATATTCACCTAAATATTGTTGCTATGGATATGCACCTAAATATTGTTGCTACGGATATGCACCTAAATTTTGTTGCTATTGAAATCCACCTAAATTGCATGTAAATAAATAAACTGAACGATAACGTTCAACTAATAATGAGCTTTCAAACACACTTGGGAAAACATTATATGTTATTTGAATCTTTTCTTATGACATTTAAACCACACTACCTGTCTCTAAAACTGCAAAAATAGCATGTGGATTATTACACAATGTACCTTTTTCTCAAGATTAGAGGATAATAATCAAGGGAACAATATTTTCAATGCATGCAAAACACGATACACGGCTGAGTAAGAAAACATGAATTTCTCGGTATTTTTAAAAACTTTGAAAATTAAAAAGATAAAAAGAAAAAAGGTTTAACATTTTGTAAACACGCACATCACCAAAGCGACGAATTTTATGTATTCTACGAATATTACTTTATCTACATATATATATATATATATATATATATATATATACATATATTGTTTGCACAAGAGCACGAGTGCTATTACTGTTTAGTAAACTTCCTTGGAAGACTCTGGTTTATTGTTTTTCCATACAATACCAGATACATTTCCCTGCTAGGAAAGTGAAAACGAAAACATTTCGTACGGAACATAAAGGCATATTTAACATGTTTCTTGTACACAAAAAAAAATAAATCGATTTAATGCACAAAACTGGAAACAAGAAGAAGGCGTAAATATGTCCAAATATTTGAATCAAAATATTCTATCCATTATAAAGATTAATTTTTTGATCTATTGCCAAATTTTAGGCTTGCATATTGATTTAAACGAACGTTGAATTTCTGCAGAATAAAGTAATTTACATGAATATGTATTTCGCCATTTATCAGATGCTTCTTAGTTATGGATAACAACAAAAAATATCAATTAATCCTAATCACCAAATTATTTATTGTTTAGCGGCCTTGTATTTAAAATTCAGAATTTTCGCGTCACTAAAGTTTTTTTAAGCCGATATAAGAAAGTTCTTCATGTTTCTGTAAGCAGAGTTCATCATTTTGTGAAACGAATGACAGATTTAAGCCAAGGTGACTTCGTATCTTGGTCTCGTGTAAGCAGTCAATGTCACTGTGGCATTTTCCCTATAGATAGCTGAATGCCTTAAACGTAGAATTTTATTCAAACGGTCGATACATAGTTTCAAATATGAAAGGCTATCTATTGCTTCATTAAGTTAAAGAAATCAGCGTTCTCTGACATTGAATGCAAACAAATACACTAATTGCTACTTATTCTACTGTTGAAACGCATGGTGAGCGAACGAACATTGATAGAGTGAAACTGACAAAATTAGTTGACGAAAGACATTTCTGCGCAGAGAAGAGCATGAATCTCAAACACTGTTTTTTTACGCTTTCCAACCGTAGGTTGAAGAAGCGTATATGCTCCAGCTTTGTCCGTCCGTCCGTCCGTCCGCACGATTACTGGCGTAAAAATGGTTCGATCTCGATAAAATTTTAGTATGTGGTAGGGGACCACCGGGGGACGAACCCTTTTGAAAATGGGACAAATGGGGTCAAAGGTCACGACGTAGAAGCGGAATCATTCCATTGCCCTTATGTGTCATAACTTGCGTAAATTAGGTTCGATTTCAATGAAAGTTTACTATGTGGTAGGAGACCATCTAGGGTCGAACCCAATTGAAAATAAGGCAAATTGGGTCAAAGGTCACGACGTACCAGCGGGATCATTCCATTACCCTTATGCGTCATAACTTGCGTAAATATGGTTCCATTTCAATGAAAGTTTACTATGTGGTAGGAGACTGCCTGGGGACCATCCCTATTCAAAATGAGTGAAGTGGGGTCAAAGTTCAGGACATAAGATCGGGATGCATTCCATTGCCCTTATGCATCATAACGTGCGTAAACATCGTTCGATTTCGATGAAATTTCAGTATGTAGTAGGGAACCACCTGGGGACGAAGCCTATTGAAAATGGACGAAATGTGGTCAAAGGTCAGGGCATAAGATTGCGATCCATTCCATTGCCCTTATCCCATGTTATTAAGGTGGACGTCAAGTAATTTTGCTTCCTATACTTTCAATGGAAAAACATTTGTAAACATTCCCTTCACAATTAATGTGTTCCCAAGGATGAAAATTTGAACATCGATTAAAATAACTTCATATTATAACTTAGAAAACTTAATATTTTCTAAAACATAACCATAATCATATTAAAAATCAATCACTTTTCCTTTGGTGGTGTTGAAACCAGAGAAAAGATGGCGCGACCTGTACTTTGATGACGTCAGTGGACAAAAAAATGTTGGATTGCATAATTACGGTTATGGTTTAGAAAATATTAAGTATTCCAAGTTATGAAATGAAGCTATTTTTATTCTATGTTCAAATTTTCATCCTTGTGAACGCATTAATTTTCCAGAAAAAAGATGGCGCGACCTGTATTTTCATGACGTCAGTAGACAAACAAATGTTGAATTGCATAAATATGGTTGTGTTTTAGAAAACATTAAGTATTGCAAGTTATAAAATGAAGATATTTTAATCGATGTTCAAATTTTCATTCTTGGGAACGCATTAATTTTGAATAAAATGTGTACAGAAGTTTTTCCATTGGAAGTATAGGAAGCAAAATTACTTGACGTCCACCTTAAAGTAGCAATTCTTGTATGTATGTATGTACATTTTATTTTGAAAACGGCTCTAAGAATTTTGATGAAAGTCGTTAACCTACCGTTTTCAGGTACTAGAAATCGATTTAACTTGTTCTCGACTTATGGAGAATTCGTTTAGTGGGTTAAATAACCACCCCGAGTTATAACGTTTTTAGTGATGGCGTTGTTCCATTAATGTTACCAATGCTTAGAAATCTTATGACGTCATAATCTCGCCTTTGAGAATGTTGGCGCGCGGTCACGCCTTCTGTCTCATTACGTCACGCATTGTGTGTGGATCCTATTAAAGTTTTATGACGTCACACTTGTGGCAAGCTGATGGCCGCGATTCCCATCTGCCTTATTACGTCACGCGTTGTATTCATATGTCGGTCCGCAGGATAACTCGCGTAACAATCGTTCGATTTAGATGAAATTTTAGTATCTGGTAGGGGATCGCCTGGAAAGGAACCCTATTTAAAGTGAACGAAATGGGGTCAAAGGTCAGTACAGAGGAGCGGGATTCATTCCACTTCTGTTACGCATCATACCTAACGTAAAAAAGGTTCGATTTTCATGAACTTTTAATATGTGCTAGGGGACCACCTGGTGACAAACCTTATTGAAAATGGGAGAAATGGGGTCAAAGGTCAGGACATAGAAGCGGAATAACTTCCATCGCCATTATTCAACAAAACTTACGCAAAAAAGCTTGGATTTGGATGAAATGTTTGTATGTTGTAGAGTCTTGCCTGGGGACCCATTCTATTGAAAATTGGCGAAATGGGGTCAAAGGTTAGGACACAGGAGCGGGATCTATTCCATAGCCCTTATGCATCATAACTTAGGTAAAAATGCTTTGATTGTGACAAAATGTTATCATGTTATTTCGGAGGTATACCAAACCGGTTTTTTTAATATCATCGAAATGGGATCAAAGGTCAGGGCACAGGACCGAGATTTATTCCACAGCCATTATTCTTATAACTTGAGTAATGATTTCTGGTATGTTGGAAAGCGTATTATAATCAATACATTGCATGATATTGTTATATTCTTACAAAGGTGCAGTAAGTGTGGAGCTTCATAAGCAAAAGAGTATAACGATATTTGGACACTCAAACTGAAACACACTAAAAGGGGAAAATTTTCACGAATGATGAAAAAGCCTTGTTTATTCATTCCCTATTTGAAATTACTCATAAATAATCTCAGTACATTTGTTCAGCACTGTGCATTGATTTACTTCAGGGTGGCGGATGTATACAATTACGTTATCCAAAGTACACGTACAGCAATAACTGATACGAAACATCATGTTAAAAAAAATAGAGGGCACATGACATATATAATATCATTACTATAGAAATGAAATATGCTTCCATATATTGTTGATCATGTGTTTCTAATAAGAGCTACTTACATTATAATTTCAAGTATTCTCCCAAAAGCAAACCGACACACAGATAATGTTTTCTGTTTGGTGTTGATATTGATAAATCATCATCCTCATCATTGTCAACCATTATCAATCCACTGCTGGACGAAGGTCTCCCCAAGTTTCCTACACAACCGTCTGTCTTGTGCCAGTCTCCTCCATGTCACTCCCGCATACTTTCGAATTTCATCCACCCATCTCCCGTGTGGCCTTCTTCTGGGTCTGTCCTTCTGGCACTATGTCCAACCCATTGTCATTTCAGGGATTTAACTCTGACCATGATATCTTCCACTCTTGTCATTTTTTGGATCCACGAGTTCCTCTTCTTATCTTTCCTGGTTACACCAAGCATGCACCTATCCATGCTTCTTTGAGTTGTCTGCAGCCTTTGTAGGTCTCTTTTAGTTAAAGTCCACGTCTCTGCACCATACGTAAGCACTGGAAGGATGCATTGATCAAACACTTTTCTTTTAAGACATAATGGCATATTGCTCTTGAAAATTATGCTGTTTCTTCCAAAAGCTCTCCAGGCAAGTTTTGTACGCCGATTAATTTCTTCATCGGTGTCACCCTTACTTGTTATCTGCTGTCCAAGATAAACGTACGTGACTGTTATCTCCAGCTTTTCTCCATTAATCGATACATCTTCATTTCTTGTAAAAGCATTGAACATAACTTTTGTCAAATCCCGAAGATGACAATCCGATTTCTGGCGTAAACGTGACAAGGATGGTAAATCAGATGATATCCGAAAACTTGAAAATTTTCATCGTCCTGGAGCGGGAGTCGAACCCGCGTCTCCCAGAAAACGCTCGGGTATGCTAACCACTACACCATCCAGAACTACCAAGTTTCAAGTTTCCGATCAATTTGAGTTTAACCATGCCAGGATTCGCTAGTCGAAGCAACCGGCATTCGTGTTTAGCGAATCTGGAGGTTAAGAATCTTATCCCGTGTTTGCCCGGAGAAGCAGATAAATCACGAAAGAAATATGGGATTAAGCCATATAATACAAATCCCGAAGATGACAATTCAAATTGATCGGAAACTTGAAACTTGGTCGTTCTGGGTGGTGTAGTGGTTAGAACACCCGGGCGTTTTCTGGAAGACGCGGTTTCGAGTCCCTCTCCAGGACGATGAAAAACTTTTTTACAAGTTTTCGGATATTATCTTACTTACCATCCTTGTCACGTTTACGCCAGAAATCGGATTGTCACCTTCGGGATTTGTATTATATATCGTAATCCCATATTTCTTTGGTGATAACTTTTGTCTTCTGAAAGTTCATTTTTAATCCCACTTCTTTACTCTTGTCAGCAAGTTCCTGGATCATACTCTGCAGCACTGATGGGGAAGTTGCAACAATGACCATGTCATCAGCAAAATGAAGGTGGGTTAGATAATCTCCAATAATCTTTATCCCTTTGTTTTCCCAGTTCAGTGATTGAACGACTTTTTCCAAAGTGGCAATAAAGAGCTTCGGAGATATAGTGTCACCTTGTCTCACCTCCTTTCCAATTTTTATGTGTGTTGTATTTTCAAACAGCCGAACCTTTGCACTTGCATTTTCATAGATGTTATTAATAATATTAATGTATGCATCTTCAATACCCCAGGATTTCTGAGCCATTGTAACTGCTGCTTGTTTCGCCGAATGAAAGGCTTTTTCATGATCGATAAAAGCCATGCACAATGGAAGTTCATATTCCCTCGCTCTTTCAATTAGTTCTCTCAGTGCGTGGATATGGTCTATCGTGCTGTAGCCACTCCTGAATCCAGCTTGTTCTCTCGGTTGAGCCATGTCCAGTGTTACCATCAAACGGTGTGAAAGAACTTTCTTGAAAATTTTATAAACCACTGAAAGGGGGCTGATAGGTCTGTAGTTCCTGAGATCCTCAATGTCACCTTTTTTATGTAGCAGGATCATTGTAGCGTTGTTCCAATCGTCAGAGATCTTGCCTTCATTAAGGCATCGAGTGAAAATTAGGGCAAGTACCGTTTCAATTTCTCCACTTGCTTCTTGTATGATGTCTACAGTAATTACATCTTTTCCTGGAGCTTTACCCCACTTCATGTTATTGATTGCATGTGCAACTTCTGCTGGGAGGACTGGAATAACTCTGGTACTGGTACCTTTTATGATGTCTGGAGTACATGTATCATACCTTTCATATATCTTGGAGTAGAAATTTTTCACTCTTGTCAAAATTTCGCCTCTATTTCTTGTTACAGAACCATCATCTCTTCTGAGTGCCATATTCTGTTTTCTTCATTTACTAAGATGTCCCTTTGCTATCTTTAGGCTTTTGTTGTTTTCAATTGCTTTCCTCACTAGTTCACAGTTAAATTTCCTTACATCTTCAGTGACACTTTTTAGTACTGTCTTGCATAGCTCTATATATTCCACTTTAGAAGTCACATCTCCTTTATTTGTCCTCATCTGTCTTGTTTTTTGCTTTAACATTTTGGTTTTTCCTGATAATTTGTTCACATGCAACTTGTTCTTAGACCCAGCTAATTTTGTTGCTGTTTCCATAACAGCTTTGGTTACCTTTCTATTATTTTCAGAAATGTGCTTTTCTTCCGATGTAAATCGTTCTAACGCAGATAATCTGTTCTTTAGTTCCAAATTGAAGGTATTAAGGGTTTTTTAAGGTTGGTTATGACAATATATTTTGTTTGCCTTATGAGCTTGCCACGTTCGAGTTTAGTGCTGAGGTGCATCTTACATCTCACCAGACTATGGTCACTACCTGTGTTGAACTTGTTTAGCACACTGCATTTTTCTATGACGAATTTTTTGTTACACATAATAAAATCAATTTTACTTGTCGTCCCATTTGGATGTCTCCATGCCCATTTCCTGTGTGGCTTTTTCTTGAAAAAGGATTTCCAGATGAAAAACCCTTTTGCCTCTGCAAACTCAACGAGAGTATTTCCATACTGGTTTCTGTTGTTGTGACCGAATTTACCTACTGAAGTTTCATTCTGTTGCCGTTGCCTTATTTTCTGCATTGAAATCTCCCAAAATTATCTTCAAGTGCTGCTTACCTTTACTATTTAGATGACGAAGTCCTCATAAAATTCTTCAATTTCTCCTTCAGGATGACTGGTGGTTGTTGCATAAGTTTGAATAATTTGAGCCTGGTATCTTCTCGAGAGTTGGATAACAAGTCGTGCTTCTCTGTCAGAGGACTTTTTAACTTCTACAACTTTATCCTCTAGTTTCTTGTTTATTATAAACCCAACACCACTAGTTCTGCCAGTATCTGTCGCACGACAGTAAAAGAGATGCCCAGTTTTCAGTTCAATGAGATGTTCTCCTTTTCTCCTTACCTCACTAAGCCCGAAGATGTCCCACTTGATCCTTTGTAGTTCCTCTTCCAATTCAAGAAGCCTTGAATCAGAAGATAGGGAGCGTCCATTACACGTAGTCAAGGTCAACATCAGATGGCAGGCTAGTCCGGTCCTCCGGAGTTTCTTAGGACCCTCTGCCTTCATGTCGCACTGGCCGCTGCCTTGGCCAGGTACATTCCAGCTGCCTAAAACGGAGAGCCAAGATTTAAGTTGTGGAGTTATTTTGGAGGGGTTTGGCTATAACTCACCACGCTGGCCAAGCGGGATGGTGAGTGTGGGATACATTTCCTCTAATCCCGATGGTATAGTTATACTGCTATTGGCGGTCGTCAGAGCCCTTTTAGTGGGAACAGGATGCACCACGAGAAGGCGCGGTTGACATTTGTCAAGCAGATGCTGTGATGTATATATTGAGAACAAATACATTATTTTCAGATGGCCTTAAACACACATATATGTCTGTTTTGTCCCGATCTTTGAAAATATTTCTCAGATGCGCAAATGGGTAAATGAATACGTTTTCAAAAATCTTGTTTTATATTCCGCATGAGTATGAATGCCCGAATAGTACGAAAACGAAGCCATGAATGCGTTATTGCATGTATGACATAGGATAATTTTTGGTTCTTTCGCCGAACTTTATATGTCATTTGCTCGCCAGAACGACGATGCTGGGTGTTATGTTAGCGGGTTGTCCATAAGAGAAACCGAGAGGCGTTTAAACATACCCACGTCAATTGTTTTTGATGTACTGAATGAGTGGAAGATACATGGTGTGCCTAAAGCAGCAAAACGTACCGACATACCAAAAAAAAATCAGTGATAGATGACGTTGAATCCTCAGGAAAGGCGATACAGCTAATCGACGAATACTGCACAATACCTCAGTGCATAGCTGAGTAAAAATGCTGGAACATTGGTATGTACCCTTACCATTCGCAGAGAACTTCATTCCATGGGTTACCGTGGTTGTGCGGCTGCTCATAATCCTTTCTTCTCCACTTGGAATGCTATTGTTCTTTTAGCATGGTGTAAAGAACATCCATCGTGGACCGTAGATCAATTGAAACAGGTCCTACGGACTGATAAATCCAGATACACGATCCATTTGTATGACGCCCTTGTGTGGGTATAACGGTAACCGGGGGAACGCAATTTACCACAGGGTACTACTGTTCCTACGGTCCAGTTTGAATCTAGCAGTGTATTCGTGTGGGAGTGATTTTCGTGGTATTGACTAGTCCAATTTGTTATCGTGGACACACGTATTGACCAGCACGTTTACCTCGATATTCTGGACAATTATGCCCTGCCAACTCTTTTTTTCTTTTTTGATTGGAGGTTTAACGAACACCGTGAGCAACTCAATGGGCTATAAGCAGTCGCCCGTCCCTAATTTAGGGTCACTGGTTCTAGGGAAGGGAGAGAGCCAGTGCCATAAGACAAACACAACATCCATGCCTGACCGGGATTCGAACCCGAACCCCTTACGGACGAATGATCATAGGCTAGCGCCTTAGACCACTGCGCTACCGGGGCGGCCCTGCCAACTTTGTGGCAATACTATGGAATCGAGACATGTTAGTACCAGCAGGTTAATGCACCGACACAAAAACCAAGGATTGTTACGGCGTTTATCTGACGATAATCCCTTATCTTGTATGGACTAACCAGCACAGAGACTTGATCTTAAACCCATGGAGATCCTATAGGATAAATTAGAGCGCCGGATAAGAAGTTTGGAACCAAGGCCTACTACTAAACAGCAGTTAGCGCAGCATTTTGTACTGAATGGGAGCCATACCTATCACTGGTTTCAAAACCTTATCGAAATCCTGTCTCGAAGGTTCAGTGAATGCATTAAGGCCAAAGGGGGAACGACACCGTTCTAACGTATGTCAATAACTGCTATCTCCGTGTGGTGACATTAAAATACACTGCAACAGTTCCTTACCTACATACGACGCTGTAACGGGATGAATATTTAGATTTATTTCTATGATGTCTCTTAGTAGAGCTGCGACGTATAGCGATAAGAGCTTCACTTTGAACTTGTTTTGAATCTGTCGATATTTACGTATGTGGAATTATAAAATTTAGGATGGCTAGTATTCCGATTATCAGCGCATAATATACTTTTTCTCTTTGAGAGTTTAACGACCACAGTGAGCAACTGGATGGGCAGCCGGCTTCACTAAGTTAGTGGCACTCGCTCCAGACAAGTGAGAGTTCTAGTGCTGTAAAAGACAGACATATCATCCATGAATCACGAGTATTGGAACATGAACACATCACGGTCCAATGCTCAGATGTTAGAACACTGCGCCACAGGAAGAGCACACGAAATTCGGTCTCGGTTTTCTCACACAACTCTCGTTGTTTTTAACACGAAAACGTGGTTTCGCTTTTCTTATATTACCAACTTGAACATCCAAATCTATAGCTAGTGGACAAAGGACTTTGCAGTAATTCTGTAATAAAGTTCTGCATATTCTAATCGGAACATGCATAAGTACCAAATTTGTAGAGTAATATAACGTTTTTTAGAAATAGACTGTTTAACAATAAATCAAATGAATATTTAATAGTAGTTTCTTTGCGCCTTTATACGAATGACTCCACGAATTGATACATTTCGTACAATTCGTGCGAAATTTGGTTCAATTGGAATAATAATCAGTACAAGACTGTAAATGAAATTATTGATATTTATAACCTTTACAATCACGACAAAATGTCGAACTCGCACCTGCAATCATTTAAAAAACCGAGCGGATGGCGAAACGAAATGACTGAATGCGTTGCTAATCGGAAGGCAATCAGTTACTCTCAAATCGTTAAATATTAACGTTCCGCTTATATGTACACACTCTACCAACAAGTAATTGGACACCTGTGATAGCAAAGGATAAAAAAGATTAGTCACCTTCAATAGTTGGTGAAGCCTCAGCGAGCGGCGATTACAGCTGCGACCCTCCGGGGCATACTCTCAACCAGGCGTTGTACGACGGCTGGCGGCATTTTCTTCCACTCGGCTCGGAGAAGACAGGTCAGTTTCATCACCAAGTTCGGACGGTTGGGGCACCCCTGAAGTCGACGCTCCAACTCGTCTCAGAGGTGCTCAATATGGATTAAGGTCCTGGCTCTGCGCAGGCCAGTCCATTCGATTAAATCCATTGTCACAATACCAAGCCATGGGGGAACACGCAACATGGCAGGTGGCATTGTCATCCTGAAAGTAACATGGGTCCACCCCGTAAAACTGCCAAAACGTAGAAAGCGCATGGTCATCTAAAATGGTGCAGTAGGTCTCGGCGGTGAGTCTACCAGGAATCACGACCAAGGGTCCCGTGCCATACCAGGAGAAACACCCCCATAGCTTAATTCCAGCGCCGCCGAACTTCACAGTTGGCACAATACATTCCGGCAGGAGGCGTTCTCCATGCAGACACCAAACCCAGACCCTGCCATCCAAACAGTAGAGGGTGAACCTTGATTCGTCGCTCCAGAGAACCTGTTTCCACTGTTCAACGGTCCACTGTCGATGTTCTTTGCACCACGTTAGCCGAGCAGCGCTATTGGACTTGGTGATCAAAGGCTTGTGGGCGGCAGCACGTCCATAAGAACCGAGCAGATGGGCTTTCTTAAAAATGGTATTCATCGAAAGAACACCCCCGGATGCCTGTTGAAACTCCTCGCAGATGAGGCCCATCGATTTGGTGCGGTTTCTTCCGAATTTCTCTGGCCAGCACTCGTCGGTCTTTAATTCTCAATTTTGTGGGTCTGACGGGTCGGGGCGCATTCCGATAGTCACCTCTCACCTTCCGCTTGCCAATCACGTAGGCCACTGTCGATTTTGGGTACTTCAACTTGCTGGATATGTCACGTATAGATCGGCCATTTCTGTGATACCCGACGATTACACCTTTCTTGAAATCAGAGAGCCCCGAACTGCGTGGCATCTTGCATGCGACTGGTTGCATTGTTGTTTCCCACACGATATTTAACGGCGGCGACCGTGACGTGTATCAAGACAGCAGAGATCGTCAATTGCAGGGGTGTCCAATGACTTGTTGGTAGATAGTTTATATATATATACACTGAAGAGCAATTGAAATAGAGACAGCTGGCGTTATGCAAATGTGGCGCTGTGGGCGGCCCTGTAAACGGAAACGACATGACATATGCAGCAATCCGATAATATAAGGAGTGGTGCGACGGAAATCAGTAAACGTCTGACGCAGTATGGGTAGGACGAAGGATCTAAGCGCATTCGATCGTGGACAAATTGTCGGAGCCCGAAGAATCGGTCACTCCATCTCGGAAGTAATGCAGTGCACTTGGATTTTCACGAGCCACTGTGTCACGGGTGCACTGTAAGTACATCGAATCCGGTGAAACCATCCCTGCAAGGGCCAATTGCCGTGGACAACAGGGTGCGGATGAGCGGGGTCATCGTCGGCTAGCTCGCATTGAATTAGAGGATAGACGGGCCAAAGTGCAAGAAATCACTCGGCAATTTAACGCTGGTGCACAAAAACGTTAAAGCCGCCTCACCATTCAGAACCATCTCCTCGCTATGGGGTGCAAAAGCCATCGTCCCACGAGGGTACCGCTGCTGACCGTACATCACAGTGTGCAAAGTTTAGCATGGGCGCAGGAACATTGCCACTGGACCCAAGACATGTGGGAAAAAGTTTCCTGGACTGATGAGTCGATATTCACGTTGGTACATGCGGATGGCAGGATACGAGTACGGCGCAAACCACATGAGGCGATGGATCCTTCTTGCCAGCAGGGTACTCTTCAAGCTTGTGGGGTGGCATTCTCGTTTACAGACTGTTTACGTTGTCTGAAATGGGACTCCTGGTACGTGTGAGATTGTCCCTTAAAGGTCAACGTTACCGAGATATCCTGGACCACCATTTGTTCCCGTTTGTGCGTCTTCAACATCCCACTGGGTACCTCACCTTGCAACAAAACAATGTAGCGCGCCATCGCTCCCGATATGTATCCGAATGGTTGGATGAACACTCCACCAACGTGACCTTGCTTCCTTTGCTAGCTAGATCACCTGATGACCTCAATCCCATCGATCACATCTGTGATGCCATCGAGAGACATGTTCGAGGCCCTGACCCCCTCCATCAAATCTTCGTGAACTGTGAGAGCTTGTTCAGGGGTCGTGGATCCGTATGGCTTACCAACAATTCCGGTGTCTTGTCGAGTCCATGCCGGTACGAATCGCCGCTGCCATCAGGGCAAAAGATGGTGCTACACGTTACTAGACAGGTATCTCATATTTCAATTGCTCTTCAGAGTATATATGTAGCAACGAACCACAAGAAGCACCAAACAAGAAACAACTTTGAAATTCTATTGCGCCAAAAGCTACAAGAAAGAAAGATCAAACCACAATACAGTAACAATGCAAAGCCTGAAGAAAGAAATGTTTTTAAGAAAATGAAGAGGAAAAATAAAGAAAATAAAATCCAAGAACAAACCAGAGACAAAACAAATTAAACATCAAGTGTCCGAAGCAAACGAGCTCCGGAGTAATCAAACACAAAAATACCCGAAATAAAAATTGTCAACCAGAAGAACATAGCGATGTAGACCAATGACTGATTCCTTTATGGCTTTGTCAGGGGCAAGCATGAAGAAAATCACTCACCTAGCTACAAATACCATAATCGTGTGGGTTTCTGCTAATCTTGTTTGCTTCACGGACTAATTAAATTTAAGGTTAAGTTCAACTGATGTTAAAAAGGACAAAAACGCCAAAACAGCAAACTTGATCACATTGCCCATTTTTTCAGTATTGTTTGTGTTCCTTTTCATTGGGCTAAGATATTTGCTTTTCTTCAGTATATTAATTTCTTCATTCATTTGGTAAAAATTGGGATGTTTTTCCTCCTACTTATGTGTTTGCTAAAATTCTCTTGAAATGGCTATTTTGTAAGTGTGTGGATAGAGAAATGTGACCTAGTTTCCTGTTTTTGGGTTTCTGTTCCTTTTAGCGTCAGTTGAATTTAATCTTAAATTTAATCAGTCCGTAAAGCAAACTAGATTAGCAGGAACCCACACAATTGTGGTCTTTGTAGATAGGTGAGTGATTTTCTTCATTTCTTCATGCTTGCCCCTGACGAAGCCATGAGGGAATCAGTCATTGGTCTACATCCCTATGTTCTTCTGGTTGACATTTTTTTTATTTCGGTTATTTTGTTCTTGATTACTTCGGAGCTCGTTCGCTTCGGACACTTGCGGTTTGATTTGCTTTGTCTGTGGTTTGTTCTTGGTTTTTATTTGTTTTATCTTTCCTCTTCGTTTTCTTAAAGTTTTTTCTTTCTTCAGGTTTTACATTGCTCCTGTATATATACGTATATATGATACTATGTCAACAAGCAACCTACCAGTAAAAAGAAATTTCAATGTAATTTATGACATACCCCTAATATAGACGGACGTACGGAAAAAGTCATGCATAAGATGGACGAAAAGTTCCCTTCTGGTAAGGAGCACAGAGCATAAAAAAGTCGTTAAAATGTGAAAACGTCAACTGCCCTATGCAGGGAGTTCATCGAAACAGGAGCATCCCAGGCTATGCAACACGATGAAAAGGCTAGCATCCAACACGAGCCACGTTAGCGCAGCTGTGCGAGAAAGTGTTGAAATCAGCACTCACCGTCAACCGTGCTATGAAAGCTTGGCCTTGGTACTCTCACATGTCTGGAGAAATCTCCTGAATAAACACAGAATCAACAACAAATAGTGTCCTTTTCATATTACGTGACTGTGTCCCAACATCGAATTCCACATTAACTGAACAGCTGTTTTATTCGAAAAGGTCCAATTTTTTTCGAATTGTCTGAAACAGTTCTAAAACTGATAACTCTAGCGCACACGAAGCCTTGCAGTGGAACACTAAAATTTTAGTTTCAAAGGATTAGCCTGTTTTTTGTTTAGTTTTTACATTGATTGATTACTTGGTTTGGAAAACGTTTTCATGTCTCAGTTTACATTTTCTTACAGTTTTATTTCGGAAAATCAATGAAAATTGCAGTTCATAACGTATTTGAAAATTTCTAAGATAATTGTTTTAAGAGCGGTTTAATAGTACATAACCATAATTGTTTACAGAGGAAAAAAATAAACAAATTTTTTTATCTAAAAATTAATAATATGAAAATTGAATTTAAAATAATTTGTATTCTTATTTGTAGTCATCAAACGTTTAGCTAAAGCCTTTTATTAGGCTGCTTTCACAGAGTAAGGTTACACGTTTGTTGCACTGAGGTGTTTTCAAAATGTGGAATGTTCAACCACATCGCTGTGTTGGATTTTATGCCTCAAAGAATGGACCGCACAGCTACTCTGTAGTGAATTATTGCATGATCTTCAAGCAAATAAATTGGATTAACAATAACCAGCTACTTTTTGATTGCTTAATATATTGACTTGCGAGATACCATCATCATCGAGTTCCGTCGAATGGTATAAAATCGATTTTTTCCGTCTCTTCCTAGGAATATAAAGCAAGCAAGATGACACCGAATTTTCGGTTAAAATTACCATGTCTTTTGAATCCTTTCTAAAGAGAATAAAATATACCAAATTTATTTACAATCAATGGCACGGGTTACCAAGAACACACATAACCGAATTTCTACAAGCAATGAAACCACCCGAAGTAGAAATAGCTATTTATTCCCACCAGCGCACAGTGTGAAATATCAACAATCTAGGGGGTATTTATTTCTATGGCTAAAAATATTTTTGATTCTGGGTTTGGAAAGTAATGCAAGAAAACTTAATAAGTTCTTACTTATTTCTACATTTTATTGAGCGTGATTTACATATTGCGTTTGGCATTTTGGCATTTCGCACATTTACTTTTAGAGGGCATTATTGCATACTTCGATCTAAGTACGAGTCATAGCCCAATTTCGTGTAACAAAAAGCAGAACCGTACATGTTACGCATAAGCTTGTAATATGTACATATACATGTATTGTACATACAACGACCGTAAATGTATACGTAAGATTGTAATGGAAAATGTACAAACTCAGCCGACAAAATTAATCACAATCACTGTTTGAATAATCTGACGTCTGAGAATTATTGAAAGAAGAGTCTTTCAGTAAACGTAATACAGTACCTTGGGCATGATGTTTGCATGTTCCTTTTTGGGCAAAGCACGGAGGCTACCTATACGGGAATATTAGAGGTGATAAGCAATCGATTCAATAAGTCCGTGTTGGTGTCGATTCTAGAAGTCTTTCTAGGAAACAGTTCACGGTATTTTCTGCTGTCTTTATTTCGTGGGTCTTGGGCTTACTCGGAAAACAAACTGATTAGCAGTATGGCTGTACCTATAATATCTCTGGCATGGATAAGTACTTTATGTACGCTTACGGGCATAGAATACAACGCATACGCCTTCAAGTATAAGTGCAAAGTGTATGTAGTGTAGTCACCAAACTTGTCTAAATCTACCGTAAACCCACAAGTTAGGACCTCCAATATCACGCGAAATCGCTTGATCAACTCTACATTGACACCAGTTATTTCAGAAGATATTTCCGCACTTCTGAAAATTTGTCATGTAGTATTACCGTTATTCGTGTTCCCCGTTTGCTGTTTCGGCATATCTACGAGTAAATCGAGTTCCTGTCGAAATCGTTCTTGCACAACCTTTATTTTCTCTGCGAATTTCCTCTTATTGTTTGCACCATGGACTTGCCACGATTGAATCTCAAGTCTGTACGATATGTGAAGTAAACATTAAAAAATACGAATCCAGGAATGGATAGCAGATAGTCCAAAAGATAGCAAATTCCTATCTGCATCCTTATGTGATAGAATACTGAGAATGTTCATCTCGCGCGCTTTCGCTTCACACAAATAGCACGTTGGCTTAATATTTTATGACCACACAGCATTGCATACTTTTCCATCGATCATGCAAAAGGTCATTGTAGCCTTAACAACAAGTTCCTTTTCATCTACGACAACTTCCGTAAGAGAAAGGGTACCGATTTGTTTCTTATTGTTTCCAACCTAGTGTAGACGTCTGGCTTTAATTTGGTTCGATGAATAAAGCTGAACAACACGGAATAATGTCTTAAAAAGTTCATTACAATGTGACAACAACAGTTTAGTCACAGTGTAACCACGATTTCTTTAAAATACGATATTTTAAAATTGCTCTTTAGGTATAAAAAAATGTTCACGTACGTAATCTTGCCTTGAAACATTGACGAACATATTCCCACACCGCATAAACCGCCGTGTATCACCATTGCTGCACACACATCCAGTGAACTGTAAGCAATGAAGAGTTTCCGTTTGTCTCGCCGCCTGGCTGACGCCACTGGCGGTAGATTTAGCTGCATGGAATAATTATTCGGCGCGATTATTGGCTAAACTGCTGTCGAGGTCACTTAAAGGCTATATTTAGCTATCGGAATTCCGTGTGTTTTTAATGATATTGGTAATTCCCAAAATGGAATAAATACCCCTAGACTGGCGAAATTTCACACTGTGAGCTGCCTTGACAAGGTACATTCCATATGCCGGAGACTGAGGACCAAAATGTACCTTGTCAAGTCGTCTTTCTAATGAGGTTTGGGTTGCAGGTGGTTGACTGCAACGCACTATGTTTGATACGTACGATGGTGCGTGTATGATAGAACTTCCTCTGATCCCGGTGGTACATTTGCAGCGCTATCTATCGGTCGTCAGAGCCCCTTTAGGAACAGGGTGCACAGCGATAAGGCGGTGTTTGCATTTGTCAAGGAGATGCTATATGTTTGCACATCACTTGACCTTGCATTCCACAAAAATAGATGAATACATAAAAATTAAATTTAAAAAAGGCTCCGCTTGTTTACTTCAAAGGTGGCTCTTCATGAAAACGCATGAACTCATATTGATTTATAAACTCGAGTAAGTTCAAGTGTGTTTCAAACGGGAAACTTTTTATAACCAGCCATTCTTCCCAGACATTGCTTCAAGAGAGTATAATTTTTCAGGACACTTGAAAAAATGGAGGAGATCACAGCGCTTTCGTGAGAAAGAAAACTTGATAATTCACAAACAGTCGTGACTGAGTCCACTGACAACTTGATTATTATAATATCACTGAAAGGCGCTTTTCACGATGCGACAAATGCCTCATTTCAGGTGGCGATTTGGAAGAAAAGCACTTTGCTAATCTACATATATTTGTGTACATAAATAAATGTGTTTGTCAAATCCCCCTTCTGTAAAATCATAACAAGTTGGACATCCATTTCACTAAGTCTGATTTCAAATTATTATAATATCACTGAAAGGCGCCTTTCAGTGATATTATAATTGATTATTATAATATCACTGAAAGGCGCTTTTCACGATGCGACAAATGCATCATTTCAGGTGGCGATTTGGAAGAAAAGCACTTTGCTAATCTACATATATTTGTGTACATAAATAAATGTGTTTGTCAAATCCCCCTTCTGTAAAATCATAACAAGTTGGACATCCATTTCACTAAGTCTGATTTCAAAGTCTCTATTAACTTTTCATGTATCTGCTGATTTTTTTGTAATAGGTAAATTTTCAACGAAATTTCATATTATTTCATATTAAAATATAATATTTCTGAGAAAATACTGCATGAAAATTCACATTCTTTTTGTTCTTTTTCATGTTACAAGGAAGAAGAAATTACATCTGGCAGATACCTCTGCTTAAAAATACTGTTTTTGCAATGCATGCTAATCTGTATTGCACATAATTGCACTGAACATAAATAAATGTATGCCATTTTTACCTAATAATCTCGGTGCCTGAGTTTTGGGGTTAGTAATTTTCATAAATTACGAAGCTTATCCCGATAATCCAAACCAAAAGTGGCGTTTTAAAAGTTCATGAATCAAGTTAAGATAGTTTGGATTGAATTTCTTCAAACAAAAAAAAATGTTAATTCCTTAAAATGTTTTGTACCATGCTTGATAGCATGAAGAATTAAAATGGACATATGAATGAAACATTTTACTCAGCCTGTTAAACGGCCAGAACCGAATAAAAAATAAGAGATGCATTTTGAATTTTTCGTTTATTTTACTTTTCATCACATTGTCCTTCAATTAATGTTCAGACTTCTTTGCTTTTTGCATAAGTGGATGTGTAATCACTCATGGAAGTATATTTGAAAAGTATAAAACTGAAATTGCTTTACTTATATATATTTTTTTAACAAGAAAATAGTGCATATTAAATATATAAAATGTCTTGCCCAACATTTAAAGACCTCCAAATATGTTCAAACAAAACTCAAGGAATTTGTTCCACAAATAAATAAATTTACTAGATCAGAAATCTTTCCATCGGAAAAATACCCTTTAGAATTTTTTCTTTAAGGCCCAAAAGACTGAATGTCCAAAAATGTCGCGTTTTGCAGATATCAAAATTCATATTTTCTTTATGGAAAATAATACACATATCTTTGTTTTCTTTCAGACTACATTTGAAACCAATCAAACTAAACCAAGCTGATACATATTGCTGGTATCCCTGACGATCGGGGATTTCAATGTTTAAAAAAATCCTAAGTGCGGCACAAGGCAGTTACTAAGTTTTTTCCACGCGTGGAGAAAAAGCTGTTCGTTATTTCTACTTAATCTGCGTTTAGTGCTAATACCATGTCAACTAATTAGTGCCCGGATAAACGCTGTTGAGAAAGGCAACTTACCAATATTCATACGCTCTGCGTCGTTCCTGCTTCGGCGATGTATTTTGCAAGCAATATGTATCTTCCTTTCTGTGATATTTGAAGTCTAGTTTTAAATTTTATACTTTCAAACCTCCATTTATTCCTTATTTTTTTTGTATGTGTGTTTGAAACGACAAATAAAACTTTAGATTGATATGTTCCTTCAACTTTATTTAAGGTAAGTAACTTTATCCGCATTCATTCATTTCCGAAATATCATCTTCTACACGATAATATCTCTATAGAAAGAGTAATTAAAAATATGCTACCGTACTTTAGTGTAGAAATATAGACACAGGTAGTATCTCACTTCCACATTTTGAAGTTTCCTTTCTGGTAGTTTTTTTCTTTATTGACATGTGCACCTGTGTGCAAATTTAAGAATAGTGAATGATTAATTCTAAAAATTAAAGAATAAGATATGATGACAGAGCTCTTTAAATGTGTACGAACAGGACTCACTGTAAGTGAAGATCAGTTACCATAAATAATAATTTTTCATGTTCTGGGTGAACTCATTTTGTTAAAGCAAAGAAACAATTGTAGGATACGGGCATTACAATATGTATTACAATGTGAGTGACACTGGACAATTTGTAACTTAAAACAGTAAAACGCTGTGTCTTTGAATGTTTCTTGAAATTCATAAATCATTAGTGCAAGTGATTCTAAATTTTCAAAATGAATGCTCTTTCATTGTATATTTGGTTATACAGTATGCATATCGCTTAAAAGACACCAGGGGTTTTTCTTGTCAGGAAGTTGGACTGCAAAGAAAGCCAGAAAACGCACGTTCTAAGAAAAGACAAATTTTCTTTTGTGCAAAATCATGCTAAAGTCTAAGGAAGTTCTAGAACACGAAACAGCCTTTAGATTTAGGGACATTTGAAAAATAATATTTGACCTCCTAATTTGTTTAAGTTTAGCATCTCTAAAAACTGTGAACTTTCTCAAATAAATTGCGTAGAATGATTTCCCCTGCAAAAATTAAGTTACTGTGAATTTCATTGTTCGGTTTCACACGTCAGTTGCTTTCTGGCAAATTTACGAAAGCTAATGCGTGAAATTTTCCTGTACATCGCTTTACTCGAAGAGCTAGTCAAACAGTTTGTTAGTTTTAATCCTGAAATGAATGGAAAATGTAGATTGAATTGAAATATTTGAATGCCTTAAAATGTTTTGCGTCCTTACTCTACATCACCATAATTTAATAAACTTATACGATCAATTTACATTTTATTTATCGTTGAGAAATGAGTTTAGCCTGAAATATTCAGTGTAAACTTTATTTTTAGATCATATATGAAAAATTGTCCTGCTAAAAGTGATGCGGTTAATGCTGATCGCTTGTAAAATACAGTACAAATTACTTTGAATGTGTCGCTGTTCATTTTTTTAATTAAAATGAAAGCAAATTAAGGACTGTATAATTATGAATAAAAAAATCGCGATAAAATACCAAGTGAGGATATTTGATTTATGTATTTTCTTGTAGATATTCGAGATTTTGTTTCAACTTTGGCTATTCTTTCTTACTGAAATACAATCAGACTTCCAAATACATAAATGTTTTGAAATAAGTAAACAAATTGTATAACATGGAAGTTGTATTTAGAATTACGAAAATAGATAAATGTCACCTCCTATGATCTAAATGTTTTGTATACTGTAAAAAGTATTTTCTTGCTTATTTATCAGGAACAACCAAAACCCCTATATTCCTTTTCAAGCTTTGGGGATTAGTTTGATTCCTGTTTCCGACAGGGAATACGGTCAAATTTAATTAGTTTTAAACTGAAACATTACTGAAAATCCTCAATTATGTTTTGCAGTATGTAGTAAAATACATGATAATGTAAATCACAGTAACCGTGTCACTCTAAATGTTTGAATGTCCGTGCTTGTACTGAAAGTGCTATGAGGCCTAAGCCGTAAAGCTTTCTCAAATGTTAGCTGAATATGTTTTCTTCAAATGAACTTATTAAAAGGAATTATAGAGTTTAACGGATCGTCATTTTTTTATTTTGAGTAAAAAAAATGTTTCTAATGAAATTCGAAAACATAAAGTTTTTGAATATTAGTTTGAGAACAAAACCAAAAACACTCTTTCGGTAAACAGTTTGCAAGCACAAAATCGTATCTGTAACAAAATTAGGAAACGAACAAGTTGCATAACGAACGTTCCGAAGGAACTCGGAGTTTAAATATAAATCTATAACTATTGTTTCACAATCTCTTATTTGCTGGATTGGTGTGCAGAAGCAGTTATGAGATTGATAAAGGAAAATCAGTGATCAATTATTACTTCTTAAAAGCACCGCTTGTAGCATTCAGTGGTGCCATTGAGAAAAGAATGCTTCGAATCTCAGTTTCGATCTTGCAATATTTTCCTTCATCTTTAGACGAATTAGAAATGTCGACAGGACACCTTTTCAGGAAAAGAAAAAATTAATGTATGTATCAGGACTACATTTAATTCAAAGAAAGTTTGTTCTTTTTTCTACCACTTATTATGGAAAAAAATAATTATAACGTATCACATCTAAAGAAGGCGGAAAGTTATGAATATTGTTAAAAATGTGCATATATGCTTCCTTTTTTTATTATCTTTGGAAGTTTAACGACCACGTTAAGCAACTTATTGGGCTACAGGCAGTCACATCCTATTACGAAGAAATGTTTGTTCAGAGAAATGCAACATGTAAAAAGGGAAATAAATCTTGTCCTCCATGTGTGCATCTTACAGATGCATATAAAAATAATAAAAATTCTTGTTCTCCTTAGACATTTTCATGGTTGTTAATATATACATAGGTACAGTATCCTGGTTTCTCTCTAGCAACCTCCTGTATAATTTTTTGAATGCGTTGTGTGTGTGAAAGAGTCGATCTTTCTTCAACCGGCGAGCACTCAACGTGTGATTCGGTTCGAAGAGCAGGCCGTTTAAATCAACGGTTCAAACTTACCGCTATGAAAGGATTGTTGTATGGAAATTGATGCTTGTAATGTTTACTAAAGGCTTTTCACCGTCACATTGCAAAGACAATGGAGATAATTAATGCTGGTATGAGCCTGACACGCCTTTTATCTTTATGTCACAAAGGAATACACACTTCACTGCCAAATTAGGTAACCGTTGTATGCCAAATCAGGTAACCATTAAAAATGCAAAACAAAGTCCTTGTCCTTAAACGTTGGTTGGCTTAGACGTCTCAGCATTATGATAATACCAATGTGACTAGTTATTTCATTCAAATGACAGTAGATTACAATTTCATTATAACTACATTGTTTTTATCCAATAAATTGACAAACACGGGAAGAGATGCATAACATATAATTCCGAAATTTATTTATTTCACACACGGTTCTGTATCCAGACGCGATACCTCGCTTTGCACAATTGGACACAAATATACTATTAACATCAAACACAGGAAATCTCCATCCACGAATATATAATAATTTGGAAATATTTAATTAGCAATGTGTTCGGCAGTAAATTTTCTTGCGTGAAATGTTCATCTGTGCACTTAGGTTTTTTTGCGAAACATGATTGTTTCTAAAAAACCCAGATATTTTTGGCAGTTATTTACAATCGTTTAATTATATAACCTACAGTAAGAAATGTATCATTCATTTTCTCCACGTTGATGAATTATGGGTTAAGGTTTAGGGAATTAAAGCCTTTTCCTAAATCTGCCTGAAATGCTGTCTTTCAAATTGTCGTGAAACCTGGGCAAAAACGTTTTGCAAATGCAGTATTCTAATGTCCTTGGTGTATTAGTTTTCATCACAAAAGCAGACTTCTGCCCTCGGTCAATATTCACGAGTTTCTAAAAGTAAAATACTACTATACCTGAAATTTCTCGTGCTCCTCTTTATGGGAAAACGCATGTAGTATTTTACAAGAAAGTATTTTACAAGAAATTCCTAAATTATTCTTTTAACAGGCTGGAACGAATAAAATTGAGTTTCGCAAAATGGGCTGAAACGCACATTACGAATATATGCGCTTTCTAAAGATTCGGTAAATGCGGTTGAAAAGAGTGAACTTGTGCTTTAGAAAGCGTTGGTTTCCTTATAGCTTTATTATTCAAAATTGCCATTTAGAAAAACGCTTAAAGCTAATAATTTCGTACCTACTAAATGTGCTACTTTCTATCGCGAGGAAAGTAAGAAGGAGAGACAAGATGTTTCTATCACGTTCTTCTTCCCATAGGCATTGTGTCTGTGTCTGTGGAACTTTTACTTCTTCACGATTTCGTGGAAACGCCAAGGAGTAACAATATTCTCACACACGACCCCTTAGACCACGGAATATGACAGCGCAGCACGTTCAATTTCTCATGTGGGTTGTGTGACAGAATGGCTTGACCTCAGTTGTAACATCGCTGATATCTTTTAACATACATGTGGAAGCAATATCTGAGACATAAGTTTCGTCGAGATCTAAAGGGAACTGGATTTCATGACCGAGCAACCGCATTCAAATCTAGCATTAGCTAAATCAAAACCAAGCCTCTTTTCAAGTAGTGCAAAGTTTAGCACAAGTGTATCCTGGAGCACTGCTGATAAGATTTCTTGAGTCATAAATCACGTTGCCTCAAAATCAACAAATAGCCTAGTTAAAAGCTTACAGAAAAGAAACTACTTCCAGGAAGTAGATGTAATTTGCAATGTTAAGCAAATATTCTTTATTTTACGAATAATAATAAAAAACGTTTTGAACATTAAAAACAACATTGCATTGTGCATATAAAGTCCTTATTTCGGAATTAATTTTGAACACAATTTCATCTGAAACACAAATTTCGTACAATATATTTTTCAACAGACATTAGTCTCAGGATTATACTCTGGAGCTACAACATTTTTTCTGAAACTACACACTGCTTTCCGACATTTTAATGAATTAAGTACTTAATCATCTTAGAAACTCCTATTACATGTTCTGATAGAAATATCTCAAGTCTTAGCCTTTTTATAAACTCAGACAACAATTTCATACAATAATCTGAGACACACGAGAGCTTCGCAACCATACTCTGAAACAGTGAGTACATTTGATTATACAAGATACAACCTAAAAAAATATATAATATTTTTAAGTGATTTTCTAAAATATATTTCTTTTTGAAATTACTTTTAGCATTGCATATAGATTTCCCGTACAAAAATACACTGGTCCCTTTCGAAGCGAAAAGTTAGTGAAAAGTCAGGGGCATTCCGGTTTCGAAGGGAAAGGTAATGATATGCATGTTTAGCGACTAATGGAAATTGGTTATAAACGTGGGTAGCTATGTCTTATGTAAATTGGCACCATGACAACACAACACGTTGCTTGAGAGCTCCGACTCAAATACCCTGCGAAAAATGGGAAACGTGTCTTTTCACTGCTTGGTCTACATGTTTGCTGAATGTATTGCCTTCAGCCAGTGATTAACCTGAAATGATTTCCAGAAGTACTTCTGCTGAGATACCACAGGTTGACATACGACTAATTGATGTGGTTGCTGCTTTAGGAAATGCACGAAGTGTGGTAACTAGGTTATATGCCAGATTTCTAAAACATGGAAATGTTGCAAATAAACTCAGGAATCGTCACCGGAGCATGACCACCAAGATGTATGATCTGTACTTTACAGTGATGGTCGGAGAAGGACTAGTATAACCAATAACTAATAATGGGAAAAACTTTGAGCTTCTGGTTTCACAGTACCTACGCAAACGGTACGAAACCATCTTCACGTGTAGAAATTCAATGCAAATGAGGCCACTGAGATTCATAGCATTGACATCACCTCACCGTCATCGAGGATGTACTTGGTTCCAGCAGAACATGTCATGGAATACAGAGTGGCACAACATGCACTTTTCACAGACGAATCTCGTTTCGCTCTTTATCATTATACTCGACGAAGACAAGTCTTAACGAGATCCGGCAGACGAATGCAACCATACCGTCCACCGTCCAAAATTATTTCAGTCTAGCGTTCACCCAACCTTATCAGTGGCAGTCAGTTCTTGTCTTGGCAGGAGTGTGTCTCAACGGATGTTCTTCTTTGTATGTTTGTCAAGGCGACTTGAATTTCTCTGGGTACCAAAACGTGATCACTGTTCCCATTGTGACACTGTTTCACGCATCTATTGGACATGCATTTCATTTTTGGGATAGAAATGCAACCAGCCATGGTGACTGTTGCGTGCTTCACTAGCTTGTATGTAATGGGACAGTTTCGTCACGGCTGCTTCTGAGGTCCCTGAGATTACTCTCGTTTATAATATTTGAGACGCTGTAAACTAACGTCTGGATAACCACGTTCCATACCCCAATACACCGGCAGATCTATATATGTTGTTGCCTAAGATATGGAAGACGCTGCCCTAGACACTGAACAATAATATCATTGCAAGTATGGCTGGTAGGTGTCAAAACGTTCTTCTGCACACAGGTTGTGTTAGCGGGTACTGAAATCTAGAGGCATGACACTTTCCGAATTTAACATTTTGTATTTGCTGCAGTGTTACTTTGTTGTGTTCACAAATTGCACAATAAATTGCTTTTGCAAACACACTGTTAATTGCTTCTATTACGAACCTCACTAATGTTATTTCCATGCGTTTTGCATGTTACTTTGTTGAGATGCATACATACTTCCTTTTGTGGAATATCCCTAACTTTTCGTGGCCAGTGTATATGCTTCAACAGTTGACGTTATATAGCTAAATACCACTGTGGGCATAGAAAATATCAACTAATTTCTGATTATCCAGATAATCTGTTTTGGGGATTAAATCCCCAAAACAGGGTGTTTATTATCCACCAATAGGAAGAAAGAACTGACTTTCTCGTTGATTCCCTTTTTTATCCCAATGGTGAACAGAAAACGTTGTTCCACGTTATATTGTTTTTACATATAGGTCAATATGTTTTTTGGAAGTAAAATTTTAACCTTAATGCAAAAACAATAAAACAAATGTACGATTTATTTTATACTCTGTTCCTGCTAAGGCAACTCCTATAATACTTCAGCAAACACCCCAAGACCTTTTCTAAAAGAATATATTCTGTACGAAAGCCTAATGAATGGCTTACCAAACTAGCTTAATGCACTGATGTATGTAACCAAAGTTCTGATCTTTATACTTAAATATATATCAATTCTAATAAAAAAGTAAAAACTTTTAAAGATATTATATTCTTATTAGTAAGTTGCAGAAGAATACACAATTTAACCCTTAACAACCTAGGTCATGTCTCACGAATTTTATTAAGGATTTGTTTGTTTTTTATATTTATTGTATTATTTTACAAATAAACGATCCCCTAAAACCTTAAAAAAATAACAAAACGTTACCATGAAGTAAACAACAAGTATGTGACGGTCTGAGAAACTGGACGTGGGTTGATATGTGACAAATATAAGACCTGGGAAGTTAAGGGTTAAAAATGTATGTAAAATACATCATTAATTAGAAACGCATTGCACTAAAGGTAATACTGGGCATCAGAAAATGCGTAATAATGCATAAAATAGTGGACAAATTCATTTGCAATGCAGACTTAGAGCGGTAATATATTAAGTATACTATCAAAGGAATTTTGTTGGATTAAAATTAAATTCGTATTTGAACGTCACAGATCGGTCACAATTTGCTCAATAACTTCCCAAAAGGGATGCCAAGAAACGATTTTGTAAAACTATTTCAGAAATGTTCGAAAACCTTTACAACCTGATTTCAGATAACACTGGTCAACATGAAAACGCTATAAACTAAAAATTACCTAATCTTAGCTAATTTTAGTAAATACGAAAACGACATTTAAAATTCCATTACAGAACGTTTGCTCGTGGGTCTCATATCAAACTTACACTCATGGTTGCAAATTATGGGTGTTTCACATTATTTGTTATACCTTTCGTTACAAGTAAAGGAAAACATCAACTTTAAGGCACTAAGGTTTGGTTACATGATCTGATATTCCAGCAGGCTCCTTCTCTAACACGTGTTCAGTCGCTGTGTGATCTCGTGCTTAACACTTTATCCTTTCTATCCGTCGCTTATCTTTGGATCTTGTAGGTGGTAGGTGTCGTTTTGTACATATTACTCCACTACGGAATAGGAATTGTAATTTCCGAAAAAGAAAACATGTAACGAAGGGGCTAGGTCACTTCATAAAACCAATAGAATGCTGGGATAGTCATGTGGATTGTTTCACTTTTCGTGACTCGATGCAGATCTACAGCAAAGGAGTTTATGAGTAGTTAGTGAGTAAAGTATATGTTTATGTTCCTTCTGTATTTTGGTCTGTTTCCCATAATACATCTTAAGGAAAACGTAGGGAATTTTAAATTTGTCTTTCGGTATAAAAAAAATTCTTGTTTTTTCTAAACAGATTTTCTTGTTATTGTTTTTTTTTTCTTTTAATAACAGTGATTTCCTTCATACTACATTTTTACCGAATGTAAATTAGAAGCAATGTTTCTAACCCTATCAGATATTCATGGAAGTTTCAACAGCAATTCACTCGGAAGCCTCTAATAAAGCAACAAGAAAAATTCATACATAGGTATATTAAACGCAATAATAAATTCCAAACACTAATTTTAAATAAAATTCCAAAAATTTATAAATTTGTTGATATTATACTTTTGTAAATTGCTGTCTTCCTAATGTTAACATTAAAAACGCATCAAATCTATGAACAAACGAAACGAAATTTGAAGGTACATTTGGGCCCACTCTTGGAAATCAAACAAAGGCGACCTGTTATTAGGTTTTATTTCAGGCGAGTCCATTTTGCGTAACATATAATGCATTTGACGATTCTTCATAATTTTACACATATTTGGTTGTTATGTTTTGCAAGCTTTTAAAATAACACTTCTGTCGTATTCTGTTATTGTACTACTTTGTACACGATACGCTGTTTAGGTTTATGAAATTGGATACCTAAAAATAACACAAGCTAATACAAAAAAAAAAAAACACAAATTTTAGTATAATATTCAAAAAGATAAATTGATAATAATTTTTATGGTGTTATTGAAATTCAGAAAACAAGTGTTCCTAAATTATGTACACATCGCCTTTCAGTAGGCATAGTTTTCTCAAAATAACGTAATCAGCTTGTTATTAGCTCACTAGCATAATATTTCGTAACCATATCTTTTTTGAACAGACCGAAATATGAACTATTCCAGAAATTCCTATCACACTAGTTTAAATACACAGTGAGGTACGATTTTGAAATTACAACCTCCACATACAAAATTTATGCACTCCATAAACTAATCTTTCCCTAACATTGCCGGTTTTTCAGCTGAATAGCTTTTACATTTTCGTACTGCTCTTCATGGAGAAGAAATACGAAAGACGTGGAGATAATGCAATTAGGCGATGGCATCGCTCATGGACAGAGCAATGTCATCGTCTTTTTGCTTTTCATGGAAACACTTTAGAGGTCTACTGACATGTCTTACATGTTTCGCAGGTTTACCGGGTTGTTTCTAGACTGATATGTTTCCAGACCACTACCATTCCCATATCACAACCAAATGGCTGACCTAGGTCCCCCTAACGTCGTTGAAATTTCAAACACGGTTTGAGTGCTTATTTGGCACTGGATTGTTAATCCACAATTTGAATCAATTAATTCTGTCGATCCAGATATCTTGCACTCCCAGTCGTGCTATTGTCCCATCATAGACCTGGGGGCATATAAACATGTCGGTTTGCGAGGTATTACTTGCAAGGTAGTACTTGACTTACTTCATTCATTATCAACAGAGATGTGTCTGAACACCAAAGGTAAAGCGGTGTACGTCAATAAAGATTTAAAAATATTCTGTAACATGCCGTTAGGTGTTTGTAATGTCGACGCGAATATTCATTCAAAACGTAAAGCTGCGGTTAGATCAAACATTTTCAAAGTTATGTGATGTTTATATTGTTCTGTTGAATATTTTCATGTCTGAAGCGTATCGGAAATATATTTTCCTAACTAAGATTTTCAAAGTGTGTCAAAACATTGCTAGATAACCACTTTAACGCACTTTTTGTAATTCCCATCTCATTTCTTTTACCATGAGAATTCAATTTAAACATAATCGCTAACCGTTACGTGTAAAGAATACTTAAGGGGTTGCATAAATTCATCCATTTCAATCGTTGCGAAATTTATTTTATCGCAAAACAAATGCAGCTGAATATATCAGGTATTACATTTATTCTTCTTATGACGTTTCCCATGATTCTTCTTTTTAATTTTGGCTGCATGATCCAATAAGATGTTTATGGTATGTGATACAAAATGTTTAATTGAAACTGTATAAATGATATATGATTATTATTGGCAGGGAGTGGCCTAGTGGTCAGCATTCAAGACTGCCAAGGAGGGACCTTATGTTCGGTTCCATGCAGGTGCAAGCTTCCGAACCACTAAATATCCGCCGTGCGTTGGATGGGCACGTTAAGCTGTCGGTCCCCAGGTACTGAACGCCCGGTAATAAATAAGGGCGTATCTTTCCACATTTCTTCCTCGCTTCCGTGTCACTTTCCTGTAGGACACTCTAGCCCAAATCACCTAGCTTCCTATTTATAAGGGTTGTTGGAAAACTGGGGACAGACACTTCCTTCCTAAAATAATCTGCATGTAATCTGATTAGATCTACGTGTTTAATTTGTGTTCCTTTTTTCCTAGCAGATATGATAAAGGGAGCGGCGTAGCAAATGCTGTGAAAAGGATCTTGAAGATTTGCTGTCTCTTTACTATTAGAAATGCACTTCGTGCAGTCGACCCCTAATCAGGGTGTCTCATTTTGTAACTACCCTGTGGAGATTTAAAATGTCGTGGAAGTCATATCAGCATGCCAGTTTATTTTCCAGAATTCACTAAATGCAGCTTACAGAACGCACGAATAATTGGGGGAAAATTATTAGAAATAAAGATTACAGGGAAAGGTATTTAAGAAAATGTTCACTAAATTTGCAGTTCAAAAATTTTCTACCTCGCAAATGAATAGTGCAATTACTCTTCCGAAGACATTCCAGACTTAACATGCTCTATCGGGTTTAAGTTCAGTGATCTTGCAGACTACTCCATTTTGTGAATGTACTCAGTCTTTAAGTTATTTATCGACTATCCGGCACCTTTGCGAACCTGCTTTATGGGCAATAAAGAGCAATTGGTGGCCAACAACTTCTTGAAAACCATAAATTGGGATATAGAATGTTATTCCTGTAGGGTGCAGCAATCTTGGTGCATCCTGGAAATGCATGCAGCGGTGTAAGTCCATTTCAACCAGATCGTAAAGTAAACCAGGAATCCATAACCGTAATGGTCAAGGTTTGAAGCAGTTAAGGGAAGATTACGGCTTCTCGCATCTCTCCAAATGTGCATAGGTCGGAAACCCGTGTTCCGTATGTACCGTGAATCGTCGCTGAAGAAAACACAGGCATATTGATCAGGAGTTCAGGGGGGATGATATATGTTCTATATCAGATATCATCAGGACCCCTTTTGTGTAATGCAACGAGTGGGATACATACCATTGACTTTCATGTATATAAAACCCTCTCCTGGAGACTTTAGTAAACTGTGCCTCTGTATCGCAATTTCTGCAGCACAAGAGAATTATTTGGATGTCTTCTTCCTTTGGAGGAGAGCTGTTAGAGACAAATACCGGTCGTCTTGACTTATTGTGTCTCGTGTGCATCCTTGTAAGGGCCCTCTAGTTATGGTTTCGGTTTCTAGGAACCGTCTCCAGAGCTTGGGTACCACTTACCTCAGCATATTCAGCCATATTGCTACCTCAGCTTGCAATTGCTGTGTTTCGAAACTACCAATAGCTCCCCATCCAAAAAGATATTTCTGAGCGACATAAACAGCGAAATTGTGTCGCAGAAATGAACTGTTCTCAGCGCTTCCCATTTTGTAGATTTTTACCATTCCTAATTAAAGTATGTGGTTATACTGTAATATCGTTTTGTTTGCCCGCACGTAAGCATCATATTTGAGTTACGGCTAGTCCTATTTAAAACATACGTTTTACGTTTGGATGAAAGAAATGTAAGGAAGATGATCATTGCTCAGTTAGGAGTAAAAACACATCCAATGGAATTATAATTTATTTTATCCCATATCCCTGCTTCTAATGTCCGACTAAAATTATCATATTTGTGTTACTGCTAGTCCGATTTGAAACATACGTTTTACGTTTGGAAGAAAGAAATGTAAGGAAGATGATCATTGCTCAGTTATAAGTAAAAACACATCCAATCGAATTAAAATTGTTTTCATCCCATATCCCTGCTTCAAATGTCCGACTAAAATCATTTCATTCCGATAGCATTAAAACGAAGACAAATTTGGGAAGAGTTCCCTTTTTTTGAGCAATGCATTGTTTAAACGTTAGCAGCGTAAAGTATATAGCGATTTCTACGATATCTTTGCGTCAAATTAATCAAAATTCCTGAAAACAATTCGCATCGATTATACACTCTCTACTAACAAGTAATTAGGCACCCCTGCAATCGACGATATCTGCGGTCCTGATACACGTCACGGCCGCCGCCGTTAAATATCGTGTATGAAACAACAACGCAACCAGTCGCATGCAAGAAGCCACGCAGTTCGGAGCTCTCTGATTTCGAGAAAGGTGTAATCGTCGGGTATCACAGAAATGGCCGATTCATACTGACATATCCAGCGAGTTGAAGTACGCATAATCGACAGTGGCCTACGTGATTGGCAAGTGGAAGATGAGAGGTGACTGTCGGAATGTGGCCCGACACGGCAGACCCACACAACTGGAAATAAGAGACCGACGCGTGCTGGCCAGCGAAATACGGAAGAACCGCAGCAAATCGATGGGCCACATCCGCGAGGAGTTTCAAAAGGCACCCCGGAGTGTTCTTTCGATGAATACCATCTTTAAGAAAGCCCACCTCCTCGGCTATCATGGACGTGCTGCCGCCCACAAGCCTTTGATCACCAAGTCCAATAGCGCTGCTCGGCTAACGTGGTGCAAAGAACGTCGACAGTGGACCGTTGATCAGTGGAAACAGGTTCTCTGGAGCGAGGAATCAAGGTTTCCCCTCTATCGTTCGGATGGCAGTGTCTGGGTTTGGCGTCTGCCTGGAGAACGCCTCCTGCCGGAATGTATTGTACCGACTGTGAAGTTCCGCGGCGGTGGAATTATGCTATAGGAGTGTTTCTCCTGGTATGGCACGGGACCCTTGGTCGCAATTCCTGGTAGACTCACCGCCGAGACCTACTGCAGCATTTTGGATAACCATGCGCTTCCTACTTTGTGGCACTTTTACGGGGTCTGCCCGTGTTACTTTCAGGATGACAATGCCACTTGTCATGTTGCGCGGTCCATTATGGCTTGGTATGGTGACAAAGAGGGTAATCGAATGTACTGGCCTGTGCAGAGCCCGGACCTTAACTCTCTCGAGCACCTCTGAGACGAGTTGGAGCGTTGACGTAAGGGTACCCCAACGTCAGAAATCGGTAAAGGAACTGACCTGTCTTCTCCAAGCCGAGTGGAAAAAAATACCGCTAGCCGTCGTACAACGCCAGGTTGAGAGTATGCCCCGGAGGTCGCAGCTGTAATCTCCGCTCGTGGAGACTCCACCAACTATTGAAGGTGAATAAACTCCGTTTTCCTTTGCTATCACAGGTGTCCAATTACTTGTTGGTAGATAGTGTATTAATATATACTAGTGGCAAATGCTTTGCATGATGCTTGTTCCTAATATATACTAGTGGGAAATGCTTTGCATAATGATTGTTGTTGATATCTACTCGTGGGAAATGCTTTGCTTTCAGAGGCAGGAAGCCGTAATCATCCCTCACGCGCTTCAAAAGTTGACCACCATTATGGAAAATATTTGAATCGATTGAGGGGAAATTACGGCATCCCGCTTCTCTCCAAAAGTAACACTTTGGGAACCCGTGTTCCGTTTGTACAGCGAATCGTTGCTGAAGAAAACACAGGCACATTAATCAGGAGTGGTGATATCGGTCCCAATTCAGCCGGAAACCTTGTATGTAATGCGGCGAGTGGGTTCCATAACATTGTCCTTCATATATACAGAACCGACTCGTGGTGTATTTTGTAAACTGTGCCTCGATATGGCACTTCCTGTAGCACAGGAGAATTGTTTCGATGCGGTCTCCCTGTGGAGGAGAGCTATTAAGAAAAAATACCGGTTGTCTTGACTTATTGTGCTTCATGTGCATCCCTGTAAAGGCCGTCTAGTTATCGTTTCGAGTTCCAGGAATTGTCTCCCCAGCTTGGATACCACTTACCTCCGCACATTCAGTGATATTGCTACCTCAGCTTGAGATTGCTGTGTTTATAATCTACCAATAGCTATCAACCGAAAAGATATTTCTGAGGATTCATTAATTTATTTGTCATAGATTTAGGATATTTATTTATTCCATAATGTCTCGCTCGGTAAAGCATACATTGATGTTTCAAACATCACATATTCTGCTTAAGGGTTACGAAACAAATATTTATCACGTGAATTCATACTACTTTATTACGTTTTAAATTTATATGTATTTAAGTACTAAGGCACATCTGTTGAGCTTATGTTTTAGTTTCACCCCTTCCCTCGGTGTACACACTTCTGGAAAAGAGAGTACAGAAGTACTGAACACCCCTGCTTGATGAAACGGCATCGCATCTTACGTATGAGGTGGAAAACCACCCACAGGTTCCCGTAAGAGAGCAAGGTGCGCTTCCCTTCCCAAAAGCCTCAGTCGTAACACATTGTTTCTCGCTACTAAGAAAAAGAAAGCAGCGTGAACATGAATTTCAGCTTCAAATGGAGGAAATATTACTCCTCTTGATGACATTTAATAAATATTTATATTTTTCGAAACTTAGAACTGGTTACTTCTGTTTTCTTGCTTACAATAATGGTTCTTTATGTAACGTAAGTTAAGCTACGAAACTAAAGTTTGAAACATGTCTGATTGAAAGATATAGTGACACTCTTCGATTTACAAATTAAGGTAATGGAGGCCAATTAGAACCTAAAATTTATGAAAAATATTAAGATGATCATCTTTTAAAGAAAATTCATTTTTACAGGTTAAACATTAATGTACCGCAGATGTGCAAACGTAAAGGAAATCACCTTAATAATCACAGTCTAAATTTTTGATCGATGGAATCATTCGTAGATATAAAGCATGTCGAAGACGAAACCCTTTGATGTCATTTTTTAAGTTCTTAAATAACGAGTGTTCTTCCGGATTATCCTATCTTAAGTGAATGTAAATTACGAAGCCTGGGATGTGTATTCGACTTGTTGAATGGGCAAAAAACCTAGGGGTTTCTTCCACCGATTATCGATGTTTAATACCCGATCTTGTTGAAACCGGTACATTGGAAAAACAATGTAATTTTATGACCGATATTTCAAATTAAGTAAATAAATAGCGATGTTTCGAAACATTTTAGCAGGAAAGATATATTCTTTCTCACGGCTTTTGTGATTTCTCCCTAGAAATGTTCTATGTTGAGTCACAGCTTGGCATTCAGTTATGTATCTGCTCGTACTTTCGAACTGTTACTCCTTCTTCTCTGAATAGTGTACCTTCTGCCGTAGCAGTCTCCATGTACAATAAAATATTTTGCTCATGATAAGCAGCCCAAAAGTCCTGTTATACGTAGACTTGCGACAAAACCGTCTTTGTGGGTGTGAACCTACCAAAAACTACTATGTAAGTGTAAATATCTCGTAGTTTAAAACCATCACAGAACAGAAAAATGAAAATTAAAACTGGATAATTACACTACGATGCTGTTGTTGCTCGCATACGATTCTTCCGTGGATTCGCGGAATTCCATTTTTTTGTCATAATTTTTGTCTTCCTCGAGATCGATGAAAATCTGAAGAAAAATGTGGTAGTGATTAGTTAAAGGGGATGTTCGTTTTACTCCCGGAGACGATATTTCGTCTTTCCAAAATTTCGAAAACAGAAGTTGAAACGAGTGAACCTTGTTTCATAATGGTAATTTTGTTCTCTCACAATGTTTCTTCTGCCCAGAATCGTTGTTATATATAATCTTATTATATAAATATTTGAATTTCAGCGGAAAACGTATGATTTCCCCTCTAAAACGTGAGTAACACTGTCTGAAAATTTCTACGTAATCTTCAGGCATGCGATTCTTCCATTTGTCTGATTCTGGACCTCCATACACAAATCAACATAATTTTTTTGTGTGGGGATTGGTAGTTGTGTTATGTGAGAGTCCGGAGGGCGGGTGTGCGGTTTTCGTCGGAAGACGGAGTTCCAACTTTGGAAATAGGAAATTAGCTGGAGTGTTTATTTCTCCGATAACAGTAATATTTTCCTTGCATTAGCTTTCTGCTCAGTATTATTATTAAATATAATTTTATTGCATAAAAACCGTCAACTCCGCTTATTGTGAACCTCTGCGGACTCGCATATTTCGTTATGTACGAGGTTCACTAAAACAGATGTGTCTTCCCTTAACCTGAACTGAGTGGAATGGTGAGCAAGAAACTAAAATATGTGCATATGTATCTAAAAAATAATATTTTTATGTACATAATGTATATTCATTAAATTAAGTAAACAAAATTAATTTTACATTACTTTAATTAAAATGAAAACAGTCCGTTATGTGTCGCTGCTTGCTGCAAACAGTTTTAATAAATATTTTTTCTATATCCTTTTCTATAATCTGTGCTTTTGGTACACTCGGTTCTACATTTTCCATACATTCTAGGAACTTTAGCACAGTCCTGACATCTTCGAACATGTATTTCACTGTTGGAAATGGCTCTGCATTATCGTCCTCGTCATCTTCAGATTCGTTTTCTTCCGTGTTGGAACAGTATTTCACATCATCGACAATAGTTCATCGGAAATTTCATTCGTTATAACGGGATTTCATTCATTATAACTTCATAGTCAGCATTTATTAAATCATTAGCTTCTGTGGAATTCGCACCGATAAGTGAAAGCATGTCTTTGAGAGGCACATCATCTTCTTCTTAAAATACCACACCCCCAGTAACCAAACGAAACCTCCGGAAACAGTTTTGTACAGGGATACTTGACACACTCCTTAACGCTTTGTTTCCAAAACGTACGGCATTCAGAACATTTATTGATGAGTTCTGCTTGGATTAGATGAACCCTTATTTCCCTTCTGTAATAGGTTTTAAAGCTGCGAATCACACCTTGATTCATGAGTTGGAGGACTGACTTGGCGTTAGCAGGCAAAAACACCAGCTTGATGTTGATGCGGTTTTTAATCCTACCTTTGTCTTTCAGTGCACGTAAGGAGTAGTAGACCAGCAATATTGTTCTCAACACATTCCTTTAAGTTTTTACAAGAAAGTTTGTTTTGAAATAAGTTACAATTTCATGTTACAAGTACATTCTTTTTTTGAAGTTCTGTTTTCTAGGTTCACCCTCACCGAAGTTGATCATTCACTATAAACGAAAATTTTAATGTACATTTCCGATGTTGCAGGTCGGGACCAATGATTTAGGTTCACTATACCCGAATGTTCACTATCACACAGTTGACTGTATTTGTATTTCAGGTTCAAGACGTGGAAAAAATTACCCAAAAAGGTAGACGGAGCGAAAATTTCGCCTGCAATCGTAGTTCCCCTACAGTCGCGATGTTTCCTTTTTTCTGTGTTGTTCGTATATGTCAGTAATTTTATGTTCTGGATAGAGTGATGTGCTCCAAAATAATATTTACATAAATATATTAAGGTGATTAATTCTGTTTTGCTCGCATTGCGTTATATTCACACAGTTTTGCCGCGCGTCCTGATTTTTTACCCGGTTAAAATATTTTCCTTTTGTTCTCCTCATGTAGTATATCTGCGCAATGGGCAGGACACAACTTAGACAGTCTAAGAGCCTGGGAAGGAGGCTTTCATGGGTCCTCCCGGCATCCAATGTTATTTGCATGCTTGTAGTAGGATTGACAACTGGTTCTTATAGTAAGATTAGGACAGAAATGACGTTTCGTATTAAAAAAAATTGGAGGAGCATTAAAGATATTTTAACAGCAGACAGGGTATTGCCCTCATGTTTTATATTCACTTCCCAAAGTGTACAAGTAGAGCTTCTTGAGTTTCCTTTCTTAACGAAAACCATGAGAAGCTTCACTTCTGAGATCGTTTGGTCTGGCTTTGGTGTTTAACTCTGAGGTGTAATGTATATCATGTCATCCGAGTGCCGAATTTAAAGTTGAACGCCTAATAAAGAAGTATTTCCCTTTGGCAGAATCCTTTGGATTACATTATTGTCTCCTCAAAGAAGCAAACCCAGAGGTAAATCTCCAATAAAGGCTAATGACAACAGGCTAACTCCAAAAACAGCAACAGAATAACTCGCCAATGGATAAATATGACCTAGTGAATCGCACCAACAGACGAGGATGTCCAGTCGTATTTCATGGTTAAATATATCTTTGATTCTGCTATTAGTCTCTGGTCATATATCATTTGACAGACAAACGCAGTTGAATGCCGACTTACGGAGACCTAGTAAAATTTCGGATTTGTACCTCTACATATTTTCATCTGTAATTACTTGACGTTAGAGAAATTTTTCCCCACTTTCTTTTTGTATCACTCTTACATATGTCATTGCTGTAAAACTACTGCAAGAGTTTACCATTATTTTAAAACTTACAACTGTATATCTAATTTTCAAATATATGTATAGCATTTTTCAAAATAAATTGTGAGAGCAATATGTTTGTTCAGGAAATTATGCTTTATATTAAGGAAGTTTTAGCCTTACTAATTTTCCGAAATGCAGTTTTTGTATTAAAAAATATTTGCCGTCCGGGTATGACATTCTCATGCTTCATGTAAGAGTGCGCTGATTAACTTCCACATTACAAACCGGACAAACTCTTTTTGGAGTGTTATATTTTCATGTAAACCCCTGAAAACATTTCAGGTGCTGTTGGATCTCGACATACGTTGCCCTAAGGGCAGCTCATTTTCAATTTTCCAAATTCTAAGTTTAAAACGGGATGCCTAATGGAGAAGGATTTGCGTGTGCTAGATTTTTTTACATGAAATCTTACTGATAGTGTAATGAAACTTACCTCACTTAATGGAGCATGCATCATGAAATACTGTTGTACTCGATGTTCAACATACTCTCTTCAGCATTTTAGTAGTGGTTTCTTGAAGAAGGTGACGCTGGACGTTTTAGTGTATAGTTTGGTTGACACATGTTATAAGATTACATGCATACCTTGGTGATTATTTTTTTTAATTTGTTAAGGTAATTAACTTCAAAACTTAAATTACAAGAATATTTTTAATTTATGAATTCATAAGACAAAACTTCTTTTATGTGAAACTGTGAACATTTACTTTTGCCATTAGAGACAAGTACAGCAGAAAACTTACCGTGTGCCCAAGGCAGGATACAGTGTTCCACGGAGCTATATATTGCTAATAATCCGTTGCGTTTACCTTGTTTAGGGGACACTTAAACACGAGAGAGTAAAAAGGAGAGACCACAGATAAAACAAAGCTTTGGAAAATAGATTCCTGGTTTTAAACATTCTCAACTATAAAAAATTTAACAGTTCTTCAGGCGTTAAACTTTTCCCATTTTTCATTGTTCCCAACCTAAATATTTACTATAACACTGTTCATCCTCCCCAAAATTTCCTTCAATCCATAACCCCACCTCCCCGCTCGCCTCTTTTTAATTTTTGAAATTCTTCCAAAAGACTCTGACATCCCATCGAGTGACTTTCGCTTGCTCTAATATTCACAAAGGATTTCACATTCATTATCTCATTAGGAACCCTTGTGTTCCTTATGCGTCCAATGCCGCAATCAAACCATTTAGTTTCATCCTTTCAATACGTATATTCATTTAAAAAAAAAGTTTTCTTGGATATAAAACGTAATGTTTAAACCAATACATGATCAGATAAAACATTTCCTTTGCCAATCTAACAAGAAAAAGTGCAATAGCATCGCTAAGACTTTGAAAAATTGACTTTTCGACTTCGAGGTTCTTCTACACAAATTGACGAGTGAGTTGCCCTGATGGAAGTGTTCATCCAGCTAGCCACTAAATGCTTCACAGTGTGGTAGAAATAAATCGATGTGTGAGTGCAAGAAATGCAATTTTAAGGAGTCGAACTGAAACGCATCGAAAGGATTTCCATGCTGTTTTCTACCTTACAGTGCGCACACATTAAAAATGAGAATGTCTGATATGTTGCCTTATTGAAAACAAAAGTTTAATTTTCTCTTCTTCAATTCCAGCACGTCCTCTTACAAGTATGTGAATGCAAGACTATTCATATCCAAAGCTTTAAGGAAGTTTTACATTAGCCACATTTTTATGGGTAGTGGGAGGCACTTAATTTTTTTTGGTTCAAGCAAAGGTTCAAATGCTAAGTTCGTAATTCCGGGAGTTAGTCATTTTCACTTAGGGCAATTTCTCTTTTTAACACGTCTTTTGTAAAAAAAGATCGTGCTTCTGTTATCGGTTTGTCCGTCCGTCCGTTTGTACCCACAGTATCTCTGCAACAACACTGCTGGCTGTAGTGGTGTCGCCAACGTCTGTACTCGAGAACGCAATGGCGATCTGTCGTGTTCAGCGATGAAAGCAGATTCTGCTTGGGAGCCTCCGATGGCCATATGCGTGTTCGCAGACGCACAGGGAAACATCTCCACCCTTCTTGCATCCTCCAGCGACACACAGGGCCTACACCTGGTCTCCTAGTGTGGGGAGCGATCAGCAATCATTCCCGTACACAACTAGTGTTTGTACCGGGTACGTTAAACAGCACCTCCTACATCAGCAACATCATTCAGCCCGTTGTTGTGCCATTTGTAAGGTCGGTCCATCGTGGTGTTTTACAGCAAGATAACGCACGCCCACACACGGCACGTGCAATGCAACATGCACTTCAAGGTGTGAGAAAACTTCCATGGCCTGCACGTTCACGGGATTTGTCCCCCATTGAGCACGAATGGGATTTTATGGACAACGACGTATCCGGTCTCTACGGCCAGCCACGACCATCCCCGATTTACGCGTCCAGGTTGAGGATGCTTGGAACTCCATACCCCAAACTTACATCCAACATCGGAACGACAGACTCCATCCCAGAATTGCAGAGTGTGACGCAGTTCATGGCGGTTCGACCTCGTACTAACCGTGTTACATGGAAATGTTATTTTTCAGTTTACCGGCAAATACAGCTGCATTTTGCCTTATTGTTTTGATCACGTTATATACTGTATTCCTTTATTATGCTGTATAAATTTCGTTGGTATCAGACGTGTCCTTCTTGGTGCTTTTTTTTCTTTCCGCCAGTGTACATAAAAACAAAATGAAGCGTGTGAGAACGTTTTCTGTTCGCTATTGAGATAACAAAGGGAATCAACGAGAAATTAAGTTCTTCCTTCCCATTGGTGAAGGTTAAACACACTAACAATTATTGGGTAAAAATTGACACCTTTGGCGAGGATTTAATACGAAATACAAATTATCAGGCTAATCAGAACTGAGTTAATATATTATTTGCCCACAGAGCTATTTAGCTATAGAAAGTCCAATGTTGAGGCATATACACTGGTTACAAACATTTAGGGATATTGCACAAAAGGAAGTATGTATGTATCTCACCAAAGTAACACGCAACACGCACTAAAATAACACCAGTGGGGCTACGTATTACAAACGAATAATAGTGTGTTTGCAACAGGAATTTATTGTGTAATTTGTGAACACAACAAAGTAACACTGTAGCATTGACAAAATGGTAAATTTTGAGAAGTGTCATGCATCTGTAATTCAGTACCCGTAAACAACACGTCTGTGCCGAATAAGGTTTTGAAACCTACGAGGCATGCTTGCAGGGATATTTTTGTTGATTGTCTGGGACAACACGTCCCATATTACAGGAAACAATATACTCAGGTCTGCCAGGGTATTAGGGTATGGAAAGTGGTTATCCATACGTCAGTGAGCGTCTCGAATATTCTCAACAGCATTAATCGCAGGCTACCTCAGAGGCAGCCATAACAAAACAAATTCCACGATTTACCAGCTCCTGAAGCACACTGCAGTCATAGCGGCTGGTTGCATTTTCATCCCGAAAACGGAATGCATGTCAAACAGCAACGTGGAACAGTGTCACAATGGGAACAATGATCGCGTTTTGGTACCCAGAGAAACTCATATTTGCCTTGACAAGCATACAAAAAAGAACATCCGTTAAAGCCCACTCCTGCTAAGACAAGAACTGAAGGCCACTGATAAGGTTGGGCGGTCGGTAGATGGACATCATTGTGGACGGTGGATGATATGGTTGCACTCGTGTGTCGGATCTCTTCCACACATGTCTTCGTCGAGTATAATGATAAAGAGCAAAACGAAATTCGTCTGTGAAATGTATATGACGTGCCACTCCGTATTTTACGACATGTACTGCTGGAGCGAGGTACACCCTTGATGGCGGGGAACTGATGTCAATGGCATGCATCTCAGTGGCTTTTTTTGATTTTGTACTCGTAGAGATGGTTTCGTATCGTTTGCGTAGGTACTGTGAAACCAGAAGCTCAAAGTGTTTCCCTTAATTAGTTATTGGTTATACTAGTCCTTCTCCGACCATCACTGTCAAGAACAGATGACATATCTTGGTGGTCATCCTCGGTCGAAGACTCCGAGTTTATCTGCAACATTTTCATGTCATAGAAATCTTGTATATTGTCCACTTACTACACTTTGTGAAACTACTGAAGCAGCAACCGCATCGATTAGTCGTATGTCAACCTGAGGTATCTCAACAGAACTACTTCTGTTGTCAATGCTCGTCTGGACATCATTTCAGGTTAATCCCTCGCTGAAGGTAATACATTCAGCAAACATGTAGTCCAAGCGGTGAAACAACACATTTTCCATTTTTCGCAAGGTGCTTCAATCGGAGCTCTTAAGCAACGTGTTGTGTTGTCATGGTGGCAATTTACACATGAAATAGAAAGCCATTCTTATAACCGATTTCCATTAGTCGCTAAAAATGCATATCATTACCTTTCCCTTCGAAACCGGAATGCCCCTGACTTTTCATTATCTTTTTGTTTCGAAAGAGACCAGTGTATTTCCGTACGGGAAATCTTCAGGCAATGCTAAAAATAATTTCAAAAAGAAACATATTTTAGAAAGTCTTTTGAAAATATTATATGTACTTTTAGGTCGTATCTTGTATTTTCAGATGCATCTCTATTTCAGAGCATGGTTACAAAGCTCTCGTATGTCTCAGATTATTGTATTAAAATTTTATCTGAGTTTATAGAAAGGTTCACTCTTGAGAAATTATTTCAGAATGTGTAATATGATGTTCTATGACGATTAAGTACTTAATTCATTAAAATGTCGGAAAGCAGTGTGTTGCTTCAGAAGAAATCTTGTAGCCCCAGAGAATAATCCGAAGACTAATGTCTGTGGAAAACTTTTTTGTACATAATTCGTGTTTCAGATGAAATTGTATTCAAATTTCATTCTGAAATAAATACTTTATATGTGCAATGCAATTTTGCTTTTAATGTTCAAAAGGTTCTAAGTTTATTGTTCCTAAAATAAAGTATATTTACTATGCATTAGAAAACTGTCTATTGTTAAATGTAGTTTCGTTTCTGAAAGCATTTAGCTAGGATATTTGTTGATTTTCATGCATTGTCAATTAAAACTCCAGAAATTGTGACTGCAGTGCTCCAAGATACGCTGGTGCCAAATTTGCGTTACTTCAAAGGAGGCCTGGCGATATCATAGCTAATGCTATATTTGAATGCGGTTGCTCGGTCATGAAATCCAGTTCCCTTTAGATCTCAACGAGAACTTATGTCTCAGGTATTGCTTTAACAGGCATTTTAGGACATATGGGTGATGTTGCAACCGAGCTCAAGCAATTCTGTCACACAACCCACATCAGCAGCCGAACGTCCTGCGCTGTCATATTCCGTAGTCTAAGAGGTCGTGAGTGAGAATGTTGTAACCTCTTGGTGTTTTCACATAATCGTGAAGGAAAAGTTTCCCTGACACATACACAGTGCCCTTGGGAAGAAGAAAGTGACAGAAACATCTTGTTTCTCCTTTCTTACGTTCGTCGCGATAGGTGTAGCACGTTTAGTAGGTAATTCTTACGAAAGGATCAGCTTTAAGCGTCTTTCAAAATAAAAATTTTGAATAAAAACTATAGGGACACCAACACTTTGTAATGCGTAGATTCGCTCCTTTCAACTGCATTTCCCCAATCTTTACACGCCATACATATTCGTAATGTTCGTTTCATCCCATTTTGTTAAACTCAAGTTTATTCGTTCCAGCCAGTTAAAGGGATAGTTTATGAATTATTGCTCCCTTTCCTGTAAAATACTACATGCGTTTTCGCATAAAGAGGCGCATATGAAATTTGAGAAACAGTCGCATTTTACTTTTAGAAACCAGTGAACATGAATCAAGGGGCAGAAGTCTGCTTTTGTGAGCAAGACTAATAGGCCAAGTACATTAAAATAATGTATGCCGACATTGCTTCGTTTCTAATATGTACAACTTACAAAATGCCTTTTTCACGCAAGTTATGACCAAGAATTGGTAGTACAAGAATCACTTTGTTAACGATCATTCGAAAGATTGGGAAACATACTTACAATCTTCTGATGACAAAAATTACTCGCCTATGATTTTCGACAGTACATATGAAGATTCGGTATTTCAAATTTCTTAACCAATTTCGATCAATCAGCACGTCATCAGTGAAACCAATATACGACGCGGGGTCACTTTAGCACGGAAATTCTGTTTCGTTCTGGGGTGAAAGAATGTAGTAAAGACGTTTTGATATATATAAACGGAATAAAACGTTTTGTCAGCGAGCTACATCGCAACATGTATGTGTATTTATTCTGTCTTTCTTATAAATTGTGTAAAGGTTCTTCTATTAAAATGGAAATAAATAATCTGAAAACTCCGATTTTTGCATCTTCCTTACATCTACAAATGGATTTTCTTCACGCGAAACCAAAGTTATTAGCAAGTTGTATAACATTTCTGGAGATAAGATAGTTCAGCACGGATATTTATAATTTTTGTTGTAAGTAAACACTTCGCGAAAAGAAGTGATTTTAATTGTAACTTTTTCTTTCGCAATGTTGAAAAGAGTAGCATCATTTCGATCACGTAGAACTTTTATTTGAAACAATTGCAAGAGCGTTAAGCAAATATGATTCACAGAATGCTTCTTTTAAAATTGATAGATCCGTTACCTAAGCAAAATCATTCTAGTAAAATACTGTAAACTGCAACAATCCAAGCACTTCGGTTTGGAGAAAGTCGTAGAAAACGAAAGGTTTTACTGAAAGTTGCCTCAAATGCTTCATTAAAACATATGTCGCTTTTCTGATGATAATATTAAGTTCTCAAATGTTTTACAGCAAAAAAACCTAATGTTCTCTATCACAGTGGTTCTCAAATTGCAATCTGTAATTTTTGATTGGTAGATAGCGATGGTAAATATATTCATTGGTGGGAGTGTACTCATCGTTCACGCAAAATGGTCATCTACACATTAAAATTAATAAAAATTTAGTTTGCATCCACTCCTGGCCTGTTGTCTCACTATTCTCACTGACTAAACCATTCTTTGGTCTAAAGCTTTAGTGAAGAGGACAAGCAGAATTTGACAAATAGCTTAGGATCGCAGATCCTACCCATTCACTGTTCTCTGGGAATCATTTGCCACAAGATTCGCATTAAGAGCTTTTTTCAGGCATATTGTGCCAAAGAGAAGCAGCTGAGGATACCTATTAAGGGTTCTTTCAAGAATGGATTTCTGCTCGTCGCGAGCAATCTCTGATAGCATTCAAATGCGTGCCATTCACTTTCCCCCTTCCAACACTAAAGTTTTTTGTATTTCCCAGCTAACGCCTTATTTCTCACTCACATAGCTGTCGATACTTAATAATTCTCAAAATGAATTTTCTTGTTAAAAACTCGTTTCTGAACTCACGGGAGGAAAAAGAGTTAAATATCCTCCAACGTCAGTGTATAAAAAAAATTCGAGGATTTTATCATTTGACATAAGCAAAACTTCTGGAAAATCTTATCGATTCAAGGAGTTAGTACAATCTATGTGAGTTTTCTGTGAGTCAACATATGTATTTTTCAATATAATTTATGCTACACCATGAATATTGTGTACGTTCCTTTTTTATACAACCAGAACTTTGATAAATCTATTGTCACATTTTGTCTGGAAGAAAGTCTAAATGAGTTCCAACAACTTTCAAATGTCTTTATGTATTAGGTGTGCTACTTAATTCTCGGCCACAGGTACGACAGGTTGACAGCAAATTATAGCAAATCGACTACGTACTTAATCAGGAAAGTAATCACCGTCATGTTGGATACATTTCAGCCATCGGTCAGGGAGCTGCCGAATGCCACTGCGAAAAACAGAAGGATGTTTCGAGTTCATAAAATCCTCGATACTTGTGCGGACCTCATCGAGAGAAGTGAAGTGCGTATCACGCAGGTGATGTAGGGAACGAAAGAGGTGATAATCCGACGGGGCGAAGTCTGGAGAATACGCCGGGTGGGAAAAAATATCTCATCCCTGTTAGGTTAATGTGCTTAGGACGCGCGTTATCTTGAAGCAACAGGACCGATCTCCTCCCCTTGCTGGTGTATCGCCTTTTCGCCTCCATTGCGTCACTCACACGAATGAGTTGCTGAAAATAACGCTCAGCATTGACGTTTCACCCGGTTTGAACAACTCATAGTGTGCAACACCGCGCTGCTCCGACCATATGCACAGCAACAACTTCCTGACATGGATATTCGGTTTGGCGGTACTGGTGGTAGGCTGACTTGGACAAACCCACAATTTGCACCGGTTAGGATTATCGTTGAGGATCCACTTCTCATCACAGGTCAAAATCTTATGGAGAAAATCCATCTTCTTGAATCTCGAGAGCAAGGACATAGCAACGTCGTTGCGCCTAGACTTGTTTGCAGTGGTGAATTGGTGGGGCACCCAACGGCCCTCCTTGTGAATCCGTCCAAGCTTGCTCAGGTATTTTGCAATGGCTTGCCGTGTTACTCCGAGTTTCTGGGTGAGCTCTGACTGTGTGCCATAGGGATACGCGTCCAACAGTTGTTTCAGTTCCTCATAGTCAACTTTCTCTGGCTGTGCCAGTCGCTCTGCATCACTGTTATTGAACGTTCCCTGCTTAAACTAGTGGAACCACTTCCCACACGTACTGCAGGACACAGCAGCCTCATCCAAAGCAACACAGATCATTTGCTGGGCTTCCGCTGCACCTTTTTTTAGCTGAAACGCGAAAAGGAGGCAGTGCCTCAAATGTTGCTTCTCGAACGACATTGCTTTCACCATCAACTTTGGTACCTTCCCTCACTACAGCTTTGTGAGCTTAGTGTGGCCTGGAAAGCTGTTGGATGGCGCTGCAATAACCCATTATCGCTCACAGCTATTGTCATTTGCCGATATTCTATGATCGCTTGCGGTTAGGGGCAGAGACATAAGTTGCACAACTAACATACAATTTGTTATTTTGGTGACTTTCGTTTGAATTGTAGCACATAAAACGTTGATGCCGTTTTCCCTGTCTGAAAACATACATTAGTCTTCTTTTCCTAATTCAGATAGGATTTCCATAAAATTTTGTTGCTGGTCAGCAGGAAATAATATTAATTTAAGGTTTGAATTTTAAAACTGTGATATATGACTTAAACTTAAGTGTTTCTTACCGCGGAAAAAAAATTTTGAAATTCCCTTTGAAGCATGTGGAGACTTTCATTTGGACAATGGAGAAACAAAACTATCACACAGTTATTCTGCTCTCTATGACAAATTTATATTGTGAGACACCAAAATTGAGTGAGTTCTGACAATTTAATAAGCGCCTACAATAGCAACGATTTTACAATTGAAACTCCGAAAGGGAGATTTCCTAAATTTTTATTTGGAGTAGTAAATGCAAAAATTTTCATTAGATAAGTTTTAAATTTAATACATTTTTGTGATAAAATGTTGAACACTGTGATTTTATCTTGTAAATAATGCAGGTCACATGTAAATATTAGGAACCCCGAAAGGTTTAGGAAAAAACTAATTTACAAATTTTGTATAAAACTTTGGCTACAATAAAAAAAAATCCTGCAATATATTCATTTAAAAAGAATTACGAGATGTTGGCCTGGTTGTGTGACACTTATAGATAAGTAAATGTTTAGTGAAGATCATAGTATGATGCCCGAGAGAGGACCCTCCACGACTATTCGGTTGCCGGTGCTACTGAAGAGATTTATTTCATATGTGCAAACAAAACAGCCAAAATGAATGTGAGTCTTGTTGTGAAAATTTGGAAATTTATTAGATGAAAGTTTTAGACGCGAGATGAAGAAAAAGTCACTGTGCATGAAGGTAACCTAAATCGATATTGGGTAAACAAATATTTGTACTGGTAATTTGCTTTTTAAGCGTATTGTACTAAAAATGAGCTTGAATATGGTTGCAATAAGCGTCTCTGCTTTTAGTGGCACTTGTGGGATAACTGCTTTTTACTACAGCGATTGGCAGTCATCCCCTAAGGTAACACTGCTTTGTAGCACTGGCAACCTGAGTGCCAGTGGTTTCAATTATGTGTCATCAGCATTTAGTAATACTACTCTATCATAGTGCTCAAACAGCTCGGGGATTTGTTTGGCAAAATTAAACTTCATAAACTGGAACACCCCATCCGTCCTTTAGTATCAGGCTATACTAACCCCACCCGAAATCTGGAAAAATCACTTGCCTCAGTCCTTTCCCCCTTAACCACATCTTCACCTTTCTCAATTAAGAGTTCTAAGTCCGCCCTGGGACGGATCCATTCCGCTACATCGGGTATTCCATTTAAAATGGCCAGTCTCGATGTAGTTTCTCTGTTTCCCAATGTCCCTGTGGATGTAGCCATTGACCTGATTACCCCACTACTTCCATCCTTAAACCTCTCTTCTACTGAATCCACTGCTATAGTTTCAGCCCTGAACCTTATCAAGAACCGGACTTATTTTAAATTTAATAACATCACCTACCGCCAGGATTTCGGTACCCCAATGGGGTCACCTCTTTCCCCCGTCCTGGCAGAAATAGTACTGCAACACGTCGAACATACAGTTTTTCATAATGGTACATTCCAACCATTACTCTATATACGATATGTCGACGATGTTTTAGTTTTTTGGCAATACTCACTTAGTGAATTAGACACTTTTGCTGCCTCTTTATCAGCCGTCTTTCCCACTATTTTCCTTCACCCAAGAGTTAAAACCCACTTGTTCACCTACCCTCATTCCATATAATTCGTACACACCACTTCCCTACAAACATAGTTCTATTTCATCTTTAATCTGTAGGGCTTATAGTCATTCATCCACCAAAAGATCTTTAAAACTAGAATTACACAGGACTTTCAATCTAACAAAGGTTTCCGGTTATCCCGGATATCTATTTACAAAATTGTTACGCAGGTATCAACGACGGATCTCCACAACGTTACAACCAATACGTGATGAAGTAACCATAAAACACGTGGCATCCATTCCCTTCCATCCAACCATTGTACCGATCTTACAAAATTCATGCAAAAAATACGATTGTTCCTTTGGTGTTTCTTCGGAAAGTTTGTTCAATTTAACCAAATCAGACCGAGATCCGACATCAATCTTAGATAAATACGGCGTTTATTCGGTACCACTGAACTCTTTCTCAACTACCTCACAGTCTACTTCTTACGTGGGATCCACTTGTAGATCATTAAAGACACGAATTACAGAACACAAATACAGTGTTCGTACACATGCCTTAACAACTTCTTTAGCGCGAGAGGTACTAAAAGAAGAGCACTATCCTGACTGGGACAATGTAAAACTGTTATCGACGACCAAAACTAAAAATGGCCTGTTGTTTCTCGAGAGCTTGTATATTTATCATTTGAATGAACAATGTTGTAATGATGAAGCTCCATCCAATATACCAGCACCTTGGCAATACCTACTGAAAAACCAAGAAACAAGATTAGACAACCATTGATTTTATTGTACATATATAAAACTCAGGCGAGGGAACTTTGACCTTCATTTTATATTTCTTATATTTATGACAACCATTATGTGTTTTTTACCCTACAGGTTATTTTAAATGTATGTATTTTATGACCTCATACTGTTCCGACTTGTACGCATGCGCGGTCTTTGCCCATAACCACACGTGTATATAACCACTACGTTTCATGTGCACCTTGCGAGTTTTGGTGCCTGATGATGAACCTATAAGTCGTAGGTTCGAAAGATCTCGCAAGTTTTTAACATTAAACCTTTTTAAAACCTCAATGGAATGAGTTATTTGTGTCGTCATGGTTTTAACTGTGTATACTTTTGATACCGGTGATACGTCTTAGCTTCATTTGAGTGTTGTAAGTGGTTTGAGCTAAAGTGTTCGTGCTTAGACAGCTATCTTCTTTATTTGTGTATCAATCAGCACGATAGTCTCTTCATCATAATTTCAAATTAAATTTTCTCCATATTTTTAGCCGACTTCAAAAGACATAACTTTCATAGTTTGGAAGAAACATTCTTTTCAAAATACGTGGAAAATACGTCATGATAATTAACTCAGCAGTCAGACATCTCTGAATTTCCTGTTGCTCATACACATAATACCAATTCTTGAAAATTGCATTGTCCTGTCCGGGAGTCGAATCCGCATCTCCCGAAAACCGTTCGAGCATGCTATCCGTTACATCACCAAGGATTAGAAAGTCCCAAGTATTTGAGTTGTCGACCTGGGTTGTGTAAAAAATAGGATGATCGAACGTAATCGGTAGGTCCAGGTTCGATTCCCGCTTTAGGGCGATGATATTTTTTTCTGATATGAGAAATGTTACATCACAAACAATCAGTTCAGAAATGTCTGTCTGCTATGAAAATTTCATGTAAGAGTTTGACACCATTAATACATTTTAATTGATTTTTATAAATATAAAATTATAAAGAGAAAATATTGTACCTGAAGTCAAACTGGGAGATCGTTTCTTATTATTTTTCTCCAACATATTTTTCGAATTACTAAAATTTGAGACGCTTTTGACATTTAGAAAATTTTATAAGTTGTTCGAAACTTAAAACACAAGGTGTGTCTTCGTATGCACATATTTTTTTTACGAAGAGATCTTTCTTTTGCTCCAAATGGTCAGATAGTAACCCTGATGTTTTTTGTTGCGCATCCTGATGTACATATCTGCGTAGATCATGCAGGATACTGTGTGGAATACCAAAATATTGGTTGAAACTCTATATAATAGGTAGTAACTGTAATTTTGTACCAAATTTTCTGGAAAACTGAAATCGCTTCAAGTAGATGATATAGTTTTCCGAATAAAGTCGTTCACTGCAACGTACAAAATGTTTTTAATAAAATGAGTAATTTTTATTTGTTGTGTTAGTGTTAAGGGTAACAGATTGCATGCAGGGAATTTCTTTAAATTCGGAAACTTCAAACTGGTAAATTGTACAGAATACATTTACCTTAGAGCTGACTACCCCTTATACGAAAATTCAGAAGAAGAAACAGTGAGGTTTCCAAACTGTAACACTCAGGTCTTGCGTTCCCCTCTGGGGTTAAAACTTCATTTTTAATACGTACTTATTGTCCATAATCTATCGAAAACGACTTTTCTTCAGATGCGGAGACAAATGACGGACAGTCAAGGAATGATTATGATGTTAAAAAGAAATTATTTAGTTTGTCTTATATCTATTTCCCTTTTTCACAACATATGAGCCCCCTGCAATGTCGCACACATTCTTTTAAGTCCAGTTACCGGGGACAGAAATTTATTATTCGAAAAGCTAAAAGGATCTGCTTAAAACATATCAGATATTATCGTTACGTACGATACAGGAGGATATTCAGTAATATGGGTAAGAAACAGCAGATCACATCGAATTGGGATGCAATACATCATTGAAAGCGATTGATGCAATATGCTACACGGCAATTACATATCTCTACAAAAACACAAAATGAATGTTTGAGGCTCTAACTGACTAACTGACAATTGCTTAGTAGACGACAACGCTCTTCATAGACGACAACGCTACACTTCATCGCACAGTGGCTATCGCAGACCTGTTGGAGAGTGAAGATATTCAACGCGTGGATTTGCCCGAAAGGTCCCCGGACCTAAATCCAATCAAACACGTGTGGGACCTTCTCGGAAGACGCTTGGCAGCACGTCGCCAGCCGCCAGCAACGGTTCCGCAGCTGCGATTGGCGCTACAAGAAGAATGTTCTGCGATGCCTCAACATATCCTTGACAACCTCGTCCTCATCATGGACAGACGTTGCAAATCTTGCAAGGCAGTCAGGGGTGATCATTACCCCTACTGAAGACGATTTTTCTTGGCAGCCACCTGTCTCATGGACGTTTCTGTCTTCTGTCCAGTTGTGCTGGAAGCTAACTTTTTAATAAAGTGCCTTTGTATTATTTGGATTCCTTTTTTGGACGGTTTTGCTCACTTGTCCCATATTCTTACATCTTGGGGATCTTATAGTATGATTTGAGTCGATGTGGAACACTTCTGCACGACGTTACATTCGAAAAACCGTCTTGTTCTTAATTTTTCCACGCCAGTGTATTATTCATAACATCTATGAAAATGCAAGTGCAAAGATTCGGCTATTTGAGAATACAGCACCCATAAAGATTGGAAAGGCAGTGAGACAAGGTGACTCTATATCACCCAATCTCTGTAATACCACATTGGACAATGTCTTTCAATCACTGAACTGGGAAAAAAAGAGTTAAAGATTAATGGAAATTATCTAACTCACCCTTCTTTTGCTGATGACGTAGTCAATTTTTGCAACTACATCATCAGAGCTGCAGAGTATGATCCAAGAACTTGCTGACAAGAGTAAAGAAGCGGGATTTAAAATGAACTTTTAATAGACAAAAGTGATGTACAATGCTTTTACAAGAAATGATGATTTATCGATTGATGAAGAAAAACTGGAGATAACCAATACCTACATTTATCTTGGACAGGAGACACCAAGTGAGGGTCACATTGATGAAGAAATTGATCGGTGTATAAAACTTGCCTGAGGAGCGTTTGGAAGAAACAGTATAATTTTTAGGAGCAATATGCAATTATGTCTTAAAAGAAAAGTTTTTGATCAATGCATCATTCCAGTGCTTACAAATGGTGCAGAGACGTGGACCTTATCTAAATGAGCCATACAAAGACTGCAGACAACACAATGAAGCATGGAGAGGTACATTCTTGGTGTAACCAGAATAGATAAGAAGAGGAACACGTGGATCAGAAAAATAACAAGAGTGGAAGAAATCATGATCATAGTAAAATTCCTGAAATAGCAACGGTCTGGATATATTGCCAGAAGGACAGACCATCGATGCACAGCTGAAATTTTTGACTGGATTCCAAGGTACGGGAAAAGACCCACAAGAAGACGACATGGGAAATGGGCGGATGAAATTTGAAAGTATGCGGGAGTAACATGGAAGAGACTGGCACAAGACAGACCTTTGTGTAAGAAACTTGGGAAAACCTTCGTAAGGCAGTGGATTGAAAATGGTTGACAATGATGATGATCCTGGTATATATGTATTTTGAAAACTGCACAAATGCTATAAGAATCTTAAAATGCAACGAAATTTCAAGAACTGAAAAAATGGAATTACGGTACAAAACAAATTCGGTATTGCAAAAATAATGATGTGTGACCTTTGTAGGAAAGCGTAGTCATACTCTAAGCCGAGCAATATTTGATTGAATTTTTCTGCTGAAGACATGACTTCATATTGAAAACACACACAAAACAAGATAGTGATATTGCAAACACAAATTTCGTTCAGTGCACTCTAAGATACATATCGCACTGTTTCTACAAACAGAAACCAGAATAGATAAGGCGAGTTCCTCTTCTTATCTATTCTGGTTACACCAATGATAAAAGTTAAGGAAGTGTTTCGGTTGTGACAGATTTTTTGCGTTTGGAAATCATGTTCATTATAAATTACAGACCTCAAAAAAAAAGGGACTCCCCCTTTAACTTCCGAACCGTTTGTCGCGTGCAAGCAAGAAAGGTACCGTTGGAACGCACTTGAAGGGAACTATCATGTGATGTGAGGAAACATGCTAATTAGCTCTCCATCTCCGAATTTTTCCATATAAGAGGTATATTATTTTACGCGCATTCTATTCGGCACATGATAAAACCCTTAAATTGCAAATTTCATGCGAATCGACCAGTAAATACGTGTACAGTGAGCTACGGAAAAAAGATGCCGCTAATGTTAAACTGTGAAAATTGTTTTCTATTTTTATCATTTATTCGGAAACAGATATAGTGATTCGGTGTTACAACAGTAAAACACAAAGATACCCAGATACTATAAGCCGCTATACAAGAACAGAACTGGTATATTAAGGGAATTTTAATTTATGAAACATGATCATGAAAAAAATGAATTATGACCATATCAGATAAATAGGTCATGCCATCCGAAATATTTTAAAAACCTTTAAATCCAAATTTAGAGCGTGATAGCATAAAACCTTGCTGAGGTATAACCTAGGCTGATGACTTTACCTGTACCGTCTTAGTGTAGACTTCGCAGGGAAATGTGGAACTCTCTCGAATAGTTTGGGATTAATAGGATCCCTGACGGCGTTCCGACAGCTAGCCCGTCAGTCACCGGAAACCACAGTCTTCCACTCGGACAGATTCGGTCTAGAGACCGGTGGGGATCTGCCTCCCCCACGGGACCGGTACCTTACGCCCTTCTGTCACAATCCGTGTGTGCGACGTGCTATGGGCAGTTGGGGCAAGCAACTTCTTCAAAAATATCCCATCTCGTGGCCGGGAGATCGCCCACCAACGCGAGTTTTTGGGACAAAAGTCCTTTATTTGGTATCAAAGCGGATTGCAAACATGCACATTTCACTATGAGGGTCCTATGCACCTCTCTCACAAACATTCAAACACTGAGAAATAATAAAAACACATCACAAAATCAACATGGTCCACAGCGCTAGGGCCAGTGCTGTGGTGATGACTTTGGGCCAGGGTCATCAAAAATACCTTGGTCAATAGATCCAAAAGCTCAATATCGAGAGCAACGTACCTCCAAGGGTACAACCATCTGTCAACTATAGTTGACCCGGCTCTTCCTTTGCTCAAGTTCCCTAATAAGACTAGGGCATGTCTTATTGAAGCTGGAGTGAGAGACGTCCAGCTTCAGGCGGAACTTGGCATTCGCAGCAGTGCAATTGCTGCATTTCGGTGCGGCTGTACACTGGTGGAGAGGTGCTGGTGCCCAACTTCACCGCAATTGCCGCACCTTGCTTCTGACTCGGGGCAGTTGCCTCGGAAATGACCCAAGCCATTACACCGAAAGCACCTGCCCTCCCTCAAAAATTCCTTTAGGCGGAGCACTGACCAACCCAAGTTCATTGTCTTCCGTCTCACCAAGTGCTTGAAGGCCTTGGGATCCACGTCTGCCACCCAGTGGACCCTACCTCCCTTGCCCTTGATGGGGAAACAGGCTTTAACCCCTTTCTCGAGCTCTGGGTTCTGCCCGCAAACCGCCTGCTCGAACTCATTCCCTGAGAGATCCCCGTCGACCCCATAAACTATCAACCGGGGTGTCCCTTTCGTGGGGCCGCGGGGAGTGTGCAATCTTTGGTCAACGGATTGCTCCTCAACTCCTGGGAAAGGCGGTCGAGCTCCCCGAGACGGGAACACTCCACCGCGACCCCCCCTTTCCTAATGCTCCGAATGCTCTTGACCCCTATCTGCAGTTTAGTTGGGTTGACTGCAGTTTTCAGGGTCTTCCTTGTGTCCTCTGAGGACGCACTCTCGACTGTCGGGTAGACCAAAAGCACGTGTCTCCTGTCTCCCGAATTTTCCTTATTCTTTTTCTTTTTATTCTCTATCGGGGCGGGCGAAGACCCTTTCGCCGTGCTAGCCCCTTTCCTAGCCACTTCGGCGTAGGAAACCACTTTGGCGTCGGCTTTGCTGCTCGACTCGTGCCGAACGGACAGCCTGCATTCAATATAGGCCACCCAATCGGCTTGCTCGTAACAAGCCTTATTAATACTGTTCAGGGCGGCTTTCACCTTTTCTCTCCCTGAGGAAGTAACCCGCGGGTCCATGAGAACGGACTCAACTTCCCCAATGAGGGTGAAAATGCAGCTCATGAAAGCCTCCGGTGTAAGCACCGGGGTGTCCTGGGATGCTTGTATCCCACCAAAGGTCTCTCTGGGGGACCAGCGGACGACCCCTCAGAAGCCCGAGAGGGTTCGGGCGGTGTTATACCTTACCTTGCCATGGGTGGAGGTGGCAAGGGCGTGTTTACACCACCTGCTGACTGAGAAGGCTCCGTCGAGGCTCCCATCGTGGGTGTAGCGGCTTTAGAGCCCTTCGCTGAGGGAAGCGTCTTTGACGGTTTCCTCTTGGCATTGGGCTCTACCTTCCGGCTGTTCTCGGAAGAAGGGCTAAGCCCTTTAGCACTGCCGACAGGGCTTGGTTGTGTTTCTGCCGCTACCTTCTGCGTCCGGGTTGACCCGGACGATTTGGGGGCTGACCCCTTAGGTTTCACTTTACCCTTGTGGGTAGTTGGCATCTCTGTGAGAGAGATGGAAAAGACTTGAGTGGACTTGAGTGGGCACCCTGGAGTTCTCCCACTCAAGTCTAACCTTAGAAACCGGGCCCTCGGGCTTTGGGCTGACAAGGGATCAAAGAGTCCCTTCGTCAGCGGGGCCGGAACGGCGATGACGTACCCGAAACTGATGCCAGAGTCTCTATGCGGGCTGAACGGAACTTCGCCCTAACAGGAGCGTTTTCACTAAGTCCCGTCACTGCTCTAATTGATAGGGAACCTAAGGAACACCTATTCTTAAAAAATCGCGAGATCGGGATGAAACCCCGTCTCGCGGTTGAAATCGTCAGTTCTGCTTGACAGTGCAGTATTGCTCAACCAGATCACACAGAGAACTCTCACCCGGTCGGCATCAGAACGACCTGCCTTGCTGAGATATAAGCGAAAACTCAACCGTACGTCCACTAAGGGGCCGTGCATAAAAAAACATATTCCTGTACTTACTGTAAAACGGTTTATCCCGCAAACCAAGAAACGCTTAGGAGAAAGTGTTCGTGAAGTTGGTTGAAGGAAGCAGTAATAATGTTATACCTGAAATTCAGAATTGCAGCTTTTAATGATGGACATCATAAGTAATTAGTTTTGCACAAAAATAACTAAAATTACGACATAGTTCGTGCAATTACATATTTTAATTTTTCTATTGGTTACATAGCTGTTGTTTACTTCAAAAAATGCAAAAAACAAAACAAAAAACAGTATGTTCCACAAAACGAGAGCTCCGTATGTGTTTTCTGTATATTTTTTTACATAAATACCGTTACAGCTTCGTTAAGTTATGAAATTATGGTCACGGAAATGAAAACTGCAAATTGTTTCCTGCGCGAGTGAACCATTGAGCCTGATTTTTTTGCACGTCTTTTCTGAAAAACGGTCGTGCTTATGTTATCGGTTTGTCCGTCCGTACGCCTGTGGACACCATTTCTCTGCAACTATTGATCCGATTTGAAAAATTCTTGTTGCATTCGGAAGCTTGAAATGTGCAAATGATAATGCTTTATTTCATTTTTATTACGATGTTCAATATTGCTGCTACAGTGCGTAAACGCAGATGATGTCGATTTCAAAAAACATTTTATTACAGATATTTGCTTCTAAGCATCTGATTGAAAAAATTATTTTATCTTTCAGTTCCCTGTATGTCGAAGGGTACTTCAGGTTTACTTACTTTTTCCAATTACGCATATATTTTCCGCTAGGGTGCGTAAAAGTAAATTACGTTTTCCCCGATATCTCTTCTTCTAAAACTCCGATTTGAAAAAAACTTTCTTTACCGCATTCAGCTCCTGATGGAAAATCTTTTGCGTATAATTTCTAATTTAATTTTTGGGCAAAGAATACTTTGGCCACCAGGGGGCGTAAGCGTTAATTTTTGCTTCTGATGTATTTGCCCAAATATCTGAGCTTCTAAAAATCTCAATTGAAAAAAATTCATTTGTACACCGATACTACTCAGATCGACAAACCTTTCCGGAACATTTTCTTCTTGAAATACTGCATGGTTTCGCCGCCAGGGGGCGTAGACGTATATCTTATTTTTTTCCCAATATCTGTGCTTCCAATGGTCTGATTTGAAAAATTCTCTCTTTATTGAATAAAGTTACCCCTGTGATATGTGTTCCATGTAATTTAAAAAATTTTGAAGTAATTCACAGACTTTCCGCTAGGGGGCGTAAAGGTAAATTGCGTTTACCTGCTTCTAAAACGGCGAATTGAAAAATTATTTTTTTTTTTGATTGGAAGTTTAACGACCACCATGAGCAACTCAATAGGCTATCAGCAGTCCCCCGTCCCAAATTTAGGGTCACTGGTTCCAGGGAAGGGAGAGAGCCAGTGCCGTAAGACAAACACAACATCCATGCCTCACCGGGATTCGAAACTGGACCCCTTGCGGTCGAATGATCAGAGGCCATCGCTTAGACTACTGCGCCACCGGGTCGGCAAAAATTCTTTCTACACCGGATACAGCTCCTCATAGGAAATCCTGTGCATATAATTTCTAATTTTTGGTAAAAAAAAAATGGTCTGGCTACCAGAGGGCATAAATCAGAATTTCCGCTTCTGATGTTTTTACAGCAAAACATGAGCTAAAATCTCGATTGAAAAAAATCGGCTGTGGGCCGATACTACTCACGCAGACAGACCTTTTAGGAGTATTTTCTTCTTGTTAAAATAATGCATGGTTTCTACGCCAGGGGACGTGGATGTACATCGTATTTTTCTCAATATCCCTACTTCTAGGAGTCCGATTTGAAAATTTTCTTCTTTGTTGGATAGTGTTTCTGATTCGAAACGTGTTCATATAAATTTAAAATTTTCAAGTATATCAAAGACTTTCCGCTAGGGGGCGCAAGTGTAAATTGTGTTTTCCCCGATATTTCTGCTTCTAAAACTCCGATTTGAAAAATTCTTCCTGTATCGCATACAGCTCGCGATAGAAAATTTTTTTATATAATTTATAACAGTTGGTAAAGCATGGTTTGGCCCCAAGAGAGCATAAGTGTTCAATTCTGCTTCTGGTGAATTTGCTGCAAAATCTGAGTTCCTGAAAACTCGATTTAAAATTGTTTTTTCGTGGACTGATACCGCTCACATTAAACATTTTTTTTAGAATACTTTCTTGCTAAAATAATGCATGATTTTCCCTCTACGGGTCGTAGATTCGTATCTTATATTTGTCCATATCTCTGCTTCGAAAAGCCCGATTTAAAAGATTCTTTCTTTGTTGGAGAGCGCTTCCGCACCCAAATGTTTTTCACATTAATTAAATTTTTCTTAACTCATAAGTCTGCAACCACAGGGCGTAACTTCACCAATTTGTTTATAGTAGTATCTGCGGGATTAAAAAACCTATTGAAAAGCTTCATTCTTCGGTCAGATACTACTTTTTGCCAGACTGGTTCCATTGACTTTGTATAGCTTTGATGAATTTAATTAGCGTCAGAACGGATTTAAAAGACGTGCTCATTATACCCGAAAATTCGGTGTCATCTTTCTTGTTTTTTATATTGCAGATTTACATTTGTGTCCATTCCGTGTCGAATTATGGTATAATACGCATGTAATTGCATATTGTTTCGATTCATTGATATATTCCATTGTAGTTATAATGCTTAAACTGTCTGTAATATACAAAACAAAACTGCCTTTCGCCGAAATACAGATGCCGAATCTGCGTGTGTAGCTTTGATATGCACGCAAATTGCCTCTTCGGCGTTAGTAGTTTTCGACTACCGGTTAAGAAAATAACCGTAACCAGTAGCGTTTGGAGCATTAAGCTTACTTAGTGTAGTTTTAATACGGATCTAATTGCATTTCTCGTTTATTTTTCTTTTCTGTTTCATTTCTTCTACAAATATAAATACAATAATAACTGGTTATACTCTACGAAACAAAAAAAATGGTTATATTCTGAGAATTTCGTAGTTTAAGGAAAAAGGAAAAAGAAAGTACCCAAATCATGTTTCTTCAGCATGCGCATGAAATAATAAAAACACATGGTTACCTTTTAAGTTTTAGACTTAAATGAGAAAAGAAACTGGTCTGACAATCTAAAATGAATATCGTATGTTCGCAAGAGAAATCTTAAAATTAAATTTCATACGACAGCATTCTTGTCGGTGCATCGAATCCCGGACCTGCCGGCCAAAGTATGTGGCTTTTCTGTTAGTTCCCACTATCTCCTAGGGCTTGGGGATGCCAATGCGTAGATAGTTCCCTGTCAAGTCGTTCCCGGATGCACTTTGTCTGTTTCTCCTCATGATGTCAGTAGCAGAAAAATGCATTTCCCAAGCCGTCACCCAACGTGGGAAATTAGACAATTGCCCTTCCAAATAAAGAATTGGGAGATCCCTATAGCCAGAAGTGGCTATAAAAAGGGTTAACAGACAGAGAGACAGACCATAGGATTCGAAGTAAAAAATTCTGTATGTCGTTTATGAATGATAAAGTAGAACTAAAATTCCTGACGTGACGCTTTCCTGTTTCAAAAGGGTTGATCGTCTGACGTAATGCTTCTCTGACGTCATGTTAGAATGATTTAGATGAGATAGCGTCACACCAGCAGCTTTTGTAGATCGGTACTTTTTGTTATAAAAAGAAAGCAAAATGTTATACGCGTCCGCTGTGGGCGACAAAATAGGACAAACGTTCATACTTTTGAACAAAGAAAATTGTATTCTTTTAAATTGACACGTGGAATTAATACATGAGAGGTGCACATTTAAATTACAAGACAGCTGATCTCATTAATTCGTATGTTAAACACGTTATCTACATATGAAAGAAAAATTAGTTTTTGAGGTGGAAAATAACAAATAATTTGGAATAGGTCGCACAATTTCGTAGCATTTTGCGAAAGTCATTTGCCAAAATTGGGTGATCATATCGTTCCTCATATGTTGCCAAATTGTTCCGAATGTGTGTCAACCTGTTCCGCGTGTGTTTCCAAAGCTCTTTCCACCATAAAATGTTTTATGATGTAAGATACTAGTATTTTTAAATAACACATCCCGGACACTTCGTGGCAAAAGCATGGAACACTCTCGTAGCACATTGCGAATACATTTTCCAGAGTTACTTTCTCGATGTGTTCCAAATGAGTTGTCAACATTTTCTCAATGTGTTCAACTAAGAACAAATTGATGTGCTATATATTCGGAAATGTCACGAGGCTAAAAAAGAAAGTTTTGAAATAGGGCATGTATCAAGCATCTGCATCCTTTTAACTGTACTAATGCCCTAAATTACTTAAATAGTGGATTTAATTTCAAACATGTCATATGTCTTTTGTAACACATAGATATTAATCTGTAACCTTTCAGCAAGTTAACAGCAGCGCAAGTCCATATATATACCATGGTATATTGGGTTGGTGGGAATGAAATGTCCGGCGCGAACGTGCAGTGGAGACAGGCCCACACCACAGAGGAATGGAACCACCCACAAGTGTTACGGGTATTACGTCACATAGTTACTATAAATAGCAAGCATGTGTGTGAAGAACAAGGTTCAGACGGGGTTTGTTTGAACGTAACGTGACTTGCAAATGAAACATTCGGACGCCGAATTTGAGAGTCATCTTCCTATATGAATTTAATATGGGCTGCAATTGCCGTTCGAAACGGTAACAAAGCGTTTGGGCAGACCAATGACAAGCAGCATAGAGTTTTATATGTATTTCCAGCTATATTTGATATTTACATCCTCGTTCTCTATTTTTGTGTGTTCCAAATATTTCAAATAAAAATAATGATGGCAACGAATTTTCTGTTGTAATCATCACATCGTTTGAACCGTTTCTCACACGAATTATATTTTAAAAAGTTATTGAAAGTCAATGTAAGCATTTAGAAAATATTAGCCGGATTTTGCAAAACAGCTACATTTATTCTAACACGATCTAAAACGTACGTTACAAAAATTAATTAACAAATAGCGCACAAAACTTTTTTCATAGCTGCAGGATATCGGAAACAGATTTTCATCAAGAATTTTGAATCAAGAATTTTGCATAATAGGGGAGTTGAAAGTAGGCTTGGAATCTTCTTCGTGGGAAAAGCTATGCTAAGGAAAAATAACTTTTCAAATTTTCAAATACGTCTCCCGCAAAGGTAACGAAAAAAGAAGCATTGGCTCTTACACCACCTGGCGGGAAATTTTTGCATTATTTAAAGAGGGTAAGTATCCACATCACTATGGTCGCGAATAGCATACAGTAAAAAAAACAATTTCTCATTAGGGTTTTTAGAAGTAATGATGCAGCTGCAAACAGAAGTACACAAGCACCACCTAGCAACATAACTGTGAACTGTAAAACTCCTCAAATACTAACCTAAAGTGTTCCACAAGGTAAATGGAATCCAATGTTGAACGAATTTTTTAAATCGCATATTTAAAAGCAAAGATATTAATAAAAACGTTGGCGTCCCGTAGCAGCAAATTTTGCATTGTTTTGGTAAGAAAATAAGCTCACAGAGTTTGCACATTTAGTAGTATCTGACCGAAGAAAGAAGTTTTTCAATCGGGGTTTTAGTCCCTCAGATATTGCTGTAAACGGATACGTGAACTTATGGCATCTCGTGGACGACTTCGTTGTGAAAAAAATTGAAATTACATCATTTCGCAGCGGATATGCTCTCGAACAAAGAATAATTTTTATGATCGAACTCTTAGGAGTAGAACTATTGACAAAAATAAGATATGCATCTACGCTTCCTCGCAGAAAAACTATGCATTATTGTAAGAAAAGAGTATTCTGAAAATGTTTCCCAAAGAGAGCGAAATGGGTCCCCAAAATATTTTTTCTTTTTTTCATTCGAGTTTTCAGGATTTCAGATTTAAATGCAAATGCATCAGAAGCAGAAATAAACCCTTACGCCTGTTGGAGGTCAAACTATTATTTAACAAAATATAAGAAATTATATACACAACATTTCCCATCAGTAGCTGTATGTGACACAGGAAGAATTTTTCAAATCGGAGTTTTAGAAGTAGAGATATCTGGGAAAACGCATTTTACCTTAATGCCCCCTAGCGGAAAGTCTATGAATTACTTGAAAATTTTGGAATTATATGAAAAACATTTCGCATCACAAACTATATGCAACAAAAAAGAAATCTTTCAACTCGTACTCTTAGAAGCAGAAATATTAACAAAAATATGATATACATCTACGCTCCCTGGCCGAGAAACCATACATTATTTCAAGAAGAAAACATTCAAAAAAAAATTATCGACGTGAATGGTATCGGTCAAAGACACGTTTTCAATGCAGATTTTAAAAGCTCAGATTTTGCTTACATCGGAAGCAGAAATTTATACTTACGCCAGTGGTGGTCAAAGAGTTCTTTAACAGAAATTAGAAATTACATGCAAAATATTTCCCATCAGGCGCTGTATCCACCTAAGAAAGAATTTCTCAAATCAGAGATTTAGAAGTACAGTTATCGGGGAAAACGCAATTTACTTTAACGCCCCCTAGCGCAAAATCTATGTATAACTTATAAAAGCTGCTATGCATGAAATGCTTTATGACATAAATGGAATTGAAAAGTATAAGAATTTTTGCAACCGGATGTTTAGAAGCAAATGTATGTAATAAAATGTGTTTTGAATTCGATATCATCTGCGTTTATGCCCTTTAGCGGCAAAATTGCACATCGTAAAAAAGTAAAAAATAAAAAACGCAATGAATGATCATCATTGGCACATTTCAAGCTTCCCAACGCAAAAATAATTTTTGAAATCGGACTAATAGTTGCAGAGATGTAGTGTCCACAGACGGACGTACGGACAAACCGATAACACAAATACGATCTTTTTTTACAAAAGACGTTCTAAAAAATGGGAGTATCGTGGTTCTGCTTCAATTTTCTTTGTGAAACAACCTGTTATTGATACGCGAATATCACTGCCCTGAGAAAGTGTAATAATCGGAAACAAGAATATTCAAAACAAATTTCAGCTTGCACAGATTCGGGTTTTCCATTATTAGAAAAATACACACTGTTTAGTCTAACACTAATTCAAGTGATTAGCACGAATAAATGGAGTTGTTATAAAGGAAACGGCAAGAGTAAATAAACTCCGTCCCTGGATGGCTGAGGTTATCGTAAATGCTCGTGGTCCTCTGCTTTCAATCTGTTGGAGGTTCCGTTCAAGATGCAGACTTTTCTGCATTTCACTTGTCTTGCAGGGAAGGAAACATTCAAGGTGTGTTTCCCAGATGTAGATATATGGATGCCTCCTCTAACTTCATTTGCAAATAACTTCGCTATTAATCATTCTATTTGGATGGTATTTAAGATTTAGGGGTATTTCCATGTGCTAAATAGAATGCGCATAAAATAACTTACCCTTTATGTGGAAAATTCGGAGATAGTGAGGTAATTAACATGATAATTAGCTTAATTAGCATGTAACGTACCAGGAGATGTGACGTACCTGCCAGAAGGACGCACACGACATAAAGGCAGATAGGAATCAGAATAAAATGTCCGCGTAGCTTAATTGGTAGAGCAACTTATTCCGGAATGAGGGGATCCGGGTTCGAATCCTGGCGCGGATAAAAATGAAGGAGAAATTTACTTCGTTATAATGGCGCCCGAACAATCCGGATGACCCCACCGTTCACAATCTCGCTATGGTGTGATGTTATTTCCACACCGCGAGATAGGAAAAATAAGAGCAGCACTTCGAAAAAAAAAAAAAAATAAGGGGGAGATGATGTAACGTACCAGGAGATGTGACGTACCTGCCAGAAGGACGCACACGACATAAAGGCAGATAGGAATCAGAATAAAATGTCCGCGTAGCTTAATTGGTAGAGCAACTTATTCCGGAATGAGGGGATCCGGGTTCGAATCCTGGCGCGGATAAAAATGAAGGAGAAATTTACTTTGTTATAAGCATTTTTCTTCATATCATATGATAGTTTCCTTCGAGTGCTTTCCAATGGTACCTTACTTGTTTATCTGCGGCAAATGGTTCGAAAGGTAAGGGGGGGGGGTTCGGTCGGTACATAGTCATTAAAACATTCGTGCCGAGCTTTATGAATGAATAAACTTTCAGTCAATAACAGCATAGAAAGGAATCTTAGTGTTATTAAAAACTTCTTGCGTGGTCCCAGTCTGGGTAGAAAGTTCCATCATTGACAGTTCGTGCCAAAGGGAGTTTTGAAGCCCTGCTTTGATGTTGTATTTATGTTCCCGGATTCATAATAATTTAATAGAAAGGAATCTCAGAATTAAAACATTCGTGCCGAGCTTTATGAATGAATAAACTTTCAGTCAATAACAGCATAGAAAGGAATCTTAGTGTTATTAAAAACTTCTTGCGTGGTCCCAGTCTGGGTAGAAAGTTCCATCATTGACAGTTCGTGCCAAAGGGAGTTTTGAAGCCCTGCTTTGATGTTGTATTTATGTTCCCGGATTCTGCAAGCAATATTCCGAGCTGTAGATCCGATATAACGAGAACAAAGCTGGCCTGTCCCATTAAGTAAGATACTACTATAGATACCCCATTTTTGTTCTTTCGGGATTGTTTTTCGGTCCTTTCGGACCATGGTTAGCATATTGTGAAATTTGGTACCAAAGTCCAGGAAGAAATGGTGACAATTGTTTCTGAGGGAGAGATGAAATGCAGTCTATTGAGCCCACGTATCTTTGGGAATGGCCGGCAGCATGTTGTAGCTAAGAGGCCAAAGTGGTCATGATACGTGAATGAGTTCTGTTGATCAAGTATGTAGGGCATCCAAATGCTTCTGCAAGCCCAGTTATCCATTAGATCTCCTCAATAGTAGCTGTACGGTAAGAGGTGTGGGTATAGGCTCTTCTTAAAAGAACGCGTAAAGAAGCAAGTTTCGGGATAGTCGGATGGGCTGAGTCATAAGGAATCATAGTTGGTATAGCTGTCGCTTTCCTGGAGAGAGAAAACAATTATTAAATTATTATGAAGTGGTGAGCGTGATATAAGTGTATCCAGAAAAGGAAGTCTATGATTTTGATTATCTTCGGATTAAACTAATGGATTGAAAGTTTTATGGTTTTTCATTTTACTGGTTTTTCATTTTCTTATTTATTTGTTCGCGCAGAGATGGTGACCTTTATACTTATTTGTCAACAGTGCACCAGTGAGTGGTTTTATATAGTGATATTCATTTTATTTTAATTTTACTAGAACTTAAATTGCACTGCAGGTGTTTGCACAAATGTAATTCCCTTTCCTTTTAGGAATACCACATTTAACTACAGTGTAATTTACGTATCAACATTGAAATAAAATTTCTGAGACTTGGAATTGTAAGAGATTTTTCTGACATTTAAGGGTATAATTACCCCCGCAATTTCATTATTCAACACTTTCCCCAGAAAAAGCACACGTGGCGTTTAATTTTAGTATTGTTGTTAAGAACTACGATAAAAATCTTAGCTGTCTGTGAAATTAAAACAACTTGAAGCGGAAGGAAATGTTATTGGAGGATAAACCACTGTATAGGATACGATAAATAAAAACCACAACGCCGGTACAAAATTTGCGTGCGTGTCATGCCCCATCAGCGAATCGAATTTAGATCACATAATATGGTAACTGCCACGTAAAACATTTGTTGCGTGACATGCTCAATTGTATCGTTTTACCATGTCACACAGCAGAGAAAAAGTATGCAATGTAAATTTGCCTGAATTTCAGCGTGCATGAATTCAGGTGAGCAGAAGACGAATTGTCTTTTAATGATATCACGGCTTGTGCCAAAGAAATGTGTGCACAGTACTGCTATTATGAAAGTACTGAGCACAAAACACATGGACGTGAGAATGTGCTGTGCAGCGCTAAACACAAGAAAAGACAAAAACTGGCACCCGTAATGATTGGCATTGGTTGATTATAGAAACATGTCCCAAACGCTTACGCAATGCTGTGTGTGGATCTCTCACAAACCAGAGGATGTTAAAAAATTGTGTTCCACGCTTATTTGTTTTGAGTTTTAACGAACACCTTGAGCAATATAATGGAATATAAGCAGTCGCCCGTCCCCGATTTAGGGCCACCGGTTCTGAGGAAGGTAGAAAGCCAGTGCCGTTAGACAAACACTACATCCATTCCTCACGGAGATTAGAACACAGATTCATCACGAATAAATGGTCATAAGATACTGCCTAAACCACGGCGCCACCAGATTATCTTCGATGCCTTTGCTGAAGGGGCAGCACTCACAGCTTGCAGTTCTTTGCTGCAACTTCGATTGACCTTGTATTACAAACGTTAAAGGTAGCAACGCTGCCAAAAAAAAACGATTTTTATTCAGTACATAAAGTGTGTGCAATATATCAAATTCCAAAAATTTATGGAAGTTTATTTGTTTTAAAGGTATGCTGAATTTACAAACTTCCCTTCCTCTATGTCGCAACAAATGAGTGCTTCCCTCAAGACTTAAAATGGTAAATCTGCACATCAGACATTCTCTTTGCAAGATATATGTATATTGTAAATCACTTTGCTGTTCTCTGAGATTCAGATATTAAGTTCTGAAAGAAAAACAAAACCACCATATAAATATTTCACTGATGGAACTGACATTTTTGTTATTGTTGGTCTACCAAATTTCTCCCTTTACGGAGATCTTTGTACACATCTCGAACTTCACTGACATCCATTACACGGCGCACAGAAGACCTTTTGAGCTTCGTACTCATAATTTTTCTCATACTTATAAAGAATGGCAGTAATCTCTGGGAACTTCTCAACTTTTCTGATTAAAAAAAAAAAAAAAAAAAAAAAAAAAAAAAAAAGGTATATTGTAAAATCCATATCATCCTGGTCAGAAGATTCGTGTATTTAAAAATATCTGCTGGAATTTTACAAACGTTTTTCAAAACTATCAAAAGAGTAAAGTTGTTTGGATATGGTCATCAACTTCACATCTGCCTTCGCTACCGTAATTACTTCACTACAAAAGTTGATTTCAGAAAAAAAAAATATTTTCTCAGTTCTTAGTCTGTTTGACGGGATCATCATCATCATCATCATAATTGTCAACGATTATCAATCCACAGCTGGACGACGGTCTCCCCACGTTTCCTCCACAACGGCCTGTCTTAAGCCAGTCTTCTCCATGTCACTCCCGCATACTTCCGAATTTCATCAAGCCATCTTCCATGTGGTCTTCTTCCGGGTCTTTTCCTGTCCCTTGGAATCAGTCTAAAATGTTGGCTGTCCATCGATGGTCTGTCCTTCTCGCAGTATGTCCAGCCCATTGCCATTTCAGGGATTTAACTCTGAACATGATGTTTTCCACTCTTGTCATTTTTCAGATCCACGAGTTCCTCTTCTTATCTCTCCTAGTTACACCAAGCATGCACCTTTCTATGCCTCTTTGAGTTGCCTGCAGGCTTTGTATGTCTCTTTTATTTAAGGTCCACGTCTCTGCACCATACGTAAGCACTGGGAGGATGCATTGATCAAACACTTTTCTTTTAAGACATAATGGCATATTACTCTTGAAAATTATGCTGTTTCTTCCAAAAGCTCTCCAGGCAAGTTTTGTACGCCGATTAATTTCTTCATCAATGTGACCCTCACTTGATATCTGCTGTCCAAGATAAACGTACGTGTCTATTATCTCCAGCTTTTCTCCATCAATCAGTAAATCTTCATTTCTTGTAAAAGCATTGAACATCACTTTTGTCTTCTGAAAGTTCATTTTTAATCCCACTTCTTTACTCTTGTCAGCAAGTTCCTGGATCATACTCTGCAGCTGTGATGGGGTAGTTGTATAAATAACAATACCATCAGCAAAACGAAGGTGGGTAGATAATCTACATTAACCTGTATCCCTATGTTTTCGCAGTTCAGTGATTGAAAGACATTTTCCAAAGTGGCATTAAAGAGCTTCATACTTACGGTGTCACCTTGTCTCACTCCCTTTCCAATTTTTATGTGTTTTGTATTTTCAAACTGCCGAATCTTTTCACTTGCATTTTCATAGATGTTATTAATAACATTAATATTTGCATCTTCAATACCGCCGGATTTCAGAGCCATTGCAACTGCTGATGGTTTAACCGAATCAAAGGCTTTTTCATAATCGATAAAAGCCATGCACAATGGAAGTTCATATTTCCTCGCTCTTTCAATTAGTTCTCCCAGTACGTTGATATGATCTATTGTTCTGTAGCCACTATTGAATCCAGCTTGTTCTCTCGGTTGGGCCATGTCCAGTGTTACTTTCAAACGGTGTGAAAAAACTTTAGTGAAGATTTTATAAACCACTGAGAGGAGGCTCATAGGTCTGTAGTTCCTGAGATCCTCAATGTCACCTTTTTTATGTAGCAGGATTATTGTAGCGTTGTTCTAATCCTCAGGAATCTTCCCTTCATTAAGGCATCGAGTGAAAATTTTGGCGAGTACTGTTTCGATTTCTCCACTTGATTCTTGTATGATTTCTACAGCAATTCCATGTTCTCTTGGAGCTTTTCTGTGCTTCATGTTCTTGATTGCATGTGCAACTTCTGCTGGGAGGACTGGAATAACTCTGGTACTGGTACCTTTCATGGTGTCTGGAGTACATGTATCGTGCTTTTCATATAATTTGGAGTAGAAATCTTTCACTCTTGTCAAAATTTCGCTTCTATTTCTTGTTAGAGAACCATCATCTCTTCTTAGTGCCATAATCTGTTTTCTTCCCTTACTAAGATGTCCCATTGCTATCTTTAGGCTTTCGTTGTTTTCAATTGCTTTCCTCACTAGTTCACAGTTAAATTTCCTTACATCTTTAGTGACATTTTTTAGTACTTTCTTGCATAGCTCTATATATTCCACTTTAGAAGTCAGATCTTCTTTAGTTGTCCTCATCTGTCTTGTTTTTTGCATCAACATTTTGGTTTTCCCTGGTAATTTGTTCGCATGGAACTTTTTCTTAGACCCAGCTAATTTTGTTGCTGTTTCCATAAGAGCTTTGGTAACTTTTCTGTTAACTTCAGAAATATTCACTTCTTTCGATGTTAGGCCTTCTAAATCAGAGACACCGATCGTCTACTCTGAACTAATTTCACCGTTCATGCCACAATCACAGAATATAAATGTTTTCACGGCTGAATATAAAAAATGACAGTTTTCACCAGAGTATATTACCAGGTGTAGAAATGTTCCTTAGTTAACTGTACTGGTGCCTCTTATTTATTCTGTCAGTACAAGACTAAAATGAGCGAGTTTTTTCTATTCCAAACAAAAAGTTTTGAAGATCTAGCCGGAAGATCTGTTACCACGGAATGGAAGGTTTCTGAAAGCAAGAGACATAGAAAGACGTTAATCTTGCGCATTCCCAGAGCACTAAACAACGCATCTCATTCCCATTGAATAGTTTCCGCTGAGACAGAACAGAATACGGACAGAACATGAACGATTAAAGTAATTTTTCTGTGAAAAATAAACAGCAAGTGATCCATAAGTTCCATAAATAATAAATATCCTGTTGTTTTACATCGTCAAAAGATTTTCTAACGACCTTTCATGGATGAAATCCAGACATTCATCTTGCAAACGTTGCCATTTTCGTCCGGCAGGAAAGCCTCAATACCGAACAGGGCACTCGTGTAGTTAAAAATTAGGAAACGAATGGGTTTGCAGCCATACAATATGAATGGGAGAAAAAGCGTCAAAGTTCTCCACATAACCTTTATAATAGCTATTGAAATACGTTATCGTGGCTTACATTTTGCGTCTTAGAGGATATGATAAGTGAACTATAATTGAAATACTTCCGTTTTGCATAAAATTTCTGTTTTACAGAGACAACGACGAAACAAAATTGTATGAGACATGACATTGTTTTTTTCTCAAAATATCAATGATCTCTGTTTAAGATATTATTTTGCAACGCTCAACCAATAGTGGGTAAAAGTGTTTCAAAATGTATATACTTTTTGTAATTTGGTGTTCGATAAAAACAGTTTAACCGCGCAGCTAAAAGAAGTATTTTTTGGCGTTATACGTATATTGTTTTAATAATTTAACAGTGTAGAAAATCTGTTACTCAATGTATTTATTATTTTCAGTATTTTCTGGAGACAATTTTATTATATATTTAAGAATTTTAAAAATCTTCCAATGCTATACTACTCATGCAGAAAAGCTTATGTCAAACGCCTTTTACCGTTATCAAGTAGAAGGCAGAATTCAAAGCCAACTTCAGGTAATTGTCAGCTGCAATTTATTCCAATAAATAGTCGGCCAATTTAGTTAATGCTTTATCGGAATTCAAAGACCTCCAAGGTCATGGCAAAAAAAGTACTGGGATGTGTTCTTGAACTTAAGAAAGCACACTAAAATCTATTACTTATGTATTAATTTCTTGAAAACTATTTGAATTGCTTACGTATGTCTCAACGAAACAAAATCATCTAATACTTATGTAAATATTTATTTCTTCAAAATTATTTGTTTCTTATGTATGTCTCAACAAAGCGAAAAATCATAATGAATTTATACTGCACAGAGTACCCGCTTTTCTTTAATAATAAGATGTTTAATTCTTTATTTCCCTATACCCTGTTGCCATTTGTTTGGAGTGATGACACAAATGTGTATCCAAATACAATTTATAACTAATATTGAATAAAAGTTTCATACACGCCATCTTCACATAGGTACTCAACTATGAAGAGAATATATTTTTAAACAGGTTTCAGAAAGAGGCGAAACGTAAATAAGCTACAATAAAACTGTTCGTCCTTTATGGGATTTTGAAAGATCCCTGAAGGAGTGCGCTAAGAGGACATGTTCAAGCACTTACACAGCGGAAATCTTTCTGAGGTATGTAAGAATGACTGTGACTGCGTGTACATTGAGTGAAACAGAAACAATAAAAAAAGAAAACAATCTAGATGTTGTTATTAATGGACTACGGGATTACATCATACATCACATAGTTGGAAGATGTCAATCCCTTTTTTGGTGTAAATATGACAAAGATGGTAAAGCAGATAATATCCGAAAACTTGAAAATTTCGTCGTATATACAGGGTGACTAAGCCTGTACAAACTTCTGGAACAGGTAGGTGGCACAAAGACAAAACGAAATCACATATAAATGCACGGTGGGAAACGCCATCTTCATGTGCTAGTGTACAGAGTGAACAAGATTTGAAAGAGCAGCACGTAAGAGAACAAAATGTTTTTTATTACTCACAAAGCATTGGCTAAACGTATTGAAGTTACAGAAGGTGTGCAAAGTTGCGAGCATGAGCTGTAACACACGCTTGATATCGTTGGCGCATGGAATCACGTACATTTTGGAAAATTCCTGGCGTGTCTCGGACTTCCGAAGCTGCTACAGAAATGCGTGTTACAAGGTCCTCGTCACTTTCTACGGGGGAGGGGTCGTACACCTGTCCTTTGATCTAACCCCAGATGGAGTAATCAAATCATGTTAAGTCCGGCGATCTTGCAGGCCGATGAACGGGACCATCACGCCCAATCTACTTATGTCCAAATGTCATGTTTAAGTGACGATGAAAAACATTGCTGAAATGGGCTGGTGCCCCATCGTGCTGGAACCACATTGCACGGCGCAGCGACTGAGCGACCTGTTGTTCATTCAATAGCTCTGGCAAGACGTCCTCCAGAAATTTCCGGTAACTCCTCCTGTCCAGACCAGGATGAATGAGGTATATGCCAATTAAGTGGTCCCCGAAAATGCCAGCCCAAACATTAACAGCAAAATGGTTTTGTTCTGCACGTGGTCGTACAGCATGGAGGTTCTCCACCGCCCATCCATGCGCGTTATGTCCATTGAAGCAACCTTTCCGTGTAAGTGACGGTACCCTGAAAGTACGTATAAGCAGTCTCGCGGCCGAACAACGCCATTTAGCGCATAAAGATGGCGTTTCCGACCCTGCGTGGCTATGTGATTCCGATTTGTCTTTGGGCAACCTACCCCTCCCAGAAGTTTGTACACGCTTAGCTGAATCACCCTATATATCCGTAGATATTTAAGGCATGGTAAGAACTGTCACATCATATCTTCCCTCAATACAAAAACGCAAACTCTGCAACACCTTCCTTTCGTTGGTTTATTGTGCCACTCTTTGTATTTTCGCAGGAAGAGTTTACGTGGAATAAAATATATTCACGTAAGTTTTCCTGCTTTTCCATTCTTTTAAATTAGTAGGCTTCATTATTTAATTGCAGCACTATGTATTTCATATAGCGGTTGTACCACTTTATTGTGCAATATTAATCATTCTATTGAACCTCATGGGATACAGTTGGTTTGCGATTTCGACTATGACAGCACATCACATAAAACATATAGAATTTATCTTTGGCATCTGTAATTACGGCAGCTCAAATAAATGATTTTTTTAAACTTTATTAATATTTTCGATCTTTAATAATTCTAAATTTAGGATAATAAATCTGACTCAAATTATCTCTTCTTGAATATTATTTAATATTCAGTGCTTTTCCTCTGTGTTCCGAGCTCTTGATAATTAAATTCATGAAGTGGAAACATTTTAGCCAATTTTACAGGTAACATTTGAAAATACAGAACATGTGTTCTTCTCGTAATGAAATCAAAAACGTAGGAAGTCTAAAAACAACTTTGCAGGGATTTGCAAGAGATTCTATCACCAATTGATTGAAGAAAAGTTGACAAGAGGAAGTACCTATGTCTTTATACCACAAAAAAGAAAAGGGATTGTTAAAAAAATCATAGCCCTGCAAAAACGACTAAAACTCTCTAATATTAAGGTCAAAATACTTTTCTTATACTTAGCGCCTAAATTTCACAAGAACCCAAATGAATTTCGATCTATTAAAGCTGCTACCAGCAGTTATGGAGTAGAAGCGAGTAACAAACTAGAAAAATGTCTTTGCAAAATTTTAGACACGGTGGAACACACTTGGATCATCAGAAACAACACCGCTGTTCTTGATATGTTGAGAAGTCATTTCTCTGACCTACCACTAGACATTCAGACATGCGACTTTAAAAATCTCTTTACGTCAATCAGTCTTAACGACTTAGAGTGCATTTTTGTATGAAGAATACCATGAAATACTGAAAATAACAAGAGAAACCTGGAGTCACTTAAAAACCATGTCTATATTTAATACCTATCTGGCCTTGGGTTCAAAAATGTATTTCCGAACCCAAGGAATACCCATTGGCTCAGTCTTTTCTAACATTCTAGCAAATGTATACCTGCTTGTATATAAAAGAACATTCACTCATCTGCCTGAAAATAGTAAAATATTTAGGTATGTAGACGACTAAATAGTTTCTAACTTTGACAATTTTGACACCAAAATAAAATAAATCTATCCAGAGAGTTTGGACTTAATTTTGACAGGATGTTGTGACCAGAATGTGCAGTATCTAGACATTGAAATCAATAATGGCGTTATCACTATTTTTGACAACAGAAAAAGCAACACTTTTAAAGTGAATTTTTTAAGCAACTGGGAATTAACATTTCCACCCAGGTTTTCAGAAATATAATATCTGAATATTTCAGATATATTCACCTTTGTAGCAACTCAGAAGCTCTCATCATACAATTTAAATAACTGTTTAACACACTACTTTCTAATGGCTTTCCACTTCCATTTCTTAAAAGATATTTTGCTCAAGTCTTAAACTGTAACATTTCCAAAAAATACTTTGTCCAGCACAAACCAATTACATTACCGCAACTGACTAAGAAATGACGTCAAAAAGTTAAAACTTTATTCTTTTTAAATTAAAACTTTGTTCTTTCTAAATGCACAACATGACAGGTCTCTTGTGGTTCAAGATTTAGCTAACTCTTAACGCAACACTGCCTACTTACCTATCTTTGCTATATTCTGTTACACCTAGTATTTACTGCGCAAAGATCTAATACACTCTAATAACTGATATTGACTTGGTTGGATATCTAGTATATAAATGTCTGGAATAGTGTTCAATTGTCTTAATATATCTTTGATTTGATCTACAATGATATTAATGAATTTTGTTTTGCTTGCTTTTTTATAACTTTTTGGCTTGATTATTTCGGTGACCTTGGGAACACACGGGTGGCTTTCAACATTTTGCCTATAGCCGTATGCAAAGGTCACCAATGCCAGTGTTCCCCTGAAGAGATTGGCCCTATATTTCATTCTTTATACTTATTTACTTTTTTATTTCATCTTGGATTAAGCATTCTAAAGCTATAGAATGTACATGCCTTTCCAGGCTTCTTGTTCTGTTCTGTGTGGCTTTCAATGATCTGCAATACTTTATATATACATTGATCATCATCATCATCATCATCATCATCATCATCATCATCATTGTCAACCATTACCAATCCACTACTGGACGAATGTCTCACCAAGTTTATTCCACAACGGTCTGTCTTGTGCCAGTCTCCTCCATGTCACTGCCGCATACTTTCGAATTTCATCCACCCATCTCCCATGTGGTCTTCTTCTGGGTCTTTTCCTGTCCCTTGGAATCCAATGTAAAATTTCGGCTTTCCATCGATGGTCTGTCCTTCTGGCAGTATGTCCAGCCCACTGCCATTTCAGAGATTTAACTCGGGTCATGATATCTTCCACTCTCGTCATTTTTCGGATCCACGAGTTCCTCTTCTTATCTATCCTGGTTATACCAAGCATGCCCCTCTCCATGACTCTTTGAGTTGTCTGCAGCCTTTGTATGCCTGTTTTAGTTAAGGTCCACGTCTCTGCACCATATGTAAGCACTGGAAGGATGCATTGATCAAACACTTTTCTTTTAAGACAAAATGGCATATTGCTCTTGAAAATTATGCTTTTTCTTCCAAAAGCTCTCCAGGCAAGTTTTGACGCCAATAAATTTCTTCATCAATGTGAACCTTACTTGATATCTGGTGTCCAAGATAAACGTACGTGTCTGTTATCTCCAGCTTTTCTCCATCAATCGATAAATCTTCATTTCTTGTAAAAGCATTGAACATCACTTTCGTCTTCTGAAAGTTAGTTTTTAATACCACTTCTTTACTCTTGTCAGCAAGTTCCTGGATAATACTCTGCAGCTCTGATGGGGTAGTTGCAAAAATGACTACGTCATCAGCAAAACAAAGGTGGGTTAGATAATCTCCATTAACCTGTATCCCTTTGTTTTCCCAGTTCAGTGATTAAAAGTCATTTTCCAATGTGGCATTAAAGAGCTTCGGATATATGGTGTGACCTTGTGTCACTCCCTTTCCAATTTTTAGGTGTTTTGAATTTCCATACAGCCGAATCTTTGCACTTGCATTTTCATAGATGTTATTGTTAATATTAATGTATGCATCTTCAATACCGCTGGATTTCAGAGCCATTGTAACTGCTGATGGTTTCACCGAATCAAAGACTTTTTCATAATCGATAAAAGCCATGCACAATTTAAGTTCATATTCCCTCGCTCTTTCAATTAATTCCCTCAGTACGTGGATATGATCTATTGTGCTGTAGCCAATCCTGAATCCAGCTTGTTCTCTTGGTTGAGCCAAGTCCAGTGTTACCTTCAAGCGGTGTGAAAGAAATTTAGTGAAGATTTTATAAACCACTGAGAGCAGGCTTATAGGTCTGTAGTTCCTGAGATCCTCAATGTGACGTTTTTTATGTAGCAGGATCATTGTAGCGTTGTTCTAATCCTCAGGAATCTTCCCTTCATTAAGGCATCGAGTGAAAATTTGGGCGAGTACTGTTTCGATTTCTCCACTTGCTTCTTGTATAATGTCTACAGCAATTCCATATTCTCCTGGAGCTTGTCCCCCTTCTTGATTGCATGTGCAACTTCTGCTGAGAGGACTGGAAGAACTCTGGTACTGGTACCTTTCATGATGTCAGGAGTACATGTATCATCCCTTTCATATAATTTGGAGTAGAAATATTTTACTCTTGTCAAAATTTCGCCTCTATTTCTTGTTACAGAACCATCTTTTTTCTCAGTGCCACAATCTGTTTTCTTCATTTACTGAGATGTCCCTTTGCTATCTTTAGGCTTTGGTTGTTTTTAATTGCTTTCCTCATTAGTTCACAGTTGAATTTCCTTACGTCTTCAGTGATACTTATATATATATATATATATATATATATATATATATATATATATATATATATATATATATATATATATACAGAATGAAATATTACAAAACAAAAATACAAAATTTCAAAACAAGTAGAAAACTGGAACAGGTTGCCGTTATCAGGAGAGCATCAACCTGTGGGAGTGGCCGTTTGAGTACCAACAAAACGACAAGGCAAGCCAAAATTGTCGGTTGGTCATGCTCCCTAGGCCACAAAAAGAAATTATAATAAGCACAAAAATTACAAAAATCAAATTTATAAAGCTAAAAAAGAAGAATTAAAAGTTTACCGGTAGAACAAAACCGCCATGACAAAGAGTCAAACAAGACTGAACAGAGCACCCACAAGAACCCAAATATATACACTGATAAGAAAGGTGGTCACGGTTAAACAACTACATGGTAAGCCAAAAAATGTGTGAATTGACAAGATGCAAAACTGTGTATGTAGATAAGATCTTCAGCTAATAGGGACCCTCCAATTAGCACTTTATGTTACCTATATATTTAAAATTGTTAGGTCCTATGTTAATAAAGCATATCTATGTGTAATTTGAAACTTTTGGACACAGAATAAAAGTTCGAAATTAAATGGTTAAAATGATGCCTTAAGAAATTTTTAAGAAAATTGTTAAATTGCATTTTAGAAAGAAGAGGTTTCAGATTTTTTGCAAGTAAAAGCTGTCTAGAGCAAATTTTAGCCATTCTATGTAATTGGGAGATAAGTAGATTGCGATGTATAACTTTTGAAATATTGGATGACCAGTGAGTGTAGTGAATGATATCAAACTCAAAAGAGTTTCTTTTAGCAAATGAATTCACCACCCCTCTTCCCTTCTCGTCCACCTGAACCTCTAAATCGAGGTAACAAACACAAGTAGACGATCTGTTAGTTTTTTCTAAGGTAAGGTCGTCAGTTTTTACTTCGTCAGTACACAAGTCAGTGGCGCAACGCAAAATGTCCGGAATGTTAATGACAATAATGTCATCACCATATCTTAGAGCAATCCCAGGTAAAGGATGATTGGCAACATGTCTATCCTCAAAAAAATGTAGATAGAGATTAGCCAAACTGCTGGAAAAGCGACTGCCCATCGGGATACCATGAGTTTGGAGGTAAAGCCCATTGCCCACGGTAACAAAATTGTTATTGATACAGAAAAATATTTCTGTACCAATAACAATTTTGTTACCGTGGGTGATGGGCTTTCCCTCCAAACTCGTGGTATAAAATTGTTATTGATACCGAAATCAAAATTGTTATTGATACAGAAATCAAAATTTTTATTGATACAGAAATATTTTTCTGTATCAATAACAATTTTGTTACCGTGGGCAATGGGCTTTACCTCCAAACTCGTGGTAACCCGATGGGTAGTCGCTTTTCTAGCAGTTTGGCTAATCTCTATCTACAATTTTTTGAGGATAGATATGTTGACAATCATCCTTTACCTGGGATTGCTCTAAGATATGTTGATGAAATCATTGCCATTGACATTCCGGACTTTCTTTGTTGCGCCACTGACTTGTATGACTTGGGCTTTCCCTCCAAACTCGTGGTATAAAATTGTTATTGATACCGAAATCAAAATTGTTATTGATACAGAAATCAAAATTTTTATTGATACAGAAATATTTTTCTGTATCAATAACAATTTTGTTACCGTGGGCAATGGGCTTTACCTCCAAACTCGTGGTAACCCGATGGGTAGTCGCTTTTCTAGCAGTTTGGCTAATCTCTATCTACAATTTTTTGAGGATAGATATGTTGACAATCATCCTTTACCTGGGATTGCTCTAAGATATGTTGATGAAATCATTGCCATTGACATTCCGGACTTTCTTTGTTGCGCCACTGACTTGTATCCTGACGACCTAACCCTAGAAAAAAACCCAACAGATCGTCACATATGTTTGTTACCTCGATTTAGAAGTTCAGGTGGACGAGGAGGGAAGAGGTGTGGTGAATTTATTTGCTAAAAGAAACTCTTTTGAGTTTGATATCGTTCACTACACTCACTGCTCATCCAATATTTCAAAAGTTATACATCGCAATGTACTCATCTCCCAGTTTCATAAAATGGCTAAAATTTATTCTACACAGCTTTTACTTGCAAAAAATCTGAAAGCTCTTCTTTCTAAATTGCAATCTAGCAATTTTCCTAAAAATTTCTTAAGGCATCATTTTAACCATTTAATTTTGAACTTTAATTCTGTGTCCATAAGTTTCAAGTTACACATTGATATGCTTTATTAACCTAGGACCTAACAATTTTAAATATATAAATAACATTAAGTGCTAATTGGTGGGTCGCTAATAGCTGTAGATCTTATCTACATACACAGTTTTGCATCTTGTCAATTCACACATTTTTTGGCTTACCAGGAAGTGGTTTAACCGTGACCACCTTTCTTATCAGTGTATATATTTGGGTTCTTGGGGTGCTCTGTTCAGTCTTGTTTGACTCTTTGTCATGGCGGTTTTTGTTTTGCCGGTAAGCTTTTAATTCTTCTTTTTTTAGTTTTATAAATTTGAATTTTGTAGTTTTCGTGCTTATTAGAAATTTGTTTTGTGACCTAGGGAGCATGACCAACCGACAATTTTGGCTTGCCTTGTCGTTTTCTTGGTACTAGAAAGGCCACTCCCACAGGATGATGCTCTCCTGATGACGGCAACCTGTTCCAGCTTTTTACTTGTTTTGAAATTTTGTATTTTTGTTTTGTAACATTTTCATTCTATTGAAGCTACTACATGAGGTTTAGCTGCCTACGGCGCTTCTCATGGTATTAGCCTTTTTTGTCTAATTTTCTTGTGTTAAATAATTTATTTAAAAGGTATTTTTTTTTGTTTTATTTATGTACTATATATATATATATATATATATATATGCAAAAGACCCAGAAGAAGACCACATGGGAGATGGGTGGATGAAATTCGAAAGTATGCGGCAGTGACACGGAGGAGACTGGCACAAGACAGACCGTTGTGGAGGAAACTTGGGTAGACCTTCGTCCAGCAGTGGATTGAAAATGGTTGACATTGATGAAGATGATGATGATATACACTGGCGGAAAGTGAAAAAGAACACCAAGAAAGAATTGTCGGATGATCATGAAATTTACATATGTCAATTAGATCGAGTTTACGTAGGTGTGATGTTAATTTCGATAACAACCTGTGGGCGCTTACGCCACAGAGCGGCATAATATGCAAATTATCGTCGGTGGTATTTAAGTAATACGGCGAAGTGAATGTAATCGGTCGTCGGCGTATGAACACGTGCGAAGATCCTGAAGAGGCTGCAATGCCTGGACATGGAAGACGTGTACGATTTTAGCAGTTATCGGATTTTGAGCGAGATCGTCTAGTCGGACTCCGCGAGGCCGGGTGGTCGTATCGTCGTATTGCGGTGGGAATTGGACGGGAAGTATCGGTGGTTGTACGATGGTGGCGTAGATGGTCCGAGGAACATTCCAACACGAGAAGACGTGGAACCGGGAGTCACAGACGGACTGATGAGCGGACCGATCAACGCATAAGAAGAGAGGCGTTGTCAAGAAGAACATCCACTGCGATGCAAATCCGAGCTGCCGTTCCACTTGAGGTGACTGAGAGAACAATCCGCAACCATCTACTGGATGCCGGACTACGTGCACGTGTGCTTCTGGCATGTGTAACTCTGACTCCATCTCACCGTCAGGAACGGCTGCAGTGGTGTCGCCAAAGTCTGCACTCGAGAACGCAATGGCGATCTGTCGTGTTCAGTGATGAAAGCAGATTCTGCTTTTGAGCCTCCGATGACCGAATGCGTGTTCGCAGACGCACAGGGGAGCGTCTCCAGCCTTCTTGCATCCGCCAGCGAAACACAGGGTCTACACCTGACCTCCTGTTGTGGGGAGCGATCAGCTATCATTCCCGTACACAACTAGTGTTTGTACCGGGTACGTTAAACAGCACCTCCTACATCAACAACATCATTCAGCCCGTTGTTGTGCCATTTGTAAGGTCGGTCCATCGTGGTGTTTTCCAGTAAGATAACGCACGCCCACGCACGGCACGTGCAACGCAGCATGCACTTCAGGGTGTAAGACAAATTCCATGGCCTGCACGTTCACCAGATTTGTTCCCCATTGAGCACGTGTGAGATTTTATGGGACAACGACTTATCCGGTCTCCACGGCCAGCCACGACCATCACCGATTTACGCGTCCTAGTTGAGAATGCTTGGAACTCAATACCCCAAATTTACATCCAACATCTATACGACAGACGCCATGCCAGAATTGCACAGTGTGACGCAGTTAATGGCGGTTGAACCTAGTACTAACCATGTTACATGGAAATGTTATTTTTCAGTTTACCGTCAAATACAGCTGTATTTTGCCATAATGTTTTGATCACGTTATCCTTTGTATTCCGTTATTATGCTGTATAAATTTCGTTGGTATCAGACGTCTTCTTCTTGGTGTTCTTTTTTCACTTTCCGGCAGTGTATATAAATGTATATTCCCTTGGTCCATATTGAGCAGATGAATTTTAATTCCTCATGATGTTAAAACGACTTTTGTGGGTAATACATCGAGTTTTTACCGATAGTATTGAATATTCTATGAAAAATGTTGAACCAAAGACCCGCTTTACAAGTACCACTGAAGGATATACGAATTTGGTTTAACTGATTTTAGAAGTGACGTACTATAAAACAGATTTATGGTTCTTATTTTACTGCGCCAATTTTTCATCTTAGTACGTCTATCTGATACTCTTACTCTGCTGTCAAGTGGCTAAGAAAGAGGTTATATAATCCTTTCCAACCCTGGAAGCCATCAGTTCATAAGAACAATATTGTTAGGATTTGGCGCGGCCCAAAGCTATGCATAGTAACCCAAACTAGTATGAAACGGACTTTTATCGGCCCTTTGAAGTTCTTATGAGGTTTTTTTTTTCTCATCTTTCGAAGTGAAGTTTTTATTTTATCTGATCTCTCTACTGCAGTGCTGTGCATACACCAATTGTAAAAACCAGTAAGTCCTAAAAAGAAAAATAATTTCAATTTAAACCTAATAAAACACTGCTCCAAAGCGAACTTTTTTATTTCAAAAATCATAATTGTTCGAACTCATGTTTCACTATTAAATATAAATAAAAATAATAAAAGCTTTGTCTTGAAGCACTGACATTCATTAATACTCCTTTCAGTTGAGGTGCAAGTTCACAAATACCGATCACAAATACTAGGTAGATAGATATCTTGTAATTAGAACCACTTTTCTTCGTTCTAATTAGTGCTTTGAAAAACACTGGCGTTCCCTAACTTTTGCACTTCTGCTCCCAAACGTATCATTGCCACAAAGGGTGCAATAAAGATGGGAGAGACATCTGTGCTTTGTTGGATATTTATTTTTTCTTCTATTTGCAAAATCCACTGCTGCAGCAAAAGAACGGGTGAATATTCGAATTTATCCTGCAATATCCTGCTGCATGGTCTTCATTTAGAAATGAAAACTGTCTTCCTTGGCTCGAATTATGTAATATATTGTGACGTGCTTAATTATTTACATCCGGGTTACTTAAATAAGTGCTTACAGTGGTATTGAAAAATAACTGCACCACCTGCAAAAACCGTGAGTTAAGTTTAACTCTTTTTAAACAAACGAATTTTCATAGTTTTTTCATAGTTTCTATGTTTTTAGATGCGACATTTAATGGAAATTCGAAAAACATCTTATTTTTTTCTGTAACTACTTCTGTTCTTAAGATATGACATAAAATATAGGGTTTGTGGAACACAATGAAATTCAAGTTAGCTGAGTAACAGTTCTTACAGCCAATCATAGACATCCTTTTAACTGATTGGCTGCTGTCAATTGCTGTTCGAAACCTCCTCCAACATTTATAAAGGTTCACGCAGAGGTACCAGATCATTGTAGTGGTCACTTCTTGCTGTCATTAGTGCGTAATTTCTGTACATTCTCAGAAATGGTTAAAACTGGGGAATTGTCTATAGCGGACAGAATAAAACTCCTTGTTCTGCATCGAAGCGATATATTTTTCAAGTCAATCTTCAACGGAAATCGCTGAATTAGTTATTCAATCAACAGTTAATAGGTTACTGAAGAAAGTAAAAGACAATGGTTTTAATAAAATTATGTATAGCAGTGGAAGGCCCTGATCCACTAGGGCCATTGTACAGAGTACTCAGAAACTAAACTTGCCAGACAGGATGATCAATTAACCTGAATTTCTTCAAAAATGGTCTGAAGTAACTGATGTTACTGTTCGTACAACCACTTTTAGGAGGAGGCTGCTTCATTATGACTTACGTAGCAACAACGAAAGGTGTGAACCGCTGTTAACTGCAAATTAAAGACATCGTAGACTTCAGTTAGCAGAACAACATATCTCATGGACAACCAAGCAATGGGAAAATGTTATTTGTAGTGATGAATCAGAATTTTCCTTTAATGAAAATTAGAGTAGGACCTATTCAAGCATGACGAAATTTTTTCCCAGTTCCTTAGTGACTATTGTTAAGCATCCGGTGAAGGTCATGGTTTTGGACTGAATGTCGTTGAAAACCTCCATATTATCGATGATATGGGAAATGCCCAGAAATAAATCCGGAAATTAGAAAACAAGGTGCTGCCATCATTTAGAAATTATATGACAGCAAGTTTAGTTTTCAAGATGACAATTCTCCCTGCTTTGTAATGTGCTTGAAGAACAGAAGTAGCTACAGGAAAACGTAAGACATATTTAAAATATCCGTTAAATTTCCCATGTAATTACATATCAGTGGCAGAATAACTGTAAAAATTAATTATTCAAAAAAGAGTTAAACCTAAAAATTCAAGGTTTTTGCAGGTAATGCAATACTTTTGCGCACCAGTGTACGTACACGTATGTACAGATAGAAACCCTTTTGTTAACTCACGATGTTAATATTTGATTTAGGTAAAAAACAAAATTGTAGTTTTCTTTAAATAAAATATTTAAGTCCTGTGCTAAGGTACCTCCAACCCCTGTCCGGTATCCTAGAATTATTGCTAATAATGAGCTGCCGATGAAAGGCAGCGCATCAGCAATTTTATCACGTGTTCTTCCGTTTTTAGTAGCTGTTAGTTCCTGTTCATTTTGTAGCAGAGACTTGTAAATTCTCTTTGTTTCGGACCTTTTTTTTACTGTGCTGTTGGATACGAACTTGAAAAGACTTTTCAAAGAAGTTGGTAGGTGTGATGCTACTGGTATTTTTTGACGTGCTGCTACTGGTATTTTCCTCCATGTTTTGCTGACTATTTAAATATTTTCAGACGGGCACATAGTGAATCAGATAGTGGATATGTCTCATTGTTTTGGACAGTTCAGGTGTAAGAAGAAGCCCTTTTTGGTGAAGGGTGAGTTGTGTTCCACGTAACCTTCTGACGTGGTTCCATAATGCTCATATTCCTCTAGATATCAAGACGATTCGAGTGTGTTGGTTCCTTAAATATCGTAATAACTCTTCTGTGTTACTCTTTCGATTGGTAATCGACGAATCGTCATCCTGACACTAACCGATCTCCTGAAACACTATAGCACCTCGTCCTGAAATGTGTGCATCTAGGAAGCACAGTTATGAGAGATGTGTAGGCCGCATACCGCAAATTCCCAAGTCTAAGTATTTCAACATCTTAGACTGAACCATTCTCTGAATTTCTTTGATACAATTACACGGCTTACGCTCAAGGGTTGGAGAGGAATGGGCGTCTCTTCAAACCCAAACTCATGCAAGGAAATTCAAAATTCGTTCTGCAAAACAAATTCCAGAATATTTATTTCGACGTAATTGTCCTCTTTCCTTAGAACACCGCTTTAAAAGTGATGATACGCACCATCAGATAGTTATGGACACCTTCCCATTCAAGAGGCAATATAACGTTTCCGTCATAATAAATGTTTCCGAGTATAGACACCATTAGTATTCATAAAAGTCTTTTTTAGAACAAATCATATAGTTAACAAAGGGTTTGGCAGCATGTCAGCGCTGACTTGTAAAAATATAAATTCTGAAGAGCTTGACATGTTACAAAAATTTAACTTCTAGCCTTCGCAAAGAAATGAAAGGCGATAAATTCTAAATAGAGTTGTATAGAATTCAATAGGAACTGTTTTTAATTTCGGGGTTTCTCTACCACCTTGAGCAATTTCACTGGGCTACAGGCAGTCGTTCGTCCACAATTTGGGGACTAATACAGGGAAAGACGGAGACAGTTTCGTTAGACAAACTCAAATTTAGTATTTGTCTTCGCGCATATCTCATGCAGGTGATCAGGAGGCTATTTGACTACAGCGCCCTGGGTGAGAATTTCTTTAAATATATTGAAAGCCTGCAGAGGGTTAGAGTATTGAGCTGAATAATTTTATCAAATATTCCTCTCTTGTATGAAATACGTGAATGACTTCGGCCGCTTGCATCACGTAAAGAAGGAAAGTTATTTCTAGAAACACTCCGGTCTAATTAGATTATGTTTTTGGCTGTTTCGAAGCAACGTGCAAAATTGTAAGAATCGAAAGCATTTTAAAAGTTGTAATTTTTAATTTTTTTTATAAAATTTTATTTAAAGAAATTACTAAAAGAACCCTGAATACATGCTATATATATTTTTTTTAGATACAGACAAATATTTACACAGTTTTTGGGTTAAATCAGAAACTGACCCATAACAGTGTTTCATTTTAGTGTCAAGCGTTTGTTGAAATAATGAAGTTCTCTTTTGTTCCCTAATTTTACGAGCGCGTTAAAAATTATAGAACACCTCACCAATAACTTTATTGAAAAAACTGTGTTCTTATGTCGTAGTTTTAACCTCTAGCAACAGATGGTATACAATTTTTAGTCAACCATATTTGGAGAAAAACAGTGGACATCATAGTTAAATTTAAGCTTACGTAATGATAATCAAATAGATGATTTCGTCAATGCCTGTTATCTAAATTCCCGAAGAGCCAAAGAGTACTGGACAATAATGTTACATATGCTTTCTTTCCCTCTATAAATAATACAAAAGCACTCACCTGCCAGAATTGTGCCCGTTGTTTGTATTTACCTAAACTTTATTTTTAAGTAAGAAATGAGTTGGTTCCAGAAATATTTTATGGATTATAGGGGTTTTAATTCAGATATAGCTGCGTTATCGCATGTTCCACTTCTTGGTATTATTCTACATTTACTTCTGAACAAAGATATAATTCTCCTTTTTTAGATTTCTTTGTAAGTAAAATTTAGAAAACAGACAGAGAAAAGAGAATTTCAGTGTTTGATTTTAATGCTCAAGCTGTTTAATTACTTAAGGTAAAAGTCATTTTAAACTCAATATGGTAGTCTTTAAAAGTAGATGTTAAGACCGCAAAGAATGACATAGCTAGTTAGAATCAGTTGCTTAATTAAAATACGTACTCTTTTCAACTTAACCCTCTAAGCAGCCGATGTAGCTGACTGAACCAAATGCTGCCCACAATTTTCTGCGTTCTCCCAAACAGTAGTGCACACATAGAGACAGAGTTTAACGAATGGGATGGTAAAACAATTTTCACCCCCAGTGAACCCAGCAGTAGCGGTCATAAACTTGTCACAGATGATAAGCACTCCATAATATAGTTCCTTAATCTCTCTTCCAGGATTCAAGACATAATTTAGAAAGACTAGTCTTGCTCGCACGGACATCATCCCACTGGATGGAAACAAGAGAATGAAACATCTTCTCTCTGTGTTATTTTCTTTGGGTCGAAAAGATTAATATCAATTATCCCTCTAAATTGGCACTTTGCATAACACCCCTAAAGGGAAAGCAACACGTCATGGTGAGCAGGCTGTGCTGTCTTGTTACAGCCATGTACGACCCGATTCTTGCACACGGAATGTATTCGTCCAAGCTGATACTTGCCCATTTTATTAACATCGAGTAAATTTGTTCCAGCCGGTTGAAGGGTTAAATCTATTTCCATTTTCTTTCTTGTATCGCAACACCTTGTACTAGCTTTGGTTTTGTTTCAGTGCACGTGAGGCTAAGTGTGTCAATATGAGAAATATTTCTTAGAAAACCATATCCGCAGGAGCTGCCATAAATATGTTTTGCAACCCGGAAAGCAACCCGAAATGTAATATTAAAATTTAAATCTACCTTAAAGGTTGTTTTCTTTTGGAGTTCGCGGATCGAAATACCATTCATACGCTTTAAAAGCACCCTATGAAAGGAAAGATAGGTATGGAGAATTAGTAGACAACCATATCCTATTTTAGCTAACCAAAGGCAATATATATTTTAATAAGATGATTTGTCTGAAATCGCTATCTCATAAAACGAAAGTATATTGCTTTCCTTTAAGAGGTTAAACACGGTGCCACCAATGCTTGCTCTTGTGAACTCTGAATATCGTTTGCTGCCTGACTGAGAAATGTCATTGATTTGCTCAGCAGATTCTTTGACTTGATCGGAATTGCCGCTCTTTCTCCCAAACGTGACAGACAATGCATTTAGACACGTGTGGCATTTCTAAAATTGTACGTGAAAAACATTTGGAAAATAATATATTTACATACACTTGTCTATCTCAATTTCTAGTCTTTCCACAACTGGCTTAAGAGTGTTAATCAGGTGGTGAATTCCAGGTGATCCCGCCCCCATATATTTACCAATTAATAAGAATAATCGCTTTAGAACCGGAGATTCCAACGACATGATGTCCTCTCTTTTCAGTTTTCACGAGACGCTTATTTTCATACTATTAAGCCTATAAATCAGGTTACTAGTATAGTTTTACTATTTATTAAAATTGCGAGACTTTACCAATTTACAATTATACTGAAATAAGTGAGTTAACACTCGATGCAATTATCCTGCTGCGCTTTTAAAGGTTAAAAAGACACATAATTTTTTATAATTTTTTGAGCAATTTACTGACATATTCCTTCTAACATGTGTTGAACAGCAGCAATTCCTATGACGATTTAATTAACTCCTGCCTGTTTCCACATTTCAGAAACACAAAGAAATGTTTTCAACGCTAAAATACCCTGAGTTAGCTTTGCATTAGCAACGCTTTCGTTTTATATATTCGGAGCGAAACGAAGTTCCACGTGATATTAACGGCACGTGCGGTTACTATAAGTTGCGCATAATTATCCTAAGAACGTAATCAGTAAATGTTTGCCAATGATGGCGACACAGTCAATTTAATGGCACCGAAATTGTTGGGGCCCGTAGGACAGGTGCCAATATTTCGGGAACGGCCTTACCTTACTTGTTCGCTGCTTTACTGCTATTGTATGAAGGATGTATCATGACTAGATTAACCCTGCAGAGGCATGCGGGAGACAGTCTCACATTGGCAAGCCACGCGTGGGTGAGATGAGCGTCAGGTTTAACTACTGGTATCTAGGCAATAACTTGAAGCAGTCACCCTGCTCACCCGCCAGTACAACAACGGTGCAATTTGACCTATTTCCATGTGGACCATGCGCCTGTACCTTGCTTCGCCTGATGTTCCACAGTAGGAGGCCAATCAGGGTTCCCATGGTGACACCTAGTTATCAAAAACAACGCCTCGCATGGACTAAAGAACGTCGGTAATGGACCCCAGACATATAGAAAAAAGTACTCTGGAGTGACACATCCCGTTTTCGCATGCACAATGCAAGTGGAAACATGAGATCTGTCACGAGACTTGATAGTTGCCTACGCATATGGCGCATACAGCATGGCGCCATGTCTCATGGTTCCACATGTTGGATTAAACAAGCTGGTTAATGTGGTGTTTGGATCTTGTCTGGGGAGCGCGTTGCTGGCTATCCCTAGGTCCGTGGGTTACGTTCCCAAAAAGAGTGAATGATGAACGCTACAGAGGCTTTTTGTCGAACATTTACATCCATATCTGCAGGAGTTTTGCACGGATCACAGCGCTAATGTGAACAGGACAACGCAGCTCCTTATCGGGGTCGTAGAAATACTGAGTGTTTCACGACAACGAATTGGTTACATTGCCTCGGGCCTTAAACTCCCCAAAGTGTATCCCAATTGAAAAGTTTTGGAATATGCTAGAACGAGGTGTGGAAGAACTGCTGATTCTCATTCCACGTGAAATAATAGAGCTGCTCCCCGGGTATGGGCCAAGTTACGCTTAGATAATATTTGATTCCATGTAGAATCTGTTGCTCGGCGTCAGAAAGCCGGGATTACACAGAGAGTTAGACCAACGTTTTTTAAGTACATGTTCCTAACACAAAGCTAACTCAGTAAATGCTAGTATTTTCGACCTTGGCAAATTCTTAAAAACAGTCATACAGGAGGGTTTTTTATCGAAATGCACGGTAGAGCAAAAAAAAATGAGTACCTGTGTAATATGATGTCTGTTCTCTCCTTGCCGCAAATAAAGTTCTCACTAGGAGAAACACGTACGCAGCAAGATTTCTAAAGGCGTCTTTTCGTATCTGGTACGATTACGTAACCAGTAGATCCTTTAACCCTTGTAAGATACGTGAATGAGCTGGCGCAAATCGGATATACTCTTTTGACAAAAACCACAGATGCTCGATTCGATAAATATTTGGAAAATGTGAAGGACACGGCATTAACTCTATTTGTTTTTTCATATTTTCCGTTTCATTATCGAACAATCTGGTAATGCGGTATGTCGCATGATCATCCAAAAAGAAGGCACTTATAGAGTGGTATGCCGTTCCCATGGAAGGGTGTACCTGGTCTGCAACAACATTTAGGCAGGTGGTAGACGTCGCAGTTTCCTGTACACGGTTCTAGGTTTTCCCTGGAGAACATTACTCAAATCTTTACACTCCCTCCATCAGTTGCTTTAGCCCCACGTTTCATACTCTTGCCAACTCCTTCGCAGGCTATCGACGCTCTCGTACACCACTGCATATATTGTTCAAGAAGATACCGGATTTATCAGAGCAGACAATCTTCTTCCAAACATTCAACGTGCTGTTTTGATGTTCGAGTGCCAATTGTATGCGCTTTTGAAGATAAACAAATTTCAGCATGGGAACTCCGAGCGGTCTACGACTACGGATCCCACTTTCATCAGGTATGTTATAATACCTGTCGCGATACTTTTCCTTTGTCACGTGCATTTAAATTACCGGAGAGTTGCGTGCCACAATATCACTTATGCTGGCTTGTACCGTACGGTAGTGCCTTCGCGCGCTTCTTCCACCTGTATGCCGCGGTCGGTACACACCTTGCGGGCGGTTCGAGGTTTCTTCCGGCTTGAACAACGTTTTACAAAAGCAACCACGTATGAGCCAGATGACTACAAACCTTACGTATGACACATAGGACTATTGCCAGGAGAATGTGTCAGATCACTTTCGAGATTACACTACGAAACTTGCAATCTCGGAAGTGCTCTGGCACATTCTCCTGGCCAATATAATTTGTTCTTATTTAAATTTGCTTTAGCCATCTGCCTTTCGCCACTGAAGAACAAAAATATAACTGATTAAAATATTTCAGTATAAACGTTATTTATACCGTTTCAGGATCTTCGCACTTCCCGTCGTTTACCTTCAGTTGCTTTGATATCAATAAAGACATGGTGGCCATAAAATGTTTGGTCTTAGGGTGTATATTCCAATGGAGGAAAGAGCACAAATTATACATTCCCCTTTCTGTGTAACAACATTATTACCTAACAGCTATCCTTGTGAACATTAACCTTCTGCAAGTAAGGAAAATGCCTTCTGAGCTTGAACTCAGGAATATGTTTCATTTCTGGAGTTCAATTTCAAAAAATTTCAGAAATCATTAAACATTTCGATTTCCATTCCATGTAAACTCACCTGCCAACTTTGGGAACAATACAGAGCCAGAAGAAGTATTCTTTAAACGGACTAACGTGTACCACAGACGTAAGTCAGGTAAAATAGCCATTTAAATTTAAAAGCTTTGAGAGATATCAGAATTTAAGGGAAATAAAATTTGGGAATCGAATCATTTTTAGCTATATCTCTTGCCTTAAAGTTTTTGATTTTCTGTGAAACACTTTCGGACTAAATTTGTGTTTTTTCGAAACTTATCAGTTTTAAAATAACTGCTGTTACGGTGAAGCAAATTCAACCTTTAATTTCATGGTCACGGTTTTCTTGAAATATAAAATATATTTACATTGAGTTCTTCCAGTCTTACAATCTTTCGAAAAGGATTAGTTATGAAATCTTTCCTAATAATAGGTAATAATAATAAAATGGAAAGCGCAAGATTCACGATTAGCACTAAAAGAAATACCCATCAAACGTATAGGTGGCAAAAATAAAAAAACCAATAACACACTTCATGAAAGGCTTACTGCTCGCAATGTAGAAGAGAGAAAGAGAAACATCAAAATACAGTTACTTTTTAGTTGGCAGTTATAATTGTGCACCGTTTCTGATATGTAACAACATTGTTCTTACATGACAAGCATTTCATATGAGCTTACAATGCACTGTTATTTATTCATGTAGTCTAATTGAAATACTTTATTGGATTAGGATCTTTCGTTATGTAGTTGAAGATCCTCTCTGACAACTTTGTTCCAGGATGTGTAATGGAATATTCGTTTAATTACTTATTCACTTTTTCAGCTTTTTTTTTCACTTTACAGTTATTAAAGGTGTCCCTTCTAATGCAATGAAAGGCGATATTCCTTACGGTAATACTGATTCTAACTGCATTTAATTCCAAATACCCAGTTCGCGAAATACTGCACTTAGATTAAAAAGACAGAGCACCCTTTTGTGAAAATTATAGTGGGGCAACTTTTACACCAGTTTATAACTCTTTTCGCCAATGGAAAGTTCTAGAAAGACCTGTATTTTAAATATTTCTACAATACAAATCACGTAAATGCGTTCCTAATTTGACATGGGCATTTCTTTCAATTCATTATTTGTGAAAATAAAATTAACTTTGTTTCTTACAATTCGAAGTTGCCTTAGTGTTGCAAGAGAGAAACATGTAGTATCCTATGCTTTGTTATTCATAATCCAAGACAGCCTAAAACCCATATGTTTACAATTTGGTGTGAAGTTAAATGGAATATTTGAATTAAATAAACACTGAGGTCTCTCAGTTTCGACATTTTTAAAACGTTAAATGAATATATGGGTTCAGTTTAGTGTAGTAGCGGCATGTTACATTTCGTATTCATGGAATTGAAATTTTTGTGAAATATTTTGTAGTTATAAATGGTTTTACTTCTGAAGTCATTGAATGATTTTTGAGTATGTTTAAAGAGTGTGACAGAGTATAATACCGATGCTTTCAATATATTGATGTTCCGTGAACAATGGGCTTTCAGTTTGAATATAACAACGGGATTGGGTTATTGATTGGTTTTCCAAAGAACACGCTAAAACAAATATATTTCGACTTATGTTAGTGTTTTTCTCGAATGCTTTTCTTGTTCATTGAAGCATTTGTATTTGCTTATGATTGTGTAAAACATTTCATTTCTGTTTCGGTTTTTAAAAAAAAGAAAAAAAAACATATTTCACAATATCACGTGCTTCTGTGGCAGACGAGAAGTACTGGAACATAGGTAAACACGTACAGGAAAACGTGGTGACAGGGTGAACGAGAAAATTACCTAAGTGTGAATTCCAGTTCTCTGACATCCAAATATCTGGTTCTGATGTAACCTATTTTGATTTTTTATACATTTTCTTGGTAAAGCGTTTTGTCGTATTTCAGTCATATTTGCCTGCAGATAAGGAAGTGGTATACACAGGGTGTACACAGATACGCAAACAAACTGATATGCTGAGACATTCATATTTAAAACACGTGCTTCATTTCAAATACACGTTAAAATAAATTCTTTGAATTAATCATATTTCTGTCCCCAAAATCACGCCTTTTGCTCTCGTTTTTCTTCAGTCAAGTCAAGCGTTTCCTTAAATGGAAGGGGAAAAGAAATCCTTGAGACATACATAACAGAGGTAATATGTAAATTTTACTGAACGTGTGAGGAAGTGTGACTGCCGAAAGGGTCCATTTTTCTTCGATTTGTGCAATTCTATGACTAAACAAGTTTCAAGTTGCTTAGATGATTCTTGAGCAGAACGAAACAAGAAATTTGCAGGAAATATTGCTTCTCATGTTTCCAAAATTTAGGAGCTTTTGAATGATACCAATTTTCAGAAGAACATATTTAAATACGCCAACTTATTGTTTACATCATTAATTAATTAGTTTGTTAAAAATGATAAAAAAAGGTAAAAAATTAAGTATAAGGAAATTGAAACTGTTAAAAAGAAACACTGCCATATTTCAATATGTTGTTCTTGTCTTTTCCGCAGTCATCAGGGTTTCGCATGTATTGCTGTGATATACGTATGTACTATTATATCTGAGTAACAGTTAATAATTTTGTCTTGAAAGAGTTAATTTCCTATTGAAATTTTGTTGCAAAGGGAAACCGGAAAACCAATATTTTTTAACCGGAAGCAATTGGATTTTTAATTATTTGGAGTCATAGCTATCTTAAATAAAGGAAAGAAAGAAAATAGGAATCATGAATCTCACTCAAGTCTGGTTGAGCCCACGTTAACGTTGTTTCTTCTTCATTTCGAACGTAACCGACAATAGAAATTATACGCTGTTACTTACTGACTCAAAATTTCTGACCCTAAAAAGAAAATGAAATTTTTAATCCAATATCCTACCAGTGGAGAGAAAACGTTGTTAAGCAGATAAAAGTAAATAACTTAAATCCAACACATTAACCGAAAAGATATTTTTCGTCGCTTAACTGTCCCAGCTGAAACTGAATTGCTGCACTAAAGGTTTCAAGATACATGCTGCTGCTGCACCGTATATTTATTTTTAAAAACAGAAAAATAGGCCATTCAATTCCTTGCACAGTTAAAAAATTTTTTTATTGTTTTTCACGGTAGATAACAACATTTTGTTGTACAGATCAAACTCTAAAATGCATCGTATAATGTATTTTAAGGGACAGAATTTCCCATGTTTTCTACATACGATTTTTCTGACATAACATTTGAAGCTTTGGAATTTGTATTATTAAAGTAAATTTTAGTTGCACGTATTAGGAATGTATTGAAGAAAAGAAATGAAAAAAATGTTGTAAATTATTGTTGTCTGTTTAACAGTGAAGAGTTTTTTCTAACCGGATTTCTGAAAATGGAATCGTGGCACAAATGTATTTTAGATAGATTCAGCAAATTATGGTAAACCAGCCCAGTAGCGTCCTAGGAAGGAAAGAAGGCTGTAAAGATAGCCGTTGCCTGTATGGTTTGTATGTTATACAAGAAATATAACATACGAAAGCAATGCAAAACGTTTTCAAATATTACTAATTTTAAAGTTTATCATCGATATGTCTCATGAATTTAAGATAAAGCAATTAGTGAATGAGGAATTATATACGCATTATTTTTCTGGACACCACATGAAATTACATTTTCGAAAATTTGACTATTTTTGCATTGCTTATTTGTGGATTTGAACAAAAGGTGAGCAACGCGACGGGCCATAAGCAATCGTCCTTCCATAATCTATTAAGACATTCTCCAGGTATTAGGGACAGCCGGTGACGTAAGAATAACACGGCATCCATGCCTCACCGATGATCGAACCCGTACCAGTGTCTGACGAATGATCACAAACCAAGCTATAATGACTACAGAATTTAGCAGACTTAAACTTATTACGAATAAGAATGTTGCTGCTGAAAATTCCAAAAAGCTTGTTTTTGAACATTTATAACTCCACAGCAATACCCTTAAAATATGTAAAAAAATCAGCTGAAATATTTTAAGCACAATATAACTAAGAGCTAATGAATGATGTCTAAAAATTTTTTTTATTGAAACGCCATTTTTAATATTCAACTTTTGAAATACTGCTTTTAGTAAGAACTGTTATTTTTTTAGTAGGCGTTAGTTTTACTAATGTTTTTTTATTTGTGGAACTAAAACAGATCAAATCATCAAATTTAAAAGGAAACTTACGCCCTGCTCGGCAATGCAAGAGCTACTTCTGCCGTTTCAGATTTTGCTCTTTTACGTTCATGAACAGCAAGCGTATGTACATTCTAGTTCACAAAAATTCTGTGATTAGCTGTACTGGAATATCAGGACATTCCCTACTTATTTCTTCTTAATACATCTTTGGGGAGTAACTCAATTAGTTGTGATTTTAAATCAAATATGTCTCATCGGTAAAATATTTAAAACAAATCATTAGATGTTTTTTTATTCTGAAATAATTCCTTTTGTTTGAATTTCAGTACACAAATATATTACAGCTCATGACTTTCATAAAAACTATGGTAAATTAATTTCGAAACTTTAATCTTCATCTGGCACGGCAAAGAGTACGCCTCTGTTTATTCTGCCGGTGAAGTACACTGACATAAGGCAGGAAACTTGAAAAACAATCACCATTGAAGAACGTATGAAAAAACAACATCTGGGATATTAATATTAACACTGGATGTGAATTACTTTTATTAAAAACCATATGAAAAAATGATAATGTTTTGAAAAAATTCGTATAGACAAAATGTCTGGTGTTAGGCTTAAATAAGTTTATGGTTCCACAGAAAAACTATTTAGCACTCGCCTAATTAGCAAGCACTTTTGATCACTACTCTAATAAACTATTCGGTTGGTAAAAGAAGTTACACTCAATTAAGATTGAAATAACATTTTCGAACTAAGAAGTGAAAATAAATTCTACAACTATTTTACGAACGCATTTAATTTGTGAAGCATCAATTCAATCTGAACCATGCGATTTTCCAGTGGCTGTAGGGTACGTACTTTTTTTGACCGTTACTGCTAAAATTAATACTAACTTTCAACATCTTCTTAAAAACTAGATTCGATTTTTGTGTAACGGATTCTCTCTTTTAATGTAAATTACAGGACGTTATATAATTACATTTTAAAAATATTTGATCTTTACTTGAGTACATGCAAATAATTACAGCGTCTAATGCCAAAGCAAGACTAAAGGGTGAGGGACTCAAGTTCATAACGAAATTGAATAAAAACAAGACATATTCAGTTCTGGCGATATCCTTGTAAGAAAAAACGTTTATCTAGAAACTGAATATAAAAATAGAAAGTGAAATGGAATCAGGAAAAGGAGTGACAAAATTTACTTAAGTACTGTTCAAAATTTCACTGAAAGTGCAATTTCTAGGATTTAAGTACTGATGGGAGACGTAAAAATCACATATATCACGCTATCTATGAGAGAACAATACTGAAAACAAACAATTTCAAATACCCCATCAACATAAAGAATTAGTAACTAACACGTTTGTCCATGGTTTGGCTATGAGTTTTGGAACATAAAAGAAAACAAGAAATTAACAAAATGATAGCCAACCCACGGATAAATGTGGTAGTTAGTAATTCTTCAAGTTGGTCGGGTATTTGAAATTGTTTGTTTTCGGCATTGTTATCTCATAGATGGCTTGATATATTTGCTTGTGACGTCGCCCAGTAGAATTTAAGTTAATGCCCTTTTCGTGATATTACGCTGCATCATCTGATGATGAAGACAATGTGCCTTCGAAAGATCTAATGAAGCGTATGGTGTGTTTTTATTAGTAAAGTATTTTAAAATGTGGTACGTTGTGCACTGCATTTATTTTTATCGTCCGGTAAAAACTGTGTTTCGCACCAAAGGAACATGCAAGTCATAAAAGCTGTCTACGTACGATTAAAAAAAATTATCTATGCTGATACTATAGACTAGTTTAAAAAACTTTATTCACAAGTAAAAGCAAGTTAAAAGCGAGATCTTTCGGGATCCCTAGATCCCATCTTCAGGCTTAAGGCCATAAAGAACAACAAGTGGTCCACTTATATACAATCAGGTTTGACCCATGATGCAACGCAGTAGGCGTTGACATCGGTCAACATAGCAAATCAAAAACAATCAAAAGTTCGAAGATATGAAAGGTTATACAATATTGTCCGTAGTGGTGCTGCGTATATCGATGGGGATTAGTTTTTTCCATATGTGAGGAATGAATGACGGAAGTTCTGAGTTACAGCATAAAGGCCCATATGAATGGATATATAGGCTCTCGGAGAGGAAAACATTTCCCCTTGTTACTTTAGAGTTCAAAACCACGGCGTTCTTACAGTCAGGTATTTTTCCCTCTTGGTCCACAGTTTCAGTTAGTGCTGTGTTGGTGGAGCCTGACCTCAAGTAATATTGGTGTTCCGATAATCGTACGTTTAAGGTCCTGAGTATATATCCATTCATATGGGCCTTTATGCTGTAACTCAGAACTTCCGTCATTCATTCCTCACATATGGAAGAAACTAATCCCCATCGATAACGCAGCACCACTACGGACAATATTGTATAACCTTTCATATCTTCGAACTTTTGATCGTTTTTGATTTGCTATGTTGACCGATGTCAACGCCTACTGCGTTGCATCATGGGTCAAACCTGATTGTATATAAGTGGACCACTTGTTGTTCTTTATGGCCTTAAGCCTGAAATTGGGATCTAGGGATCCCGAAAGATCTCGCTTTTAACTTGCTTTTACTTGTGAATAAAGTTTTTAAACTAGTCTGTAGTATCAGCAGGGATAAATTTTTTTTAATCGTACGTAGACAGCTTTTATGATTTACATATTTTTATCGTGTTTAGTCGACATTTTATTCTACTGTTCCATTTCCTTGTTGTATCCTCATCTGTGTCTGAAAATTACCAATTCCCGGTTTATAAATCGTAAAAGCTGCAATCTCAAACTTAAATAAACGCGTTGGCAAACCCTAACAGGAATACACTGAGCACATCGATTTTTCTTGAAATACTTGGGGGCCGATTACACTAGTTTAACGAAAATGTTTTGATTGGCAATTGATATGGAACTTGGGCAGCAGATGTTATGTTGAAAATGGTAAAGACAAAATAATGAAGGAAACGTACCGTGGAGTATGTCAACAAACACTGAGTTAAAAATAAATTAAGAAAACTGCTCGTTGAATTAATGAGTGTGCAATAGTATGGAAAATTAAAAACGAAGTATAAAAAATACAGAATTTATGTTTCGGCATAAAATATGACTTAAGCCTTTCCAAGTTATGTGTATCAGTTTAGTGAAACAATTCTTACCTTACCGTTTTTTATTGAAATATAAAATTTTATAAAATATTTTAAACCTATATTTTCTTCTATTGTCTTTATCACACAACTGTCTTGTGGCCTTTAACATTCATTGGTACTCGGCTAACTTTCACATAAGAATTGGAAAGAGGCTGCTTAATTGCTCTCAACCGCAAACTAAAATATAAGCAATGCTTGTGGAGTGCTTTAATATAATGTTTTTTGATTACGCAATTTTCCTGGAATTTGTCATTTTCTTCCGGAAATTTTCATTTGGCTTCAGATTAGTTCTTCCAAATTTACGCATGATAACACGTAGACAAAATCCTACAATTCGAACGAAATTTTAGTTTGTTCTTAGGGACATTGTAGGGGCTAACTTTTAAATACAAACACGCTGGGAAAAATGGTCATTATCGATGGAATACTCAGAGCGCATGAGTGGGACCTATTCTTCCACAGATTTGCACATTTCTAACAAGAGTAACAAACCAGGAGATTCTCCCTTAAAAGGCATACTCCTCCTTTCTAGCAGGCAAATCAACCCTTTTTCTGCCTGTAATATAAAGCACAGCGGGAAAACACGAAGCATGAATTCCTCTCCGTCTGAAATGTCGTCTCCCTATTTTAAAACCACTAATGACCCCAATATAAGGTAAAACGGGTAAAGACATAACAGGCAAAGGTACAGCAGGAAGACACCGGGCTATAAGCAATCACCTGTCCTAAATTTAATGCCACCGGTTCTAAGGAAAGGAGAGAGCCAGTGCCCAAAGACGAACACAGCACCTATTCCGCAGCGGGATCCCAACCCGGACCTACATCGGACGAATGGTCAGAAACCAACGCTTAGATCACTGCGCCACTGAAGATAGCGCAACTATGGCACAATGTTATTCCACCGCTTACTTCTTAAACTCAATTTTATATTTGCATACATTCGCGCCCAATAGGTTGGGCAAGAAGAGGAATTCGCCCTCTCGATGAAATTTCACCATACCCTTTCAGTCCTTGACAGGTACAGGTTGACTTCAGTGCATGAACCCTGTGCTTTTAGTCACGGGGTTAATCATGATAGTCTCCGACGTTCTACCGATTACGTTCTGAGCTCTGTCCTACCCCTCCTAAAACCATAGCTGCGGATAATAATTTTTCACTGAGGTTGACGTGATCTATCTTCTTACGGGGATATTATTCTGCGATTTAAGAAATCGTTAGTGAGAGATACCGCTGATCACGATGGTAAGTACTGCAGCTGACGTCTGAGAAAAATGCCACTCATTCAAGCCTCGTCGGCTGGAGGAGAAGTCTATGATGTTATTTCAGCTTTACGCGGTGATTTGCCTTCGTTGTTTGATCGTACTGTTATCCTGGATACATGGCTGATGCATCGACTTCATGCGGCATTCTGTATCATACAAATTATTCACGGAAAAGGAGCATAACTTGTTCTAACCCAAAATGCCTTCAAGTGGGCTACTTTCATCTTTAAAATGTATAACAGCAAGTTTAACTTGACGATGAATACTTTTTCACTATTTATTGTTATTTGAAGAATGAAATTTTTGAAAGAAAATAAGTTTATATTCGTACGTGTTTAGGAGTTTCATAATTGTCCCCGTTTGCAATATTGAGGCGTAAACATTTGTCATTGCCAGAGTCCTACAGAGCATACGGTACGTAATATAAACTTGCTGTGTAGTAAATTATGTAAAGACATGACTCCAGGTGCTTGTACAGACTTATTAAATTAAAGCATTTTTATGTAAAGCAAATTGAAATTTCACAAAAGAAACATAAAAAATTAATTACAACCGGAGCGGAGCGGTGCACTACTCCGTTCAGAACGTGCGATGCACCGGGGCCCACGTCCTTATGGGCCCATTTCCTCCCTTTTTTGTGAGTAAATGTCTTTTTTTTTTACCCTGTGCTTAATAATATTTTAGAACTACATTTTTAAGCCATAGCTTTGCTTCCAAATCATGTAAAGTTAAGAAGTTGCGTAGTTTTAATCTTACATCCACATCCTCTTTCACTATATCTTCTATGGCCTTATGCAAAAATATTTTGAGCAGATTCCGAAGAAACCAAAGTGTCCATTTGCTACTGAATAGCTCAACGTTCACTAAAATGGAAGCCAGATCCACACCTGCATTCCCCAAGGGATCTACGCTATGTAAAGTGAAAACAACATCCAGTTGTCTTATTTGGGGCTCCGAGAATCCACAATTTCAGTGGCGAATACCATCTTTTATGCTATTCGCTACGCCACTGAAGATCAAAGTTGGCGGGTTCCCTAAGACAGGAGAAAAGATGTAGGTACAAATCCTCCAACACAGAATGACATAGATACAATTTGCACTGATGACTGAGAAGTGACAACTTGCAGTATTAAGAACTTCGGAATAGCGCATAATAAGAATTACTGACTAAATATGAGGACAGAATGCCAACAAAAGAAATGAAAACTTCATGAAAATAGGAAAAAGGAGCCTACTTTGAAAGTAGTAAAATACACTAGCTGTTGATTGATATGTTCTTATATCTGTTAGAAACATGGTATCGTTTTCATATTTCATGAAGTAATATATGAATTTCAACTAAAGAACTCACAGAACTCGTCAAACATCACGGATCAACCACATAACGTTAACAAGAATTACAAGAACTTCGTATTTTGTTTCTAAAATGCTATAAGAGTCTCATTGTTCGAAAAAACACGTGATTCATCCACGAACAGTAACACCGCAGAAGGCAAAGTATATTTCCAGCATTTTTTCACGAGGAATTACGGAGTGACGTATTACAGGAGAAGCAACTTTTACAGAGTCCTAAATTGAATGAAGCTTATACACATGGCTATATGGAAATAACTCACACCTCACGAAAAAGTGGCGGACATGCTGAGTACCGAACTGAGGGAGCACCAGAGTAAAAGGTTTGTACCTAGAAAGGTATTTTGAAAATGCCGATTCATAAACCTACAGCTTTCAGTGCAGCAAGCGTAGAAAATTCGAAATAACTAAATAAAAAAGGATCTGCTGCCTATGCCCATTTTAAGCATTTAATGATTGATGAGGCTTTAACCGGCAAGGAATCCCGTCTCCGATCTCTTATTTCCAGCTATTCCGCGCAGACACTTGGGTAACGCAAACCGTATAAAGCGATGGACCAAGCATGTAATAAAGGAATTGCTTAGGATTGTGACATTTCGGATACGATCTAGGATGGGTTCAACTAGCACGCACTGGTACCTCTGGTACAAACGTGTGCCAGTTAATATAGATACATCTCAGAACGGTTCACGCAACGTGTCAGCCCTTCCAGACAATTTTTATTTCTTCATGGGATTTTACTTCCACAGGGCAATTGACTCTTCCCTTTCAGAAAGACAATGCGCCTGTACACAGAGCAGTTGCAACTAGAACTTGGTGAGAAGAGTATTCTGACGAAGTTCCCTCCATGTAATGGCCTCGGGTGCACTGGACATGAGCCCGGTGGGAAATTCTTTGGATGCTTATGAAACGTTCATTCCAGTTTTGAACACTCAACCTATTAATGCAAAAGAATTATTAAAAGCGGTGCAGCGAGCATGGGTGAGATCCCTGTAGAATAGTTTTGTGATCTAATGAACTCCATTCCTTTCAGTATACCTGCATTTTTCTTGCAGTAAAGCCACACTTCCCATTACTAGTTTTATGTTCGTGAAAGTGGCTATTTAGGTAATGATTGACACTGATTCTTTCTTATTGATTACTGTATTTCCCGGCGCCAAGGACGCACCCAAATTTTAAAATGCAAAATCTTGACGAAAAAGAATAAACATAAAAATAATGTCTCAGCACTTTCATAATGATTCAAAGCAATACAAATTTAACCTCTACATATAAGGAAAAACCTTTCGATCATCCATATAGTCAAATGCAGAAAATTGACGTGTGTTATCCTGGCAGCACTGTCATAATCACGGTCATCAATACTCTACGAAGTGTCCCTATCACAAAATAGAGGGTTTTCTTCGCTGCCATCTAACGCTTTACTGACTCCACATTTTTGAAGGATTTTACTTCTATTTCAGTTTTCACAGCATCCATGGTTTTAGGACTGACTCGCACACCTGATCAACTGTTGGCCTTTTCAAACGACATGTTAGGGCTAAGTCGTGGTCCGTGACCAGCATACACGGATTCCACTCTTTTTTTCATAAATACTTTAACAGGTTTTCTGATGGATATATTCATCAACAAGCCTTTAAAATGACCAGGTGGTTTATCATAAATTCATTCCAGCAGAAGTGACGCGAAGGATAAAATCATTAGTCTTCCGATTGCGTTTCTCGACGAAGGCAGCCTTGTTATTAAAAAGGTTCACCGGTAAACATTTCAACATAGATAACTTTTCTCTGGAATTAGAATAGGCCTACGAAAAACGTAACCTTCGGTGTCCAGGGCGGTAAATTTTCAAGACTTATTTAAGGCAGACAAATAGCGTCCACGATGCCGGGAAATACGGTCCCTCCTAAAGGTGGTATAAGGAAGGACGATACCTTCTAAGAAAGGAGAGAAAAAAGGTTTATTTTAAATATCTATTAAAATATTGTTTTCGTGATGTAAAATCCGGAGATTATCTGTTTTTGAGGCTATGTATTTTGCTTTCGCCGAATTTGAAAATACAGAACTTTAAAAAATATTGCTTTCGAAGCCCTTCGACTTTGCGACGGATACTCTAATTTAACTTTCATTTTTAGTTCATTTTTCTATGTAAATTTGAGTTCGTTCTCTTTAGCACCTTTGAAACTTAACGTGATATTTTCTCTCTCACATGAATGGAGGTTTGGCAACACACGTGAGGTCAGTAGGTAAGCGACGCATGAAAGTTGATAAGAACGAGAAGGGATACGTAAAATGTGCGCCGCAGTTTTCTGGTGTGGAAATGTTAAATCTTTGCTGAGCTTATTGATTTTACGATAGATATAAAAGGACTAAGCAGCCGATATTTGTGTGGTGTGACACACTGTGACATGTTTTGGATTTCTTCTACCGTTGCTTGAAATCGAAAGTTGCTGGACCAATGAAAAGTTACGTAAGTGATTCTACTTTCGGTATATGTTTTGTTTGGCCCTATCAGCCTTATATTAAAGTGGGCTATCCGGTACAATTAGAGCATCACATTTACCCTTAGTTCAACATCTATTCAGCCGGACATTTGGAACTTAGCATAACAACAAATCTCGCATAACGTAAAAATGGTTACACTTTCACTTTTAAAGTAATCCACGTCGCAATTGTCAGTTGGGTGTATTATACGGAAAATTACCAGAAGTGCCTTCATTTAAGTAAAACGTAACCAACACGAACATAAAGGATCACAAAATGTTGGAAAGCAGGTTTAATTTTGTTTTTTTTTACTTTCGAGCAATTTGGAAGATAATACATTACAAGGAAGGCAATATCATTCGCTGTCGCAAACTATCATGTACTCGGGAAGATCGGCGCCACACACTTTCATGGTAGCAAAATTTCTGACAACGGAACTGTAGTAATGCTGAAAAAATCTAGTGATTTTTGCACTTATTTTTCTGAGTGTAACACAATATGATTTAAAAAATGGCAAATTTCTTTCTTTCTTTTTCACGTAAGAAGATTGTTTTTTCGGCCTTGCCATGAGCAACAAGCTTTCTGCATATATTTAAGATTCGAAATGAACATCGACGTTCGAAATATAGAGAAATATATTTTACCTTAATTTCAGTGCCTGATTATTAAAAGTATGTTTGTTTTCCTTAATTTCCTGGACCGGAAATGTTACGAAAGAAAAATAATGGTATTCGCCCTAAGAAATTAAGAAAGTGATGTAATCAATTTATCATACATACATATATCTCACTGATCATAACATAGTAACATGCACTACAAAATTATAAACATAAATTACAAATATGATGAATTTTATGCTACTTACTACTCCAATTCGTTATCGCTTGTTAAAACATTTCTCAGCCTGTTTAGTGCCGAGAGAATGTAAACGGATTTACATCCATGAGCTCCAGTGCAACGAAAAATACTACTATAAACATCTGATATCACCTCAGCAGAACCTTGTGTTGACACCCCGGTGGAACAGAGATCTAATACCTGTGGGAACACGAGATTTCCTGCGGCAATGGACGGGCGACTGCTTATAGCCGATTTGAGTTGCTCACGTGTTGTTAAACCTTCAATCAAAACAAACATATCGTTACTATAATTTCTTTTACGACACAGAAATGAAAGTTTAACAATCCACAAAACTCCAAGTATCTACCACTGTAATAAGTTCGTACAGCTGATAAAGCTTTACCAAAGCTTTCTTACATCAAAAAGAGTCCCCAGAAGATGCACCACAAGATTCTTTCGAGCGAATCTTTAGAGATAAATATTCTTCATGAACATTGATGGTCTGTACCGTCTCTCAAAGAATGGTACAACATATATGTACGAAACAGATAGTTATCGGTGTTATCACTTCTTAAAACCATAGAACTGTATTCGGGCAAAGCGGTCAGTAACACATTCCTTCGCCCAAAGAAATAATAGGATATCCTGAAGCTAAATCAGTTTCGCCTCCAGGAATTTCCATTAAGTCTCTTAGAAACTACAGATTCGCCAAATTCGTATCTCGCATTACAGTTGTGGTACCAACGCTCTTCAACCTTTGGTGCTAGATTCTAATTCGTTATTGTAATTCACTGGTATACAGAAAATGCATTATTCAATCCGTGATTCAGTTTATTTGTTTGCTGCTGTTTAAGGTACCCTGAAAAACACACTTGATTCACGGAAACGAAATACATAATATGAGTACATGCTATTTAAAAAACATGCTTTTAACGTACGAAGAGTGCAGATGGTAATCAAACTTGTTTTCAATTCGGAAAATACAGCTTTAGGTTTAGTTTGATTGGAAACGAAATTCGGATATCATATTATAAATTTCATAAAACTTTAAGTTTCATCAAGCGGTTACAGAAGTCAAAATGTGAGTTAATGCTTTTTCAGATTTCGCAAATGAAAAGAAAGAAAAAACTTAAGAGTTGATATTTCTTTCTCGTGACACATTTTCCATTTTTTTAGAAAAGGGGGAATTTTTCCTGTCCAAATATTTGGCCCTGTTTCTCTTAATGAATGAAGGGAAAAAAGTTTGATTTGCAAAATTCTTCCTCGGAGCAAAATCTTCTGCGCGTAAGATGGCTCATTGACTACTGTTCTATGACATTCTAAAGTTTTATAAAACTTATGCTTTACATATTTTCCACTCGAGATGAGATATCAGACAACGTTGGTTTCTGGCCTTCATAAAAGTTCATAACATTGGTAAGAAAATTCCTGTGAATTGATTATAATTTCTTTTTTTTGCAGATTGTGTTAATTTGTTATATATCCTTCTGACCTTATACCCCGCTATGTTGCTTCTAGTTTAGCGAAAGTACCTTCCAGCACAACTAACTCCGTTAAATATACGATATGTTTTAGGAAGAAAAATTCATATTGAATAAACATTACAGGGTTTTGTACTTACGAATTTGAAAATACTTTTACCATTCAATAGCAAATCCAGATCACACCGAAATTTATTTCGCTGTAATTATGCAATTGATTCCCCTGTCATCAGTCACCATAAAAATATTCGGGTATATAAGAGTTTCCATTGTTGGTGAAATATGTTTCTAAGCATAACTGAATTTATATCTTTATGCCGCTAATAATTAAAGATAATAACATAAATGATTATAGAAAAAAATGCTTAAAATTTATCGGAGGATTTTCTGTATTCTTTTATGAGAAGCCTACTGATTGTGTGAGATATTTATTTCCAAAAGAAAGAACTTCGAGGTTGTATAAAATGTTTCCAGAAATTCTTATAACGCTTTGTAAAAACGTAAAACTGTTACAAATTCATGTTTTGATGAAGCTTGTAGTAATTTATTACGAAACTAATTTATAATATGTATTTCTAAAATAAACCTCGAAATGCAGCATTCCTGTTCAAGCGAGCAAGTAATCTTGCCAACATATGTAATTTGAAAGATGACCTGACAACCAACAACAGTAACATAAGTGAACTAAAGTAATCTCAGAAAAGAGTGTTCAAAATGTCCATGATAATCGCATACCCTAGCAGTGGTAGAAGTTCGATTTCAAAACATGGGTGAAAAAGGAATCAAAATTATCTGCTCATGTCACCCTTAAAATGACGTTATGATATCCAAGAAGGTGATAAAATTATATTTAAACTAATTTTCAATTTAATATATCTCTAAACCTCCTTTCATATTGTGTTTTTTTAAATTTCACTGGAAAGATTATTATACATCGTATATGTATGATAGTCCACAAAAGAAAAATGGTAAAAATTTAATCATGGGAACCCAAGACTCAAACCTTCAAAGTGTCTAAAAACATGCGCTGAATTTAATGGAAAAGGCCTACCAATGGCGTTTACATTAACGACTGCGGAGTGGACAGCAAAATCAAAATCACAACTCGAACTGAAATGAGTTGATGTAATATTTATATATTTTACTTCAAATAATTTTAGTGCTTTTTCATACGTTGCATAAATAGTGTAAGCTGAGCTGTAGATAAAACGTTAAAAGCATGACGTTTATTAATAAGACGACATCTCTAAGTAATCTATGATTATAAATCAAATGAAAAGTCCGATTTGATATCGCTGAAGCAACCGAAAAATGGTATTGCATATTTAAGGCAAGCTTGTCCTAGTGTTGTTCTCTTTAAGAGCTTATCGTAATTCACAAACGTAACGATAATTGTTTATCTCTCAAAGAAGGGCAATAATGCGCTTGAAGTGCTTTGATTTAAGAAACGTCTGATGTGCATAGATAAGGGTAAACTAAAAAAATGTGGCATGTGGGGCTCATCATCTCTTTCCGTATAAGATTTTTAGTCCTTACACAAATTCTGTTTAAAAACAACTTTTCCTGGGACCTTCTGATTTTTACGAAAGCATCACATTGCTATGTCAACATGTGGTAATCAAATAACAATAGCTAGGTATCAAGAATTCCTCTTGTTTTATAGTTACTTCTTCCATAAATATTTCACTAAGTTCGTTTAGGTTCATAGATATTTACAACAGTGTGCAACAGTGTGAGGTCAGCCGAAAGTCTTCTACTCAGACTTTCGGCTGACATCACGTTATGATGTTGAATGCATTAATATTTTTTCATTTTATTTCCAATTTACTGGGACTGACTTTACGCAGCTTTAAAGCACGACTAAATGCCAAATATTCCACTTATTTAATTTTATTTTATGGCATACTAATAAGATATATCATAATCATGGTAGAAGTTAGTAAATTTGCATAACACGGTATTGAGCTTTAGAATATATTTACCAGCCGTTGCAAGCATGTACACACAATATAAATAATATTTGCCAGACATTCTTTTTTGTCCCACGGCTACGTGGTGTTCAGGTATTTTCTCTCTGTGATTGTAACTGTTCAACATATATGTTAATGATCTAATCTTTTATACTTTACATAAAACCACAGTGAAAAGGAAACCATGGTTCCGCCTGCTCACCACTAAAAACGTTTACCCACACAGAATGCATATGAAGTGAATATTTTTCAAAATTATCGGGCTCGCAGGGAAACGAAAAGGGTACACATAACACAATCATTCACATTAGTAAAATTTAGAATATACAGGTTGCCTCATAAATGGTAAACCCAGGCTTTAGCTTTGCAAGTTGCTAGGACAAAACGCATACGATTAAACATGGGTTAACATGATGAGAAATTCAGGTACGAAGACTTTGAAAAGACGTTGTCGTACATCTTTTTTAAATCAAGAATGATGTAATATAAAAGAAGTACAATAATACAGTCATTTGAAAACGTTTTCTTAAAATTTACCTAACTGATGGATACGTTGATGACGTCATGGTTGCCTGCAGAACATCTCCCAGGACTTATGATGGTCAAGGCGGAAAGTTGCCCGCAAAAATGATTAGGCCTGGCCGCGACACACTTACAGCCCGAGAGGTAAGTGTATCTAACTCCGGTAAGCGCGGAAGGATACGAGCAAACATATTAGGCTTAGTTGTGACGCATATTCAGTAGGACAGGCAGGGTTCGTTTTCAAAAGCAACCGGAGCAATCGTCTCATCTTACGGAGTCATTTGAGAAATTATGTTTACAAGCATAATCCCATAAAGAAACATCAGTTCTCGGTATGGCTGTAAGGAGGGATTCACAAAAACAGCACCACCCAAATTGTATGTAAACAGTATCCATTACGTAAAATGGTACCTATCTCATAATATTGTTTGCATACCGCTCAAAATATGCCAATCACCTTGATTTCTATATTCTCTATATTAAATTTTTGCTATCTGTTCAGTGAAATAATTCTGATTGCTAATTTTTCAGAAGAACTTCTGGATGCACATTTTAAAAATAAAGTTTAAAAATACATTCGGAACTTTTAGCCGAAAACTCCGAAATTCAGAGTTTAAAGTAATAACGAAATTACATACATTAAATTTTGTTAGTGCAGTATTTCTTGAGGTTGTTTTTGCATTCGAAGTGACACGTTGAGTGGCCACCGAAATTTCGTGGCACACGTGACGCACGTGGCTGAAATGAACAACAGAGCAATACAGAAACTTTAATTTGTCCTAATATAACGGCAAATTTCATGTGGTTTTTTGATCTTCTGGTTTAGAGTTAAACTCATGTGTTGAGGTAAAAGCGGTTAGATAACAAAAAGGCACAAAGAAATTTGTGTATTGTGTTTGTATATCTTACCAGCATTTCCACCTTTCTACCTAGTTCCGTTCCTTTATCCTTCTTTTATTTTTACTTTGAAAAATGGTGCTTTCATAATATTTAACAGCAACTTGTTCCTTAGGCGCGAAGTATTATTTCGCATACTGCAAAAAAATCCTTTTAATTCTTTCATCTGTATTGCTTGACATTTCCGGTCCGGTAGTTGAACCTTTTCTTTAACACACTTATGCGTCAGATCAATCCACGTGCTCAATGATTTCTTGGTTACGAATCAGTTGCAGATTGTTCGCGGAAAATGTGCGTGCTATGACTTATCCGGCCTCTTTTTTCCCCTTTCCAACACTTACTTTGGAATTGGAATTAAAAAGGGATTAACAAAGGAAAATTAAAGAAAATTACAGACTTTTGTATTATCATATACAAATTTATATTGATTTTTAATAATTTTCTTTACGTTTTTAGCATCAGTAGTTACTTTAACCACCCTTTTTTTTTTTTTTTTTTTTTTTTTTGATTGGGGGTTTAACGACCACCGTGAGCAACTCAATGGGCTATAAGCAGTCGCCCGTCCCTAATTTAGGGTCACTGGTTCCAGGGAAGGGAGAGAGCCAGTGCCGTAAGACAAACACAACATCCATGCCTCACCGGGATTCGAACCCGTACCCCTTACGGACGAATGATCAGAGGCCAGCGCCTGAGACCACTGCGCCACCGGGGCGGCTAACCACCCTTTTAGTGATAGTAGTTGAATTTATAGCGATATATTCGATAAAATATTAAGCCTAATAAATTGCAGAATATACGGATTTATTAATCTGTCATTTTTTTTTTTTTTTGATTGGAGGTTTAACGACCGCCGTGAGCAACTCAATGGGCTATAAGCAGTCGCCCGTCCCTAATTTAGGGTCACTGGTTCCAGGGAAGGGAGAGAGCCAGTGCCGTAGGACAAACACAACATCCATGCCTCACCGGGATTCGAACCCGGACCCCTTCCGGACGAATGATCAGAGGCCATCGCTTAGACCACTGCGCCACCGGGGCGGCTAATCTGTCATGACCTCAGTTGCCCAGAAAACATCAGCCACAGATCATCAAAAAAACTACATTCACGTTTTTTGGCGTTATACATTTTTACTTAATTCCGTACTTTTAATCGGAAATACTTAAGGGTACCTTTTTTGTTCAATGTACAATTAACAATCAACAGTATAATCTTAATATTTGCAACTTTAAATTCTTGTTTGAAGAGTTTAACACAAATTAATTATATGTGAATTAATTGCATTATTTTACGTATTATAGTATGACGAATTTGTGAAATGCAAGAAAGTATAAATAATTAATTGCACATTGATCAAGATTCATTTTCAGGCCCTTCACAGAAATATGGATCGAAGGGATTTTTGGTTGTTTACCGATAACGTCAGTATGACCCCACACCATTCGATAATTTAAATACCGTTGCCCTGGGACAGTATAGTTCTTCATATAATAATACGCCTGTAGTAGCTTCTCCTCCCCTTTTAAAGTATCAGTGTCATTCAGTGAGACAACTCGAGGTCAGTCATAACCTAATAAAGCTCTGCAACCAGAGACGAAGACAAAAGAGCCGAATATTATAGCCAGTTGTATCTACAGCCAACATTTGTAATGGACATTTCTGTTAAGTTATGACCTCGTTTCTTAATCCGACAAGCTGTTAAAAGTTTCAAGAACGCTACTGAAGGACTGCACAGCCATCCCGTTGCCGCAAAATTGGAACCCCCTGGCTTTTGTTCCTTCGTCCGAGATGGGACGAATGACAAACGTTAAAAAACACTACATCAAGTTGGTGAGGCATTAATGCTCTGTTTTAACAGGGCACTCACTGGCTCTTTTCCGTCCCTGCAAGCAGTGACTCTTATTGATGGAGTTGCTCACTAAGGTCATTAAACAACCCCTTCCCAAAAAAAGACTATTGCAAGCTCTCTGGTATAACGTTTGTCAGTGCTACTTTCTACCAGCCTGCTACTTAATTTTTCGGAGAAGAAACTTAGATCACATTGAATTAGGGACGTCTCATTGTATTATGCTTAAACATATTTTAAAGTAATCTATTTAATTGATAATGATTGGAAATATTTAAATGGAGTGCGTATGTATTGAATTCGGAATATTATCAGCAGTAATATGAAAAACCCGCTCCCATTTCAAAAGTGTTTTCTTCAATCTTTTCCAGATTCGTTTCTACCGTTATTCTCGCTCCCGCTTTGTTTTTCCGTATATTTATTAATGACAGTTTTTCAGTTAGTCATATGAATCAGGCGGAGGTTACTCCCACCTCTACAGAGTGTGGTACAACTAGTAATATCGAAACAGGAGGAAATTCATAGCAGTCAAAATAATAAAATTACGTTTCATATTCGTTCAGAATATTTCATATTTCTTTAGGGCCTGAAAAACTCTGAAATGATGAATGGGTTATTAATGCTGCGGAAATTTTCACTGTACCTCTTTCTGAAGTATTTTAGGGTAAAAATAGGTAGGAAAATGTAATATATTATGTTGAAAATACAGTATGTATGTATATTTTGCATTGCGGATGTAGTCAGATATTTTAAAAGGCATCAAGCCTGCAATAGAGTGAAAGGAAAATTATTATCTCAGAGCATTGAGATTAAACATTCGTCTGTAAAAAAATATCATTTAAAAGCCTTCGTGTGGAGAAATGTGATTATCAATTTTAGAAATGTTAACAGTAAATTAATGTACACTGTGCATGATATCATGAAGATATTTTCAAGAATTATAAATTGACTGAAAAAATCGATAGAGTTTAGTTGAAATCAGACTATGATCGTAAGACAAAGGTCAGAATCCGATTTCATTTAATAAAATAGAAAAACAAAGGTGCTGAGAGGTAAATGTAACCTGAGAAGTGCAGCAGAGGAACACTCTCCACTAAGTATATCATTACTTCATGATACCTGTCGTTTGAATACGAAATTTGAATACAGTGTGAATGAACATTTTAGACACCTTCTGATTTCCGCCAACTAGTTAAACCAAAACGCTATTGAAATAGTGTCACATTGGTTTTAACACTAAATTATACGTGTGAAATGCAGCACTTTTCCGAAAATGTCTGTATCCAAGTTTGCTATGCGATCGTTCATTATACCGATTTTACTTATTGATGCATGAATATATTTTGTCAGAAAAATGTACTTCTTGATCTCCTGATTCAGGTGTGCCAATATGTTTGTCCGGAAGTGAGGGAAACACGCAAAACGAATCTCTTAAATTTATATCAACTGTCCAGCAAAGGTGCGCAGGCTGTTATTCTGTAGTCTGTTCTTAAAGCACAGAGGATCGGGGGAGCCAGTTCCATAACATTCCGGGTGTCCTGCCAGGGTGATAACTACGATTAACGTAATTATAAATACACCACAATGACACCTATAGCGTTTTAAATCCGCTAATTTCTGCGGCGTTGTGAGAACAAAGATTCGCCAAGCTTTCGCACTCCACTGGGAGGTTTTCTCAAGGCAATAGTAGACATAAAAATGCAAGATATTGGAACACGTAAGAAACAAAGATGATTTTGGAAAATAACGTGGGTGACGTTGCGAGCGTATTACACGAATTTTTATCACGCAATTATACGGTGTATCGCGATGTGTTTCCATCTTTTAATAACGCATGCCAAACTTTTGGTAGTTCCGTAGAAACTATATCATTGCACGCTAGTTTGCTGAATAGGATTTCGATTGTTTCCCTAATGGCAGTCTCTTTAAAGTTCGTGTATGGGGCAATTCTTATAATACTATTCCATAGAGCAGCGGCCGATGAATGTTTGACTTCTCTGGCGAGGGCTGTATTCTGCATATCCTGTTTGACACTTCGCACGTGCTCTTGACATATAGTGTCCAAGGATCGCTTTGTCATTCCGATATATATCGTTTCTGTGTTGTTAGGATATACCAGTCATATAGCGAACACACCTGCCTTTTCTTTCTCACACTGTCTCTCTTTACAACTTGATATCATATGTGATAACGGGTCGGGTTGCTATAAATATGTCGCATTTACGTAAAAAATTATTTAACCAATATGTAAAGCGTGTAACATATGTGATAGGTCCTGCAAAACTCATCGTCGTACTAGGTAATTTCGTTATTGCTGACATTATACGATTCCTTACAGTTTTGTGTATTTTGTATATGTCATCTTATATCCAGGCCTTAGAAATTTGCTATGAATAGTATCAGTTTCCTTATTATTTAAGGAGTGCGGTTTGCATACGTTATATGCTCTATATTACCATGCTCTAAACGCATAAAGTTTGTACTCTTTAGTGCAGTGCGAATCAGGCGGGACAAGGTTCGGTACTGCGGTCGGTTTATAATAAACGTCGAAATCAAAGCTGGATGTCCTGCTTCTTCTGAGCGCGACGTCAAAATAATTCAACGCCCCATCTACTACAAGCTCCACTGTGAACTTTATCGTATTGTGTAGTTTTTTTATCTTGTGCATGAAATGATTTAATTCATCAGCTCCGTGTTCCATATGAATAATATGTCGTCAGCGTAGCGGATCCACACTTGGTGTTTCTTGACGCAATTTAGAAAATGAAATTTTCTACCGGTCTAGGTACTGCTTCGGCAAGGACTGAAATTAGAGGTGAACCCATCGGTGCTCCTTTTATTTGTTTGTAGGTGCCTCCATCTAACTTGAAATAGTTGTGGTTAGTGACCACATTTAAGGCGCCGATCATTTTCTTTGCTTGTGTTGGTGTGAATTCACTGGGTGTCGATTATTTCCTCTATGTTTGCAACAGCCTCTGGTATAGGTATAGATGGATATAGAGACACTATGTCGAAACTTCCTATTATATCACTATCAACTTTATTGAAGCTGATTGAGCGCTCCGAAAATTATTTTTTGACTTGATTACATAGTCGGGCTGTTTTAACCGTTCAGACAAGAATTGGGCTGGTGATTTTTCTAATATGTACGTAGGAGATTTGTTATTGGCTACAGTAGGTCTCAGGGCAGATCCAGGTTTATGATTATTTAGTCGTCCAAAGAGTGGTGGAATTGTAGGGCTCGGAGGAAGCTTCGCTGACTTTCTAATAGTCTCCGGTAGATCTTTGTCTCTGGCTAGAACTTGAACTTTCCGTATTATGCTGTGTGGAGGATTACTCAACTGGAGAATTGAGTCCGATCGATCTGCAAATTCTTTAAGTTTACTAATATAATTCAATTGAATTCATTTATTTTCCTGAGCAGAAAACCAGTGTTACAAAAATATCAAATGAAAAAAGCACAGCAAGGCCTGACTGGGGCACATACTCCCTACACAAATTTTATATTTAAGTCAGGAGTTCAAGTTACATACAAAACAGTGTTTACAAAAAAAATGATATATGAAAATATGATAAACATGATACCATTAAAAATTCATTTACATTGATATATACAAGTCATAGTAATAATCACAGTCCCCTCCCCTACAATCATCAATTTGAGGAATCGCAAGTACATATGTGTTTTTTTGTTTTTGTTTTTTTTTAAGGTTAAAGTTATTTAAAGAAGTCAGACCTGTTCATAATGGCAATCTGATTCGACTTGTCGGCTAGGATAATCGATATCCTAGGATCATTACGCAGGTTTTCTAAAATCTTCTTAATTTGAGTGTTACTTTTCTTAATGCTTCCTTCCGCAATATTCCTCTTTTTAAAATTCACTACACTAGCTCTTAATTTTGATCGCTAAACATCTGGTCATATCAAGATCTTCTGTTGGAAATTGGGATACTATAGTTTCTACCTCCGATATTAATTGTTTAATTCTAAGCTTCGTGTGGAAGACGATATTTTGCTCCTCTCTCCAAAATGTTCACTTGTTCTTCCGTCATTCTTATTGCCGATTCATTTATGAAGGGGACTTTATAGTTATTAGTTCGGATCTGGGTTGATCGAAGAATCTCTAGTTTTTTATGATGTTTCTTACTCAGGATATCTTCCTCTCTGGAAATCAGGACACTGGCTTTTCGGAGAAGTATATCAAATAAAATGGGTGGAGCTATCATCTCTAACACCTGGTAATGTCTGAAAGTTGTAAAATGTAATTTCATTACCAGAATTTAGTTTTCCCTCACTATGTGCGAAAGTGTTCTTTCGAGCAGTTTATTTTTACGTCGCTGTAACCAGTTGTCATTCAGTACTGACTTAAACTGTAGAAACTTCGGCATGACGTTGTTCTCTTTGCAGGACATCAAGAACTCCAGGTTTGCTGCTTCTATCCCTAATACTAATCGGGACTTCCGGAAGAGTTTAAAAATCAATGACTCCATGCCCGGACATAGCAGCAGTAACGTAATTATAAATAAATCACACTGTGAACACTCAAGAGACCCATATAGCGTATTAAATTCCTTTATTTTTGTGGCGTAGTAAGTACAAATATTCGCCAAGCTTTCGCACTCCAATTATAGGCTTTCTGAAGGCAATGGTATATATAAAAATGAAAGAAATTGGGACACGTAACGAACAAAGATGATTTTTGAAAATAACGCGGGTGACATCACGAGCGTATTACAGGAATTTTTATCACGCAATTATACGGTGTGCCGCGTTGTGTTTCTATTTTTTAATACCGCATGCCAAGCTCTTGATAGTTTAGTAGAAACTATATCATTGCACGCAATTTTATTGGATAGGATTTCGACTGTTTCCCTGATGGCAGTCCCTTCAAAGTTCGTGTATGGGGCGATTCTTTAGTACTATCCCATGGAGGAGCAGCCGATGAATGCATGACTTCTCTGGAGAGGCCGTATTCTGCATGTTCTGTTTGACACTTCGCAGGTGCCCTTTATGTCTAGTGTCCAATGATTGATTTGTCATTCCGATATATAGCTTTTCCGTGTTGTCAGGATATACCAATAGTATAGCGTATACACCTGCCTTTCAAGTGTGTACACTACACACCTGCCTTTTTATCCTATCCAGCAAACTAACGTGCAATGATATAGATTCTACTGAATTGCCAAGAGCTTGGCATGCTTTTTTATAAGATGGAAACACATCGCGACACATCGTATAATTGCGTGATAAAAATTCGTGTAATACGCTTGTGATGTCATCCACGTTATTTTCAAAATCATCTTTGTTCCTTACGTGTTCCAATTCCTTGAATTTTTATGTCTGTCATTGCCTTGAGAAAGCTTCCTAGTGGAGTCCGAAAGCTTGGTGAATATTTATACTCACTACGCCACAAAAATAAACGAATTTAATATTAAAAAAAAGTTCATCGTAGCGAACAGACTATATGCGTCTGTTGACTACGATTAACTTTTGCTCTTTAGTTCATGTTTACCGTGAGTCGAAGTTTCTTTTAACATTACCTGCATTGCGTTAGACAAACGTTTCCTGGAAGGAAAATTCTGCATGGAACAAAGGCAAACGTCAATGATTACCGGTGTTACAGATCAAAATTTCAACCACGAAAATAATAATTCAGTCCAGTTTAGGCCTCAAGTGCAGATATGATGTCCGAGGACGGAAAGAATGAAGGGAGTAATAAACGTTCAGCTTTTATTTATTACAAGTCACATTAACAAAATAAAAATTCTTCTGACGTTTTTCGTTACGGCTTCATATTATTCACTTTTCATGTATCTGAAAAGAAGGAATTGATAAACATTACCTTAGTGTAGTTGTGTAATATTCAATGTCTTGTCCACGTATTCAGTGTCGCGTTACAACTCTCAATAACTAAGATTTGTTAAATAGCTTTTTAATTATCATAATAGAAATTTGTAAATTGCGGTAAGGTTGAAATATGAGCTATGTCAAACATTTTCTTCGAGAAAACAAAATGCGCGTGTAAAATAAAATACTATTAAAATAATTCTACCACCACGTTTTGTTGTACTAACGCAGCTCCAACAGGAGAAAGCAACATAATTCCCATTTGTTAAAAAAACATTTAAAAAAATTAACTCATCAAAGTATTTTTTTTTTTTTAACAAATTTAAAAAGTACTTTATAAAAATTTAATTTTTTATTTATAAAATATTTGAAATACTAATAAAGGCAGGCAACGGAAAGCATCGCAACGTAAAACAGCAGAACTTATGCGTTCGGAACACCTAAAAAGTTTAGTCTACCATCGTTCTTGTGGTGGAGCTTATCTTTAAATTTCTGACAACTATGATTCTACATTTGCACACTAAACACATGTGATTAAATTTTTAATTTTGCAGGAAAATTACTGGAAACTGTAGTGTTCTTGAAGACGAATATTTCTAATTATTCTTCAATAAAAAATATAGGAAATTATATAAATAAATAAATTGCAATAAATCATATTAATAGATAAATAGCAATAACTTATGTAAATAGATAAATAGCAGTAAATCATATACATTAATAATAATAGCAAATCATATGTTTTCAAGTCATCTTCTTATTTTGTTTAATTTCAACCTTGACCTGTATTTAACATATATAACGGATAGCATGTTTAAACTGAGACCAAAAGATGCTGGTTTGATCTTTGTATAGCAATTTTAATGTTATGGCTCTCAGATTCGGCGTTCCACTCAATTAGCATATCCAGGATTGAATCAGGAGTTTTTCACAACTTGCATTCTATCATTGCGGAAACAAATGTAGTTCATATTAAATGGCAGGAAAATACTCTAAGAAGTAACTAACCTCTAGCAGAAATACACAACTCTTCGGATGATGTCTTTTAACGAAATAGATTTCTTTTTTGTTATTCTTTAAATTGTGATACTCTCTTGATAATTAAGAGCGGGGAAAATTGCACGTCGCTTTAAGGATTTTAGGTCATATAGTATATACATCTAGAAATACGAGAGCTATTAATTCAACAGACATACATACCTTAATTGGCAGTGTTTCCTCTTAAAAGCATAACATGAAAAACTTGGAAAATATGAAAACTTCATCACTCTTAAACAAAGATCAAACATGCATCTTTTGGTCTCAGTTTAAACTTGCTATCCTTTATGATTTCGTTTAATGTATATAATACTGAAAGAGAAATCAGGAGTAAAGGGTTGGATTTCCACTCATGTTCCCTATATTTGGAAGTTTTCTGATTTGATTAATGTTACGTAGTGAAGATTAAATACAAGAAATTCAGGATTGTCTGATTGCTCATTTCACAGTTCGGATGTACTTCCACGTATTAGGAGAAGAATATTTGTTCTACAGAATTTATGGAAATAGACGGCAGGTAAGGCAAATTCAGGGCAAAACGCAAAAATATCCAAAAGCGAAGAAAGATTTAAATCAAAGGTACTGAATTCTAAATTTGCACATTTTCATTTTAAAAGGTACCTTAATTTAAACAAGTAGGAGCTGTTTTATTGACATTTGAAAAAAATTACAGTCCCTCACCAGATGGCGACACAAGCAATGAATTCGGTTAGTACGTTTGAAAGTTAAAAAGATCATCTTTGCAGAAGTGTAATTATGGTCAGAGCAATCCGATTTCACTTTAAATTGAAAAATGCTCATCCTTTTTCTGGATTTTCAGAACATTCCAAAAATATATTTTGATTTTACGAAAACCTTCGGTTAAGGATATCGATATCAAATATCACACATACACATTATGAAATTTAATGTGATACAACAGATGCAGAATTTAATTTTTGCCTCATCAGTCACAGTTTTACAACAAACTCAGTGGGGTCTAACCAAATCCTTTCAGTTTAAAGAGGAATCCCTTAGGTAATTCAGATTAATGTCTGCTTAAAACTCAGGTTTTTGGCACATTCCATTTTTTCTCAATATGACTGATTAGGGTTGCATATTCACTAGGGTCATGATTTGGTGGCAAAGTGGCCGATTATGTTACTTCTTGTGTTGTACTTATACATAAATCACAAATAACTTACTAATTAAATAAAATTATTTTACATTTGTCTTACGAACAAAGCATTCATTCGGTGGAAGCTCAGTTCTCATCCTAATCTATGCTTAACGGCAATTTCTTCATTTTTTAATGAATATCAAATGTTAAATGTGTCTGTGTTGGAAAGATTTGTAGTCTGAGATATACATCTTTCCTATATTCGGGATATATTACAGGGTTTTAACTACATTGTTTTCCTTTTTCATGTGTAAATTATCTTTTCCGCGAAATTATTTGGTACTTTCACCGTGTTGTGGGTAATTCTTTATTACAGAAGAGTCAACCCAGCATTGGGTACATGTCAGTGTTTTATATTGAGCGTTTTGGAAATTTAAAGCTTTGAGATAAGTATTACATAAGCATGTGCCATTAGACCATAGAATTACGGAAATTATACAATTAAACCTCATAATTTGGAAAATTTCAGGCACTCAGTAGAATCAGAACAAAATTCGATGCTTCCTCTTAGGAAAATTCTACTGTACGAGTAAATTACTATTATCTATTGGTGTTCATCTCAAAAATAATAGTTTATAAGAAACAAAATTTTATGAAGCTAAATTAAATAACAAAATGCTTAGAAAATATAAAATCTATGATAGTAATCCGATTATTGGCGTAAGAGAATATAAAATATCATTTCCAAGATTTCGCACATTGAACAAATGTTTTTTTCAAGGAAGATAGATATTCATTAACAATTTCACCTGGTTGATGTGCGAAAGCTTGGAAACAATGGTTTTTACTTCCCTACTCCAATGAATCGGATTATTAGAATAGTTTTACTATTTTCTACATAATTTGTGTGTAGTTCCTAATTATTAAACCATTTCTTACAGTAATTGATTGAGAATAATATGTATATATTGTGTATATTTAAAATTCGAACAAACCATTCTTAACTTTGATATTGCTTTACATGTATATCAAACACGTCTTCCAACTACTAATGTAGTTGGATTGGGTTGCATAATTTTTCCCTTAAGTGAAACCAGATGCTTGATGTGTTTGCAGGCCTCTCTTCTATCGTGGTTCTGCGAGACGTATGGAAATACCAGAAGAAGACAGATGTAATGTAACCACTAATTGTACAACATTCGTACAATCGTTCTGTGAAGAATTTCGAACGAACATGGCACAATGTTTTGCACCTTAGTTGAAAAGATTACATCGATACAAATAAATAAAATTATTTTTTCAAATTAGTTTGTTCCAATGGTTTTAAATTCCAGTTAAGTTACTCACTTATGTACCTGTGTGACGTCTTGTGTGAGATGCAAAGCATGCGACTTTCATGAAATAAATTAGTAACATTATAACATTGGCACACTTACAGCCAGGCTTAAGTCTTCTCAAATATGAGTGACGCACGTTTCGGATCATCATCCCCAAGACTTCACAGAAGTTTGGATCATTAGTTTATAAAGGTTTAGTTTATGGTACCAAATTCTTTTTCTTTTGAGAAGGGAAAGGGAGCGGACTGAAGAGAGTTTGAAAAAGCCTGAATTGTAATTTCCAGACAATTGGGTAAGTGCATTTCCCAAAAAAACAAAGTTTTGAGGGGTGCTTACGGTCAGCCGTGATTTTTAACTTAACAATGTGGTCCTAGGAAGAGAAAACCGCACACCTCCAAGAAGATGTCTGCCACTACGGATCATCATTGCTAGAAGTGAAAGAAAGTATCCCGTGTGCTACAAATCAATAGAAGCGATACTATGGCGCTACTCATCGGTAATTTGAATGCTGAAAAGAGGAGTAATGTGTCACACATACACAGTGCACCGAACCGTGCCGAAAATTGGATTAAGTAGACGGAGACTGTCCGTATGCTGACTTCATTTCACCGTAGTAAGCGCCTACACTCTACACGCGAACATCGAAACTGGACGTTGAAATCTTGGAACAGTTCGACAAATCCAATTAATGTCGTTTCTCCTTGCACCATGTGAGCAGTTGAGTACATGTGTGTCTTTCACCGGAAGAAAGTTTGGAAATGGGGTGCACCGTTTGATGCAAACAAGCCTGTGGAAAATTCTAAAGCTTTGAGCTGTGTTCTGTTGAGAAATATTTTATGCAGTCATTCATATACAGGACATTATGACGTATACCACCCCGCTAAAGATCATCGCAGAACAGGGCCGTCCTTTCAAGACAACGGTAATACTGTGTAGTGATGCCTTCTTTCAAACGGATGATTCTCCACGCTACACTGCCAAGATTGTTTGATAATGTTTTCCAGAACACGAGGAAGACTCCCAGGTATTGAAGTAACGTCTGAATTTCTCACACATCGAAATAACCCTGCATGTGTGGTTTGTGTTGGAAGAGGTTATCCGATCTGCAGAGGCCCTGCCACGCAACTTACAAAAACTGAAAATCCGCTGGTAACGTATTGGTACCTGAACATCCCCTGGTAATATATTGGTACCTAAACATCCGCTGGTAACGAAGCAATCAAGCATGTGTGACTTGTCTGGAACATGTTATCCGATCTGCAGGGGCCCTGCTACGAACCTAAGAAGAGCTAAAAATCCGCTGGTAATGTTTTGGTACCTACAAATCCGCTGGTCACGAAGCAATCCAGCATGTGTGGCTTGGTTGGAACCGGTTATCTTATCTGCAGGGGCCTGCCACGCACCTTACAAGAACTAAAAATCCGCTGGTAACGTATCGGTACCTATACATCCGCTGGTAACGCAGCAATGCAGCATGTGTGGTTTGTGTTGGAACATGTTATCCGATCCACAGGGGCCCTGCCACGAACCTAATAAGAGCTAAAAATCTGCTGGTAACGTTTTGGTACCTACAAAACCGCTGGTAACGAAGCAACCCAGCATGTGTGGTTTATGTTGGAACAGGTTATCCGATCTCCAGGGGCCTGCCACGCACCTTAAAAGCGTTAAAAATCCGCTGGTAACGTTTTGGTACCTAAACATCCGCTGGTAACAAAGCAATTCAGCATGTGCGGCATGCGTTGGAACAGGTTATCCTGTCTGCAGGAGCCGGCCACGCACCTTACAAGAGCTATAAATCCGCTGGTAACGTTTTGTTACCTACAAATCCGCTGGTAACGAAGGAATTCAGCATGAGTGGTTTGCAATAGAACAGGTTATCCGATCTGCAGGGGCCCTGCCACGCACCTTATTAGAGCTTAAACACCACTGGAAACGTGTTGGTACCTAACTATCCGCTGGTAACAAAGCAAACCAGCATGTGTGGGATGTGTTGGAACAGGTCATCTGATATTCAGGGACCTGCCACGCATCTTATTAGACCTAAAAATCCGCTGTTAACGTTTTTGTCCCTAAACATCCGCTGGTAACGAAGCAATCCGGCATATGTGGTTTGTGTTTGAACAGGATATCCGATCCGCAGGTGTCCTACCACGAATCTTACAAGAGGTAAAAATCCCCTGGTAACGTTTTGGTACCTAAACATCCGCTGGTAACGAAGCATTCCAACATGTGTGATTTGTGTTGGAACAGGTTATCCGATATGCAGGGGCCCTGCCACGCACCTGACAAGAGCTAAAATACGCTGGTAACGTTTTGGTACTTAAACATCCGCTGGTAACGAAGCAATCCAGCATGTGTAGTTTCTGGTGGAACAGTTTATCCGATCTGCAGGGGACCTGCCACGCACCGTACAATTGTTAAAAATCCGTTGGTAAAGTTTTGGAACTTAAACATCCGCTGGTAACGTTTTGGAACTTAAACATCCGCTGGCAACGAAGCAATACATCATGTGTGGTTTGTGTTGGAACAGGTTATCCGATCTGCAGGAGCCCTGCCACACACCTTACAAGGACTCTATAAAATCCGCTGTTAACGTTTTGGTACATAAAAATCTGCTGGTAACAAAGCAATCCCGCATGTGTGGTTTGTGTTGGAACAGGTTATCCGATCTGCAGGGGCCCTGCCACACACCTTACAAGAGATAAAACTCCGCTGCTAACGTTTTGGTGCCTAGACATCCGCTGGTAACGAAGGAATCCAGCATGTGTGGTTTGTGTTGGAACGGGTCATCCGGTAATCAGTTGCCCTGCCACGCACCTTACAGGAACTAAAACTCCGCTGGTAATGTTTTAGTACGTAAACACCCGCTGGTAACGAAGCAATCCAGCAAGTGTGGTTTGTGTTGGAACAGGTTATCCGATCTGCAGGGCACTTGCCATACACCCTCCAAGAACCTTACTAGATCTAAAAGAACTGCTGGGAAGGTGTTGGTACCAGATAACAATAGACACCTCTTGAAATTTAGTAGCGTCCGCTCTTTGTCAGGTAAGAGACTTTTTGAAGACTCGTATAGGAGCAACGGCATATCAAGCTATCAAGCGGGTGATCCTAATGTCTCGCTCTTACATCTGTATCCAAACTTAGCTCGCTCGTTTCTTTGACATTACAGCAAGATTTCTCTTTAAGACATTTTAGAATGTGTGCTGTGAAAATACATTTCAGAAATATATAGCTCAAGAACAGTTGCGTATATTCAAGGCTAGCTAGGCTAGCTGCAAATCCCAGAAAATGCACAAATAAAACTGAATTAAATATACACAAATAAAAGTCAATTATCAACGGTATTAAAATACATTGAAGCATTCGCAGCAAAAAAGACTCGTGTGTATTTGCTTCTTTGACTCAGTCAGGCGAGCGAACACCAACGGCATAACGCAAGCAGCTCTTCCAGAGTCTTCGCAGTTCTGATGCGAAAACCTTCCGTACAATCGCCTGCTGTCGTTTCCATGACAGCATGAATCAACTGGTAGATGGGAATGGGCCAATGCTTTGGGAAACGGTTCGGTGAGAAAAATGAAGAGTTAGACAATCTCAGTCAATCCCATACTCCCGCCCATAAGTGTTTCGCGAGAATTGCTACGGTTTTTGTAAAGTGTCAATGAATTAAAATCAGAGATATTATATCTTGAATTCCTCGATTTGTTGGATTAGAACTGTTTTGATAAATTTTGTGAAAGCTTCTCTGAACATCTACTGTCAGAACTTAAAGAATTCTGTGCGTCAAATTTTGATACAGCTTGACTAAAAATGAACTGAAGGTGTTTTTTTCCTTTGATGAATACAAAAACAAATCAGTAAGATACATTACGTGTTACATACATTTGAATAAATTGGACATAGTGTTTAGTGAGATGTACAAATTAGCAGACCTCATATTAAACTTTTCATCAACAACTGCAAGTGCCAAAACAAATATTTCAGCATTAAAAAAATCAAGATATAACTTAGAGCCACACAAGGACATGCACATTCGAAAAAAATTGGCTGTGTAAAAAAAAACCATTATTTTTAAATATGAAAAAGTACCCGGAAGAAACATTTTATGAAAACGTACCACTCAAGTTAACACAAAAGGAGAAGGAGGATGGAGTTCATGTACGTATAAAGTATTCAGAAGAAGAACGAAGTTCGTGTGCAAATAAGTGTTGAAATCCTAATCCGCATAATTATTTGGTATCATGTTAGCAATGGCATGTACCTAAATTTAGAAAAAAAGTTACTTCTATTACTTAAAAATTGAAAATTGATTTTTGCAATTAAAAAAAAACAGTACTGGAGGGGGATGGGAGTGAATGTGAGATAGACCAGGTCTCGGACCCAGGATTCGCCAATGCTCAAGACATTAAGTTTATGAAGTTGTGTGGCCGCCCCGGTGGCGCAGTGGTCTAAGCGATGGCCTCTGATCATTCGTCCAAACGGGGTCCGGGTTCGAATCCCGGTGAGGCATCGATGTTGTGTTTGTCTTACGGCACTGGATCTCTCCCTTTCCTGGAACCAGTGACCCTAAATTAGGGACGGGCGACTGCTTATAGCCCATTGAGTTGCTCACGGTGGTCGTTAAACCTCCAATCAAATAAAAAAAGTTGTGTGACAAAACGAAAGATGAATTAGCTCTGATATGTGTGAGTAATAATTAGAAACTCGAAAAACACTGAAGATGCAAAAAGTCATTCGTGTGTAGTCAATGCAGTTAAATGTTAATAAGTAGACTCAGACTGATTCACATCCAATGCGCGGCAAAGCGAGGGCAATTATTGGCAAACTGATAAATGCGCAGGAGATTACCAGCCGTTCACGAGGTAACTTCACGCATGGCGACCAACTGATGCACAACATTTAAATCAATGGCATTCTCGTTTCATTCCCAATTTTAAATTTCACCATATTTCCTAGCTGAAATCTGATTGTTCAATACGTACCGGGTGTCGTTTATTAATCTTCAATAATACTTTTCTTATGGGAAATTCGTTTGCTTACTAATCGTGACGTATGAAATTTAACACGAAGTCACCTCTATGGGTATCGTCGCAATAGCGAATTGAATTATCCTTCTCAGCGAGGCAACTGACCCGTTCACCATTTGCAGCAAAGACTCATTCGTTTTGAACGCATAGTTCACGAATCCTCGGAAACATGAACACAGTGTAATTGGATATAAAGTAATCCATCAAAATGCTCATAAAGAAGTGGCCGAACACCAACGAAAACAATGGATCAAACAGCAGTTACACCGTTAGGAAATGATGCCCTTTTTATTAAATCTCGCAAATGAAAGATATGATGTGTTAAATTTAGATTCACAACACAGTTTGGTCTAAAACACACTGGACGCAAAAAATTAAGGATAATGTTGTTTTGAAGAGGAAACGTGGCAATATGCAATTTTTTTAGTGACTACTGAAGTTTGGTTAGCAGCGTGTTTCAGGAGATGAAAAACCACGGGATTAGAGTTGCCTCCGAGGCTGACCTTAATCCTATTGAGAATATTTTGGACGCTGTGGAGAAACATTTGGATAACCACGTTCCATATCCCAGTACACTGGCCGTTCTCAGTATTGTGCGTCTTGTAATATGGGACGATCTTCCCCAGGAACTAATAAATAATATCATTGCAAGTATGCCTCGCAGGTGCCAAGACGATCATCTACAAAAATGGGTGTTTCCGGATACTGAAATCTAGATATATGGACATTCCGCGTATTTACCATGTTGCCTATAATGCAGTGCTACTTTGTTGCGCGCAAACACTGCACAATAAGTTGTTTTTGTAAACTCACTGTTCGTTCTTTATTTTACGTAGCTTCACCGAAGTTATTTCAGTGCGTTTTATTTGAGTCAGAAATACATATCCTTCATTTCTTGCAATATCCCTACATTTTGTGACCAGTGCCGAAAAGGTTGGGCTTTAGTCACAAAATAACATTTTGCGAACACTACCGACGATTCGTAATGAGAATTGTAAGGCTGACAAATACCCTAAAAGTCAGAATTAAAATATTTCAAACCAACAAAACATACGTAGTTTCTTCGATTTATGGAACATGAATCGAAAACTTCCATTTATGGGCTTTCAAAAAAAGTAGTCCAAGTTGGCTTTTAACTTACCAAATATACTGCCAGATGTTTTGCTCTTGCAGTTCCGCCTGAGTCTATTGAAAGCGAAATATCTCTTCCAGAAGCGGCTTAAAGATATTTTTATGTATTGTTAAGCTCAAGGTATTTGTTGTGATATTTTAACATATGGACGTATTGTGATATTTTAAAACCTAACCGTATTGTGGTATTTTAGCACCTGGCCGTATGACTCTCTGTTTCTTACTATAAGGTGTTTCGAATCTTTTATCCAGTAAACCAACACTCTGTAAGCTACATGGCACGGATTCCTAATATTTATGTTTTTTAGCTCTTCGTTTTGAAAATAAAATTCCGTTCCCAATATAGCATGCCACTGAAATTTAAATGATTCCTTGTTTAGAAAAAGGCACGACATGTCATAGAACTTTCCGGCACTGAGTACAGCCATTCAATTAATCATGAGATGCCAATGTTTCCACAGAAATTTCGTTGTGCAGAAACCCTTCTGGGAAAAGGCAATGTTTTATAACAAATCAGGATGTTTTAAATTATTACCTCTGCTACAACAATCAAATAACTTTCCCCAAAGATTCAGCCACATCAGCTGTTTTAACTATATAATACAATAGCCGATCTAAACCTATTTTAAATAACGTAGCACTTCAGCACTATTTTAGCACAGATGAACAAGAATTGTTTTAAAAAATATATTACTAATTTAAATACTTCCTGTTTTAATATAGGGGTCATTCTGTAGAAAGAAGCCATTTTTGTTTTATGGTGGATGTGGAATCTCAATATGGCCTCTCCATTTTCGTAGTGGTCTAAGTGCTGGCTTCTGACCATATCTCCAAAAGGGGCAGCTATTCGAATCCTCACGGAGCATGGATACTGGGTTTGTCGAAAGGAACTGTCCCTGTACTTGTCCTGGAATCTGTGACCCTGAATTCTGCACGGGCAAATGTTTAAAGTACATCAAATTCGTAACGATGGTTGTTATCTTCTCCAACCCCCACACAAATAAAAGCACTTCTGTACCAGTCAGTTTCTGTCTTCGAAGCTTAGTTATTCGACAACACCTAACAAAAAAAGGTACAGGAAAAAAATACAGGCTGTAGTTACAGCCTGCGTTTCGCGGAATGTGGTAAGATTCTATGTCCTTCTCGTATCATAAAACGTTTTAGATAGAAATGGGACAAATATTTCAGACCAAACACTGTGCGTCTTCAATTGTGTGTTAATTGCTTAAATTTCTACGTAAAATTACACAGATTCGTATTCCATTTAAATACATTACTGATTTATTTATCCAATTTTAAGGCACAAAACATTTCGGCCAGTCTTACCGCTTTGCAAAATTATATCAATCCTTGTAATATTAACGGTAGTCGTACTTTCCACCAGATTATGAAGAAAAACTTTTAAAGCTCTTTAATGAGTTCACCTTTCAAAAAACTACAATTAGAATATATTTTACTTTCAGAAGAAAATACTGTGCCCTCTGCTTTGGACATTGATGTAAAAGCATCATGAAATATTTTTTAGATATATTATACATATCGAATTTGCGCATAATTTTATATACTTACTTATTTCCCCTAAAGTCTGGAATATTTAAATGGACTTTTCCTCTTTGCAATCTGAAGCATATTTACCTAAAATTTCCGAATGACATTTAGGAAAGATTAATTTGAATTAAATAAACAAACATCCATAATTATCTTAATTTATATTATCGTCACAAGTTTGTGGCCTTTCATTACAAGTTACCTCTCTTAGTTTAAAATTTGTAAGAGAGAAATATGTGCAAAAGAATGTTAGAGAAAATCCACGTTCAACAGATGAAATGGAACCCATTTTGTTGAGAATTTACGCAAATAAAAATTATTGTACATCACTCGCTTGATACAATAATCTACAATTGATTTCACCTTTCTATTTGATTCACATTTATCCATGTTACTTACATTTTTTTCTTCCAACAAATATCTTTATCTAGAGAACTGTTAGAACCTTAAATTTTCTTTTTATGGGAATCGATTTTCTGTGTGAAACGTGTTCTACAATGCTTTAAAACAGGGTTCGGCAACCTTTTAATAGTGTTGTGCCGATGTAATGTATCAAAGTAACTTAGCGTTCCAACCTAAGTCCATCATATTTTTTATATGCAACATATATTGAAACAAATTAATTTGATCTTGAATTCACATGTATACCTATTATATTATTTACAGATTATTCAGTATTTTAATATAAATAGGAACAGATACAAATATTATATTTTGCAAAATTTAAGTTCTGAATACATTATTTTTAATTTCTTTATAAAATTGCCTCATGCAGACTTTGTTAAGACAAAAGTCTAATAGTTTGAAGAACAGAACAATCAAATAATTGAAACACAAAACACGTTGTTAAAATTTTAATGTAAGTAAATAAAAATGCTTAATATATTATAAGAAAGAAATACGACATTCTGCATTTATGATTTCCAGTAAAATTGCTTTTATCATGTAAACTCTAAAACCGATTAAAAACCACGATGTTCATTAAGTAGTTCAGAGATATTCTAATTTAATCAGTTAATTACAGAAGTACTTAGCTCTATCTGGCAAAAAAGATGAAATGTATTAATTTTAGAAGAAACAGCATCTTTTTTCCATCCTTTTCTTTTTAATAAATAATGTGATGAGCGTATTAGACGACTATTTCCTGACATATGTCTTTTCCCATTTTTAATATTCCTTATGCTGCTCATTCTTCAGTAATCCAAAAGTCAGGTGACGGAGAAATACAAATGGGACACTGCTGCCTGTTCGTTCATCGACAAAGTCTCATTTTCCATATCTTGTTCTGAATGAAAGGTTTGACATTCATCAAAAAAGAAGATAGCAATTTCTAACATTTAAGAAGTGCTAGAAGGATTTAAAAATCAAACGGGAATAACCTATAACACTTTAATGAACCGGACTAAAAAATAGTGCGTCTGCCAGAATACCATGAGGCTAGAAAATTTGTATGAATACTTTTTACATTTTTGTTCTGCCTTTCACTGTATATAAAAAAAACAAGGGTTAGTGCTAAATGACCACGCAAAACATGTGATTTGTAAGCACGATACGAATTGACTATGAGACGTTTTACGGGTTAATAACTGCATCCGACCTCAGAGATACGATGCAATGTCATGCGAGCGAATTTAACTTCCGGTTACCTTACGTGTTTAGCAGAAATAATGATGAATGAAGTTCACTTCTGATGAAATCATAGGGCATACAGATTCAAAGAACGCGTTGCGGTACAAAATTCTACTCACACTCCCGAAATGCAATTACTCATATCCCCAAATTAAGGATAATATCAGTTTCGTGTGTTCCACCCAAAGGACTGTAACCAAAAAGCTCAATATATGGAGCATGGTGAACTAAACGAAAATTCAGAACGAAACAAAACCTCTAGAGAATCTTTCAGAGTAGCAACAAAAAATTAAAAACAGCTGCCTAGAGTTAATTTGCACTGCACATCTCGTGCAGAACATCAATGCTTCATAGTTGTAAAGTTTATAGGCTGTATGCTTTTCCTTGCCACAGGGACATTTGGAGTGCAGCGCCTAGGCATACACAGAACCAGAATATGAATCTCTGCTTGAGATACGGAGTTTCATCCTTGCACAAATGCAGTCCAAATTTCCAGAAGTGTTCGAAAGAGTGGATGACGTTCTACAGTACATATCCGTAGTGTGTCCAACGCACGTTCAATATGGTTTAAACTGAGAGAACCAGCTGGCCACCGTCAGCGGATGATTTCCTCACTTCCTAGGGAATCCTCCACTGCGGCGATTAAACAAGGACTTGCGTTGTAACCCATGTGCACAAGCTTTAGTTCGCTGAATAGCGGGACATGTTATTGCAAAATAATATCGCGTACGTCTGTCCTCGTGAAGGGTCATCTTTCGAACACATGGAAGTGTTCACGTGAACGCAATACTATTCCTTCATGCATCAGAATCCCACCGCCGCCAAGCGATCATATTCTGGGATGTTGTAACGTGTCCCTGGTGCTCTCCAGATGAAGACACTTGTGCAAACTAAACCTGGATTCCTCAGTAAACAAAACACAGGCCCTTTGGGCAGCTGTCCAAGAACAATACTTCCTGCACCAGAATACACAGGGCCTTCGATGAGCTTAAGTTCACGCGATGATTCTACCAGGCGTGCAGGCATATCGGCCGTTTTCACTCAGTCGTCTGTACATGGTATATCTTGACTCCGTGGTCTCTCTGACAGCTGGAATGTCCCCGGCAAGGTAACCTACTGAACTCTTCCTGTGCCGTTTGGAAGTAAGTTACAAAAGACGGTCTTGTTGCTGATTTGTAATCCACGAACGTACTGCGTTGATGCATACAGACACATTTTCCTCCTGTTGGAGCTGCCACCTGGTTTTAGAAATGACACTTTGTGGGATAGGCAGCTCCTGCTACTCGAGGCTGGCCATTTGAGTTTGGCCGCGTCGAGCCGACCGATGAATATGACCTTGCATGGCATCATCAATATGAGTTCGCTGAGCTACATTCATTTGGTATACTTCATTATTGCAACTCTGAAACGTGCAAAAGCTGCACTATTCTGCTGCGCTGACTACTCTTTTATAAATATCCGCGTTTTACGTGACGTATGTCGCACCCAGAGCGGAGCCATTCCGGAGAAGGTATAGACTAGTTGGCCTGTGATTCACAATTATCCTTAATCTTGGAGCACCTAAACTAATGCTACAGAACTGATTTCCAACTTAAAATGGCTGTAACAAAAGAGACGAACCTCAGAATGTGGAGATAAAGTAATTACAAAACTTATGTTTTGCCAAGAAGCGTACTGTGGTATCTGTCTCTTTAAAGCTATTTGTTTCCTGCCATGCCTTGGGTTAACAAGAGGAGGTAAAATCGGGCTAAAACAGAGATTTCATTACCTGTGAGAGGTTTATATTTAGGTTTACTGCTTAGATAAGAAAGCGGAAAAAATTGTTGTGCTGCACTTTTCGTAAATCCTGGCAGCAGTGTGAACATCTCTGTTTCGGAACGCAGCAAATGTTGGGTACCGTTTGTATTACATATGTATACGCCTGCAGCGTAAGGGGTTAACATATTCTGAAAGTTATGTGGTTTGGCATGCATTTTCAAGCAATTTACAAATATATACATGTCGAAATCATTCCTCGATTAATATTTGTAACAACAGACGTAGGATATCAGAAGTATCTCTTTACATAAAAATACTTTTAAGTAACGCTGATTTTTTTAATTTTCAAGATATACATGCATTATTTTTTGCCGAGTGAACATGACTTAAAATTCATGAATTTGTGGGGATTCGAGAGAGACTGGATTTCACGACACCGGTGATAAAACGTCTTTAATTGTTTCAAAATTCAGTCGTTTAGAAGCTTCCTTATAAAATTTCCTTCAAACGAAAAATTTATTGGACATCTGCTTATAAGGGGAAGTTTGCGAGAGGATATGCAACTAAATCCATTTTACCAATTTTAATCAGAATCAATGGATTATATTTTAAAGTGCCTTGTCCATATTGTTGTTATTTCCGAGCGATGCTTAAAGTCCTGAAATTCCATTCCATGCATTGTCACCGATCAACTGTGGAGGTTTGCAGAATTGAAAAGAAACCAACAAATGAGTATAGTCATGTAGGATAATCATTATTTTGAAACTGTGTAAATGGAATTTATTTCCAAATTCTCTTTTTGTATTTTCCATTTAATTTCCAGCAATAGTACTTTCTGGGGTAAAATTGATAGCATGACAGCAGTACATTTTACTTCTGATTTCCTGACTTATTCTGCTTCATATCTAATGAGTTGCCCTAATTCTATAAATTGAATAATATAATTCTTTCATTTAAAATTGCATTCCTGCAAATCGTGAATCGGGACATTATTTTGACTAATTGCATTGTAAAGCTTTGCTAAATTTGATCACAGATGTATAAAATTTCACGCTTTTTTAAAATGCTGTTACAGCACCCAACAATATTTTGTACTTATTTGAGTGCAGATATTTTTAACTGTAATGAAATCACAGTTCAATATAGTTAAATGCTTTTGTAATGATGTATTGCCTTAATCTATGCGAGTCTTTAGTTTCCAGTAAATAATCTGACAAAATCATTATATATAATAAAGATGTATATTAAGGTTCTAACCAATTTCTAATACATGTGTGGAACGCCTTCGTCTTATTTGTTAAGTGGAAAGCACATCGAGATTTACTGGAGAAATTTAAAAACTTCCTTTGAATGTGTATTATTTATCTGTTTCCTAATATAGTAAAGGAAGCTATCACATTTTCACCAATATCAAATTTGAAAATGTAACCAAGTGCTATTAAATAAACATAACACTTAGACCCCAGTTTTATATGTGCCACTTTTTAGGTGATTTAAGTATATGCAGTCTGGAAAAAAAGGAAACGATAATGCAGTATTCCATGAAAATATCCATGAAATAAAATTAAAAATAAAAGAACTTACGTTCTTTCGTTTGTCTTTCATTTTGGGGAGTCAGGTTTTTCAGTGAAATTGAATATTTCCTAAAAGTATGGTAAAACTGGAGAACATCGGCTTTCTGGAGAGGTCAGCGAGATTTGTTTTCTGACCTGGTTCAGAAAAGAGTTCTGAGCGATACATCATACCATTGATTTTTAATGGTTATCAGAATTAAATTTTGTGTAAAAACCTACTGATATTTTCAAATTGAAAGTAAATTTGCCGCATTTTTTCGGTTTATAAGTCGACAAGCAGTTTATTAAACTTTTCCAACGGGTGTTTGAAGTATTTCGATTTTTGTATCTTCGTTCATTGATAATGATATATTACTAAAATAGCCAATCACTTGCCCGAAAGTTCTTGGTCACTTTTTTTATCATCATGTAATGTAGTTGGCCTTCAAAGGTTGAAAGACTCCTTGCTTATGAGATTCGTTCCTCCGGGTATGAAAAATCGTATTTTCCCTTATTTTTTTTTAATTTTATTCGCTGGACAAAAATGCAGGTTTCCCTCTGCCGTATGAGACGTAAACATAGCTCGTTATCTCCATAAAAACCACACAAACATACACACCATACCACTCATTCATAAATTCAAGTAAAAACATTATGTACATAATTACACTGTTTACATTCCAGGCAGTTAAACCTTTGTCAACTGTGATTAAAAAAGTTCTCCATCCGTTTCAAACTCCGTACTAATCCTACTGCAAGTGCCAACCTCATTCTGTCCGTCATACACAATCCTCTAGCGCTTTTAACAGGCAACTGTCGTCATCAGGAGGCAGATATGTCTCACCGCCTACCACCGCTCAAGTGAGCAAAGTTATTGAGGTTCCGACTTCAGTCGCAATCTCTGCATCTTTGTGTCTTTGGCGCCATCTAATGTCAGTGCTGCTCTCTTTTCTTTTTTTCCCTCTTAGCTGTTCAATTTTTATTAAGGCCTTCCATTGTTCGTGTAAGATGTTAGGCTCATTAACGTTGCACAATCTTGATCTGATTTTTTCAATTAATACTGATTCTGCAATTCTCAAATGCCTTTCGTTTTTACAGCTCTTAATAATTTTAATATCTTCAAATTTCGGACATCGGTGATTTTCCAGACAGTATTGATTTAATGCAGTTATAGCATCTTTTTTATTCCAATTACTTATATGCTGGTTCAATCTATATTTTAATTTTTTCCTGGTGCTGCCTATATATGACAAAGGTGGTTGCTGGTTTATAGGAATTTCATATACACCTGCTCTATCCAATTGGCTGATTTTTTCATTTTTTTTACTAAAGTTTTTAGGGTATGTACCTGATTTCCTACATGTATGTCATATTTGCCACAAACCTTATTAATTTCAGCTAAAACACCTTCAACATATGGGAGTGCTCCTATATATTTTAATAGTTTTTTATCAATCTTTCCCTTAATATTTGCTTGAGTTACTTCATAAATCCATTTCTTTAATACCTTTTTAGGGTAACCAAAATCATGTGCCATTTTTTCAATATATTCTATTTCTTCTTTTTTATATTGTTCCATTGATGAGTGTGTCAAACTTCTTTTTATTAGCGTTTTAACACTATTTCTTTTATGTGTTAATGGGTGCGATGACTGAAAATGTATTAATACAGGAATAATTGGTGATTTTCTATGCACTTTGTATTGCATATTATCATTTGTTTTGATTATCATAATATTCAAAAATGCCAATGTATTGTTATGTTCCTGTTCTACTGTTAATTCAATAGATGGATAAATATCATTATACTTTTTTGTCAAGTCTTCAAGTTCATCATTTTTTAGCCTGGACAACAAAAAATGTCATGAACATACCTGCAGTATATCAGTGGTGGATCTTCTAGTTTACTTATTATTTTTGTTTCTATGTCACTCATTATAATTTCAGCAAATAAGGTTGACAATGGTGACCCCATAGGTCCACCAAAATTTTGTTTGTACTCCTTGTTATTAAACATAAAAATGTTATTTTCATATATGTACAATAAAATATCTTTTAATTCTTCAATTTGTATTGCATTCATAGTCTGTAACATATATAATTTTTCAACCATTATATCAATTGCCTGAGGTACTGGTGTGCTAGGAAACAGAGCACGAACATCCATACTAGCCATATGATATTCACTTAAATCATGTTTAATTACTTTAATTTTCTCAATGATTTCATAAGTATTCCTCACAGTGAACCCTGTCTTCATGAACAATGGTGCCAAATATTTGTAGATATTTTTTCCAGCTTTATTAATGGGGAATTCTTTTTTGATACTATCACGCTCGTAGGTGTATCTGGCTTATGTGTTTTTATTTTTGAAAACATTTTTGGTATTTCAGTACCCATTGGTGGGTACGCTTTCTTTATTTCTTCAGGCAAGGTGCTGTTATTTCTTATTCTAGTCAAGTAATTCACTTGAGTTTCGGTTGGGTCTCTTGTCAGAACGCTGCAATTCAGATCCTCTATTGCTCTGTTCATTTTTTGATTATATTCAGTTATGTTAAAAATCACAATTTGCCCTGTTTTATCAGCTTCACAAAATTTAATTTTCGGTCATCTCTTAATTTTATCATTTGTTCTTTCTCATACTGAATTTTATCCAAATGATATTTTTTATTACTTTTTTTCATTAAATTCTATCAAAACAATTCTGTAAAATTTACTTCTAAAATTTTCACGATCTTCTGCAGGTACATTACGTGTCATTTCTTCTAGGTTAGGTATTAATTCTTTAGTCTTCGGCAAGCCACGTGGAAACGTAAATTTCTTACCCCTCTGCAAAACAGCTCTTTGCGTGAAGCTCAAGGTAAAGTTGGATTTATTCTGATAAACTTCATACATTTTCTTCCGTTGTTCATGTTTTTTTGGCAGTATATGATCGCATGCAACTTTTTCGCAATGACTGTTTTGAGCATTTCTTTTCGTATTCCGCGATGTCAAATATTTCCCTGAAGGTTACATCTAAGATCTCATCTTTCCAAGAACTGTCAAAATTTCTATACTCTTTATTATATATTATACTCAATAAATGCAAGCATGTCTTATTCAAATTAAAAATTAATTTCCTTTTATTGACAATTTCAGCTCATAGATAAGTTGAAGTTGCGTACAAGACGACGCTAAAACAAACAGAGTTAACGTTCTGCAATTCCATATTTTAATATTTTAGTAAATATTAAGACAAATGAAAAATGGTGGTAATCCCACATTCTTATCAGGAAAAAAGAAGAATTTCATAAGAATGTTTTATCTTTCCAATTAACACTATCGAATTGCTTGGCTACGACAAAACAGTCCGGGAAACAGCCACACAAAGGTGAAATAAAAGGACGAAACAAAGTGGTCCCAGAAGTGTACCAAATCAGAGTGATGCTTGCAAAGTGAGTTACAGTTCGCTGCTTTCTTGAACTGTCCAATTGAAATATGAAACAAAAGCAGCTTTTGATTTCCTTCGGAATCAAGAAATAAATTAAGATAAGCGTAATAAATAGAAGCCATGGTTGATTTTAAGTCAGTTCAGAAGTACAACCGAGAGGCTAGTAGGATTAATAAAGATTGCTTTGCTATTAGCCGGTCATCGCTATTCTTGAAGCGCATTCTACTTCTGCTGTGAACGCAATAGTCACCCGATAATCAGCTGCGTGGTTTCGAGTTATTTCTGTGATTTATTCATTGCAAGAAAAATGCGATGCACCAGTTGTAGTCTTGGTGTCTTTAAAAAAGCAGAAATGAGTGCTACCCATGGTGGCTCTGAGGGATGGCGAGAATTCTGGAATTAATATGTGACTGAGGCCATCCTAAACCGGTAACGGCGATTTTAATCTATTTACTGAACAGAAATATCCGTTTCATCTGCTTTTAAACAAATTCCTAGTGAACGGAATATTACACTTAGTACGATTTCGGAGTGGCTTCGGAAGACCGTAATATTGCCTTTCCGGTGCCTTTGCACACCAACTTTGCAAACCTTATAAACTTTCTTTCGGTCATTATCAATCTACACTCACCCTATATTTCTTAGAATTGCATAACATTAAAACACTGAATATATCAAAGTTTTTTCATAAAAGTATAAACAAGAATCCCATTATTTGTGATGAGTTTAACATGTGAAGATGCTCCGTCGTATAGGTCAGCCACTATTCTTATGAAGAACCAAATCGTCTATACACGTTACTGTCTAGTTAAAGAGCAAAAGATTTACTAGCATTGCAATAACAAGACGCTATACACAATTAAAAACTCAGATGTGAGATCTTTCGGGAACACTTTGTCCCCATCTTCAAACAAACCAAAAATTTCTCAACCAAGTGTATACACCCCGTATGTAAAATTCACGTGACGAAAGCTGACCGGAAAAGCGCAATGGAAAAGTATGATCATAATCTCTGTGCACATATAGTACACGTTTGATTATTATCTCTCACTATTGTTACATCATTCGAAAAATTTCGCAAGTTGACTAATATCGTTTTTAATGTACATAACGGAATGTAAAAATGTAATCGCTTTGAAGATAAAAAGTCAGTGTATACCCTGTAGTGTTTCCAGTGCACTTTCGTATTTTTTTGGAATGAAAGCAAGGGACATTTGTTTCACGGCAATGTATCATCGAAGTTGCAGGAATAAGCATTCTGTTTTACAGACGTCATGTTGGTTTACGTGATACAGATACCAGCATTCCAAGTAATTTTCGAAATTGCGTGTTGTATAAGTAATAAACATGCGAGATAAATAATACAAAGATAAATGAAATAATGTAATGTAACCACTGCCCTTCACCTCAGTTGATTGATGTAAGGAAAGACATTTTAAGCGGACGTAAAAAAAACACTTGTGAAATAACAATAAAACGGCTGCCCAGAAAAAGATATAAGGAATAAAAAAATGTACACTCCGTGTATAATTTTTCCAATTCTGTTTAGGTAATAGTACTATACATATATCTAAACTTTAAGAGAAAGGAATTTTGAACCTGACATACGAAATTTTGGTGAATTTAATTAAGTGAACGCATTTGCAAAACTTTTATTAAAAAACAGCTTCCTAAAATTGATTTCGAACATCCATTCCTTTTAATTTTTAGGAAAAATTAATCATATGTTCGGGAACTAATAGATAAGTAGCTTTCATATAAAGTAAGACAAAACGATCGTTGTAGGAAATATGTTTCAGTAAAAAAATAAATAAAATATAGTACCCGAGTACATATGCAGTTTTCAAAATACTTTAATCAGTGAAAACGGGACCTACAAGAGGATTTCGTTTTCAGGTTACATAACCAATTTCACAACTTCCTCACGTCTAGCACACAGGATTTTTTTAAACATTTACAAAAGTGAAGGAAATTAATTATAATCATTTTGTTTTTAGAGAAATTTGATTTCCATAAAAAGTCCCATCATAACCGTTTGCTAAACAGAAGTTACCGCTCCGTTCACGTCCACAAGTGAGCAACGGAAAAAGTATCATTGGCCGTCACCTGGAATTGAACCCAGGGTCCTCCATTTACCCGCCGGAAATGCTTCTACTGCATTTCCCGCGTATAACTGGAGGACCCTGGGCTCGATTGCCGGTGGTGGCCAATGATAATTTTACCGTTGCTCACTTGTGGACGAGGAGGGAGCGGTGACTTCTGTTTGGTGCTCCTGTTGCGCATCAAATGTGTGTATTAATAACTGTTTGCAGTTATTTATTGGTATAATGTGGTTTCTAAATTAATATTTAGGACCATTTTTAACATGGAAATTAGAATTAGGCAAAGTCTAACGTTTTCAATCGATAGTAAGGGGACAACATTTTGGTGAGAAACACTTCAAGTTCTATAGCCGTGAATTCTAGCTTGTCATCATATCCAAGACGTGATGTTTGGGGAAACTCTTCCTAATAGCATTTGATTTTATCATCAATTACTCAGAGAAAGTTTCTCTTGCATAGTATTGTTTCTGCATTTTTCTATTTCCTCTAAGAATAACCGTGCGGAAGCAAAACATTTTGTAGTTTATCTCTGCCTTAAAGTAAATTGTAAAGCGGTGCTCAAGAAATAATGAATTTAAAAAAATTGAAAATCGCACCTCAATCCTCATCTAGAAAACACTTGCACAAATTATTACAATTTTCCTCAGGAAATTTCCTGTGAAGAGAATTACATTATCGAGAATAGAATAATAACTCATTCTCAGGTTTGTTTTACCGAGTAAATGTGCGATACATGGCACCACAGGGGAAATATCTGAACAAATTTTGAGTGTGATAGAAGACATAAATGACGTTTTCAGTCGAAGCTTCGATGCAGAGAAAGTATTATCAGATCAAGGTCAGTTGGGCTGTGCGAGCGTTAACTTTGGTATCAGGATTGGATGTATTGGAAAATTTGCGGTAAAAGGTGCACTCGTGAAATCAAATAAGTTAACGTGGTACATTGTGCATTTCGATTTTATCTGCCCTTCAGATATTTCTTGTAGACTTAACCAGTGAAATGATTACTAGTTTTTCCATTTTTTTTAATTTTTGTATATTTATTTATTGTTTTAAAAACACCACATGTAAATACAACTTCCCTATTCTATTCCATTAGCTCCGATGAGAATTACGGGCCATAGGAAAATATCAGCAAAATATTTCAACCAATATATTCCTTAATCTGTGGTATCCATTGCACATTCTATTTTAAAATGAAATACACGAAGCTGCGTGTAGCGAAGTTTCGTTCTTCTGCAATTCTTGTTGATTAAGAATATTTTCTTAAAGACTCCAAAAGATTTCTGGCTATGACGAGAAAGAAAAAAAATGGAGATACTTTGATTAAATTCAAGATATGTACTCTTTGATGGCCATAGTAAGTAAACCGCAATAACTCAAATGAAAAGTGTGAAATTTTATTATTCTAAATATATTACGAAACATAGAATGCACATCAGTAATGTGAAGAGACAAATTCATCCAGTGTTAACGATTACACTTATATTATTTATCATACCCCTTCCAGTGGTACTTTATACAGGGTGATCCGTTTAAACCAGTACCCTGAAAAAACCTTACATTTTTGCAAGGGATCGCGCTAGAAACTTCTTCTTTTTTTCAATAGAAGCAGCAACTCCTGGAGAGTGAAAACCGCCACCGTGAAGAAGATTGTTAAACGTAACTGTAACTCAGCTTGCGATTTGTTTGTTCTTGCGTTGTCATTCACTTGCGTGCATTCGGAAACATGCAGTACTCTGTTCCAGAGCGTGTTTTTTTAGTGAAATCGTATTGGGTAACCAATTCTGTCATCAAAACGCAACGAGCATTTCGAAGAGAGTTTGGAGTTCAAAAAGGGCCAAGCAAGTCAACAATTCTGTCGATGGCAAAAAAACTGGCTGGAGCAAACCGGTTCTCTTCTCAGCGGTAGACATCACCCTCCGATGCCCCAAACGCATGTGGACGATGTTCGGCAACGTTTACTTCAATCTCCGACGAAATCGTTGCGCAGATTGAGCCAACAGACAGGATACTCATACGGAACTTGTCAAAGGGCAGCAAAGAAAACGAGTATTCGACCTTTTAAAGTTCACGCAATCCATCAGCTGCAGGAACCGGACAAGGGAAAGAGAGTAAGTTACTGCAAATGGTTTCAAAATTGTCTTAATTTGCGATCTGATATTCTCTCCATCACATGGTTTACGGATGAAGCCTGGTTTCATCTGTCAGGCTACGTCAATTCGCAAAACAGCAGATACTGGGCTGCCGAAAACCCACACCTTATGTGTGAAACAAAGATGCATTCACAAAAGGTTGGTGTATGGTGTGCGGTTTCGTCTACGAAAATTAGTGGCCCCATTTTTTTCTCTGAGACTGTCAAAACTAACGTTTGTTGCCGCATATTCAATGGATTTGTGGAACAACTTGATAACATTGAATTGTCAGAGGGATACTTTCAGCAGGATGGCGCTACGTGTCACACATCGAAAGCCTCAATGGAACTCATACCTAGCTTCTTTGATGACAGATTAATTTCAAAAAACATATGGCCTCCCCGATCTCTGGACTTAACTTCTCCTGACTCTTTTAATGGGGCTACTTAAAGGATAGAGTTTACAAAACCCATTCAAAAACATTGGATGCATTGCGTGAAATAATCACGACTGAAATTTGCAATGCACTCTACATGAGACATCACTGAATATGGTGCGGCGTGTTCACCTGTGTTTACAATAAATTGGAGGACAATTCCAACAAGCCGCCATGGTGGCGCAGTGGTCTAAGCGATGGCCTCTCATCATTCGTCCGAACGGGGTCTGGGTTCGAATTCCGGTGAGGCATGGATGTTGTGTTTGTCTTACGGCACTGTCTCTCTCCCTTCCCTGGAACCAGTGACCCTAAATTAGGGACGGGCGACTGCTTATAGCCCATTGAGTTGCTCACGGTGGTCGTTAAACCTCCAATCAAAAAAAAAAAAAATTCTAACAATTGCTTATATTAAATGATTCTCCAATATCACATGTATAATTTTCAACTTACTGTATGATTTTGTTGTTTTTTATAAAACAGTTATAAGTAAATCACATGGTACTGGTTTAAATACATCACCCTGTATTATTTATCGAATTCATCCAGTGTTAACGATTACAAATTATATTCATGCTGAGATTCAGTTATATCTCATTCAAAAACGTTTGTTGAAGTCGAAAGACGTCCTGCATGATCAGTTTTCCTATTGAAACAATGGAAAAATCTTTTTTTTAATACATTTTATTATCATAAAGAAATACCATGGAAATTTCTTAATAAAAACAGCAGAAAATACCTTTAGTGATAAATCTGAAAAATAAAATTCATAAAGTTTTACATTTTCTCAAACCCAATTAGTTCAAAGTACTCCAAACCTAACCTGTCATGAAAGCTCTTCGGGAATATGTTTCCGCTCGTCTTTCTTGTGATGAAAGCTTTACCAGTTTTAATTCAAGTTGTGTCATTCTTGCGTACGGCGATCTAGTCAGTATAGTGAACCTTTCAGATAGGAACATTGCTTTAACCAAGGGTAGCTTTATTTACGCAAAAATAATTATGAGAAGCGAAAGAGTCAATATGAGATACACTGTGCATGTCTTTTGCTAACTGTGCAACACTAATTTTATTAAATCAGAGTAGCGCTCGTTTTAAACTCGTTGTTTAATACCGTGATATTAAAATGTACCGAGAATAGAGAGTACGGACGTTTTTCTATTACCACGCAATAGTTTTTTATTTAGTAAGGTTCCCAGATTTTGAGGTGGCTTGAAAAATATTTCAGAATTCGTGATAGTGTCAATAACACGAATACCAGAAGTCCTTAGTCGAATAGTGACAATCTTAAAAGAAAGTCTATTTTCTTTTTGAAAAACCCCTGAAAAATTGGACAGGACTGTTTTTTTTTTCCATTTGTAGAGATCTTTGTGCAAACATAAAAGCTCTTGACATTTCTGCTGTGATGTATTGTCGGCCATAGCGACGGAAGTCACTTTTGGACAGTGCAATTTGGGAGCATCTACCAAAAGATTTTTCCGAGCTCGTTTTTCAACACGTATTCCAATGGATATTTTAGGTGGGACAAATATTCAATGGCACTTGTGCATGGTCTAATGGTGAAAACTCGCGTTTATATTCATAACGCACAGGAAATAACACACCACCATTGTTCGTTCACTGTCTAGAGGGCCATATGTCACTCGTATGTGGGTCTTGATATTTCGTGTCTGTGATCTAAACGCTATACCGGGAACTATCGTATGTTCAGGATCCAACTACCTTAGACAAAATTCTAACCATACACCATGTGCATAAACAAATGTCGATGATTTAAATTGCAACATCGCAATTTTCTTCGGGCAGTTAATATAACAAGTAATACATTTCTTGAAGATGACGTAAGTTGTGATATAAAGATCACTAAATAATGTGTCGCAACTTAAAATAATGATCCCAGTCAGTGACGATTAAATATACCTGAATTATTCCTTTTAATGAGACATAATTTGCTTCTCATTCTGAATTTACCTAGGGGGCATTCTCCCCTTCTCACTCTTCGCTTCTACTTCCAACAGGGGATATGTTTATTGATTATGTCTTCCAGGCATGTGGTAGGCCTTGCTAACTAGAAATCGCGTGAAATAAATAAGTAAAAATGCAATTGTCATTGTGAAACATCATAGTCATAAGTAGCGTCGTATTAACAGGAAATCGTGTAAAAAACGCTAGCAGACCACACGCTGAACAAACTAAAACGTAATAACTGCTTCACAAATACTGTATTACACTTAAACAACACTGTATGATCAGTTCTATAACTAGCTCATGAGATATAAATTAAAAATACAAAAATAATGCGCAATTCCCATAACATATTCTGTATTTATTTAATTTATACACGAAATATCAGAACGCGAATACGATTTCTTCTTAATAAATTGTTTTTAAATTTCACGAATGTGTTATCGGTTGGTCCACAGTTCAAATCAAAAAGAGTTTGCTCCAGAAATATGACATTGGAATATTGTAACAATTCAGTTTTAGTGAAAAGCTCTTAACAAATCTTATGCGTTGTATGACAGATATTTCATTTAACTTTTCTGTTGATATAGACAATTAGTTAATGTAGAGAGTTACTTCTGCCTCTTTTAATGTTTTGAGGGTTTTATAGTTATAAATCTAAAAAGATACCAGAAAAAGTTTTTTCTCATAAAAATATGTAAAAGGAATACTGCATTTCGAAGAGCAAAAGATGAAATACTATGCAGTCAACATTCAAAGCCATTTCAGTTTGCGTTTGGAGAAGTATATATATTCTGTATAATCAGTAGACGATGATTTATAATTGCTAAATAATTCAGAGGAAATTCTTCTCATTTTAATAATGAAGTCAGTAAGCAGCACATGAAAGTGCTGCAACAGTGATGTCAATAGGCAACGATCATAATAAGATAACTCTGTTTCCTGATATAACAAAAAACTCTTAATTTTACCAAATTTAAATGAATTCATCCCTAGAGCGGATCCAATTATTACAATTGGGGTGATCTGCACTTAATTATACCAAACCAAAGGTCTACCTCGAGTGATGAATCATCTTTGTATATGCCGTGCGAAAGTGAAAAAAATATGTTTCATTTTTGGAAAGTTTTTCTAAAAATTAAGACAAAAAGTTGCATATCTATTTTTGGCATATATCGTTCCCGTCCTTTCTGCAGTATTTTTCTAGGAAATGTTTCTCCGAATAAAATTTCTTGATTAATGAAATTTCAAAGAAATACATTTTTAACCTATGTATTTCCCCATATTGTGCAATTAGCGCACTCTGGACCACTTACGTGGGAAACGTCGAGAGATTCAGCGGAAATTTTCGATGCATCGGTTAAATCTTCGATGTTTTTAATAATAAGCCTAATAATTCGTAGTTTTCAATCGCCAGCAATGCATGAGCAACAGATGTCCAAACTCTCAGTTGAATATAGCAGCGATTACTCACCAATAACAGCTAGTGGTTAACAATATTTGTTAAAACCCTCGATTTATTGTCAGCAACTCTCGATTTTTTTATCCGTCGGTGTGAATCTCGATGTCATGTACCCTGGAGTCCCTCTATGCTCTATTTTATTGAACCGAGCTGAATATGTGGAAATCAATTACCCGGTAGATAACAAAGAAACCCAAATAAATTGCCTTTTGGTTTCAAACTCATGTCGAACGTATAGTGAAACGAAAAACTTGTAGCAGAATGGTGTGGAGATATTAGTGTGTGAGTATATCGTGGTGACCTGGTTGAGAAACCGTCTTCTTCTGCACCCATGTAAAGTATTTGGCGGCAAATATTGGGATTATTGGCGGGTTGTACCAATTCCTGGCATAGCTACGCCAAACTAAGTTGTCATCAGACAGTTATTCCTTTCGAAGTTTAATCAATTGATTTCATAGTTACGTATTCAGTTGATTTATTCTGCCAGATAAACACCTTCGAATTCATGAAGAAATAAAACATTTCCGTTTCGAAGCATTCATAAGAAACAAAATTTTCCCTTTCGAAGTATGGGCAAAATAAGTATTCCTAAAGGTCATTTTAATTGACTAGACAAAATATTCACTAAACAAGATTTTCACGTGCTACATCTTTTACAGAGACAGAAAGATGGCAGCACATCTGCGCTGAGTTCTAAATTGCAGAGAGAAGGCCAGAGATAGAAATATAACAATTGTTTCAGTTATATCTACTGGTGTTATATTAAAACAAGCAAAAGCAGCTTATTCCCAAAGTTGTTAAAAAACTGGATCGAAGAGATCGGTGATATACTCGACCTTTTGAAAATAATGGTATACAAATGTAACATTCGATTTAAGAAAATACATCAGTATAATCATTATATTATGTTTGGGTAACTTAGGTATTTACTTAAGCAGATGTAGGGATGAAACTACACAGATGAATGATTTGTTGTAAAATAAAGCATTACCTTTGGAAAGAATTCATGCAACAGCGTTCAAGGTTATGTAGCCAGATAAGACTGAATTTTCTATGAAAGGTCAATTCCATAGAACATCTGTCATGTTATTGTATTATCACTTCATATACATGAAGATGCAGGGACGTACTGATATCCCACGCAACTCCCCGAAATGCTGGGGGAGGAACTCATGGTTAAAAAAGCATCTAGCCTGAGAAAAAAGGTTTTACAAAACATTTTGCGGAAACTTCATATGTAACAGTTACGGAAATAGCCAAGAATTGAGGCAGCGTTGAATGACGTTTTAAAAAGAAAAGCATTTTTTCTCAGAAAATACGTAAAATTTTTAGAAATCATTTTCGTTGCTTTAATTCATAAAAAGTGGATGACGGGAAAGCAGGTATTCAAAAGAACTTGAGGCGTCTTGTAGTAGTCCTTGCTGTTACAAAGGGCCTCAAGTTCACAACACTTCCAATAGTGTCTATGTAGGTGTAATAACAAGACAACATTGAAAAAAATGTCACTTCAGTGAGTGGACGTTTTATACCATTGGGGATGCGATGTTAGTATTCGTTCGAATATAAGGAACTGAAAGATGTTCTTCGCGGGAGAGAAAGATCAGAGACCTGTGTCATTTTTTTATAACATAATCAAAATATTGTTTTTACTATGCGCAAAACATTGTGGTATTACGTTAAGCATGTTGTTTATGTTCCAGAGTAAATAATTTAAGTAGATTTACGTTTTTTGTGATATAGTTCTTAATCGTTACACAGGTATTAACTTATTTACTGTATGTTGTGACATTTCGTATTAATGTTAAAAGTTGTTAGACTCTGTCACACGGCAGTTAAATGTTTTATGTGTGGTATCGTGAGGCATTTCAGAAAGCACGCCTTCATCCTTTGAAATAATAAATTTTGCATGGCATGGTTAACTTCGACGTAAGTACACTGACGGAAAAAAATCCAACACCACGAAAAAATAGTTGTAGAGGAATGAAATGGCGGTAATACATTTGTATAGATAATATATTTATTCGATTAAGGTTTTAAGATCACAGCTAATTGTAAGCGCGAGAAGAGCCATTTTAAATGTGAAATGCTGGTACATTAATAACCGGTGTAACCGCCAGAATGTTGAATGCAAGCATGCAAACTTTCATGCATTGTGTCGTACAGGTGCTGGATGTCCGTTTGTGGGATGGAGTTCCATGCCTGTTGCACTTGGTCGGTCAATACAGGGACGGTTAATGCTAGTTGGTGGTGACGCTGGAGTTGTTGTTCAATGATGTCCTATACGTGCTCGATTGGTGAAAGATCTGGTGATCTAGCAGGCCACGACAACATGTCGACACACTGTAGAGCATGTTGGGTTACAACAGCGGTATGCGTGCGAGCGCTATCCTGTTGGAAAACACCCCCTGGAATGCTATTCATGAATGGTAGCACAATAGGTTTAATCACCAGACCTACGTACAACTGTGCCGTTAGGGTGAGTGGGATAACCACGAGAGTGCTCCTGCTGTCATAGGAAACTGCTCCCCAGACCATAACTCCAGGTGTAGAACCAGTGTGTCTCGGCCGCAGACAGGTTGGTTGCAAGCGCTCACCTGGCCTCCTTCTAACCAACAGATGGCTATCACTGGCACCCAGACAGAACCGGCTTTCATCAGAAAACACAACATATCTCCACTCCGTTCTCCAATGAGCTCTAGCTTGACACCACTGACGTCGCAAACGGCAGTGGTTTGGAGTAAGTAGAATGCAAGCTACAGGGCGTCTGGCTCGGAGCTGTCCTTCAAGTAACCGATTTGTAACAGTTTGTTTTGTCACTGTGGTGGCAACTGAAGTTCGAATTGCTGCAGCAGACGCGGTAGGATGCGCCACGGCCATACGCCATACACGGCGGTCTTCAGCCTCATTAGCACAAAGTGGCAGGCCGGAACCCGGTCTTCTTGAGGCAGTACTTTCCCTTGACCACCGCTGCCAACAATCATGCGCAGTGTCTACATTCCTGCGAAGTCGTTCTGCAATATTGCGGAAAGAAAATCAACCTTCTCGTAGCCCTATTACACGACCTCGTTCAAACTCCGTGAGCTGTTGATAATGGCTTCTTCGTCTTCTTAAAGGCATCCTTGACTAACATCAACACCCTACGTCGAATCTCAACGACACCTAACGCTCACGAACGTTACAGCGCGTATTTACAGCAAATCTGCTTTGCATGTTCCGAGGGGCGCTACTAGCGCCACACGCATGCGCCGAGCGCGAAATTTGCATAGACGTCATCTTACAGATGTACTCTCACAGCCTACCAACTGTCGTTTATCTAACACAACCCATTCTTGGTGTTGGGATTTTTTTTTCCGTCAGTGTATTTTGTAGTAATTTGTATCGATAAGTACTTTGCAGTAATTTGTATCGATATCCAGTGCAATCATTTTAATTATAAAGTACACATTTGTGTTTCACTCGATAAGTGAAACAATTTTGATTTTACCAAAAATACTCCTGGGTTCCAGAGAATTTGTTTTATTAAAACATCCGCAAACCCTAGATAATAATATGGAAGTTGAAAATTTGAATAATTGACAGCTAATGGATTTTCGAAAAAGGGCCTGGGAAACAGTTTTTGGCTAGGGGGCCTCGGGTTTTTTCGGTATGCCACCGTGTAGATGTGCATTGGTAACCTTATTCATCTAAAACATTCTGAAGGATAATGAAAATAATTGGGTCACCAACCACCAACATTGACGGCTTCTGAGGTACACGTTGTACAATTAAGTTGGTGTGATAAAAATCTAAAATGCAACCAGTAATCACAGATAGAAAATTTTGCTAGTTCTATTAAGTACGCAGTCATAAATTGTTTTTAAACAGGCCTGCAACTTTTACTAAACAGGTGCTCATGGATTTGGGCATTTCTCAAAATTCTTGTGATATGATCTGAATCCATGCTTAAATATTTTTTTTTTATATTGCAGAAAATATGCCTGAAGAATCAAGTCAGTTTCATTACTTTTGAAAGTTTTTTCCCCCTGTTTCGCTGTCAAAGATTTTTGAACTGATCTTACGCAGCTGTGATGGAACAGGAATCGCATTCATTTTATTGTATATTAACAAGCTATATCATAACCATGGTCTTAAATGGTAAATCTATGTTTTAGCTTCGGAAGGTACTAGGACTAAATGCATATAAATGAACATTTATTGAACTCATAAAACTCATATTAAAATAATTGTACTTAATTTCAAACCTTTTTGTGTCACAGGTATGTACCTCATCCCCTATCTACAAAAGATGGTACGAAATTTCATGTTGAATCACTGCACGATTCTTACACCTTGGAAATATCAATATTTTCTATTATTTTCCCATGTCATCGCACATTCTAAACGCACTTTAAACGGACACGCCAATTTGTTTCCCATTTCGTTCGCTTCACTTCAATTAGCCAGTTCGTTCGGCCCAATGATATGAAGAGTTAGATGGACATTACTAGTCTGAATTCTTTACCCCATTCGTTTGACCCAATGAAATCAGAAATTAGAGGGGCCCCACCTGGCTCGAGACTATAGCCGATGTTTCGATATTTCGAATTTTTGCTAATAAATAGAAGAATTCCCACTTTTCCATCTGCAGCAATAATGGGCATTGTCCAGCTGAAACACCCAATTGGCCGTAAAGTGCTCAGAGGGTTTGAAAGGGTGTTGGTGATCAGCTAGCACATGCTCATGGCGCTTAGTGCTTATGGACCTTTCTAAAAACACCAAGGGACATAATGCACCCTATTAGAAGTCTCCGCAAATAATCATACAGCCACCATTGCCTTTACCAGAGCACACGTGTCATGACTAGATCATGGCCTTATGTTGTCGGTGCAACACCCGCACCCTCCCGTCAGTTTAGTACATCTTAAAACGACATTCATTAAACCTCACCACGCAATGCCTTATGGGAGTGGTTTAATGATGTGTTCGGCACAAGACGAGGCATAATATCCGATGACTGGCTGTCAAAAATGGCACACAAGTAGAACGTCGGCTTCGGAAGACTAAGTTATGCAGAGTGCGCTGACCGTTCACCCTATGACGCTGCTTTTTTCTCCGATATTACACATGGATGTGATTTGCGATGCCGTAACCTATTGGAGGACCTTAACGAACCTGAGAAGTCTATGTAGCCCCCGGTCATCAACCGCGTTTCGTCAGTTATCGCTTCCCCTCTGGGCCCTGGTATGCCCGTTGATGGTGTTCCCGCACTACACCCTTGACACGGTTGTCCTCGTGAAAACTAAGGTTTGCACCATTTGGGAGCAAACATGACCCATTTACCTAGACACCACAATTCCTCCACGGTACAAGTGGTTGAGATTACTAACTTTATTCATGTTCCTCGAATACAATACATTGCAGGTAAGCTCTGCTGTCATCCTGTTTATCACCCTCATTCGGTTTGTATATGTTTTTGTGTGTGCATGTGTGTGTGGCTGCGCGTGGATGATATATACTCATTATCATAAAAATATGCGCACCAAAAAAGATGCGTCGGATTGAAATGAAATTTAGCAGTGAGATGGTACATACCAAGGACAATAGTGATCACAATATCACTGCAGCAAGGCGATTTCCCGCAGTCATATTGTACACATTCCAATCAGCATTAGTACCAGGTCGGTCCGCTTCGCGCTAGGGAACATGCGGTGATACTGCCCGGCATAAAGTCAAAGAGAAACCGTATATTGTCCTGGGAAAGTCTGGCCTACACTTCTTGTAACTGACGTTCTAAATCACGAACATTGGCTCATGGAGAAAGTCCCATTTGGTCCTACAAAAGCGCAATAGGCGAGAGATCGGGCGATCTTGCAGGTCAGGGAAGCGTCTACGCATGACGTAGACAGTCCTAGAGTACACGAACCGTGTGCGGATGGGCGTTATCTTGTTGGAAAATGGGTCCCGGCTGCCCTCTCACGATCCCACAGTCCTCTCTGCTGGTGGTGTGTCTAGATCGTCTAGAGCCAGTCCGCCGTGTCTGGGTACCATTCCGTGTTTATTCCTCCCAAGACGATCCCACTGCACTGTCCGACCGGCCCAAATGGGTGCCGATACGTCACGCCGGCTACCCTGCCTCTCCCATCCCTACGATACGGCCTCGTTCAAACACCATCAGTTGTCCGTTCGCACATCTACGGCAGCTTCTCGGCATGTTCAACGCTGAGGGATCTCACCTCACCTTTACCGTGAACTTCGGAATGAATATCGAGTCCCCTGCGCGGCGCCTTATAACCCACAATGATTGCGATTGGAGGGCCCGTCTTGGTCGCGTGGTCATGCGGAGTTACACGGAACTGTACTCTTTTGCATCTCTGTCCTCCCCGTAGCTATTCGCCGAATTTCGCGTTAATCGCATAACCTTTTCTTGGTGCGCGGATTTTTATAACAAGGAGTAACACGCAAATATATATATATATATATATATATGTTTGCGCCCTAATGGTTCAAAAGCTTAGGTACTTATGCACATGATTTTCAGTCTGTTTCTGCAAGTTAAAACCACTGGTATCCTTCTTGTTATATAAATGTTACCAAACATAGGACCCCTTTGTTGTGATTGAAAGCATTACATTTTGTTTCTGATTTGATCAGAATTCTGTAAAATTTGATGGTTATGGAAAAATTATTTCGTTTTCGCCCAATATTTTACATTATTTATTAGAGAACACATACCTTTTTTTATGGAGAAATGTGAATTCAAAATTCTTAAATACATTTCAAGTAAAATAAAGGAAACCCCATTAGAATTCAGTAATTTAAATGAAAATTTAAGTATACATACTTTCATGGAAAGTAAAATTATTCAGATGGATTGCGGGTGACCTAGCAGGTAACTTTCTTTGACTACTACGGAAAGGACTTCAGGTTAGATCCCAGAAAAAGCGTCTCGGGTTAACTTGGTTCCCGAGAAGCAAACAGAAGTCAAGTCATCCGATCCCGGCACCGCGGTTTATATCGACTCTCGGCACTCATTCTTGATGTTCTGTTAATTAGCTGCTTTTTTTGGTGTAACAGATATTTTTATTTTTTCTCATTAATTTTGGGGTGGATGAGAGTCGAAGTTAAAGAATGGTATTAGTTATATTTTAATTAATTATTTCCAAATTGCTCAAACTGCTTTTTGTAGTGTACACAAGTTAACGGCTGATAACCACTTGTACTTAAGATGCTATCTTTTTACCAACAAATAGGGCCAATATATTTAAATTTGGACCTTCTTTTAATTTCATCATATCTGGTATTCAATACAGTTACTTGTACTTTGTCAGTGTTTCTTTTTTGCATGATGTATATTTTGTAACTTAAGCAAGTTCAAGTAAGATAGCATTTGCACTGCTATTGAGTGATTGATATTCTTATTGGCTAAGCAAGCAACTTACTTGAGATTTTCGGTTCCTTAAAAATCCTGTGGGAGAACAAATCTTTCTTTTGAACAATAAATCATTATTTACTCAGCAGGTTTATACTGAAGTGTTAATTTAGCAGCATATGAAAATAATTCAATGTAAAAATTTCTTTAGGTGGTAATACAAGGTTATTCTTTTTACACCACAGTCAGAAATCCATTGTTATACATTACTTCAATGTGTGCGGATGTGAAGTTTATAAGTTTCACACATGGATATAAACCAATGTTGAATTCAAACCTGCCAAGAAGTTAAAATTCAGAGATCACATTTAACTCTTCCAAATCAGATGAAGATACAAGGAGGAGACAAAACCCCTTGTCTATTTTACTGCGTGGCTTTTTGTATGTGTCTGTCCAATCACTTGTTTTCTTTAAAACAATTGTCATTATGTAGGAAGAAATAAATACATTTTTGTATAATGCAGATTTTCACTGTGCCTGTGTATATATCTTCAGTTGCAGATTTTAAGCAGTTACTCAACACAGAAATTAAAGTTAAATTTTGTCACAAGCTCAAAATTCCAGAAAACAAAGTGTGTGTGTGGGTTTATTTTATACTGGAAGTCCTCACAACAAAATGCTTTCCACTTTAATTATTGAATAAAAAATTGCACTGTTCCAGGTAAAAGTAAAAAAAAATGGATTTTCATTTTCTGGCATTTGTAGAAAATCGCATTTTCTAACAAGTGCAATTGTATTGGAAATTCAAAAATGCATTAAGTACTCACATGAATGAAGTATAATAAAAATTCATCACATGCCAACCTATGCACACACACCTCCGAGGGCAAGTATGCAAACCTGCAGGTGTTACTGGCAATTGCCAAACATATAAAATCTTTACTTTATTCAGTGTTGTAACACAGACTAATTAAGAACATAGAAATATTTACATTAAGCTGTGATATAGGCAGAACTTTCAACTTTAATTTTTTGAAAATATGTAATTTATAAGGAAGTTCTGTGATGGGGTGCATGTAGTGTACATTTTCTGCTTGTATTAAAACACAAACAAATTTTTTTTTGGTTTTATTTGGAAATTGTGGGTGTATTGATTTTAGCCTTTCATGAACCACATTTCGAAAAATGGTGTTTAACCACTATGTTTTGTATCTTTAGTGACTTGTTTCCTTTTCGTTCCAGAGTTTAATAACTTGAATTTAAGGTACCACTCATTTATGGTAAGCAACAAACAAGTGCTTCGAAATAAGTGCTTTACCCATACCTTATCCCGGAATAGAATTTGGACGCCGTTTGGACAGCCCACTCAACCACTGGTTTGCTCACTTGCAACGAGATGGGCTGGTTTGGAATCCCAGTGAGGCAGGAATGTGTTTGTCTTTACAGCACAGTCTCTTTCTCTTCTCTGGAATTAGAGACAGGGACTACTTTATAGCACATCAAATAGCTCATGATGGTTGTTAAGCCCCCGAGAAAACCAGAATTACACTGTGGCGCATTGCAGTGGTCTTAGCGATGGCTTCTGATCATTCGTCCAAGATGTGCCCGGGTTCTGTGCTTGTCTTTCGGTACTGGCTCTCATTCCCTTTCCTGGGACCATAGTCCTTAAATTAGAGATGGGTGACTGCTGATAGCCTACTGAGTTGCTCATGGTGGTCATTAAACCCCCAATAAAAATAGAATTCCACTAGGAAGCAAGGGTTACTTGCACTGCAAACATAACATCACATGCACTTTAATAGACAGTGGTTTTGCTCGAAGGAAAACAGCTATACTCCGGAATGGATACAGTACTGTACGTACATCGCTATATATAAATGCTGACTACGCTGGTGCTGTGACATTCAAGAATACTAAAAGTCCTCATAACAAATTCTTTTGCACTTTAATTACTGAATGAAAAAGAACCTATTGAACCTATTGAAAAATTGTAAAAAGTGAAAGCTTAGAAACAAAACTCTTCACAAATTTTGGATTTTCTTTTTTAAGATTAGCAGGATATTTTTTTGAATCAGACTTTTCACTAAAGTTTAATATGTATATAAAAAAATCCATTATAAAAATAATGCTGCACAGTCTCTCGTAGAAGCTGACTATGTTGATGCTCTGTGGTTCAGGCACCTATTTAAGTTATTTATAATAACGAAACTCATCTCCTCCAAAAAAAAACACGTAACTGATGAAGCGTGCATAATAAAAATGTGTAATGCATATAATCATATATCCATTCCAATTTAAAAGCCTATTACTGATTAAATCGTTTAAGTTGGGATTTTCGCTGCAATTTATTCTTACGCAAATAAATTTGACAGCGTAATACCGGTCTGTAATAGACCTACACCAAAAAGTTTTTTTATTCTGACAATAATTCTAGCTATTTTTTACAAATTTATGTAAAAGTGTGCTCCATCCAGAGGTAAAAAAAAACTAGGTGCACTAGAAATGAGACAGGGGCGGATCCAGGATTTTTGTAAGGGGAGGGGGCGCAAGGGTCGGGAATAACTGGAGACCATTCTGATATTTTTCCTCAAAATGAAAAAGTGTTCTTAGTATGTCTATAAATTCTTCCAATTAATTAAGGAAAGTAATATACTTTTAAGTAATACTTTCTGTCACGAAAAAATTCAATTTGTTATTAAAACCTAACATCGAAGGTATTCCTTGGTCCTGAGGGGCGAGCGCCTCCGGCCATCTAATTCCGTCCCTTGAATAAAATAACTGGTGGAGAAGGGTAACATTTCTTGGCTGACCAAACTTGTCAAATAAAAGTACCTAACACCGCCAGTTATATCGCCTCAAAATTGGACAAAAAAGGGGAAAAGTCAAATGTTTCGAGAAAGGCAAGGCAAGGAGGTGTGTACTCCACCAGCCCTCCTAAAAAAACTAGGATCGGCCAAAGGAACTCTGAGCTCATAAAGAGATAGAATGGACCACTGGTCCACATAAAGCTTATTAAAAAGTCCCCCCTCCCACCTAGATTAGCCTGAAAGTTTCAAATAAGTCTTAAAAGTGAGAAACTCAGTGCACCACAGTGCTGGTTAGGTTCGAAAAACGTTATTTCTGCATGAAATTTGACTGGCAGCTTAACACTACACAAATATATATATATATATATATATATATAGCACCACAAGATTTTAAACGGAGAGTAACGTAGCCACTTCTTTCAGCTAAGGGAAAATCAAAATACCCAAACCCGACCTAATTAACTATTTGTTCACATTAAGCTAATAAAAAAGTTCAACCACCCCCTATATATTAGTCAATAAACCCACATCGAATGAGAGTTAAACGTGAGAAACCCACGTACGCCAGAGTGCAGGCTGGGTTAGATAATTTGATTCTGCACGTATTTCGACTCGCTACATAACTGCTGAATGCCAAGAGTAGATACAGCCCGCGGTGCCGGGATCGGATCACGTGACTTCCGTTTGCTCCTCGGAAACCAGGTTACCCCGCGACGCTTGTATCCCAGGCAGGTACGAACGCTCGATTCATTAAATATCCGTTTTGCGTCGGATGGGCTCGTTAAGCTGTCGGACCCTGGATACTGGCCCCCGGTAATAAATAAGGGGTCTTCCTCCCTCTTTCTACCTCGCTTCCCTGTCACTTTCCTAACGGGCACTCTAGCCCAAATCTCCTAGCTTCTTATTTCTAAGGGTTGTGTAAGACCTGGGGTCAGACACTCCCTTCATAAAATCCTCTACGCATGATCATTTGAAATTGTTCACATTGAGCCGCGAGTGGCCTAGTGGGCAACGTTCGTGGCTGCCACGGAAAGACCTCTAGTTAGATCCCAGGCAGGTACGAACGCTTGATCCGCTGAATATTCGCCGTGCGTCAATGGCCACGTTAAGCCGTCGGACCCCGGTTACTGGCCCCCGGTAATAAATAAGTGCGTCATCCTCCCCTTTTCTACTTCGCTGCCGTGTGACTTTCCTATCGGGCACTCTAGCCCAAATCTTCTAGCTTCTTATTTCTAAGGGTTGTTTAAGACCAGGGGTCAGACACTCCCTTCCTAAAATCCTCTACATATGATCATGATCATTTGAAATTGTTCACCAAGGAGCAAGCATCAGATGAACTGTAATTTTATGGACGTTATGATACCAATGATGGATACACATGATGGCAAAAACAGATTTGCCGGAAAAAAATTGAGGGATCTGTGGCACACAGTCTGGTGATCTTCAAAACCGCTTCGCACTGCCTTGTGAAGAGATACATGCTGCAATATGGTCAGGCATAGAAGTGTACAGACGCCTGATGTCCTGCGACCGAGTAGTCCACACGTGTTTTACGGTGTGCTCGAAATCCCGGATAGTGCGTCACGACAGCAAGTGTCGTTTCAACTGGTCCCCAACGTGCTCGATAGGGGTGTCTAGACATGCCGTTGGTAGTCCTGGGCAACCCGAGGAGTGATGTGTGTGCGGGTGGGCATTATCCTGCTGGTATAGCGCACCTGGAATCCAGGCCAGAAATGGAAGCATATGGGGTCGTAGGATCTCATCCTCATATCGCTGGCCCGTCGATGATCTACGTATATCTACTAGAGCTGATCTGCTACCTTAGGCTATGATTCTGCAAACCATAATGCTTGCATGGCGCAGGTGTGGCGATCGGCAGCGAGGTTGGGATTGTGCAGATGACCAGGAGACTTCCACATCCGGTCACAACGATCATCTGTCCCCAAAACAAAGCGATATTCATCGCTAAACACCACACGTCGCAATTCTGTGGCGTTCCACATCGATCTGGTGTGTCACCACTGCACACGGAGCCGGTGATGTTTTGGTGTTAATAGCAGCACCCGTTAGGGGCTCTGGTATCGCAGATTTGCTTCCGCGAAGCGTCGGGAAATGGTTCGTTGGCACACACGAGCTCCTACATCTTGCTGTATAGTGGACCAGGTCCCGTGGTATCCGTTCGTGGCTGGCGCACAATCCGTCGATCCTCTATACTGGTGGTACTATAGGTCCGTGAGAAGCCGCTCCGTCGTGTGGCAGTGCAGTGACGTGTCCACTACTCCTATAAAAGTCAGATGGTTAGGTCAGATTGACCCACGTGGCGTGCTATATGACTTGCTGATCACCCCGCGGTTTTCAGCGCGATGACCAGGCCTCTCTCAAAGTCCGTAACTTGGGTAAATCGACGTCTCTGGCGTCTACCCGACATTTATTAGTCTGTACTCTCTCTTACGACGGGCGGAGCTTTTCGCTTTAATGGAGCATCGACCCACCACCGGTTTATAGGACTGCCGGATGGTACTTGCAGATCCACCACATTGTGTGCGGTCATTTGCAATCACACCAAACGTGAATCATTTGCCTACCAGCAGACACTCTATCTATTTGCGGAGTTTCGCGGTTGTAGCATGTTTTCTTCTAGGTGAGCAAATTTCATTGTCCGTTAGTGTATATCTTCAGAACATGGTCACCTTGCAAGTACGTACATATTTAAATGTATACGTTAGACGTCTTTACCTTGATTAATAAAGTGAATGACTGATCATTGAAAATATTAAATACCAGAGGCGGCATGGTCTTCATTTGACGAATTTTTTTTTGTCAGGTTCGAAACTAAAGGACGTTTTTGCACTTCATGTTGCCATTAATCTTTAAAAAATATTCAAATTGTATCGATAAACATAACGTTTAGATAAATCTACTATTATTAGATTACTTACTATCTGAGAACTACTGCCGCATGTCTTGTTTGCTCTCTCAAATTTTCGAGTTTCAAAATAATGCACAATATCTGAGAGAGTCGTCCTTTGGGAGGGTAATCAGTAAGTTCAACATTTTTGTAGAAATTATGGCTAGTGTGGGGGAATATTATTTAATAAAGTGAAAGTTTTTACGCCTTTATGAAAGTGAATTTCCCATTAAAACAAAGTGACACTAAATAAGAGATATTTTCTCATCTTTTCGTTACACAATACATTTCCTTAAATTTCCGAGAAACCTAAACTATGAGGAAATCGCTTACCAAATGAAAATGATTCTTCAGTAAACGGAATAACATACAATCGCATCGTTTCCATCTGAATGTCGATTTACATTTCTAAAATCAGCCATAATTTTTATGTTAATAGTTCAAGAGGAATAAATAGAAACTTTACGTGCGTAATTCATTCAGACCCAACAAATACATTTTCGTCCAGTGACCCTTTCCCCGTCATCTGCATGATCTGTGGATTCTGAAACCTTAAAGTATATCGTAAAATTAAGAAACCTTCCACAAATTTATATACAAATGATATGTGAGGCGTCTTTGCCTTGATTAATAAGGTGAATGACTGATCATAGAAAATATTAAGCAACAGATAAGTCACGACATTCATTTTTTTATTTTTTTGTCCGATTCCCAATTATTAAATACAATGACATAACGTTAAGCTGAATGATATATCCGCCATTTTTAGAGTTTTCCGAATTGCATAGTATGGGTTCATGAATTATGTTTAAGAAATGTGATTTTCGTTGCCTGTGCATTTAATGAGTTGATTTACACTTACGTTCCAGTAAGCAGGACGGAGCACTCTCGTCTTTATATTTGTCGATATTTAGTGATACATCACTTCTCGTATGTTTTAGATGTATTCGAGACTTCATTTGTATTTCTACTAAGGTTATGGTAAAAGGTTTCTTCCAAAGCCTCACTTCGTTCTACAAAAAAACATCCCAAAAAGTACATATGGTGTTGCAATTTAATTGTCCCTTGATTGGCAAGGTAATGTGTGTTTAAACATGAGTGTTTTAAATTTTCTAATTTTTTTGTGCGAAACTACATTCTTTAATTATTTTTTTTATTTCTTTTAAAGTAGTCCTAGCATTCCAATTCTTATGATTATGAAAGTAGAATAGGTGACAAAATGAAGAATGCTCCGTTATTATGAAGATGAGCTGTTCAAAAAGCGTCGAGTGCAATTTTGGATTTCCAGTGTCCAAAGCTTCCCTTGAATGCTGGTTTCAATTTATGTAATTATCATTTTAAATTCGTAAAAAAGGAAGATCCTGAAAACACAATGATGAATTTTTAATGTGTGATGTAAACAGTTTTTCTGAAGTTCTATGTCTTAAATATGGCAGCGCTTGAAAAGAGCAGGAAATCATTTTTTTTGGCAATTAGTGATGATCATTCGTGAACGATTCATTCACGCCGAATGGCTATACTCTACAGATAGAGGATTGTTATAATCATTTACTCATCGTGGTAAATGATTATGCAGTATGCTAGTACCAGCACACACTGCAGTCGCAGCACATATAGCTTTCTTCCGACGGTGAGATATGAAAAACGAATTACAGAATAGAAAATTAATGTAACATAATATTAAGTGTCAACCTGCATTTCAGTAAGCCCACTATAATTATCTAGAAATTTCTGCATCGACCCCGGTAGTTCTGCTCATCTCAAAGACAACGGCTCAGCCGGCAATCATGCAGACATTATCTCCTCTCACAGCATCTCCGCATGCCGCACAGGTAGGTAACTTTAACGTAAGCCTTTTTTCTTTAAATGACTGTATTAGTGCAGTTTTTCGTTTATTTAACACCATTTTCGATTTCATAAAACATGTACGTCAAAGTTTGTTTTAAGTTTTCGTCCAAGAGTTTCCACCGTGTGACACACGTTAACCGATAACATTGATTGCTTTTCCTAGTGCATTTTTAAAACGCAATTTACAGATAAGCCCTTCGAGTGTCCCAGAGTCCACGGACTTCAGCAGAAATAGCTCTCGAATCTTCACGTGATATCCGCTAAGAGATTCCATTGCATCTCAAATTAGATTTCAAAGTTGCTTGTATAAGGTGAGAACCGATGTACCATGAGTTTTACTAAAAATCAAAGCGGACTTACTGTATACTTATTTCAACAAATGTTGATTTCCAAAAACCTACTTTTGGAGAAATGAAATCCATCTTCTTGCATGTAGCTTCCAGAATGGTACAAAAATGATATTTGAAATGAAATTCGGATTTTAATTATCATATTTTATTAAGATTATATAAAAACATAAAGTTCCTAAGCGGACTACATAAACAATTTCAAATGCATTCAGTATTTTAATGAAACAGTATTTTATACTTTATTAGTTAAAAAAATTACTGTGTCACAGAAAAAAGTCAATAGTGGAAAAATCTCATATCAGTATTTATGGTGAGAGGTCGCTTATTTCGTCATTTTTGTGCCTGTATGCAATTGTGGTTATTTGCATAATAGAGGTGAATTTGAAACCATACAAGGAAGATTTTGTTGCTCAGGAGCGGATAAATATGCTTTGAACTATAAATTCGAAACTCAATATCATCATCATCATCATTGTCAACCATTATCGATCCACTGCTGGACGAAGGTCTCCCCAAGTTTCCTCCACAACGGTCTGTCCTGTGTCAGTCTCCTCCATGTCACTAGCGCATACTTTCGAATTTCATCCACCCATCGCCCATGAGGTCTTCTTCTGGGTCTTTTCCTGTCCCTTGGAATCCAATCAAAAATTTCGGCTGTCCATCGATGGTCTGTAATTCTGGCAGTATGTCCAGCCCATTGCCATTTCAGGGATTTAATTCTGACCATGATGTCTTCCACTCTCGTCATTTTTCGGATCCACGAGTTCCTCTTCTTATCTCATCTGGTTACATAAAGCATGCACCTCTCCATGCTACTTTGAGCTGTCTGCAGCCTTTGTATGTCGCTTTTAGTTAAGGTCCACCTCTCTGCACCATACGTAAGCACTGGAAGGATGCATTGATCAAACACTTTTCTTTTAAGACATAATGGCATATTGCTCTTGAAAATTATGCTGTTTCTTCCATAAGCTCCCCAGGCAAGTTTTGTACGCCGATTAATTTCTTCATCAATGTGACTCTCACTTGATATCTGATGTCCAAGATAAATGTACGTGTCTGTTATCTCCAGCTTTTCTCCATCAGTCGATAAATCTTCATTTGTTCTTAAAGCATTGAACATCACTTTTGTCTTCTGAAAGTTCATTTTTTAATCCCACTTCTTTACTCTCGTCAGCAAGTTCCTGGATCATACTCTGCAGCTCTGATGGGGTAGTTGCAGAAATGACTATGTCATCAGCAAAACGAAGGTGGGTTACATATATTCTCCATTAATTTTTATCCCTTTGTTTCTCCAGTTCAGTGATTGAAAGACATTTTCCAATGTGGCATTTAAGAGCTTCGGAGATATGGTGTCACCTTGTCTCACTCCCTTTCCAATTTTTATGTGTGTTGTATTTTTAAACAGCCGAAACTTTGCACTTGCATTTTCATAGATGTTATTAATAATATTAATGTATGCATCTTTCATACCGCAGTATTTCAGAGCCATTGTAACTGCTGATGATTTCACCGAATCAAAGGCTTTTTCATAATCGATAGAAGCCATGCACAATGGAAGTTCATATTCCCTCGCTCTTTCAATTAGTTCGCTCAGTACGTGGATATGATCTATTGTGCTGTAGCTACTCCTAAATCCAGCTTGTTCTCTCGGTTGAGCCATGTCAAGTGTTACCTTCAAGCGGTGTGAAAGAACTTTAGTGAATATTTTATAAACCACTGATAGGAGGCTGATAGGTCTGTAGTTCCTGAGATCCTCAACGTCACCTTTTTTATGTAGCAGGATCACTGTAGCGTTGTTCCAATCCTTATTAATCTTCCCTTCATTAAGGCATCGAGGGAAAATTGTGGCAAGTACTATTTCGATTTCTCCACTTACTTCTTGTATGATGTCTACAGTAGTTTCATCTTCTCCTGGAGCTGTTCCCCGTTTCATATTCTTGATTGCATGTGCAACTTCTGCTGGGAGGACTGGAAGAACTGTGGTACCTTTCATAATGTCTGGAGTACATGTATCATCCCTTTCATATAATTGGAGTAGAAATCTTTCACTCTTGTCAAAATTTCGCCTCTATTTCTTGTTACAGAACCATCTTCTTTTCTCAGTGCCATAATTTGTTTCCTTCCCTTACTGAGATGTCCCTTTGTTATCTTTAGGCTTTGCGTGACGTTTATTATAATATTGTGTTTGATTGAAAAGAATTCCGCTCTTATTTTAAGATGATATGTGGATAACGATTGCAAGAATACGTGTGTATTATAGAATTTCAGGTATTTCTCCTACATCTGCTATGAATCTACTACAAAAGTCAATCACACAGTTCTCGTTAAAAGAAAATGTTCCAAAAAAGAATGACAATAGTATTTTTTAAATCAGATAACGACTGTACCTGCTCCTGTTTTTCTGGCAGTTGCGGCCCTAACCTAGGGGTGCATCGCGAAACCAAATTTAAAAGCCAAAACCTTTTACTCTTCCAAGGTTATTTTGACACCCCCTACACACACAGAGACACACACAACTAAAGGTCGCACCGTCATTGTGTCTTCCCCTTCGTTAACGCGAGCTGGTATCATAAGTGTTTTCCCTTAGAATTTACAGATGGGGACCACTGCTGGGGTTTCCAGAATTGTATGACGTAGTTTGCAATGCTCAAACGAACGATCCTCAGCGCTCGAGAAGTGTGCAAAACTGCGCAAGAATGGAATGTCTTTGTGGGGATAATAGAAAATCTCCCTCAGCGGGCGAGCGCGTTTTCCCTGGGAGGGACTGCAGTGGCCCCCAGAATAGTTTTAAAAAGTTGGTAATGGACAAACGGAGGATTCTCAGCGTTCATAACCGTGCATGCGTAGAATGTCTGCGTGGGTATAATACAAAATATCGCTCTGAGGTATTTCGAATTCGCAACCGGCACTCACACGCCCCGTGGAGGGCGCCTCACAGTGCACTTATCCACAAGCACTAAACACACATCTCCCTCCCTGCAGTCACCATCCATTGACATCACACCATGAAACAAAAGAGCAGAGGCTGAACATCAACACTCACGCCCCCCGACTCACACAAACCCCTGATAGCTTAGCCAGCGGCCAGCGCATCCCACTAAGAGTAGAGACAATATAGAATACACTACCGATAGGGAGATCGCAGTATAACCTCCTCACCCTCCATCGATATTAGCAACAAACACAAATCGCGAAAATGCTGAAAACCTCCTCGGGGTCTAAGAGCCGAAACTAAGGTGGTAATTTGCCCATCTGAAAGATGTAGTCGTCCTTGTTCCCGGAGCTCACACTTCGCCTGAACGATGATAATACTAAGGGAGAAGCCCGATTTAGCGGTCCTGAAATGCAGAACCGTGTTTTGCTCCCGCCACATCTAATAACAGATCTGAGAAATGATCATCCTCCAAATCAACCCATCTCACCGCCTGGCGTGATGAAAAGAAACACATTCGGAGTAATCTCAGAAGTCCCTATCTCTCAGGTCCCGAAAGCAGTGGCTGTAATTTATTACTTGCAGAAACCTTGGTCCCAAACACCTAACCAAGTTTCCTTCGTTTAACACTTATCTTTCCAATTTTAGGGATTGCGCTTACCGCAATTCCCAATACCAAAAATTATGCACTCAAAGCAACTGCAGCTAGCGTATGTGGCAGACGTTAGCCCACCGAATTGCAATGAAAGGCCTCTGTACGAAGTTCTGATGTTTTATTTTATTTTCTGAATTATATACTGAGAGCTATTGAAACTGAACAGAGTAAATGATTCCTTTCTGACAAAATTCATTTCATATACTAATTGATTAAAACTAGAGCTGAGACGAATCCTAAATTTTCTTGAATCCGAATCCTAAAAGTATTTTCTTCTTTTATTTAGGGTCTAACGACTACCGTGAGCAACTCAATGGGCTATAAGCAGTCGCCCGTCCCTAGTTTAGGGTCACTGGTTCCAGGGAAGGGAGAGAGCCTGTGCCATAAGACAAACACAACATCCATGCCTCACCGGGATTCGAACCCGTACACCTTTTGGACGAATGATCAGAGGCCATCGCTTAGACCACCCCACCGGGCGGCCCTAAAAGTATTTAGAATCCTTCATATAAGAATAATTATAATAAAAACATGGAAAGAGAAACTTGTATTTCAATTTAAAAGTTTTTAATTAAAGCAAAATTTGAAATCTGTGTTTAATAAAAAAAATTAAATACACTTTTCAAAAAATATACCCATGCTTATTAAGAAGATACAAATAAAATTCATAATTTGCATTTACTAAATGAAGTACATAACTCTTGCGTCTTGTGGTTCATTTCTGTTTCCTGAACATAATTTGACAAAAAAATATTTAAATAACATTTCACATTTTTTATTTACAGGTACAAGATAAATCCCTTCTAAGTATGCGTAAATGCTGTGTTTAGCGATATAGACTGCGTGGGACCAAAAACAATAAAGCTTGAGAAACCCTGATATTGGCGGCCCCGGTGGCGCAGTGGTCTAAGCGATGGCCTCTGATCATTCGTCCGAACGGGGTCCGGGTTCGAATCCCGGTGAGGCATGGATGTTGTGTTTGTCTTACGGCACTGGCTCTCTCCCTTCCCTGGAACCAGTGGCCCTAAATTAGGGACGGGCGACTGCTTATAGCCCATTGAGTTGCTCACGGTGGTCGTTAAACCTCCAATCAAAAAAAAAAAAAAAAAAAAAAAACCCTGATATTGAGACAAAAAGATACACAACGGATAACGCCGAGCGTATACTGATAGCGTATGCAAGTGTGACGCTGCGGAGAGTAGAGTAGAACTGTAAACGCTGATCTGTAGATATAGTAACTTGATTCATAATCGTGACGAGGCTCAAGGTCACCCCGCTTCGTTTTCACGCTTATTACCACGGTAACGGCTGCCGGAAAAGAGATATAATATGGCTAAGTCCCTTTTCCCGCTATACTTGATATATGGTTGCTGAGGCACTGTCGTATGGAAGACGTCAATCTCTTCGGTTGTTGCTCTCTGTGTTTGGCTGAACAAATTCACTGTTTGTTGCATCCCGTTTGGAGGTAACGAAATATTTCAAATAGCGGTGTACACACTGTATACGACCTTCTTCGATTGTTTTCTAATTTCAGAACTCGTCACGCTTACACAAATTCGAACAAATATCGCTCTAGAACAAGCACCAAATGCCAATTTGTTTAGGTTAAGATTCGAATGAAGAGAAAAGCGCGAAGATTCGTGTATTTTAATCTTGAATACTTTTCAACATTCGCGGGATTGGAGGATTCGTATGTCTCATTTCTAATTAAAACTAAAGCAAACATATACATTAAGAAAAGTTTAAGTATATTTTAATGTTTGAAGGCTAGTAACTTCCTGCACTATGCTTTAAGTTTCCACCGACTGCCATTCATGTAATACGTCTGCCTTCTGTGAGCAGAAAACACAGTTCCTTACGTATGGTAACAGTCATAAAAAATATCTATTCGTCCTACCCCCTTCTCTCCGTATTAAGCGACATCATGCCGTCTCAACACTCAAACTAACGCATAACATTTCAAGCGAATTTACATAGTGGGTACAAATTGTACAAACATATGAAAACTATTGGGAAGAGCATTCGGTGTCAGTTAAGTCTTGCTCATGCACCATACCGCTAAGCCTTTACAGTTCGAACTGGAACGGCAAAAGATTCAAAAGTAGAACGGTGTAGCGTAATCATATTTCAGTGTGCAAACCGTATAACAGCCGTGCAAATTCATGTGTTGCTGCGCATGTGTATGAGCCTAATGTTATTTTGCATAGAAAGTTTTTTTGGGGCGGGGCGAGGGAATTTAACGACCATCGTGAGCAACTCATAAGCGGAGGACAGTCTCTAATTTGCCGCCCCGTTGGCGCAGTGGTCTAAGCGATGGCCTCTGATAATTCGTCCGAACAGGGTGCGGGTTCGAATCCCGGTAAGGCATGGATGTTGTGTTTATCTTGCGGCACTGGTTCTCTCCCTTCCTTGGAACCAGTGACCCTAAATTAGGGATGGGCGACTGCTTATAGCCCATTGAGTTGCTCGCGGTGGTCGTTAAACCTCCAACCAAAACAACCAACCAGTCTCTAATTTAGGGCCACTGGATCCAGGGAAGAGAGAGAGCCAGGGCCGTAAGACAAACACAACGGTCTAGGTGGAACAGTGGTCTAAGCGCTGGCTACTGATCCTTTACCAAAGATGACTCCGGGTTCGAATCTCGGTGATGTATGGATGTTGTGTTTGACATAAGCTTTGGATCTCTCCCTTCCCTGAAACAGTAACTCTAAATAAGGAATGGGCGACTGCTTGTAGCCGATTGAGTTGCTCATGGTGGCGTTTAAACGCCTAAGCAAACATAGAAAAACACAACTTCCATGCTTCACCGTAATTCGGACTCGGAAGAATGGTCAGAAGACATCGTTTAAACTACTGCGTCACAGGGGTAGCCATTAGCAGGTTTGGTGCAGAGGTTAAGTACTCATGACCAGACGTGCATTACGTGCAATACGGACTTTTAACATAATGGCGTTTGCCTTTTTTCCTAAAAATAATTTGCTTCAATAACTTACAGCCCAGGCAGCACAGCCTTGCGATTTAACGTTGGCTCAACACTGAGCCACCGTCTTCTGTTTCTGAAAGACGTTGGCTCAGTGTTAGGCCAACGTTAAATTGCAGGCTGTGCTACCTGTAAGTGCATCAATGGATTGTTGTTCCCATTAGACATCACGCACGGACACACACACACACACACGAACGTGCGCGCTTTCGCATATGGAAAGAAGGGCAGCGAAACACATGGATCACGAAAATGATACATATATGCAAAAATAAAAGTATTTTTATTTAAGCAAATTTTGCATAATTATGTGGTGTCATAAGAGTTAATATAGAAATTAAATTAACTGTACATATAAAACAGAAGAAAAATTAGTCACTTTCAGGTTTGAGATACACATTATGTTACTGTATGTTTTTGGTTTTGCTTCGGAGTTTTGTTACAACCACATAACTCTGAGGGTTATAAACAGTTTTACGTGGCTAATTTTGGGCCACTTCTTTTAGGAGAGGGAAAGATAACCAGTGCTGAAAGACAAACACACGACCGATGCCTCATCTGAGACTCAAACTTGAGCCCAGCTCCATACAATTAGCAATTAATCAGTGTCTGACTACTTGCCTAGTGGTGCGGCATTAAATGTTTTCCCTGAAACAAATTATTTCATAGATGCTTCTTTTAATTGCATTAGTGAAAAATACATAAAACAATCAAGTATTCTATGATGGGAACAAGGGGCTAAAATTTTAGAGCTTTCAAACTCTTAGTATGAACAAGTGTAAAGAAAGAAAATGTGCTTTACATTTTATACATAGCAAATTTCAGCACATCTTTTTGTAGTATTTTAATAAAGCAAAATGTCTCTCACTATTATTTTATTTCTTGCCGTCATTATCACAAGATAAGAAAGTGGCATATGTATTCGATCACCAGTAACAAGATGTTAGATACAGATTGTTACAATTTGATGCACATAAAGTCAAGTGCCATTAAACTGGTTTTGAAATTTAGCTTCTTTTGTATTCACATTGTAGTCATTAAATGCAGTCAGGTTCTATTAATTAATGTACAGATCCTTTCATATGCTCTGTAGAACCTCAATTGCTATACTTAATTGATGACATTATAAAAAAGAGCTAGAGAAAAAATGTTTGAAAATTATTTACACTGACTACCAGAAGAAAGTATCAGAAATCTAATTTTTAGATTAATTTGCTACAGAAAATTTCATGGGTAATAACTCAAAGTGTTCAGTTTTTTCTCTGATAAATATTTCTCCCCGTCACGGCTGCTGAAGAGAAAAGAGTAGAATAAGGACATTCGGCAAGAAATATTTTGATTATGTTTATTTTGACAGGTCTGCACATTACCCCACCCTCACTATGCATGCCAAAAATAAGCAAATAAGTAATGCAGCACAGTTCATATTGTTACCAAATGTTCGCTGGTCATTGAATTCATTAAGAATCTAATTTTGGAATGGTTAAGCATATGTAGCTATAAATGCACGCAAAAAAAACCGTTAGTGATTAGCATGCTAGTAATTTTAACCTTATGATTACCATAGTAGTAATTCACAATAGTAAACCTAGATTTTTTTTCGTTTTGAAGATCTTCACAATTAATTATACTGTTCTATCAAAATATACCACAGCAGTGAATCATTTTATATCAGCAACACTGAGTAACATTTTTAATGGCACACTGTTTTGCTTAATTCACTGTTCTTTTTGAAGGATCTGCATTAGCTTAAATCTGCTTCACACTGCTGTTATATATTTTTATTTACATCAATATACTCTGAATTCTCACTTCGAAAATAAAAATAAAGACCATTATTTGGTATAAATATTTCTGACAGGAAAAATTTATATTTCACAAATCAAAATATTCTATATCCAGTTGCAAAATTGTGATGTTTTCATAATTTCATATCACTTTTAATGATATGTACTATAAAAAATATCGTTATTTTTACAATATATCCAGGCCACTTATGCATGAAAAACTAGTGTAACCTCTTAATCAAACTTAATACGTATGGCTCTTCAAAAAAAAAAAAAGACAGCAAATACCAATGTAAAATATCGTAAAATACCAGCGAAAATTAATTTTCATTCAACAATTTTGATATTAGTGACAACACTGAAAAATAAATATTAACATTTATACTATCATTAACAGTATAAAAGTAATGTAAATATCTCCAACTGAGGTGATGTTACGAGAAATCTTTGAGAAGAAAAGAACACAATGAAATCACTTCACACCATAACCTCAAATTTACTGCAATGTTTAAGTTTGCAGTTTTTTACGGAACACATTATTTTTGAGGTAACACAGTGCTGAAATACTGGAATATTAAATTTTGAATTATGGGAATGTTCATCGCCCCTTTACATTAACTCACATGTTGAATCTGTGCGGAAAATCTAGTTAATTCGGCATTTGTGATTAGCCAGTAAGTATAGTTTAAACACACTTCACCGTCACTGCGAAATTTTATTGTTAACAAACTTACCTATTTAATAACATTTCGTAACTTTCCAGCTCGCTCTGACATCCTGAACAAATCATCAAAACAACCCTCATCCACGCGGTCACGGTTTTTTACTTCGTTTACGTAACAAAAAATAACCATGGGATGAAAAACAACAGATTTTTAATTGTTTTAGACAGGATGCAGTTACCTTCCGAACTTCAGTTCTGTATTGCAGATAAAGCGGCAATAAAAATGCAACATCTATAAAAATATGCCATTACAATTTAGCAAAAGCTATTTTAAAATTAATTCTTGTATGCTAAAAACGTGCAGAAAAGTCTAATAAGATTCACTCTACTTACGTGAGAGTTCCATGTGACTTCCAGTTAGCATGCGTTCTGTCAGCAATGGCGGAACAAGATCGAGTTGGTCACGTGTTGCTTCAGCATCCATCCGCAGTCTTCTTTTATGCTTATGACTCCCAGGGAAACGGGTTCTGGTCCTCTCGCGCTTGACTGTAATCGGATTATCATCACTTAGAAAATCGTTGGCTTTACGTCAACATTCAACGTTGACGTCTTGCCTACCAGATTGAGAATAGAATACGGTGACACTGCGTTGCGCTTACGTTAAATTGGAAGGGTGTGCTGCCTGGGCCCCATCAGAGCTGCAGAGCATGATCCAGGAACTTGCTGACAAGAGTAAAGAAGTGGGATGAAAAATGAACTTTCAGAAGACAAAAGTGATGTTCAATGCTTTTACAAGAAATGAAGATTTATCGGTTGATGGAGAAAAGCTGGAGATAACAGACACCTACGTTTATCTTGGACAGCAGATATCAAGTGAAGATCACATTGATAAAGAAATTAATCGGCGTACAAAACGTGCTTGAAGAACTTTTGGAAGAAATAGCATAATTTTCAAGAGCAATATGCCATTATGTCTTAAAAGAAAAGTGTTTGATCAATGCATCCTTCCAGTGCTTACGTATTTTGCGGAGACGTGGACCTTAACTAAAAGAGACATACAAAACCTGCAGACAACTCAAAGCAGCGTGGAGAGGTGCACGCTTGGTGTAACCAGGAGAGAGAAGAAGAGTAACTCTTGGATCAGAAAAATGAGAAGAGTGGAAGACATCATGATCAGAGTTAAATCCCTGAAATGGCAATGGGCTGGACATACTGCCAGAAAGACAGACCATCGATGGACAGCCGAAATTTTAGATTGTATTCCAAGGGACAGGAAAGGACCCGGAAGAAGACCACATGGGAGATGGGTGGATGGAATTTGAACGTTTGCAGGAGTGACATTGAGGAGACTGGCACAAGACAGACCGTTGTGGAGGAAACTTGGGGAGACCTTTGTCCCGCAGTGGATTCATAATGGTTGACAATAATGATGATGATTTATAGAAACTCGTTTCGTTGCAAAATTCCTGCACTGACACAGAAAGAATCGAGAATACAGAAAGCCATGAAATACACCCACTCTATTCCCATGAATAACAAGAAATAGTTTCAGTATTAACTTTGGTTTTAACATACACTACACCGCCTGAAACAAAAGTCCTGGAAAAACTTTGAAAACTTTTATGTTAGAAACAAATAAGAACTGTACTCTTACAAAATTTACCAATTATTTGAAAAAAAAAGGAACGCTATGTGGATGTAATGTATTCATCCATGGGTTGAATACACAAGACTAGAGGAATTCCCTACTGAAAATAACAAGAAGTAAAATAAAATATATTTCCTCTTTAAAAAAATGTAGCTTCGGAACGCAAAAAGGAAAGATACAACGCTAAAAATCTAACTGAATGTGACATTAACAGGTATGCATATGAATTAAAAAGTCGCCTTTCAAAACCACAAGGACAGCAGACAACTTTGGAAAGCGCCTTTAAGTTGGTATTTTCGTTTAAAACGAGTGATGTTCGCTTGAGGTATAAAAACAATCTTTACATTCAAAACAAAATTACGAATTATATGAAACTGACACTTTTGAAAAAAAACCCTCAATAATGTAAAATTATAAAGACAACCCCGTATTACAATCCGCTGGATAGAAGCTCAGCATCAAGCTATGCCTTGTGAGTGGCAAATCAGTGAAATTGGAAAAGAGTTGGCTAACCACGCAGACGTCCGTTGTGTTATTTACAGCCAAATCCAAACGAAAGTTTTTCAGAACTTGTTGAGAAAATTTCTCCGTCGCGTTAAAATCATACAGAAGTTGCGTAAAGGGGAAAACTAGTTGCAGCTTTGTGAAACTGCGGTTATCACTTTTTTTATGGCTACTACTGGGGAATTAGCGGAAAAGATTCGGCAAGTCATCAATTACGTCACGTAATTACCGGCTGTCACAGCCGGGAAACCAACGGACCACATTTGGCTAACCATAATTTATGGCACGTGCTTACTGGGCCGCTTAATTGCCACTTTTGCCAGCCAGTGCCTGTGATGGATACCTGATGGCCTTGTTTTTTCCATATGACAACTGATGATGTGCCAATTGTTAGCTAGCAGCTGGCCTGAATTGTTGGCCCATGTGGTGACCGCCAGGACATTTTATTGACGGTTGGACGGCAGCAACATAGTTCTGCGCCACTACTGGCTTCAGTGAAGGCCCACCAGCACTATTTTTGTTGGGTATGTTAAGTAGTGTTATTTGTATATTTATTTAGGCAACATTTTGCAGCCTACAAGAAACGTGGTATCTATGGTTTTGATTGAAGTTCTTATTTGTTTAATAAGGCCAATCAATGAGATAAACGTCGATAAAGGTATGGAATGCGATTTTTTTCAACACTACTACGAAATTATTAACGTCAGAAAGAGTTTTTGGCAAACATTTCCACGAGGACAACCGTCAGATTAGGTTCTATAAAATATTTCGCATGCGATATTAGTAGTTTATATGCATAACTTATTTTGGTGATAGAAATCAAAGCAAGGAGAGCAGGAGCCAAGAATACCCAGATACACACGGGATATCACATCTTCTTCATGGTTATATAACGCCCCGTTGAAGAGGTCCGGGCTGTGGCCTTGTGTTATCTATGCTATGAACGCATCATCCCGATGGCATACAGTATGTTAGTTCGAACTTCTGTTTCTAGGACAAAGCTACCTGTTTTCACAATTGCACAATTACTTGGTTATTCACCTTCGCCAACTTCAGAATGTTAGCCAGGGTATGTATTGTGTAAAAGTGAAATTGATGTGGTGTTGTTTGCTATAAAGTAGTCGTTTGTTCTTTTCGGATACCTTCATAAGTAACCCCTTGTTGAGTACGATAATTATCCTATCAATATAGTCTTCATCCCTTTGTTGAGGTAAAGGAGAAATGAGTGTCAACTGATGTATCAATTGCTCATGGCTGGCACATGTTTTGCGACAACTGTAGGTATTTCTATTCCTATAAGTGTATATATATATAGCCAGCGATGTAAGGTCAGGTGATGCAAAACATCACAGCCTCTCCTTAACAAATGTCAACCCCGCCTTCTCGTGGTAAATCCTGTTCGAACTAAAGGGCTCTGACGACCGCCAATAGAGGTATAACTATACCATCGGGATTAGAGGAAATGCTATCCTACACTGACCAACCCGCTTGGCCAGCGTGGGGATTTATGGCCAAACCCATCAAAAATGACTCCACAACTTAAATTTTGGCTCTCAGTCTCCGGCAACTGGAATGTACTTGGCCAAGGCAGCGGCCAGTGCGACATGAAGGCAGAGGGTGCTAAGAATCCTCGGAGGACCGGACTAGGCTGCCATCTGATGCTGACTTTGGCTACGTATAATGGACGCTCCCTATCTTCTGATTCAAGGCTTCTTGAATTGAATAAGGAACTACAAAGGACCAAGTGGGACATCGTCGGGCTAAGTGAGGTATGGAGAAAAGGAGAAGATCTCATTGAACTGAAAAGTGGACATCTCTTCTACTATCGAGGGACGGATACTGGCAGAACTAGTGGTGTTGTATTTATATTAAACAAGAAACTGAAGGATAAAGTTGTAGAAGTTGAAAGTTCCTCTGACAGAGCTGCACGCCTCGTTATCCAACTCTCGAGAAGATACCAGGCTCAGATTATTCAAACTTATGCAACCACCACAAGTCATCCTGAAAAAAAATTGAAGAATTTTATGAGGAAATTTGTCATCTAAATAATAGAGGTAAGCATCACTTGAAGATAATTATGGGAGATTTCAAAGCAAAAATAGGGCAACGGCAACAGAATGAAACTTCAGTAGGTAAATTCGGTCACGGCAACAGAAACCAGCGAGGAAATACTCTCGTAGAGTTTGCAGAGGCAGAAGGGTTTTTCATCTTGAACTCCTTTTTCAATAAAAAGCCACACAGGAAAAGGACATGGATACATCCAAATGGGATGACAAGTGAAATTGGTTTAATTATTTGTAACAAACAATTCGCCATGGAAGACTGCAGTGTGCTAAACAAGTTCAACACAGGTAGTGACCATAGATTGGTGAGATGTAAGATGCACCTCAACACTAAACTCGAACGTGGCAAGCTCATAAGACCAACAAAATGTATTGACATAACCAACCATAAAAAAACACCATAATACCTTCAAGTTGGAACTCAAGAATAGATTATCTGCTTTAGAAGGCCTAACATTGGAAAAAGTGGATATTTCTGAAGTTAACAGAAAAGTAACCAAAGCTCTTATGGAAACAGCAAAAAAATTAGCTGGGTCTTAGATAAAGTTGCATGTGAACAAATTATCAGGAAAAACCAAAATGTTGATGCAAAAAAGAAGAGTGATGAGGACAACTAAAGAAGATGTGACTTTCAAAGTGGAATATATAGAGCTATGCAAGACAGAACGAAAAAGTACCACTGAAGACGTAAGGAAATTCAACTGTGAACTAGAAAGGAAAGCAATTGAAAACAACAGAAGCCTAAAGATAGCAAAGGGACATCTCAGTAAGGGACGAAAACAGATTATGGCACTGAGAAAAGAAGATGGTTCTGTATCTAGAAATAGAGGCAAAATTTTGACAAGAGTGAAATATTTCTACTTCAAATTATATGAAAGGGATGATACATGTACTCTAGACATCATGAAAGGTACCAGTACCAGAGTTGTTCCAGTCCTCCCAGCTGAAATTGCACATGCAATCTAGAACATGAAGCTGGAAAAAGCTAAAGGAGAAGATGGAATTACTGTAGACATCATACAAGAAGCAAGTGGAGAAATCGAAACAGTACTCGCCAAAATTTTCACTCGATGCCTTAATGAAGGGAAGATTCCTGAGGATTGAAACAACGCTACAATGATCCTGCTGCATGAAAAATGTGACATTGACTATCTCAGGAACTACAGACCTATCAACCTCCGCTCAGTGGTTTATAAAATAATCACTAAAGTTCTTTCACGCCGCTTGAAGGTGACACTGGATATGGCTCACCCGAAAGAACAAGCTGGATTCAGGAGTGGCTACAGCACAATAGATCATATCCACGTACTGAGAGAACTAATTGAAAGAGCGAAGGAATATGAACTTCCAATGTGCATGGCTTTTATCGATTATGAAAAAGCCTTAGATTCGGTGAAACCATCAGCAGTTACAATGGTTCTGAAATCCTGCTGTATTGAAGATGCACACGCTAACATTATTATTAACATCTATGAATATGCAAGGGCAAAGATTCGGCTGTTTGGTAATACAACACACATAAGAATTGGAAACGCAGTGAGACAAGGTGACACCATATCTTCGCAGCTTTTTAAAGCCACATTGGAAAATGTCTTTCAATCACTGAACTGGGAAAACAAACTAATAACGATAATAGAGATTATCTAACCCACCTTAGTTTTGCTGGTGGCGTAGTCATTTTTGCAACTACCCCAACATAGCTGCAGAGTATGATCCAGGAACTTGCTTACAGGAGTAAAGGAGTGAGATTAAAAATGAACTTTCAGGAGACAAAACTGATATTCAATGCTTTAACAAGAAATGAAGATTTATCGATTGATGGAGAAAAGCTGGAGGTAACAGACACATACGTTTATCTAGGACAGCAGATATCAAGTGAGGATTACATTGATGAAGAAATTAATCGGTACAAAATTTGCTTAGAGAGCTTTTGGAAGAAACAGCATAATTTTCAAGAGTAATATGCCATTATGTCTTAAAAGAAAAGTGTTTGATCAATGCATCCTTCCAGTGCTAACGTACGGTGCAGAGACGTTGACCTTAACTAAAAGAGACATACAAAGGCTGCAGACAACTCAAAGCAGCATGGAGAGGTGCATGCTTGGTGTAACCAGGAGAGATAAGAAAAAGAACTCGTGGATCCAAAAAATGACAAGAGTGGAAGACATCATAATCAGAGTTAATTCCCTGAAATGGCAATGGGCAGGACATACTGCCCGAAGGACAGACCATCGATGGACAGCCGTAATTTTAGATTGGATGCAAAGGGACAGAAAAAGACCCAGAAGAAGACCACATGGGAGATGGGTGGATGAAATTCGAAAGTATGCGGGAGTGTCATGGAGGAGACTGACACAAGACAGACCGTTGTGGAGGAAACTTGGGAAGTTCTTCGTCCAGCAGTGGATTGATGATTGTTGACAATGATGATGCTGATATAGCCTTTTACTCAAAAATTTCCTGTTGTGTGGTTACCCTATTCACATCATATATGTATTCACATCATATATGTTGTTTTTCTTAATACTATGTGTTATAAAATTCATTTTGAAATGTAACATATCAAATGTAACCTGATAACGAAATAAGAGAAATGAATCGCTCTCTAAGGCTAAAAATAATCTCTACGACGTCTTCTTGAAGTAATCAGCTCGACATTTCATTGAAGTGAAGGAAAGAGTTACCTAAAACAATTATAATATACAATTAGACTACATCTCCTTTTATCACAATCTTTATTTTCATATTCGGCCTTATCGCGGCAAACGTAAATGCGAGATAGCCCTTCGTGTAGCACAATTTGAATGTTCGCCAATTATCGATGCAATATTTTTAAATACATCGGCAGCTATCAATGTTCTTGCACATTATTATCGTTCAATTTCAGCACCTGTGAATTTTCACATTTACTGATATAATGTATCAATATTGAGACAATGCAGTAAGAAATTTTACGAAAATATTTCAAATCAGCATTGCATAATTAATTTAAACACGGGCAATAATAAAAATGACAAATACACTGACGGAAAAAAAATCCCATCACCAAGAAGGGGTTGTGTTCTATAAACGACAGTTGGTAGGCGGTGAGAGTACATCTGTAAGATGACGTCTATGCAAATTTCGTGCTCGGCGCATAGTGTGGCGCTAGTAGCGCCCCTCGGAACATGCAAAGCAGGTTTGCTGTAAATACGTGCTGTAACGTTCGTGAGCGTTAGTTATCGTTGAGATTCGACGTAGGATGTTGATGTTACTCAAGAATGCCTTTAAGAAGACGAAGAAGCCATTATCAATAGCTTACGGAGTTTGAACGAATTCGTGAAATAGGGCTACGAGAAGGTTGATTTTCGTTCCGCCATATTGCAGAACGGCTTGGCAGGAATGTAGCCACTGTGCATGATTGTTGGCAGTGGTGGTCAAGGGTAGGTACTGCCTTAAGAAGACCGGGTTCCGGCCGGCTACTTGGCACTACTGAAAGGGAAGACCACCGTGTACCGCGTATGGCCGTGGCGCATCGTACCGCGTCTGCGGCAGCAATTCGAGCTGCAGTTGCCATCACAGTGACACAACGAACTGTTACAAATTGGTTACTTGAAGGACAGCTCCAAGCCTGACGCCCTGTAGCGTGCATTCCACTTACTCCAAACCAATGCCGTTTGCGACGTCAATGGTGTCAAGCTATAGCTCATTGGAGGACGGAGTGGAGATATGTAGTGTTTTCTGATGAAAGCCGTTTCTGCCTGTGTGCTAGTGATGGCCGTGTGTTGGTTAGAAGGAGGCCAGGTGAGCGCCTGCAACCAACCTGTCTGCGGCCGAGACACACTGGACCTACACCTGGAGTTATGGTCTTGGGAGCAATTTCCTATGACAGCAGGAGCACTCTCGTGGTTATCCCACGCACCCTGACGGCACCGTTGTACGTCGATCTGGTGATTCAACCTGTTGTGCTGCCATTCATGAACAACATTCCAGGGGGTGTTTTCCAAACGGATAACTCTCGCCCGCACACCGCTGTTGTAACCCAACATGCTCTACAGAGTGTCGATATGTTGCCGTTAATTGCTAGATTACCAGATCTTTCACCAATCGAGCGCGTATGGGACATCATTGGACGACAACTCCAGCTTCACCCTAACCAGCATTAACCGTCCCTGTATTGACCGACTAAGTGCAACAGGCATGGAACTCCATCCCACAAACTGACATCTAACACCTGTACTACATAATGCATGAACGTTTGAGTGCTTGCATTCACCATTCTGGTAGTTACACCGGTTGTTAATGTACCAGCATTTCACATTTAAAATGGCTCTTCTCGTGCTTACATTAAGCTGTGATCTTAAAACCTTATTCGATTAAATATGTTACCTATACAAATGTATTGCCGCCATTTCTTTCCTCTGCAACTATTTTTTCGTGGTGTTGGGATTTTTTTTTTTCGTCAGTGTATAATATTTTGAAATGCGTCATTCCGTTTTTATGTCTAATGATTACTTTGATTCATTACTGAAATCAGAAGAAATATTTTCTTTAACTAATATATCAGAAAACGTATATATATTGAAAATATGTTTTCCAGAAGGAGTCAACGAGGTATAATTGGCGTAGGAGTTTTATTTAAAGGCTTTTTGAAGTGTTCACTAACCTCCCTTAGTTGGCCGCCATGTGGCACATAAAAAACTCTCACTGCAATTGTGAGACGCCAGACACAACTCCTTCATATGCTTGTATAGCTAACGCTAACCAGCTCGCATCCATCACTTCGCATGCATGACGTATACACTGGCTTTTTAACCTGCATGTATTCCCTAAAATGATATTCACCGCACCAAAAACACTTTTTCTCCTTTCTCCCAACGTCCTGTTTATGTGGTCCGGTAAATATTGAGGATATACACTGGAGTGCAAAAATTAAGGACGAGACGGTTTTTCGAATGTAACGTCGTGCAGAAGTGCTCCACATCGACTCAAATCTTACCATAAGATCCCCAAGATGTAAGAATATGGGACAAGTGAGCAAAGTCGTCCAAACAAATAATCCAAAGGATACAAATGCGCTTTATTGAACAGGTAGCTTCGAGCAGAACTAGACAGAAGACAGGAACGTCCATGTGACAGGCGTCTCCCAATAAAAGTCCAGTCCTTAGTAGGGGATATGATCACCCTTGACTGCGTTGCAGGATTTACAACGTCTGTCCATGCTGAGAACAAGGTTCTCAAGGAGCTGTTGAGGCATCGCGGCCCATTTTTCTTGTAGCGCCAATCGCAGCTGCGGAATCGTTGCTGGCGGCAGGTTACGTGCTGCAAGCCGCACCCGAGAAAGTCTCACAAGTGTTCGATTGGATTTAGTTCCGTGGACTTTGTGGGCCAATCCATGCGTTGAACATCTTCACTCTCTAGCAGCTCTGAGACAACCACTGTACGTTGAGGTGTAGCGTTGTCGTCTATGAAGAAGAACCCAGGACCCACATCACCTATACACAGACGCACTTGAGGCAGGAGAAGTGACTGAAACTGCTTGGAAGATGTGGAGGTCAATGCATAAGTTTTTTTAGACGTACATCACAAGGGTCGTGATGCCGACCACATTCTTTGCAATATGCGAAAAAAAATGGCAATTACCTTTTTGTACTATTTAAATACTTCGGCAAAAAAAATTGAATTTGTCGACTAAATTGACAAAAACTTTAAAAAAGCCAGATCAACAGCTGCATCACACAATTTTAATTGATCGAGTACATTCTGCTGCAGTAAACTATAATTATTGCATGAATTCAACGGGATTTCCGTAGAAAGGCAGTGTTTCTTTTTCGGGAATTCAGCGTGTATTTCGGGGTATCTAAAACCTTCAAGAGATCTTGATATACAGATAGCTTGCAAACAAAAGATTCACTAACCACTGCGAAATAAGCTCATAAAAAAATTAAGTTCATCAAGTTCACGAGAGGTCTAAGTCATAAGCAGGATAGATTCAGGACGAAAGAAATTTCATTCGGCCAAGGTTACACAATCTTTATATATCTCTACGTAAGAATTGGAAACGAAAAGGCCTCACATGAAATTTAATATGGGAGTTCCAGAAATAGTGAGAAAAATAATCCAAACACACATCGAATCTAATGATTTACTGTAAATCAATATTTAGTGTTGTATGATTTTTTTTAAATGTCTCTAGACCTTCCCTAATTTAAATCGAACCTCTAGATTTCTGAGAAATAAATTTATTTCATTTAAGGACTATGAAACCTTTTAGTGCATCGAACATTTGTAGTTCTACTATGAGCAACTAAATACATCCTGAATTGCACCCATACGATTTGCTTACTGCTCAACTGTGATCTGATTGAGCACCCAAACTTTCTTCTTGCGCAACTTACCAAATTGACGTAGGTGCGTGATAATGAGCATTTGCTATTTGGCCAACGCCCACCAGGTCACACGTGGGTCTGTCTGCAATAAAGTGTTCTGAGCCATATTTACCCCATTGTCGCGGGTCTTCTGGTTTTGGGGCGGTCAACAGGTCATAATTTCCCACTCAAAATCGTTGGAACCAACGAGAAATCTAACGATGTGACATGGCACTGGTGTACACACTGGTAATGTCCCTTACAGCATTGCGAGCGAGCTACCACGCGGGAACACATACAGCATGCAATGACGGATCTGCTCGTTATCCACTGCCATGATGGCTGGCGCTTACGATCTTGGTGTTCTGACTGCTGACTGCCATTGACTAAAGCCACCTCCTGATGTGCTGTCACGACGATGTGCTGCCCTGTTTCAGAAGCCAATGTGCGTCGTGACCAGGGCTTCGACCTCGGAGTACATTGGCATCGGACGTTCATTTCTTTCTGACTCAATATAGTTGCTTTTTTTTCACATTTTATATTCCGTTTATTCTTAAAATTTCAGGCCGTAGTTTAATCATTTACCGTCAGAATTTTATTACAATTTCTGAACCATCTATCTCTAGGAAGTCGGGTAGAGTCATTATTCATCACTCTCTCCAATAGAATTCTATGAGAGGCACAATGATTAAGCAGTCCAAACTGTACTCTAATCTAGCGGCACCTGGGGCTACATGAAGGACAAGGAGAATTTCAAAATAAGTGTGCACATACGAGCAAAGCAAAACAAAAAAATCCTGCAGTATTAAGCTCAGTGCTAATGCTGTGTAAAAAAAAGTGAAGTTCTCGTAAATTAATAAAGTCGATTTTTTGCCCAAAGGAAAGTTTACATATTTCAAATTTTTAAACCCCATCTCAGACTGATTCATGCAATTAATTATCTCTATAACTTTAACATTTGACCGCAAAGAACTATGAGTATCTCAGCAGGTATCATCTAACAGAGGATGTAGAGATGTGGTTAGGAATACCGTTGAGGTTATGGGGTCTGAATTGATATGGGTGCAAGCACTTTTCTGCAGAAAATACTGCATTTCGGTTATATTGATACGGATAAAGATGGAGGACTGAACCTCTTAATAAACACTGAAAACGCCTAAAACTTAAACAAAAACTAGAAGTAATAAAGTATACATTTTATTTTTTAATATATTATTGAAAATCATAATTTCCAAAACCTGTTAATAGGAAACCTATTCTTAGGTGCTAAAAACAGAGAAATATGTTTTATGTGCTAATAATTCCAAATATAATTTCTAAAAGAGAAAAATATTTGCAAAAAATAAAAAAAATGTTTGCTAATATTAAAATATATTTTCTTTTAAGTTAATGTACATAGTTACTTCCTATGATAGTAGGTTATATATTAAATGATAAGTTCTTTTTGGAAGCAGTAGACATCAAACGCCATCTCCGGATTTTCCATCGCAAATCTTTCCTTATTGTCACGAAATAATGAGAAAAGAATGAGTCTGCGGAGTACTAAGAACAAAAGAAACGACATAGCCGCAACAAATCACTTACCACTGCTACAGCCGCCCCCGGTGGATCAGTGGTGTAGGCGATGGGGTCTGATCATTCGTTCTAATGGGGTCCGGGTTCGAATCGCCCGAAGTATGGGTGTTTTTTTTTGCTTTACGTCCCTGGCTCTCCCCCTTTCCTGGAACCAGTGACACGAAATAAGGGACGTTCGACTGCTTATTGCCTATTCGGTTGTTCACAGCGGTCTTAAACCTCCAATAAAAAAAGTGCTGCAAATCTCCATTTGAAGATCATGCACTCCTCACACGGTGCTAATATGAGTGAGAAATACAAAGTAATACTGAAAACTCCTCAAAATGTTTTTGTTTTGCGTTTGGTTTTGACGAATTTTACTTTTGTGTGATAATGCTACATCTGTCACATCCAACCTCGGATTCTGGTGCAGAGGAAACTTATTATATTTAATTCTGAATTACGCATCACCATGCCGAAGTCCCATGAACGAGTCTATGAGTGTAGGATGCCAGGTGATCTCAATTTGCACGACTGTGTTTCGCCGATCCTGAAGTTTGGTGTACGAGGCATAATGCTCTGGGTTTGTTCGACATGGTTTGGGTTGTGCCTTCTGGTTCTAGCGTTCAACAGTTTTAATGCTGCGGTCATTAAAATCATTTTGGGAATTCGTGTTCTCGACATTATGGCAAACATTCGGTTGCGGCCGTTACATTTACCAACAAAACAAGACCCCTATCAACAAAAGATATGCGGAAGAATGTGGTTCACCTGCCCAGCACCCGACCTCAACTCCTACCTTTGTGTGAATTGGAAAGGTCGAAATCGACCGACATTTGTTATTGCTTGACACGTGCCTTTATTGCAGAAAAGAAGGCAGTTACCGGAGCAACTTAGCAGTAAAGTGTCGTATAAGTGTGGTGGCTGAAATAGCAGCAAATGATGAACCACCTAATATCAGTTACTCTTCTATTACATACAGTTTGTTGATAGACAATGGTCGGGTAATTTTTATCAGGCATAGTGTTAGAAAGAAAAATAAAGAAAATTGTATGTGATGACAATAATGCGTAGAGCTAATGGATATTATTAGAGGACTCAATGGGAGGTAACGCGAAAGGGTTGCTTGCGCTAGATCCTTGTTTGCACAAAAAACTATGAGGAAAAATTCCATTGTGCGTTGTACGGTAAAATAGTCACATGTATAAATATAGGAGTCAAATCAGGGGACACCTTCTTAGCTATGACCACCATAATCTTGTGTTCAGTTCTTTGACAACCTATCTACTATATACTTATACACATATTAGTTGCTCTTCTACTGTTGATGTTTCCCCGGTCAGAGCTTCATATTTTAATTATATTTGACCTATTAGACCTTAAATGTTTTTGCTGCTATGCAAAATATATACCTGAAAAGGGATTTTTCGGATTCGAAATTTTCTCCGTACTGCTTCCGGTGCTTAAACGCAAATCGCTTCGTATAAAAAACGCGCTGTACTCACATATATGTGTATTAGTATTGTGTATGTATTCTTCAATATAAGTATGATGAATCACACATTTTATTTCTGAAACCTGTGATGTTTTTAATTATTCCAAAGCTTTTGATGGTTTCTTCCAAATGTAGTTAATATAAAATTTAAAGCAGAATTCCTGCAGATTCTTGTTTAGGAAAGCTTCTTCATCGTCTAACGGTACTCTGTACATTTTAATAAAAGTAGGAAATATGGAAATGAAATTATAGGTTTAATCTCTGTACACCAGGCAGGCGTTTTGCATATTTGTAGCACACCTCCTTCTGTGTGGGCAAAATCTATGTCGAGAAATGGATAAATTTCCATCAAGGTGACTTACACTTGTATTTATATTTAAACAAATATTCATGGTCAGACAATAATTCGTCGATTTTCCTCTTCGCCGCTGAGTCACACGTTCGTTTCCTTCAAGTATTCCAATTTATTGTGTGGAAACATTTTCAGCTGGTGCACTGCTTTTCGAATCTGAAGCTTATTGTTGCGGTTAAAAGAACACTTTAAGTTCAGTCGATAGGCATTTAAGTATTAGTTCCCTTCAGTAAACAAGTATCCTCAATTTTAAATGTTTTGTTTCGTTAGATTCAGACAGTCACGAAGATGTTTTTACATATAGATAGGACGAGTCAAACATAAGGGCTCATCTGACGAAAAATGTCGGAAAAACTAGATGTTTGGAAATATCTGATATACTTTGCACCAGATCTTTCTTGAAAGATTCATTTGAGATACCTTTACGTTGACTAGAACACTTAATTTAATCCTGCTTCCCAAACTGGAATTCGAATTTCAAGTGAAATTATTTCCATTGAATGTTGTTTCAGTATATGGGACTTTTATGCATACATGCGATTTCGCATACCAGTTTGATCTGCAATGTGTTTGCACATGTTGCACTATGACCAGTATTGCTCCGATTCTTCTTAACTTTTATTGGCATTTAAATGCAGAACATTTAAATTGTTGCACCGCCGTCTTTCAAAATTGTCAACTGCCGCCCCTGTGGTGCAGTGGTCTAAGCGCAGGCGCCTAATCAGTCGTCCGAATTAGGTACGGGTTTGAACCCTGGTGAGGGATGGACGTTGTGTTTGTCTACATCCCCTGGCTCTCTTGCTTCTCTGGAAACCGTGGCCCTAAATGACCGACGGGGCAACTACTTATAGTCCATTGAGTTGCTCACGTGGATCGGTAAAACCCTAACCAAAAAGAAAAAAACGGCTATAATGGCAGTGAAACATAAATAAAGCCACGTCGATTTCATATGCTTAAATAACCTATAATGCGTCTTAATGTAGCTCACCTGTTCCTAATTTCCAATAAAGCTGTTTGTAAAAAATGAGTACTAAAATAAGCTCATTATTTTAAGAAAAGCAAAAAAGCAAAACGCTGCCAGGAACATTACATAACATCACCTTATGACTGAATCTTACCATTCTGTCATAGACAGTTCATTTCACTTGAACTATACTAATTTTTCGTGCATATACGCCGTTTAAAGCGTTAAAAAAACAGTTTTTACCGTTCTTTAAACATGAAGTACCAGCATTTAAAATATTAATGTAATTTATATTTTCAATAAATTACTGTCGCCGGTATAATTCTCATAAGTAGTTGTGATTGGATTTATTTGGGTGTAAATTGCAATGAACTAATAAAAAATATCTTGTCATAAAGGTAACATTTAATGTGCAAATGCTCTTAGCGATATACAGCGAAGTATTGGAATTAGAACTGCTTCTGCGTATTGTAGTTTTTCTACATTTTTAACAGATCTGAAATTCTGGTTTTTGTCATGATATTCATCGAAAAATACATAATTTAGTTTTTGACATAATATTGATTGGAAAATTGAATTTTTTCATTTGGAGTATTTGAATACGTATGGGATAGTGGAATTGAAATATTTCTGACTACAAAATATCTTGTTTATTTACATTTGATGAATAGGTTCCTTCTTTATTTTATCTTTTTGTAATTTTCGTGGAAAGTGTTTGAACCACACAAGTGTTACTTTGTAACTGAATACAGGAAGATCACTTTATGGAATTTTTCTTAGCCCTTTTCATTCCCCGAAGCAAAAGCTGAAATTAATATAAAATGCAAGTATTAGGAAATTTGATTGCTACAGGATATAAGATTCGAGCACAACTACGTTATATGGATTTACACCGTTCTTCTTAATACATTCATTTTTACATATTCAGTTATTACACTTCTGCTATTGCTTACTGTATATCGATTGAACGGATAAGTAAGCTGGTATTCACAGATTGCTTTTAGGTAAGCGAAAGAAGAGTTCAATTAAATGCGTTACATAATGCTTTAAAAGCATGCTAACATATCTGATATTTGAAATTGAAGGTTTGAATGTAAAAGCAGCAGAGATTTTATTTTAATCCAGCAGAAATCGCCGAAAGTAATGGTTACTTATGTTGATTAAATATATTTTGAAAAACATTTTGAAACTTTGATAACTTCTAATAAATGAAGTAAAGACTTCACCAGGAAACACACGTTCTATATTTTAGTGTGCAAAGCGTACGTTTTACAGTATGTAAATTTTATTTTAATATACTTTGCATTTTTTTTATTACATGGTTGTACAATCGGAGTTCGTATTTAGTTACCCCAATCACTAACAGTGCACCTTCCTTCAGACTACGGTGGACCACTTTTTTCAAATATTCGCAAATAATCAGAGAAATAATTGTATGCGCTAGCAGGGTTCATATTAAAAGCTATAATTGCTAATGAAACATATATATACTCTCAGATATTTGGAAGATTCCCATGAACCTGGTTGATACCAAGAAGCCCTCTTCTAGCATAATTAGAAATAGTTGATATTCAAATAATTAAAATTAAACCATTCAGATCAAGATATCGAACACCTTGCTGAATTCGTACTACATCGAACCGAGACTGTTTTGAAGACCAAAAGCCGACAAGCAAGTTGCGAAATCTAATCTACGTATCTACGTTACAGGTGGGCAAATATGTTATTGAAACAGGAGTTCCTAAAAGTTGAAGCCTGGTCAGAACGATTATTTTTTCCTTTTTGTCTTGTTGGAAGAAACGTGAAATCAGACACTAATGAATCCATAGTGTATCTCGGCAATCACATTGGTCATAAAAATCCGACTAAAACATTTTCCTGTAATATCCAAATACCAGCAGCTTTGAAATGCAGCGGGAGATGCAGCGAAGTCCAGTGGAGTAAATTGTGTGAAGAGCCTGCAGCTTCTTTCTCTGACGGCCGTCGAATCTGGGACCCATAATGGGAACATTTGCAAATTCCTTTTTTATGAGTAACCTGGGAAAAATCAATATGATTGTAACAGTGCGGCATACAAATTCAAATCTGACTTACCAATTTAACAGAAAAAAATATGCAATCTATTACAATGCGATAACATATTTTGGCCATACCTTTGTACATGTACTTTTCCTCTAATTAACAGGTTTCCTTCCATACAACCCATGATTATCTTACCTACAAGTGGTTGCGGCACTTTTTTCCATTTCTCGCCAGTGCTGTTTTGGGATGCTCCTCTGTTATTATGTCCCAAACTATACACAACAGCTGCTGACCCTCACACACACTTACATATCTTTGTATATCACCCCTTCCACTGGAGACCTAAGTGACATGCTCCCATAATTTAGAGGAAACAACGCACATACCTATTTATTTATGCAATTCAGAAAAAATGAATGTTATGCAAATTACTAAAATGGTGCTTGAACTAGTAAATAAATGCCTGTGGGTAAAATGTTATAAACTTACACGTAAGTGTTGTTTTTATATTATAAGAACTTTAAGTTCAGAAGAAGCTTCACTTTCATTTGTTGCCTTACTATTTTACCTGCACTCCGTGTAATAAAATTTAATAATTTGTTGGTACTAGCCCAAAGTCCATTGCGACAATGTAATGCCGATGTCACTTGTTCTCAGCTTTAAAACGACTGGTATAACTTTTCTGCACCTCTTTTAATTCAGGAAATAGCCGTTAGTGTAGCTCATTTGCATACGCTTTGCTCCTTGGTTTTCTCATTTGGGCTCTCACTCGTTTTCCTGCTGCACAATTCCTTGGAACAAATTGCTTCAAGCTACAAGGTGCGTTTGACGATAACCTTGTTCCTATCAGCTGTGCAACAGAAAAGCTAGTAAGAGCAGAAGGGAAAAAAAGGGGTTAATATATGCAAATAAGCAGACACAAAGGGCTGCCTCCTGAAGTAAGGGAAATACAGAAATCTAATGCCACTTTTATCAGAGCTTGGAATAAGTGCAATCGTAATACACGGTCTGAGCGAACTGGGGGCTAATACCCAAAAAGTTACTAAATTTTATTGCCCTGACAGCAGATAAAACAGTGAGGCAACTAGTGAAAGTAAAACTACTTCAAAACATATGGTATTTATAATTTAATAAAAGGAAACCAAAACCTCGTAGCACACTACCAGTTCAAGCACCAGGAATAATTTTAGGTATTTATATAATATCCATTTTCTGAATTTTATAAATAAATTGACCTGTAAACTTTGGATCAAGGATTAGTGAACATATTTCTCATGGCTCCAGTAGAAGAGGGGATAGACAGAGAAATCTAATACGTGTATGTATAACATCAGATCTTGTATATATTGCAGGGTTACAGTAGCAGGGCGCAATACCAGAGATAATACAACAACTAAGGAAATTAGTAATGGTGACCCACGGAATTATCAAAGTAAGAACACCATATAATATAATTACGGCAATTCTGTAATATGAGAACAGAGAAGTGAATGTTCAACCATACTGTTATCTCACTAAAATAGTGTACATATACTTTTCTGTAAACGGTTCAATTTCAACGGTAATGTTTTTACACAAACATAGAGTGCATATACTTTTATGGAAATGTATTAAGTTATATTTCGATTTGTTGCCCGACACCTTGTCAATCCGAGCTTATATTTGCTAGGTTATTGTTACAAATGGCATTTTAAGACGAGTTCCTTAAGTTTCCCATCTTAGGTAGACAGGAGCATGCAGGTCTGCCGTCGTTGACAGTTTTCATCGCCGTGAAACCTCGCTGCATCTCCTGGTAGATTTCAGAATTGCTTGTATTAAGACTTTACAAATTTCCTATTTTTTTACACATTGATATACTACTATTAATATTTCGTACTATTAATTACTTTTTAGGTAATACATGCGGTAACCTTGCTCCGACAAGTTTTCCATTTTTTTAGTGACTGATGTCTGAATATAAATTTTAGTTTTCGTAGATATTTATTCGACTTCGGTGCGTGCGTGCAATTTCTGTTTCAAATTTAAGTAGTACCTTTTCTCCAAAATTCTAGAGTGACGTTTTTAATATACCGTTATTGATGGACACCATTTTCATGTCTTTGCTGCAAATAATATTCAGTATGTTTCGCACCTGAAGGAGTACAGGATTTTCCTCCACTCCTCAACATACCTGCTTTCAGGAGTCCAATACGATTTTTTTAGATGTTGTTGCCAGTGTTCCAGGGGAAATATATTTTCAAGTTAAATTCTGTCAATCCGAATACAACATTTTGTGAAACTTTAAGATACATTAGATTGTTTTTCCACAAATAGACAGGAACGTAAACATGCCAAAATATTTTATGGAAAATATCCTTTTTTGCATCAGATATAATTTTCACCGAAAATGTTTTATGCCCATGTTGTGCCAAATAATACCTAATTAAACCTCTATGGTCGCAAATTCAAAGTGTTTCCATTTCTTCGTTAACTAGCTTCTAAAGAACAAATTTGAGACTTATTTTGAATAATAGATATGTTTCTCTCCCATTCACGCTTTGCATATGCGCTCAATTTTTTTATGCCGTAACGTGGCAATAGGACACATTTGTGTTTGCAATTTATCTCCGCACCGAACAGCTTTATTGGAAATAGGAAACATTTAATACAACTTTTTATCAGCAGAATATTTGTGAGACATTATCCTGTTAAAATAACGTACTAATTTCTCTCTCTCATTCATATACGTAACACATGAAAACTCGATATTTCTAATTCTCCTCCTTTTTTTTTTGAATAATTCTTTTCAATCAAAATAATTTTGATTTCTTGCCGCACATCCAGTGCCAAACGAAGAATCTACAACGTTATAAAGGCAGAAGTATTATAATGTTACAAATGGGGGTGAGCAATATTTGCATCCCGCATTCTTTCGGAATTTCAGGTGAGATATTAATTCTGGGAACGTGGCCAGTCTGGTGTCAGATTTGACGGAAACGCCATATAAAAATTGGTAGCATAAATTTAGAATGCATAAGAAGTAAACCCCATGTTGTATTATTGGCTCGCAAAAATTAGAAGAATAGGAAGATGGCTTAGAAAACACATTCAATGGCCAGATGATCAGTGGATGCAGTTTAGTTGGAGGGACGAAATAAAACTGCTTCCTTCCATCAGCGAACTCTTACCCAACAATGTACCATTTGAGAGGAATATTAAGAAACAATCCAAAAGGTATAAAATACTCCACTAAATAATGAAGTAGATGAGAAATATCCTAATAATTCGTGAATCGGTGCATAGCGAAAAATATACCTTAGTTTGCGAAGCTTTTGCCTTCCGACAGGAGGCATTATCAAGGCGTACTTACATCATAATAGCGAACCGTTTGGAGTTTAAAATTTTGAATTTTAAGTTCTAAATGGATCGCTATTCTTATGTAAGTATGCCTTGATAAAGAATCCTGTCGGAACGAGAAATCTTGGGAAAAAAATTTGTATCTCCATACACGGATCCGTATGATTTTATCAACTCCTTAATGTACCATTTCGATTTCAGCTGGACTCAGCTCCTTGCCAAACAACACCTAAAGACCTGGTGGCGAACTTATATGAACCCGTGGGACCCGAGCCCACTGAATAATCTGCTATATTTTATTTGGAATACTTATACATTAAGTTCGATGGTATTAGAGTATTTTAGAGAAGATACTTTATAAAAATATATAGTCTTGTGTTATGAAAAACATAGGTATAGAATGCATTTTTCAAGCAACAAGGCTAAACAAGTTTCAAATATCTATTTTATCCTTTTTGAGTTCAAATATAATTATTTACATATAATTTACAACACGTAGGCGATTCGAAACAATATGAACCATTGTCGGTTCTCCTCGTACGAAATCCAACCCTTTTCTCGGAGTTCTCAAAGGAAGTCTAAAGACGAAAACCTCTTGTTTTCACACGTGTTGCTTGTTTTTGTGTATCCTCTTACAGCGTGGGAGAAATACTTCCAATACCCCTTCTAATCACTCTCCTGGGCAAGATAGGCTCCAGGCAGTCTGACGTCCCGTCCGGCAGTGAATGTGGTGGGCTCTGGGAAATGAAAATTCCAGTCGCACTGTCGAGATTTACTCGTGGGAATTGAAGAGAGCAAAGGGCCAGTTGGAAACATTGATTTCTCAGTTCGCGGCTCGCAAGTTGTATTTTTCAAGTATATAATTTCCGTATATTCAGATGAAAAAAAATCAGTTAATGTTCATTTGCGTTTGCGCTAATATTGCATTGGTGAAGTGTGGTTTTCTTAATGTGATTGTCAATCATGTTAAGATTATAAGATATAAGATCGATCATGACTAAACTTGTAATCAAGTGGCCCCGGATGAACAATACAGCCCAGAGTATAAATACTATAGATTTAATTTCGGTTTAGAAACCAGCTATTTCTGCTTTACCAAGTTCGTCTTCAAATAATTCCGGAGTTTGTGATTATTATAATATCAAATAAATGCAAGAGTGCTGGTAGAACGTTTCAAAGTTCAGGGCAGTCCAAAAATACGTGGGTTTTTTATAATGAAAGCAAAACGGTGGTGTTATGTAAAGTATGCAAGGAAGCTCTTGATAAGAATATATTAAATGTTGGCATCAAACAGGATCCTTGCTTCATTTCTTCTGGCTTTTCCAATCGGAAACACTATTTTAGAAAATTCTGTTCTCCTGAAACCTTCCAGATTCACAAAGAATTGTGTTCCAAATTTGCGGCAGTGCAGAGTGGGGTGATTGCTTCATTTAGTTTGAATTTTTTTAAAGTTTCAACACCTTCAAAATTCCCGTATCGCTTTATATAAACTATTTTCATCATTGTCATACTTATCAAAGAAGAGACTGGCAATCCGAGGACATAAGGACAAAAGCAATAATTTTCACCAGCTTCAGAAATTCCAATGTGAAGATTCTCCACAACTTATTCGACATTTTGAAAGATAATCCTATAAGTGGGTATCACATGACGCGGAAAAAAATGCTTGAAATCATGGCAATGAATCTGCTTCGTTCGTTGATTAATGAAATCCAAAATGCGGGTTATGTTGGCCTTCTTATGGATGAAACTATTGATGTGGCAAGGAAAGAACAAGTGTCAATATGCTTGTGTCTCGTTTCTAAAGAACTTGCGACACAAGAGCAATTTATCGGGTTATACGAAACGTCAGCAACAGATGCAATCAGTCCCTTCAATGTTGTGAGTGACGCTTTATTAAGACGTGGACTAAATATCCAAAATTATCGTAGACACTGTTATGACGGGGCTTCGAATTTAAGCGGAAAATAAAAGGGGGTACAGGCAAGTATTTCCCAAGTCAACGAAAAAGCTAGGCAACTGCATTGTTTTATGCAGTCATTACATTTAGTGGCGCAAGACAGCTTGACGCCCATTAGAACTGCAGAAATGTGTTAAATATAACAAAAGTTATGATCAACATGATAAGAAATTCCCCTAAAGGGTTGAACTGGTTTAATGCCATAAGAGTCACCTACACACGTGATTCAAAAAAATTGTAAGACCCTTTTGTCCAACACGATTCACTCTCATGGCCATTAATTTAAAATCGCTGATTGAGAACCATAAAAATGTCCTTTCGTTTCTTTCAGATTTTTGTGAAAACGATAAAAGTGATGCTGCTACTAGAGCGAACGGTTACTTCTCAGTGTTAGAGTCATTTGAACATTTTGCTTGTTTAAATATGCTGTCACATATTTTAACTCCGCTGGATTCAACACATATAAAATTACAAAATGTAAACCTTGACCTTCATAAAGCAAATTGTCTCATTCAGGATTTGATAAAAACATTCCAAGCCATTCGTGATAATTTTGAAATGTTCTGGGAGAAAATTATAAAAAGAGCGTGTGAGCTTGAACAGTGAGAACCAAATGTCACCAAGCAAAGGAAGCTGTTTCTCCGTCTATATGATCGTAAACACACACAACATGAATTTACTGAGGTGAAAAAATTATTTTGAGTTCAAATTCTACGAATTTACAGATTGCATGAACGTATCCCTTAAACAACGTTTCCAGGAGAGTGAAATTTTAGAAACAGTGGAAAATGTTGTTATCGGAAAAGTACACGATGTCAGGTGTGTCTTCAATAATGACATTCATGACTATGATATCTTAAGGTCGCAAAGGAATATCCAATGTGACAGTGCTGTAATGATGTGTGCAGAATTAAGAACTTTTGGTGATGTAGAAAAAATTCTGAAGTTGAATGTTATTCGTAACTTTGTTCCTGAATCCATGAAATTTATATGTCTAATGCTGACAATGCCAGTTTCCACAGTCACAGCCGAAATATATTTTTCCAGTTTGAAAAGACAAAAGACATTTTTACGTTTCACAATGACCCAAAAAAGGTATAATCGCATTGCCGTTTTAAGAGCATTTAAGTACAGCGCTGAAAAGTTTGATTTAGATGTTTGTGATGGAAATTTAGATGTTTGGGAAAAGTGCAGAAAAGAGAAACACATTTGCAACACACCGTGCTAAATAATGTTCATTGACAAGTACACCCTCTATTTTATGTTAGAAAGACGGCAAGTCCTTAAATTAAAAAAAATGTTTACATAAATATAAACTTTCAATTATTTATGTTAATTATGCTAAACAACACCGTTGTGACGATTTAACCCTACAATGCATGAATTTTATTTTCAAAAAACCTATTTTCAAAATATTATTTAGTTATTTATATCCTTGTAAGTATTTCTTTTTAATTATTAGCATAAATATATGTTTTATACAAATAAGTAAGTTTATGTATTTTTATTTCTATTTACAAGAAACAATAATTGTAGGTTTCAAGTACGCATTGTAGCGTTGATTGCTAACAACGTATAATTTGGGTGATTGTTATTAGAAACATTTCAGGATCTTTGGTTCAGATCTCCAATTTGTTACTTTTTAGCTTTCTATATTATATAGTATCCGTAGTTATATCTGTGGTATGAAAGTGTATATCAGTATCTACGTAAAGGAGGGTTTATGAGATATTTTTTATAAAATCACAACTCAATTCTTTGAGCCCACCCAATATTTTTCAAACATTGGTGCTTCTGCTTATACGGACAATTCAAGGAATCGGAGGGGGGGTAAAGTTCCTCTAAGCTGTTCTTGCTTTTCAAAACAGATTCTTTATCTGCGTTAGAATCGGTTCATTTCTCTGCACAGGAATGACTAAGAAATTCTTTGTTCGTGCGTTTTTCTGAAAGTTCGTTTGATAATTTTTCATGATGTTTATGGATGGAATCCACTGACTCGCACAGTGAAATGCTTCTGCTATTGATAAATTCAATGATTTCCTACAAGACATTTTTTCACTTACGTATTAGTTGACTTCCAATACTAATGCACAGGGATTTCCCGTATTACGCCTGAAGTCAAATATGTACATGAAACGTACTGATATTACGCGTTAAACAACTTGAATCTAAAAGATTTGAGAACGGTAATTTTACCTCGGACATTTTGCTAAATAAAACATGCTTGATGATAATAAAGAAACACTCCTACTATGTTACTAAAAAATATATCTCTAATTATTAGAAAGAAACGTAGTAGCACTATTTTTTCTGATATGACTGTATTAAACAAGCTTCCTGGGTATTTGAATATCTGGAGGTTAATAAAAATTAGGTTTGGGAAATGCTAGAAAACCTAATCCGTGTTCAACACGATCATAAGTTAAAACATTTAATTAAAATATATGAGTCAAAACACACATAGTCAAAACACACAAGCACTTTCAAAACTGCCCCAGTCTTTTCATTAGATATGAGAGTAAACGTAGTGACAACTGGTTAAATACATATATAAGATGGAGTTGGACGCAACAGCCATGTACAAAAGAGAAGGGTCATTAACATATACGATTAAGTTGTTTTTAAACAGTTAAACTTAATTAGAGTCAGTACTTTTTAATACATTCTGTAATAACGGCCTCCATGGGCCGGGTACAACATCAGGATGGATCGTTATTGCAGCAGTGTCTCTGATTGGCAATTATGTGTAAACTCTTTGTGATGAGAGTTGTGCTTTTCGATTTTGGGGTGGTAAGAATAGTGGCTTTGTCCCACATCGGTTGAAAAGCTTTCGTGATGATTAAGCGTAACATCGCTGTTGCAGATTACTTTGGTTTAAAATTATATTTATGTTCTTTTAAACGGGTTTTTAATTTGCGATTCGTCGAGCCTAGATAAACGCACGTGTCCGGGTTCGGTTGCTCAGAGAGAAATAGAGTAAACCCCATGGCGGTTGAACAGCAGAGTTAAGTCTCTGTCATTTTTTACTAAGGACCAAACACCACGTGTGCTCAGCCCAAAATTCAGTCCATAGCGTCTGCAAATGTTTTTGTAACATTGGATAATGGCGGAATATATGGTATCCAGCCTACATATTTAGTAGGTCTATTGTTCTAGCCAAGGAGGTGGAAACTCTGTCTTGCATTTTCCTCAGTTGCTTGTTCACTACATGTTGGGGATATCCAAATGTGGCTGGAAAGTCCTTTATTTCTCCAATCTCAATGTAAAATAACTCCGGGGTTAAAGAATGTGTTATAGCACGGTGTAGCATGTAACGTATTGAAGATAGTTTCTGGCTTAACGGGTGGGTTGAAGAGGATGGTATCATCGATATACTGGAAGACGGCTTTTTTCTAAACAGATGAAGTTACTATGTGGTTATTTGGGTCCAGTTCGATTAAGATATCGAGATATGGGAGGGGAAATCAGTCTCGAATTCAGTGGTGAAGTTGATTGTAAGGTATTTTGAAACCAAGATTTCAATAAAGTAGTGCAATTCATCAATAGAGGAAGTCCAGAAAACCTGCGGATATCCCTAACATGTAGTAAACAAGCTACTGAGGAAAATGCAAGACAGAACGTTCACCACCTTGTCTAGAAACAATGGACCTACTAAATATGTAGGCACGATACCGTACCTTCCGTCATTATCCAATGTTCTAGAGTGCCGCCCCGGTGGCGCAGTGGTCTAAGGCGTTGGCCTCTGATCATTCGTCCGGAAGGGGTCCGGGTTCGAATCCCGGTCAGGCATGGATGTTGTGTTTGTCTTACGGCACTGGCTCTCTCCCTTCCCTGGAACCAGTGACCCTAAATTAGGGACGGGCGACTGCTTATAGCCCATTTGAGTTGCTCACGGTGGTCGTTAAACCTCCAATCAAAAAAAAAATGTTCTAGAAACATGTGTAAACCTTTAGCCATTATCCGATGCTATAAAACTTATGTGTAAACTCTTCTCACAGAGAGCTTACTCATAATTGCCAATCTGAGACGCTGCTGTAATGACGATCTCCCTTATGTTGAGCCCACCCCATGGAAACTGTTATCACAGAATGTATTACAAAACACTGACTATAATTAAGTCTAACTGTTTAAAAACAACCTAATCCTAGATGTTCATGACCATGCTCTTTTGCAACCAACTCCATCTCCCTCATGTTTTTAACCAGTTGCCACCGCGTTTAGTCTCACGCCTGATGAAGAGACTGGGGCAGTCTTAAAGGTGATTGCGCGTTTTAACTATTGTGTTTTTTACTCCTATGTTTAATTAAAGTTTTTAACTGAAAATCGTGTTGAAGGCAGATTAAGATTTCTAGCTTTAGCAATGCCCCACGAAAATGAACTTTTATTTTAGGTTTGGGTAAATTTACTTAAAATACACCTAAACTGCAATCCAGAAATCAGACATCTCGAGATAACCATTTGAATCATTTCTAATTTTATAATGTACTGGAAGATGACGTGATATACTCAAGACCGCCCCTCTTCCTTTTACAAAACGAAATATTCATTCGAAATAATCACACGAATGGTTTCTAACTTTATAATTTACTGGATCGATTTTCTCTCCTTTCACGAATGTCTAAAGTGGTGTATTTCTCCCCCAGCGAACGTACGCCATTACTTGATGAAACGAATACGGTTTCCCTAAAATGCCAACAAAAGAGGTACTATCGAAATGCTATTTCTCTTTAAAATCGCACATTTGTAACTTCTGAAATCTCAGATAATGTCTCCGTAAAAGGAAAATATCAATACTATCAATACTTCTGTCACTCCTGTACAGATTGGACACAGTTAAGCATATAACTTACCGAATAACAGAAAACTGCCATCAGCTGCGCATATTATGAAAAACAGCTTCTGGTATTAAAAAAATAAATCGTATTAAATCTTCTTAAAGTGTGAACGTTCGACAAGCTGACTTATTAATGGACGTCCCTGGTGTCGCAGTGGTATAAGCAATGGCTTCTTATTATTCGTCCGAGATGGGTGCGGCTACGAATCTCGGTGAGGCATGAATGTTTTGTTTGTCCTATGGCGCTGGCTCTCTACCTTCCCTGGAACTAGAGTCCCTAATTAGGAACGGTGATCTTTAAACCTCCAATCAAATCTTTAGAAAAAATGTGAACAACAAGCTGTGATGAAAATGCGTCTTTTCATGAAAGAAATACGGGATTACGCCATATAATACAAATTTTGAAGATGACAATCCGATTTTTGGCGTAAATGTGACAAAGATTGTCATCTTCAAAATTTGTATGCGTCTTTTCCTTTGTCATGCACACATGTGAGCTACTCCGCAATGCGTATCGTTTGACGCAATGTCGCCGCTTTGCTCCCGAAGAAGAAAACTCTGAAAAGGTTTTCAACCGGTTCGCTTCTACATTCTGCTAGGCAGAGCTTAGAAAACATATGCATATAACTATAAACACTAACTATTTATTTACAACATTTATTTCAAGAGTTTTGAGTCTATTGTTTAGGATTCGGCGCACAATGTTTGTTATCTGATTAAAATATTAGCTCTGGTATTCGGTTGTTAGTTAAGTTCATTTAGGAAAACCCGATAGGAAACACGTATTTTGTTTTCATTAAATAAATATTGTTTTTCTGTTTTTGGTCATTTGTTAAAAAATTCCAAGTTCTATTCAAAAACAGTAAGGAGTAAATTCTTCTTCTCGGAATTGGTCATATAAAGGTATTGGCCATATACGTATTCACAACATTCTCAGGTATCATTTAATCGGGATATTGGTGTTTCCCTTGTATTTAGCTTTGAAGAAAAGGAAATAAACAGTGGTACCTTAATGTTTTGCTTTATTCACTCAAGGTCTGGTTTGTTTTATCTTGACAAGAACACCACCGTAAATCTCGGCAAATTCAGCGTGGTTTCTTCTTAATTTCAATAGTGAAATTCTCACGATGTAAAAGGTAACAACAGAGATATTAAATCATTTATTTTGTTCTTTCTTTAATTTACGCAAGAACGGTTGAAATTCTGTTTCGCATGTTCCACAAGCTCTAACAAGTACGTCATTCTCATTATCAACCATTATCAACCCCCTGCTAAATACAGATCTTTCGATGCATCCCCAACAATTTCATGTTTTGAAATAGTTGCATCCAAATTTCACAAGAATATTATGCATTTATCCCCCACGTAGTCTCCTGCTGTGACTTTTCTTGTCCCCTTATATTTGATGTAGTATTTCCATTTTCCAACGGTGGTCAACTGCTCTAGCAACATGAACATGTAGAATAACACATCAACGTTTATTCACAATCAAATCTTCATTTAACATCTGCTCTAGTTTCGCAGAGCGTTTAGCTCGGCATTATCAGGTCAAATGGATCGTTAACATTCAACTCATTGTGATTTTTTCAGAATACTGACGGTCACGGCTTTTGGTGAGTTGTTTCCACACACGTGTAAGAAGTGGAGTAGACGTCATGTTTTCAAATTATATATATTTCATGGTACCTTACTGAATGTTTTGTCGCGGATAGCTACTGTACTGAGGGCGAAAGGTGTACCTAATAAGTATTAGGAAGGTTTTCATAATTCATTGGACACACTGTGAATTTTAAAAGTGCTTAATTGATGTATCATCCCATTCCTTCCGTATGGGGCAGATACATGGACCTTAACTAAAAAAGATATACGGAGGCTGCAGAGAACTGCGACTAGCTTGGAGAGATATATGCTTAAGTAAACCTGGAAAGATGAGTAATTCGTGCATCGAGAAAACGAGAAAAATGGATGTAATCACGACCGAAATAAAGTCCTTGAAAATATATTGATAGAAGAACGGACCACAGATAGACAACCGAAATTTCAGACGAGTTATCAAGGGACAGAAGTCTCGAAGAAGAACATTGGTTGGATGGATGAACTCCTCGTTCGATACAGATGGGCGGATGAAATATATATATATTGATTCCACACTTGATAGCCGTGTTACAGCCTTTTTTTTTTTTTGGTTGGAGGTTTAACGACCACCGTGAGCAACTCAATGGGCTATAAGCAGTCGCCCGTCCCTAATTTAGGGTCATTGGTTCCAGGGAAGGGTGAGAGCCAGTGCCGTAAGACAAACACAACATCCATGCCTGACCGGGATTCGAACCCGGACCCATTACGGACGAATGATCAGAGGCCAACGCCTTAGACCACTGCGCCACCGCCTGTTACAGCATGTTATCATTATTTTTTTCAATGTAAACGCTTGTTGAAGTCAAACAAACAAGCAAAAATGAAGTCAAAAAAATGAAGTCTACAAGCAAAAATGAAGTAAAACAAAATCCCAATTCTTTTTAATTATAAATTATTTTCTGAATAAAAAACCAAAAATAAAGTGATCTACTAAGGAGTACAGAATAATTCCTGAAATAAAAATAAAAATATAACTAATTTGAAACTTCTGTAATTTTTAATATCTAATTTATAAGATAAGTTTCTTCTTTGCTCGAATTTAGTATTTTTGAAAGAAATAAAAAGAATGTTTATGCCATTAGTGCCAACGAAAGGTTCATGCTCTTCACACTAAGATTTCGTTTTTATTCTCAGATTCATGTACAACAAGTGATCACTAAATTATGATTATCGCTATTAAAAGTGGATGCAGGCCGTTGACCGCGTATTTCCGAGAGGGCGTGATTAGTCGACCAACCCTGAAGGTTAAACGGAATGAAAGTTGTAAGTGATAAGTTGTAAGTGTAGCAGTAGATAATATTAAGTGGAGCACTATTACTATTATCTGCAAGTTGTACGTGGAGCAGCAGATAATAAAATTCAGAGCCTGAAGGTTAAACAGAAGATGTATGGGACCTTAAGAAAGGACAGATTGTGGTAACTCGGAGAGCGGGTGCCTCGGTTTCTCACACGTCTAATATAGTGAGGTGTTCGCGAGCCGCAGTGGTTAAAATGCTCTGCCCGACATCGACCTAGAAATAACTGAACAGGACAGTTAAATGTTGATGTGAAAGGTGACTGCCTGATCCGACGAACTGTACAGGCCAACAAACGCAGCACTGTTCAACTGTTGGCTACACAATACAAAAGAGGTCAACTCGAAACAGTATATGTCATGATCATGCGTCTCACGCTCGTATCTATCGGCTAAAACGGGAGACGATATCCTCCCTATCCAAAGTTCATTGGTGCAAAAGATTCGCCTGGTAAAAAGATAATGCAGGTTGGACGTCAGGTGACTGGAAAAAAGTGTACTGGTCTGACGAGAAGCGTATTTTCTCTACTCATTGAATTGTCTTGTACGTATTTGGCGCACACAACATGAGGCACTCGATACATACTGCATTCTCTCCACAGAGCAAGAATGTTGATTGTACAGTGTGCAGCATGTTTACCAATCAAGATCTTGGAACATTGGTGCATGTGGAACAACGTATGACTGGCGCCCGAAATCGTGATTTGCTTGCTGATTCTGTATACCCAGGAATGTTGCACTTTTTCCGAATGGTGTAGGTGTCTTCCAAGATTACAACGCCCCAAGACTACAACGCCCCAAGACGCTAGTCTAATGTTTTGAGAATACGGTTTGAGTAAAACAGTTCATACTTCTAGCATAACGGTTGGCCCTCGAACTTCCCCGATATCTATAGCACCGAGCACTTTTTGTGCAATATAGACCGGCATATCAGGAGTTTGGGTACACCAATCAACACCATACTTGCATTGAAACTCCTATTACACACAGCTTGGGTAACCGTACTTCATAACTGCTTCCGACATATTCCGACATCCGATTTCTTGGTTATTCGATGCCACGTCGGATAGCTACTGTAATAAGGGCGAAAGGAAAACCTTCGAAGTATCAAATAGGTAGTCATAATTCAGTGATAACTCAGTACATGTAGGATCCGTACAAAATTCAGATTCCTAAATTATAATTTTAAAGTTTTATATACATTTACTCCGAGGTCAGCTGAACGATAAAAAAGGAAGATAAAAAAATGAAACACAGGCCAACAAAGTAAAATTTAAAGAGTGACCTCATACTGTAAAGAACAAAACCGCTTTACCAAAAATAATGAAAAAAGTTTTCAGCGAGTAAACAATAAAGCTTCTTGAGAAACTGAGCAAACCCTTGAGCAAGAGCTTTCCAGCGATAATCTTTCCACATAAAATGCTTGCTATGACATTTATGACATCAAGATTTGCATTGTTAGTACTCCACAATGTTCACTTAATCACGCGAAGTTTAGTTTATGCATTTCATCGCGGATCAATATTGGAAACAAATTCGCTGTCCTGGTTTTCAATTGTATTTAGTGATACATTTCGATTAAAATATTTTTTTAAAGCATAATTGCTCTGAATCAAGTCAACTCAAACACCTCTGCACCTGTAGCTAATGTTCCAGTGAAACAATATATTTCTTCATGAAATATATCAGTGTTCGCAAAACTTCATTGCGACCCGAAACGCCATTTTATCGTTTAAGTTATTTTTTTTATTGGAGGTTTAACGACCACCGTGAGCAACTCAATGGGATATAAGCAGTCGCCCGTCTTTAATTTAGGGTCACTTGTTCCAGGGAAGGGAGAGAGCCAGTGCCGAAAGACAAACACAACACCCATGCCTCAACGGGATTCGAACCCGGACCCCTTCGGACGAATGATCAGAGGCCATCGCTTAGATCACTGCGCCACCGGGGCGGCATCGTTTAAGTTGCCTCTGCAGTAATCGTTGACGATACGTAGATGGGTACTGAATCACCGGCATATGGCATTTGGTTAAGTCGCTGTGCACTGTGTGGAAGGCGGACGTTTCTAACGGGTTTTCGAATCCCGGTCCTGCTGGCCATATAGTCTGCGGTTATTTTAAAGTGTGTGTGTGTGGGGGGGGGGTCCGTAGAATCCCTGTATGTGGGGTCGCAAATGCGTTGATGGTTCTATGTAAACTCGGTTCCGGAAGTAGATTGTCTCATAGTCTTTTCCCTTGGGAGTTGGGCATGGGGATAGGAACTTTACCTCGTAAAACATTTCTCGTTACGAAACGTCACAAGAATACCCCTTAAAATCGCAACGGCCCGCAACAGACCGTGGAGTCATTAAAGAAGGAAAGTATTGAATTTTCAATTTTTTTCATGCAACCGAAGGGCAACAAAGTAAGTGTGAAGTTTTTCTGGTATTATTTCTGCGAAATAAGACGCTGTAACTTAGAGAAAATGATGCTGTTTCATTTAGAGTTTTGCACGGGGTCTTTCTTGAAAAGCTCCGCCTAGCTCAGAATTTCCAATTCACGCCTCGACGAAGCCCAACCCGTTTCCTATTTTCATCAAGCGTTTCCCTTCACTTACTTGAAACAACATAAGGTTTCCTGTTCAGTCTGGTTCTTAAACACATGATCCGGGGAACACTTTCTGATAGCCCGCAGGATTTTGACATAGAGGAAATTCTAAAATGGAAAATAATTATTGTAAAGATGAAAAAATGAATATACAGGTGCCTTGGGTACACAGCTTTTAAATTTTCAAATCTCTACTTACAAATGGAAATTTTTTGTGGAAATTTTAGGAAGTGTTTGTAGCATACATATCATGTATGTTACAAACACTTCCTAAAATTTCACAAATGGAAATTTTAGGAAGTGTTTGTAACATACATATCATGTGATTATTGTTTGTTTGATTATGGGTTTTACGACCTCCGTGAGCAAATCAATGGGCTAAAAGCAGTCGATCGTCCTTAATTTAGAGCCATTGATTGCACGAAACGGGTGAAACTGTGCTGTATCGTAAACACAACATCTATGCTCCACAGAGATTCGAAACTGAACCCATCCCTGATGCATGATCAGAAGTTAGCCATTAGACCACAGCGACACTGGGGTGGTACATATCATGTAATCATTTCTTTTTCTGAAAGTAATGTATTATGGTTCTTGATCTCTCTGAAATAATCGATATTAATAATAAGGAAATTAATTTTCTTCTTTTTCATATGGCCCACGAGCCCCATTCCTTTTATTATGTTGTTGGCGATTCAGAAACTGTTGAAGACCTCTTGTTCAGTGGAAGCCCCGGTGCCACACTGAACTGAACCATGTTGTTAGTAATGGAAGTGTAACGAAGGAAGAAGAGACATTTTTTGTAGGAATTCCTTCCACATGAGGTTTACACCTGATGAAGTGGCCCTCGATTCCAAAATATGAAAGTCATTTCTCTAAAACAAACTTCCTCATCTCGGTTGACCCAACGAAACGCACTGGAAGATTGTTTTGAGTTTGATTTATTGACGGCGAAAACCCTGCTTAGGTAAACATTTCTCGGAAAACAATTCCCGTATTTAAGAAACTAAGGGCAACGAAGTGAAAACGGAACATCAGTTCAAACTTCAAGAAATACAGCATCCTATGCCTGGCTGTCATTTTACACCAAGGCTTCATAGTTTCAGCTCCAATAAACAAATCCATCCGGTAGCGGTTGGAGATTTATCTTTCACTCTGTGACCTTTGTCACCTGATTTTCAAGTCAGTCTTCCGTTTTGCAGGAGCAAAACACTGATTCTTTAATAGGCCCTGCCACGCCTGGTCCTGGAATGTTCCATTTTATTGACGAAAACAAGCCTGGCCGAGCATTTTGGCTACAATGACGACTAACTGAGCCAGCTGCGAAGCCTAGGGGTTACTATTAGGAATAATATCAAGGAATATCTGCAAATTCATAACCTTTGATTAAGAGATAGAGCTCGAATCTCGTAATTAGCGGTCCTCTATCGTCATGATGGCATCTCGTGCGCACTTTCGCAGACTTACTAAGAATATTAGAATATTGCTCACTTTAAAGATTTGTTAACTTTAAAATGAAAATGGAATTAAGTAAGTTACTGTAGGTAGTTCAGTGTTCGCCCCCTGTCCCAACGAATAATGTTTCGAGATATCTAGGAGTGACACATTTTTAAAATACCTTTTTAACTTTGTAATAATTCACCTTTTTAACTTTCGTTTTAATTTTGTTTCAGTACTAAGGAATTTTCCGCTTCATGCTACATTGCTATTTAGAGTTTTATTGAGATATCTAATTTTTAAATTCATAGTGGTGCTATATTACACGTTACTGTAGCATTTGTTAGACGCAGTGGTCCCACTAATTGTAGCGCGAAATTTTCTGTCACCGTCAAATTCTAAATATACTTAGCACACAAAGGTACATGGTTTATGGGGATTTTAAATTCAAAGGTTTTAAAGAAAATGGAAACGGTTAACATCAGTGTTTCCATGGTGAATTTAAACAGTTTGTGTTATTTTCACTTGAGTAACTGAAAATATATTTTTGCAGCTAACAGAACAGATAAATACATTTTTTTCGTATTTAGGGAACGCAGTAAACATGTAACCCGGGAATCTTGTTTAATAATATTATATTCATGTGCTTTGGATTCTTTTGATTTTTATAAGAAACAAATCAAAATACCATGCTTGGAGCTCCGAAATATTCGGTATTATTATTGCGTGTATCGTCGTTCTATTCCTCATTTTCCTACAGCCAAAACTTTTCGCTTATTTTAAAAGAATCCATTTGTTTCTGTCTCCTTGTGATAGCAGTTAATTATTGCACAAGCGGGAGAATACCAATGACCTTTTCTGTTACATAGCCAAAAAGTGTTAATTTCATGACCAGTAATTTGTGTTTAATGGAAATACATTTCTGATCACGTATATATCTTTTCAGCTGTTAATTCTTTTTAAATCACACATGAACGTGGTTAACGTTGTCGGACATAATGAGCTATCCCTGAGAAACCAAAAAAAAAATTCACAAAAACTCATTGAATAAGTAAAAAAACACAAATCTAAAACTGTTCGTTTCTTTTCACATAATTTTTTTTTAGTTATATAGTGAAACCTTTACTTGTTGGTGGTTACGCCTATGCATTACATTAATTCTCCTTATACTGTGGTTTTCATAAATTGCGGAGCAATATGAAAAATCGCGAGAAGTTGGCAAATTTTAGTTAAAATATGCACGATATTACAGGGAAAGAAGTACAACAACAGTGAGTGGTGTGCAAATAAGTTGTGCTTGCATAGCTTTATGCAAATTCGCAACAGCAAATAACTGGTGGTTTCTCAGTGAGTCGCCAGTTCACGTGCAGATATTGAAGAAAATATTACTAGATGGGACATGTGCTAAGAGCATACAGCCTATTAAAAATAATGATAGAAAGGAAAACTGCAGGAAAACGACCAAGAGGAAGAAGGCGACTAATAATGTTTAATGATACATAGCCGGACAATTGCTAAGAACGGATGACAATAGCAACGATAGCAACCATAAAATGGAAAGCAGGAAAATGTGGAAATTAGCATAAGTACGGGATAGAGTAAGACGTGTTGTGCGTATGCAAATTTTAGATTACCGAACTTGTTCGTGACGTCATAGCGTGGATAAGAGATATAAAGGATTTGACGTGTATTGACCGTTGTTGTTCAAACGCAAAGTTGAAAGGGAAAGAATCAATTGACGAACTTGCAATTTTCAGTATGTCTTCCCGACATCACCTAGATGATTTTACGCGTGGCCGTATTATTGACAAGATTGAAAAAGGGCGAAAAATAACAGATGTTGCCAGGGAGTTCGACGTCAGCCACAGTGTTGTTTCAAGGCTCTGGAAATCATTTCAAAAAAATGGAGAGGGTAGCAAACGTCACGGGTCAGGTAGTGTTCACTGTACGACACCTGCAGAAGATCGGTACATAGTGCTATCAACAAAAAGACACCGGCGCAGCACAGCTAGTGAGGTAGCAAATCAGTTTATGGCTGCTACTTGCAAGCGGATCTCCCGAAAAACTGTCGCCAGACGTTTGCATGAAGGAGGACTATACGCCCGCAGTTCTGTTGTGTGCATCCCATTGTCCAGACGTCACCGTACCGCCCGTTTGCAGTGGTGCCATCAACATCGCAATTGGACTGATAACGACTGGTCTGCAGTCCTCTTCTCAGATGAGAGTAGATACAGTCTATCGTCTGATTGTCGACGACAACTGATCTGGCGTGATAGTGGTACTGCATATTGTACAGCAAACATACAGGAAAGGGACCGATATCCGACATGTAGTGTCATGGTATGGGCTGGCATCATGATCAATGGCGTACGTCCCTCTATGTACTTCCAACTGGGATTATGACTGGCCAACGATACATTAATGATGTTCTGCTACCTCATGTTCGCATGTTCCGTGGTGCTATCGGTGATAGATTCATTTTCATGGACGACAACGCAACATGTCATCGAACAGTCGCTATCCAGGAGTGTCTTGAGAGCGAGGATATTCAACGCCTCGTATGGCCAGCACGTTCTCCAGATCTGAATTCCATTGAAAATGTTTGGGATGCTTTGGGGAGGAGTCTTGCTGGTCGCCAATGCCCTCCAATAAACAAAGACACCCTCATCCGTGCACTGACAGAGGAATGGGATAAATTACCCCACCAGCTGCTTGATAATGTTGTGCAAAGCATGACACGACGTGTGGAATCTTGCATCGCCCTCCATGGTGACTATATTCCGAATTGACATCTTACGCCGGAACGCCTGCGGACGGTAATTGCATTTTCTTCACGTTTACGTATTCTGCACAAAATGGCCTGTTTGTCCCTTGAACACGTTCCAAAGATTTCTGGATTTCAGAGCACAATAAATTGTCTTTCTTGTAATGTCCTGGCATTCTGACATTATTTTATTTCAATTGTAATCCAAACACACTTACTTTTTTATTCGCTATAGAGCGGTTTATGATCCGTCCTTAGCAAATGTCCAGCAGTGTATAATTGGCACAAGAAGTTATCAAGAAATGACGGAGGAAACTAGAGGAAGAGAACTTGCTGCTGTACCGTTGGACCTGTCATGTGAAAAAACCCGTTTGATAATGATCCGCCATTGATGACGTGTTCCGTACTCAGCTCTACTAGAAATATTTTAATGCATTTCATATACAAAATAACAATTTATGGTGAATTAATAATTTCTAGCGCGTCCTAAATACGGCGTGAACTTAGAAACGTTTCACGGTAAGAGCTTGAAAATTATTGACAGGAAAAGCAACGATACCAAATGATGTTTACTGGTATTTGGAATGTCGATACCATTTTATCCAATTCCTATATTGTTTTGGGTAAACACATGGGAGAGAGGCAATGGAACCTATATTTCTCATAAATACAGCTGTTTTGGTTTATATTTGCATGCAGAATTAATATTTTTATAAAAACGTTTTCCTGAAGCTTCATTCATTAGCACTTCGCCGAACGACATTTATTTCCTGTTACGAGATCGTAGTTCCGACGCGCCGTGCCATCACAATTTGACCTTTATCGAAATCTAGGTACTCATCACAATTTGTCCTTTATCATATTTCTAGGTACTTGTGGGTTGTTCATGTGCGCTATGGTCCTGTTTTCTAGGTACGAAGAGTTTTATGGAATTAATCTCCCGCATTAAAAATAATAATAAATGTATCTAAAGGAAAAACATTTTTCAGAAAATAACTCCAGTAAGAAAGTAAGTCCCGCGTAGGAAATACCTTAACCGCAGTACACTTCAAAATTTCTATAATTTTGAAAAATATTTTGGCTCCAACTCATAACATACACCGACATACACCGATGAGCCGTTACATTATGACCACCCCCAGTATAGAGAAATGAGCGCGCCTAGTGACCGAACGGAGACTCACCTGAAGTTCACAGAGAAGTATTTATACAACCCCAATACCGGCTTTAAGTTAGTAGAGTGTTTGGATTCAGAATGGGAAAAGCTGCCGTTTTATCTGAGTTTGGCAAACGACGAATTGTGATGGCACGACGCTTCGGAACTACGATCTCAGAAACGGTGTTACTTGTGGATTGTTCGCGTGCAGCTGTAGTGAGTACGTATCAGAAGTAGTACGCAGATGTCCAGACGTGTGTTGCCCGCAGCTCATTGACTCCAGTTGGGAGCGGAGACTCTCGCGTATTGTTCAAAGCAACCGCATGGTCATAGCGCGACAAATCACTCGCAGTTAAAACAGTAGTGATTAGGGAAATGTGCCACGCACCTAGTTCATCGCAGCCTTATGCGCTTAGGCTTGCGTAGCAGAAGACCCAACCGGGTCTCTATGCTCACTGCACGTCATCGCCAAAAAGAAATGAAATGAAGCCAAGGTCACGGAGATTATACCGGAAATGATTGCAACAACGCTGCCTGGTCTGGCGAATCCAGATTCCTGGTGCATCAGGTAGACAGCCGAGCCCGGAAACGCCAATTACCAACGGAAGCTATGGCACCTGAATACACTGTTGGGCGGGAACAGGCCGGCAGCGGCGGTGGTATGCTGTGGGCGATGTTTTTGTGAAATTTTAGGCCCTACTATCCCAATAGCGCAATTCCTGACAGCTGTCATACATCTGAATATCGTTGGGGACACAAGTTCTCTCATTCATGGCAACTGTGTTTCCTGCTGGTGATGGCTATTACCAACAGGATAACGCTCCATGCACACTGCCAGAATCGTCAAGGAGTTACTCGAGTAACATGCTGGTGACTTTCTGTCTATGCCTTGGATTCCGAATTCACCTGGCACGAACACATTCGAACGTTTGTGGTTGGACTTGGAAAAGCGTGTTCGTGCTAAACCACCATCAGCCCGAAATTAATGGAAACTGGAGGACCTCCATCTGGCATTATGGTACCAGCTACCCAGGATTGCAATCACCACCTCATCCAATCCCTGCCGCGCCGAATGGCTGCTTTAGGGGCTAGATGGTGTCCTACAGAATATTATATAAGTGGTCATAATGTAATGGGTGTTCTGTGAATTTGTCGTAAATTTCTTTACAGTAATAAAAAATGATGCACCTCTAAGTGTCTTTACATGACAAATTGAAAGAATATAATGAAGGTCCATATGAGTATTTCGCGACTCATATTTTCTCTGAAATTCAATTTAAATATTTTAATTAAGGACCTTTTAGACATAGTATTGAATTCTTCCAACAATCTTAAAACACGACTGTGAAAACTGATGGTTCTGCCAGCTGTCCAATAAAAAATTGTAAATGTTATCGGTCTGCGGATGATGAGTGCTGGGGCTGCTTTCTTCGATTTTCAAAATTGTTCCACTTTTCGAGGAGATTGTTGAAAACCTGGTTGATTAGAATCACCGGCTACATGTACAACATGCACGAAATTTTATCTTTGCAGTTTCATGTTCCTATTACATGAAAATAAAATATTTAAATAGAATTTCAGAGCTACATTTTCATGTTTGTAGATCGTCAGGTACAGTGCACTATCAAATTGTCTACCATTTAAATATAATGAAAGACTCCCCGTTAATAGAAAGAATCTGGGAAGACTGCTTGTCCAGATTATTTCGACACATTCTGAAGGGATCAATGCCATGCGCATTCGTATATAAATGATCTTTCTCATCTGTTAACGTTTAGCTTCAGGAAGTACGTGCAATTTGCGTTCCTAATTTTCGTTTTTCTACTAGGCAGTTGATAATAAATGCTTTTGAATTCTTTAAAAATCCTCTTTTGAATGGCACTCAGAAAAAGTACCAGGCAACCGTGGGAAATGTTGCGGTGTTTTCCAATCAACATCAGAAAATATGAGTGAATATAATAAAAAAAATCACATTTTTTAATGCTTCTAATTATAGCATTCATAATGCACACGAAACTTCTTCTAACACGGTCAAATTAATCTACCTAAATGATTAAAAATTTCGTTTCAGTGGTTTTGATTCAGTGCGCGTGCACAGTTCTTTACATAACTGAACAGTTTAAAATTAACACCTAACATCTGGTATTATTTAAGTTAGAAATGTGCCGACATTAGCGTGATATTAAAGCTTACCGGTTTCATATAATTCACAATGGAAAATGTCTATGAATGTGCTATCAAGTGAATACGCTGGAAAAAAATATCGAAATTGATAAGAGGAATATCACAGTAGCTTTTATGATCGGGGATTTTAATCGATATCAATCGATGATAAAACGCTATCGGACTGATCGTGTTTCTGTACTTTGTTTTACAAAAAAGCAAACCTGTTTCAAAAGTGATTTTATAATCTGTTATATTACGCGGTTTCTTTAGATCATCGGGTACTGAAGGAACGATGCTTCTGTTGTACACACTCATGAATTTTATAATGAGGTTTTATAGCTAAATAGAATAAGGAAAATGTTTTTAAAGCAACAAGAAGAGAGATCGAACTTCCTGTGAGAACGAAATACTAGGTGAAGAAAACTCCAGATGGTATCGGATGTTACCTGTGCTGAATGTGATACGATGTTGTTTAAAATACCAGTATTATTCAGCATGAACCTAAATCACTTTCGCAACATTTAAACTCAATTTACAATATGCATATTAAGAAATAGGACGTCCCAAAACGATTCCTAATGAAAGTAGGCCGTACGTGCAAATGTCAAAGCCTAATTTTAATGTAAGAAGAAAATTCCGAAGGGCTTGTGGTTTGTACACAATAATAAAACTGTAATTTGAAATTTATATAAAACACACAAAACACTTTTAATTTGAAATACAAGGATCACTGAGTAAAAAACACAGAGTTCCAGTTGTCGGGTATGAAACTTTGATTGCGTCTGTCAAGTGATTCGATACCAGCGGCTATATAAAGGATAGACAGCCGGTTGTGGTACGACTAGGCCGTGGATGGCCTAGTTATTAGCGAAACCAAAAAGCTGATGGAGTGTCCCCGGGTTCAAGCTTGACTGATCTTCCAGATTTGGTGTGATTTGCTTACATCACTGAATATCCGCTGTGCATCGGACGAGCCCTTAAGTAAAGATCCCCCGGTTACATATAAAGGTGTCCAATCCTAAGCTTCCCTGACTTCTCTGACCCCTCTATGAGAACAAATCGTACTTTTATTGTGGCGCCATGTGCTGTGCTCTCTCCCTCTCACTTTCAAACTGCTCTTCCATAGTCGCTAGACTTGCTCCCAATCCTTCCGTTTCTGTGCCCTGCCCAAAAGGCGGACCCGTTGTAGGTGGTTTGGGCCAAAACTTTCTCTGCGGACGGAAGTCCTACATGAAATTTCCTAGCTGAGTCTGACTACCGAAACTATGTGGTCTTGCAGTTCGAAGTTTTCGTTCCATGTCCGTCCGCTGGCGCGCTTTTCCATTGAGATAAGGGCCAAATTGTTGCCATGTGTCTCTATGGAAGATTAGCCTCTGAGTCTCCTGCTCTGTGACATGGATGTTGGAGCATTTTTACAAAAATTTCCTTGGGAGTGATACAAACTACGAAGTCGAAATTTCAACAGTCAGAATGAAGTTTACTGCTGGTTCTAATACTACAGAAAAAGTTCGTTTTGGGGTCCTGAATGCAGAAAAAATCTCGGACACATATAGAGTTTGCTATGTACTGCTGCTCCCTATTCTTGAAGGTCAAGTATACTGATAAACCTACCGCGAACTACACGTTTGCAAAGAATGACTGTTTCGGGTCAACGGTAAATGTGTCCCCCTAACAGCCGTAAATGAACACTCAAACCTCAATGCTGCAAAACACAAGGAAGTTGCAGGATTTTTGCGTTTATTCCGCTCCAGGAGTTCCGAATTTCCAATAAGAAACGAATGTCAAGGAAAGGTATCTACTCTTATGTCAGTGTCCAATCAGCAGTCTGATAGGAAACAAAGATGTAACTTAATAATGAGAGTGATATGCGAGTGCTATTCATTTGAATAGTTTGGAATGAGCTGACTTGTGGCAAATATTTTTTTCACGAAAGCTGAATGGTTGAAGGGGTCACGATCTCTTGGGCATCAGCATTCCAAAAAGAGTTATCTTGAAAGCGTTGCACGTATTTGTTGCAGAAGCAACAATTAGTTTACTCAGTGAACGTAATGACAGCGTGGAAATTGTATCAGTAGTTTGACTGATCTGTGGTGAATGACTCTTTTTTTCCTGAGTTAAGAACTAAGTCCTAAGAAGGATCGAGTAATATCGTCTTTCACCCAGTACGATAAACTCAATGGGAACAAAGAGCATTTTTAAAACACAATAAGTAACAACTTTAAATGTGATCAAGCTACCGTCAAAACATTGTTTCATGTTGTGTACCCCTATGTAAAAGTATTCAGCTTCTAAAACTAGATCTTACTTTTAAAAACTATACATACTAAGCTACAATGCACTCATTATTGTTTACTTCTTCTTAAAGCAGGTGTATATCAAACATTTCTTAAATCATGAAGCGATAGAAGTATTAAATATTATATAAGAAGTACTGAAAGGAATCTTAGTACTGGTCTTCAAAAGCTTCAAAACATTGGAAAGAAAAGAAAAAAGCCGACAACTTCAGTGACTCAATACGGTCTTGAAATGGGTTTTGAACCAGTTTGGAAAAAAAAATCATTCCAGAACAAAAGAAAAATACAAATCCCTATTGCAGAATCAATCTGTACCAAAACAACCTTTTATGAGAACTGCAACAATCCTTTTCCCATTAACCTCTCAGAGTCTTGGCGTAACCTAATAAAAGAAGAAAAAGAAAAGCATAAAGGTCAAAAAATGATAAAACGAAAAACAGCAAACGTTTATCCCAAATTTAACCACAACCTAATCATTAAAAAAAATACTTGAACCTAATGACAAATCACGATGGTAATGGAATGACGTAATACTTACGTGCACAATAACAGGGAGCACAATAAAACAGCCAATAGAAGCCTAACACGAGTTGAACTTTGTCACGTGAATCTCTGCAATCGTACTCATCACACACGAAAAAATTATTTCACACCGCTTTATGAAGAAAATCTTGCAAAAGACGGCTGGTGTCTCCAACAGAAATACACACAGGCAATTTATTAGGTTTAAAATTTTAGAATAAAACCTGCGATGGGCAGAAACAATTATACGGATACCAATGGAGAAGCCCAAGCAAGGTGTACTTATGTATCTGTTTCCGATTTGGCATTAGAGGAAAGAAAGGGATAACAAGTCATTGGACCGCAGACCCTAGGGATGGGGCATTGTAGTGATTCTAATAAAACTGAATGTACAGGATGTTGTTCGTTATTAAACATACTAACAAGAAGCTCTGATCTGACTCGTACCACTTGGTACCCAAACAAAACGTGAATAACAGCAACGTAATTTTAAAATATTTACATAGCTTGTTCCAAAACAACTGTAAATAGTTTTATAAAATATGTGCCATACTGCGTTCGATCTTGGCATGAGTTTCAAAAACGAGTGCCGTTGTAGCAACCATAAAAACCGGCCACACCTGTTCATCACTCATTCGTCGTCTGTAATGCGCACTTTTTAAAGCGTTGTTTCGTGAACCGCTAACAACTGTTTTCACGTTGGGATTTTTCGAAGAAATGGATGTGAAAGAGAAAAAAAATGCGGTATTAAATTTTGCTGTCGACTTAAGTAGCACATTCTGAGTCCTTATTTTATGCCTCATGCTCAGCTATAAAAAAGCTGACCATGAAGTTTTAACAAAGATTCGGTTAGGAACTATTTTTCCCCTCTTTCCTACGCATTTTTCACACAGTTCTCTGAGGACACCTAATTTCAAAATTGCTTAATATGTTCAATCAGATAAATTAAGACCATTTTAAATCATGTTTTTTGAAACATTTGCCTCTTTTAATTAAATGAAATAACAGTAAATTCGATTCTAAATTTATTTAAACCTTCACTACAGGTTTTCTTTGTTCCTTATTGTAGACCGTAATCAAGGAGGTTTTAACCTCTTTGATTACAGTATACAATGGCGTAGAAATGGCGTAGAAAAAAGTTTATTTATAAGACAAACTTCTACCAGTTAATAAAGTTTGTAAACCACTAGTGTTAATTTTGGCATTTCGAATCTTTTCCAAATCAAAAAAGTAAATTTTCCAAAACTATTACTGAAGTAATTGTCTGCAGTAAATAGAAAAATTTCATTGCCGCGTGAATGAAATACGGGATTACACCATACAATAAAGATTTTGAAGATGACAATCCGTTTTTTGGTGAAAATATGACAAGTTGTAAGTCAGATAATATCCGAAAAATTTGATTAAACTGTATGCACTTAATAACGTTGTTTAACAATGAGCAAGGGAAAAAAAACAGTAGGTCCTCTCAAAAACCTATAAAAAAAGAGGAGACGAGGTAGGTTTGCGCAAACATCTAAACAAAACTATGCAGAACTGCTGATATTATTGGTTATTCAACATTTCATTCCTATAAGACAGTTTGGTTTCTTTACAACATTGCAACTTATCACAAATTGTTTATTTTCGAAAACTAATGGACAGCGACTTTTCATCATAAAATGTAGAGGAGTTTCTAGTTTTCTTGATCCAAGATGGTGGGTGTCCGCAAGTGTCAGACTATCAGCGTGAAGAGCTGATAGTCTTAAAACAACCGAATATATGAAACACGAAATACTTCAACGTCTTCCCTAATTTGTCAGTTTCAACACGCAAGACGTTTAAGTGATGGAGATAAAAATAACACGAACCTCATTTAGATTCAAAGAATTAAAGGCATTCTTACGTGTCTGTGGCTCCAACCACAAAATATTAAGCTATCTTCAAAGATAGGTGCCGCCCCGGTGGCGCAGTGGTCTAAGGCGTTGGCCTCTGATCATTCGTCCGAAGGGGTCCGGGTTCGAATCCCGGTGAGGCATGGATGTTGTGTTTGTCTTACGGCACTGGCTCTCTCCCTTCCCTGGAACCAGTGACCCTAAATTAGGGACGGGCGCCTGCTTATAGCCCATTGAGTTGCTCACGGTGGTCGTTAAACCTCCAATCAAAAAAAAAAAAAAAAAGATAGGCTGTCACGTAATTGCACTCACCAAGACGGCAGTCAGTTGATAAAATGGATGACCGTCATGAGTTCACAGGGTTACAAAGAATAATGATAATGATTGCCACAAGCTTCAGTCACGCTGTAGCGAAGAGATATGGCCCAAGAATTATGATAACCGTTAGCACACATTACAGTTATACAGACACTACGACAATTCGGAAATAACAACGCATAATGGGTTGTGATATAAGGGAGAACTGTGTTTGATTCACCTGCATGAGTTTCACTATTGTTCTAGAAAGTTCCAGACGTTACTCCAAGTTTGCTCAGAACTGAATCCATCTGGAAGTTTCTGAAAAATAGGTACATTTCAAATTATCACTGTCCAGTTCAAAATAGCCATTTTCGTGGAAAAATAGTCATTTTCTATAGCTTTGAGAAATCAGCTTCTAGAAAGTAACAGTTATTACTCAGGAACAAATTAAAGAAATGTTGCATAATTCAGTAATTATGAATTTGTGCGCCGTCTCATGACATAAAGAGCGCCTGTCTAACTAAAAAAAATCATCAGTTGCATACTCGTCACGATTTCAAACAAAAGTTCGGCACTGAAACGAAGCCAAATTACTCGATTTTTTGTAAATTATTTTCCGAAATAAGTGTGTTATTTTAAACATGCGATTTGCTTTTCGTTTACTAGTTAGTTGTTGACTTTCGAACTGGCATGCACCGCTTGAAAAAGCGATTGAACCTTAGAATATATACAGTCGAGTCACGTAATTGTGACCACCTCCTTCTTTTGACGTCAGCAGTGCATAGCCAATGAAAGAAGGCAGGTGTCGTCAGCTGGCTTCGAGGGTATATAAGGTGGGTTGTAGGCATTCTGAAAACATATCTCTAGTTGCTGTCATAGACAAAAGGAGAGATTTATCAGATTTGCGAAAATGATATATACTTTTCGGATAATACTTGTTTCTATCATAGTCTGATTTTTGAACCGCATTTGAAAAATGTTGAAAGTTTTCTCTCATGCTTCTTGGTTTACGCAACACTTAAAATGTTCAAAGGTTTCACAGTACAGATCCTATGCAGAAATAAATATTTTGAGCTATAGAAAATTGAGTTGCACCTTAATTTCCAACTTCAGCAAAGATTAGTCCGCTGAACACAGAAAAGCAACTAATTCTCTTGAAATCACATAAAAATAAAATAACAGAAGAACATTGTTGTTGTGAGTCAGACGCTTAATTATTTACTTTATATATTATTAGTCTTCTTCACAGAGTAAAATAAGAACGTGAATCAATATGTACCTGTAAGTAATTCCTGATTTTCAATTTTTTACTGATTTAGAAAACACTTTGAAACTTTTTAACAACGGTGTATATTTATAAGTAGTGCGTTCCCTGTTCAGACACTGATATGTCCAAATTTGATTTCTATTATCCATCATCAAACTATTATGTATAATGTTTATCGGTCAACATACGTATGGCACTAATATGAAATTTTTGCGAATAGGTTAAATAGTATGCGTTGATCCTAGGGATAAACGATATCTGCAGTTTTACGCTTTCCTCTACTAGTGAATATTTGGGCAGCCTTCATGCAATTTTTGACATTCCCGGTGCCCTGCACAAGGTTCATCCAACTGAATCGGTGGTTTCCAAGAGCCAAAACATTAGGACCAACGCATCGGTATACAAATCGCGCAACCAGAGAGTAAAGGATAGGGCGCATCAAGAGCACTGTTAATCAGTGTTGTTTTTGTTCAAGAGATAGGAAAGGCATTAGATTTTCAGCAAGTTTATCAAAGGCCAAATTGTAATGGCGTGACGACGAAATATGCTCCAGAATAAAGAAAGAAATAATCTCATAAAACTTTTCGTTGGTTGACGCCCACAATACTCATAAGCAGTGAACAATTACTAGTAATAGTAAGCCAATTCTGATAGAATGGGATTCTTGAGGGAAACCTTTGGTGTCCCTAAGCTACATATTTTCCTAATATAGGAGGAAACTAATCTTCAAGTTCATTACAGAAACAGCTAAGAAATAGGATTTATTTTATACTGAGCAATAAATATGCATAATCGTTTTCATAAAATTACTGCATATACCCGGTGGTATCACAATATGATCACCACCCATGGAATCACATTGTACCCGCCCAGGCACTTCATAGAGTGCTCGTGACAAGGTCGACCCCACGACGTTATAAGCGGCCTGCCAGAAGAGATGAGGGGTATTGCGTGTTTTGAGCACAACGGGCAGAGTAAGTCATCTGACGGACATTCAAAAAGGAATTATCATAGGCTACTGCCCCATGGGTGCAATCATCTCAGAAACAGCAGTCTTCGTGGGTTATTCGCGATGTGCTGTCGCAAGGGTGTACCATGGATAGACCTCTGGCACACCGAGTACATCACGACGTCATAACTGTGGCCATCGAGCCCAGAGGAGAACTTCGCCTTCGGTAACTGGTAACGAACAATCGACGCGAAAAAGTGCATCGATTGACTACGCAGATGAATACTGGGGCACCCAGGAATGTGCCTCCAACAGCAGAAGAGCAAACCGTGTTACTCCTGGATCGCTGGGGACGACGCTGCGTGAAGGCGCACATGTTCACCCAGGTCCATTTGCAACGACGCCTGTAGTTCGCATAGGACTACTGTCATTGGACGGTGGAACATTGGAAAAAGTTTGCCTTCTCAAACGAATCGATGTTTGTACTCTACAGAAGTGACAGGCGGTGGTGGATGTGGAGGCAGATACACGAGAACCAACACCCTGTCACGCTTGTCAGTCAAGTATAGACCGGCGGTTTCAGTGTGCATGTCTATAGAATATTTTCCTGGTCTGACCTGGGTGCCGCTACATGAACTCCTGAAATTCCAATGGCTACATGTCCATCCTCGCTGACCACATCCTCCCTTCATATTGAACGTTTAGGTGGCGATGGTGTCCACCAACAGGACAGTGCGCCGTGCCACGTCATTCAGAGGGTGCGTGACTGGTTCCAGGAACACAACAGCGATGTATCAGTTCTCCTTTGGCCGGTGAAATCAACCTCCTTCAACCCCATAAAGTACTTGTGGGGTAATTTGGATCAACAGGTTCGACGTACTGACCAATAACCGCGCCATTTCCGGTACTTCGGTGCTGCGCTACAGTCCAAGTGTGCACGTGGGCTTGGAGCAACCATCCGTGGCTCCATTTTGCATATGCCACGTCGTCTCGCCGCTGTCATCCGGGCCAAGGGTGGTTACTTTCATCATTAGGTAAGTGTTCATATTAATGTGATACGAATGTGCGTATTTATATATTCAGTATTTCGATGAATTTAGTTCTGTTGTTTGCTTTCTCAGCGCTACTATTCTTGAATCCGAAGGCAATTGTGAATTGATTTGGTATTCAAATGTCTTCGTAGGAAAGCAATACAGTTTTCAAACAGTTTCGTTATTTTTAAACATACCTACACTGCCGGAAAGTGAAAAAAGAACACCAAGAAGGAATTGGCGGACGATCATAAACATTTCATATGTTCGTGGGGTCGAGTTTACCTAGGTGTGATGCTAATTTCGGGACCAACCGGTGAGCGCTTACGCCACAGCACGGCATAATATGCAAATTATCGTCGGTGGTATTTAAGGAGTACGACGAAGTGAATGTAATCAGTCATCGGCGTACGGACACGTGCGAAGACCTTGAATAAGCTGCAATACCTGGACATGGAAGACGTGTAGGATTTCAGCAGTTATCGGACTTTGAGCGAGATCATCTAGTCGGACTCCGCGAGGCCGGGTGGTCGTAACGTCGCATTGCGGAGCGAAGTATCGGTGGTGGTACGATGGTGGGGTAGATGGTCCGAGGAACATTCCCACACGAGAATACGTGGAACAGGGAGTTACAGACGGACTCATGAGCAGACCGATCGACGCATAAGAAGAGCGGCGGTGTCAAGCAGAACATCCACTGTGACGCAAATCCGAGCTGCCGTTGCACCTGAGGTGACTATGCGAACAATCCGCAACCGTCTACTGGATGCAGGACTACGTGCACGTGTGTCTTTGGCATGTGTACCTCTGACTCCAGCCCACCGTCAGGAACGGCTGCAGTGGATTCGCCAACGTCTGTACTGGAGAACGGAATGGCGATCTGTCGTGTTCAGCGATAAAAGCAGATTCCGCTTGGGAGCCTCCGATGGCCGTTTGCGTGTTGGCAGACGCACAGGGAAGTTCTCCACACTTCTTGCATCCGCCAGCGACACACAGGGCCTACACCTGGTCTACTGGTGTGGAGAGCGATCAGCAATCACTCCCGCACACAACTAGTGTTTGTACCGGGTACGTTAAACAGCACCTCCTACATCAATAACATCATTCAGCCCGTTGTTGTGCCATTTGTAAGGTCGGTCCATCGTGGTGTTTTCTAGCAAAGATAACGCACGCCCACACACGACACGTGCAACGCATCATGCACTTCACGGTGTGAGACAACTTCCGTGGCCTGCACGTTCTCCGGATTTGTCCCCAATTGAGCACGTGTGGGATTTTATGGGACAACGACTTATCCGGTCTCCACGGCCAGCCACGACAATCCCCGATTTATGCGTTCAGGTGGAGGATGCTTGGAACTCAATACCCAAAACTTACATCAAACATCTGTACGACAGACTCCATGTCAGAATTGCATAGTGTGACGCAGTTCATGGCGGTTCAACCTCGTACTAACCATGTGACATGGAAATGTTATTTTTCAGTTTACCAGCAACTACAGCTGTATTTTGCCATAATGTTTTGAACACGTTATCCTCTGTATTCCGTTATTATGGTGTATAAATTTCGTTGGTATCAGACGTCTCCTTCTTGGTTTTCTTTTATCACTTTCCGCCAGTGTATTACTACATTTTTGACTTTTTGGTCACTGGAATCGGTAATTTCATGCGTCCTTATTTATTTTTCTTTCATAGGCCTAATACATTAAAAAGTGTTTTCATTACAACTAAGAAAATAATTTTTCCTTAGAGTCTAGTTATCATCGGAATCAACATACATGAAACTGATAAGAAACTTTCCGATCTCAGATTGTTAAATTTGTAAAGAGGAATATCAGCCAAAATAAATTTTATTCATTAATTCGGTAATATCCGGAAAACTTTGATTGTCTGGGGTAGGAGGACAGAACTATTTCTCTTAGAAACGTTTGTCTACGTGTCATCCGGAAAGCAGTGACGATATGCTTATTTCTACACAAATGCTGCGGTAAATGGAAACGCTGATCTAATTTAATCATTTTTTCGAATGGTGGAGAAATAATAATTTTCAGTCAGTAGTAAACATGTTTTTAAATTCCACGCCGAATTTACCGACGCGGGATTTTACACCACTAAAATTTCGCAATCATACTTCACATTTTCTACGCAATTGATCTCGTCACAAATTAATGAGACTATTGTACGCTGAGAATAATGAAACGATATAGCTGGACTAAAGAAAACTTGCATTTAGTGAAGATCTTCATTTGGAAACTGCACAATCCAGAGAATCTGGTTAGAGGCGTGAGAATATCGAGGTATAGCCGAAAACTGCAATTTTTTCTTTTGCGTTTTGTCTTAAATTATTTTCCTTGTGAACGATAAAACCGCATGATGTTAACTCCACACACTTTTTTTATTAGGACGCCATTACCTTTTTGTGTACTTTCTCACAAAATCTCAACAAAGGGGCAAACACTGCTTACAACACATAGTAGAAATTCATTCCGCACAGATAGCTCCTACATATACTTAATTCAGTTTTACTTTGTAAACGCATTTCAGCGGGTAATATATGAGTAGAATGACGTTGTAGAAAGAACATGCTGACTGCCGAAATTCAACAGACCCAAATCAACGTGTAGAGTTTTGTGACCTATCCATGCGTTATCTAATCCCCCAAGAGGACATGTATTTTTACTGTGGGCTTATTTAAATTAAAAATATTTAAAAACATTGTAAAAACCATGCAAATTTATGTATTTAATACATAATTTTGGAAATCCTGTATTTATACACAGAATTACAGAAACATGTGCTTTTATGAGCAAATATTTATTTACGTAAACATCCATTCCCTAGTGATCATTTTACAATAAAAATTTAAGTGAGTGCTGTAAAATACAATTGTATAAACTAAAAGTCTTCAGTATATGATACCTTGAACTACACTCACGTACATTGAAATCTGTACACCAGGAAGGAAGCATCGGATTGAACTGAAATTTTATGGACGTAATAATACAGATTAATGATACACAAGATGGCCAAAACATAGCTGCAATACAATTACAGAGGGATTTGTCGAACGCAGTCCGTCCAACTTCAACAGCGCGTCGCACCGCCTCGTGCGGCAATACATACTGCAATACGGTTCGGCATGGAGGCGAACATACTCCTGATGCTATCATGCAGCAGACTGCCTGCACGTGTTTGACTGTGTGCTCCAAATCCCGGAGTGTACGGAACGGTCGTAGCTGACGTTTCGACTGGTCCCACACATTCTTGATAGGGTCATATCCGGGGAGCTGGCATACCATGGAAATGTCTGGACATGGCGTTGGCAGTCCTGGGTAACAAGAGCTCTGTGCAAGCAGACATTTTCCTACTTTTATAGAGCACCTGGAATCCCGGGCAGTAACGGAAGCACATGGGGCCGTAGGATCTCATCCATATTCAGCTGATCCTTCAATGATCCACGTACCACTACTAAAGCTGATCGGCTATCGTAGGCAATGGCTCTTCAGACCATAATGCCTGCAGTGGAGGAGGTTTGGCCCTCGATAGCGGGGTTAAGATTGTGCCGTTGACGCGGGGACTTCCACACCCGCACACGATGATCATATGTCCCCAAAACGAATTTGCTCCTATCGCTAATCACCACATGTTGCCAGTCTGTGCACTCCACGTCGCTCTGTCCTGGCACGACTGCACAAGGAGCCGTTGATGTTCGGGTGCTAAATGCAGAACACGGAATAGGTGCTGGGATCGCATATTCGCTTCCATGTGGGGTCGGGAATCGGTTCGTGAGCACATAAGAACCGCTACATCTGCGTGATTGGTGGAAAGGGTCCCCATGAGATCCGTACGTGCCTGACACACGATTCCTCGATCCTCTCTACCGGTGGTGCTTCTGGTCCGTTCAGAGCCGCTCTGCCGTGTTGCAGTGCCTTCACGTGTCCACTACTCACAACAATCTGACGGTATGGCCAGAAGAATCCACGTGGCGGGCTACACGGCGGCCCGACCACCCTGAGATCTTTAGCCCGATGATCAGACGTCTCTCAAAGCCTGTACGTTGCGCAAATAGACATCTCTGGTGTCTACCAGGCATTCAAGTCACTCTGTAGTGTTGCTTGCGTAGAACGGTGCTTTCCGCTTTCATAGGGCATCGACTACACGCCTGTTTATTAGGCTTTTGGGTCGTACTTGCAGTGCCACCACAGGGTGTGTGGACATGCGCACTCGCACCAAACGTAGATGATTTACATACCAGCACGCACTCTAACTATTAAAAAAATTTCGCGGTTGTAGCATGTTTTCTTCTTGGTGCTCAAATTTTATTGTTCGTGAGGGTATATGAAAAGTTCTACTTCATTTGGAAAACATGCATGTGAATTGTAGTGTTTCACTATGAGAAGTTTTATTGTTTTCAGCTCCTGGTTTATTTGAAAATTTCTCATCTTTCTTGGTTAGCCTCTATTACCGTACAGAGTAATCGAGATCACTGAAAAATAATTAGAAGCCTATAGAGTAATTTTTAAAGCAACAGTTGATATTAGAATTTAAAAGATCTGGTCTATTAGTCAATCCAGAATGTACCATACAAGTCCTACTTATTAAAATGTATGCATCGTAAACTTCGCATACTTTACAAAAACACATTCTGTTCCAAACCTTCCAGTTGACAAGTGAGAATCCCCTTCCTCTACGTGCTCATACTGTTTTACTTTTTCAAGCGTAATCAGTTATTGCATATTTAATTCGATATACTAGGAAGAGCTCTCTCTTATTTTCTTATTTGGTGACGAAATAGTGATTTTGTGATTTCGGACGAAAAACTGCTAATAAAATTTAATGTCAGCAAACTAAAATTTGTGTTTTCAGTTTTGAATAAATGTAAGATATGAAAGTATCCTTTAGACCGTCAACTTATTCTGCAGATCTCCATATAGAGCTATTAAGAATTACTCTCCGAGGCTTACCATATAGCTATGAGTATTACCGTGATACTACTAATGGAATTTAATGTCAGTAAAGACGTATTTAGTGCATAATCTGGGAGTTTTCTGTTTTGAAACAATTTAAGATATGGAAATACCCCTTTACAAGTCCGCTTGGACCTCTGTGCTCACGACATAGCTATGAGGAATACTCTGAGGTTTTAAAAGATACTTCTTGAATCTGGAAGAGCGAAATTTATATTTTTGCATCACACTTTGATGTTGAACTTCTGGTGTGTAATAACTATTAAATGATGCATGCATTTCATCGAATAAAATGTTAAATAACACGAAATTGAAATGGATTTCGGACAGCTTTTACCATAAAGAGGCTTTCGCCGACCTTTAATTTTTTTCCAAAACAACTACTGTTTACTAGAGAAGAGACATACAGTTTTATACTTCCTTTTTATGTGACAAGTTATGAAAAATGCATTTAAAGACTTGTTAACATAGGTCATCGCACTTTCAAAAGCGACATATTACGTAAAAGTCTGCTTTTGCTCATGCAGATTTACAATTAGAGCTAAAAGTATTCATGTCACTTCGCACCGGTGTGACATGAATACTTTTAGCCCTAATTGACAGAAAATGCACTTTTAACTTACTCTTTTTGCCACATAGGCATATAATTTTCTTTCTAAGAATAAAGCAGTGTTTCGGGACTAGAAGGCGCAAATCCATATCCACACTGCTTTTAAAGGTAATTATGAAAACCCCTTTTTCTAGAAATATTTTGCAGGATAATCTTTTCCCATAAAATCACTCATTTTCACAATACATAGTTATGTCCTTCGGTAGGATATGAAAATTTTGATTGATATGTTTTACAATGTTTGATTTTCTCGACGACGCCTTCTTAGCTATGCGTAAGTTGAACATGATTTTTTTCATGAAGTGACTTATGAATAAAATGTTTCATGCTGTCAACTTAAAATAACCGTTTCCCGCGTGCAGTAATATTTGAAAAAATTAACTTCTCAACCTTTTTGGTGATATTCTCACATTTCTGCAGAAACTGATAGCATCGGCATTTCACCAAGCACATTCACGTTTTATTAGATTAATCCCCTTTAGGCATATTTGAAATTATATTATATTTTTCAACGATTTTACCTAATGAGATTCCAAATGCTTAGCATTAATGTGACTTTTAAATATTAATATCTATTTCTTAATACATACAGCTTAGCTTCTATTTCTTGTAGAATATCTTTATATTCTATTAATGATGGGGGAGGGAACGTCAAAAAACAATCTATTAAAACAGTTCATAAATATTTATTTCTTAGAATTTCTGCGATATTAAAGGCTATCATCGAAGCACATGATTACATAGCTTATGGGTCCGACGTATACATCTGATACGGATATGTTAAAATAATAAAAACAGTACACTGTTTAGAATAAATTGTCGAAATTCGCCATAACATGTACTAAAGAAAAGAAGGAAATCAAACTATATTACGTTTAAAATAAAATGCTATCAAAAACATAAAAATTTCCTTCCGACACTGACAGTCAGTTCCCTCCAATTCGGTACTGGAACGTAGACATTCTTTCATATTGCATCCGGCACTGGAACGTAGACATTCTTTCATATTGCATCCGGCACGTAATGTCATTTGACATATATAGTGCTTGAACCGATAGTTTGCATTTCGAAAAACACACCGTTCTGCTCCTCACTGCATGATAACGAAATAATTATCGTTTGTCTCTTGCTTAATGCTTCGTTTAGTGTGTATCCTAAATTACCTCCGTGGTTAATTGTTTTTATGAATGTATTTACCGTACAATAATAAATTCTGCGTGAAACGGTTTGATTCCGCAAGATCTATCGTTTAAAAAATTTCATATTCAATTATTACGAAACCTCTTTAAAAGAAAAGTACAGCAATAAAATATAATACATATTCTTATTTCCAATAAACTTGCTGTGTTATTTTCTACTAACCGCGGAAATTTAGTTTGTCCTTTGTGCTACTTCAGTTTCATTAGAATAACTCCTTTCGGTCGAATACTTCTCTATTGAAAGCATCAATGGACCTCAAAGTTTCGTCCGCGTGAATAAAAGAAAAATACTGCAAAAGCTTTTAGCAGCGAAACTCGTTAAAATAAATATACATGTTTGCATTTGTCACTAATGGAGATCTTTGCAATATTTTATTTTCTTTAACTATTCCTTAATTATTGCTGATACATATTTTGTTGTGCTGCATGGAATACATAACATATCCGTTTTTAATTATTGCTCTAATATTTTGAGCTCGTAGCTTTCGAAATGCGGTCAATATTAAGAAAAAATAATAACATAAGACAAAGGTCGCAGGTACGCAATTAAATATTTGAGGTCTGATGCCAAACAAAACAGCAACGTTTCAAATGGGATATTCCAATTCAGGACGAGCTTCGGAAAATTAGAAGTTTCGATCCGTAAATTTATTGGTGAGACAAAATTCGTATCTGCTACTCCGAACACACCAGGGTTTCCTATTTTTCAAGAACTTGCACAGACATATTAGGTTGGATGTTGGCACATGTCTCCAAAATCTTTTGGCGCAGTTTTCACAAATGGAATTTAAAACGACACGATAAACTGCATGGGGATCTTTTCCATTCCTCTGTGTTATGACGACGGAAAAGTGAAGTTTTATGTAGAATTGACAAAGAGGTAAATAAGGAACAGGATTAAGGAGCATGACAGGAATATTAAAGATGCCAAGCCAAATACTGCGCTTTCAAGAGAGGTCTTATTTAACGCAGCTATACCTGTTCTGCAAGAAACAAAACATATATCCAAGAACACCATCCAAAGAAGACGCTGCTGTGGAGTGAATCTATGAATATCCTGACCGCACCTATTGACTTCAATGAGAAAGTATCATACGAGTTGCCATACGTATGGCAAATCTTCACACAAGTTAAGTGTAATTTAATTTTTCATTATTATGTAAATTCATGATCCATGACGCACTTGAGATGCCTGAAACGCAATGACGCGCGCTAAATATTTTCAGTAAATGTAAACAGCTTAATGAGTTTCTTTATGTTTATTCTACATTGTATATACGCTACAGTGTTGAACCAACCTGACAAAGCCGTTCGGTAAACATGGGAAAGATCGCTCTTGTTTGTGTATTTATATTTTTTACACCAGTAAAATTACGGATCGAAATTTGTTGTTTTCCAAAATAAATCTTCAAAGCCCGTATTTTTGCTTTCGAATTCAAATTCGGATTATCGTAGAACGCGTTACTTATCATTTCAGGGCGTAGATCATGGGTTTTTGATTCAAATAACAGCAATTAAATGACGACTTATGAAATTTGACACTGTTGGCAGGCATAACATTTTCGATATTGTTGCCAGAGGCCTACCATTAGGAATATAAATATTAGGCAAATAAATGTTATTCAAATTGTACTTAATAATCACGTTTAGTTTCTCTTAACCACTAAAGCTGAGAGTTACTTTCAACTGGAGGTTTTGTTACGGATCTTCCATTGTAATTATTGCTGATTTTAATACCTAGGTCTCACCATTTGTGAAAAGAACTGAATATTTTTTAGGAATGGACAAATATAAGAAATAATATTAAAATAGTGTGAAAGAAGTTCGCCTTTCCAGTCGGATCTTTTTAAAGTGAACTGAACTAACCAGCAAAAGCAAAGTAGTTTTGCTATTAAGAAAGGGCACAGTATGAACTGAATCTTAACAAGAAAGGTGACACCGAATTTCCGGTTGTAATAAGCACGTCTTTTGAATCCGTTTTGACGCAAATTAAATTTATCAAAGCTATTCAAAGTCAATGGAACCGGTTAGGAAAACAATAGATCTGACAAAGAAAGAAGATTTTCATTTGGGATTTTAATCCCTCAGATATTACTGTAAACGGAATCCTAAGCTTACGAACTCTTAGAAACAGAGATATCGACAAAACTAAGATGTGACTTTACGTCCCTTGGTGGGAAAAGCATGCATTATTTTATGAAGAAAGTATGCTCAAAGGGTTTATCCATATAAGCGGTATCGGTCCAAAAAAAGAAATTACTCAAGTTTTCAGGAGCCCAGATTTTTCAACAAATACTTCAGAAGCAGAAATTAAAACTTATGACCCCTGGTGGTTAAGCCATTCTTTACCAAACATCAGAAATTATGTGAAAAATATTTTCCATCAGGTCTTGTATGCGATACAGGAATAATTTTTCAAATCAGAACTTTAGAAGCAGAAATAACGCAGAAAAAGCAATTTCCCCTGTGCCCCCTAGCGGAAAGTCTATTTTTTACTTGTAAATTTTGAATTTATAGGAAAAACATTTCGCATCGGAAACACTATCCAACAAAGAAGGAATTTTTTTTCAAATCGTACTCTTAGAAGTAGAGATATTGACAAAAATAAGATATACATCTACGCTGCCTGGCGTAGATGCCATGCATTTTTTCAAGAAGTACATTTTCCTAAAAGGTTTGTCGACATGAGTAGTATCGGTCAACACACGACTTTTCTTTCAGTCCAGGTTTTAGAAACTCATATTATGCTGCAAATACAACAGAAGCCGAAATTAAGACTTACGCCACCTTGTGGCCAAACCATTTCTTTTAAAAGTTAGAAATTATGTACAAACGATTTCCCATCAAGAGCTGTATGCGGTGTAAAAAGAAGTTTTCAAATCGGAGTTTTAGGAGCAGAGATGTAGGGGGAAACGCAATTTACAATTACGCCCCCTAGCGGAAAGTCTATGAATTACTGGAAATTTTGCAATTATATGAACCACATGTCACTCTTGAAACACTATCCAACAAAGAAGGAATTTTTCAAATCGGACTCCTAGAAGTAGAGATATTGACGCAAATACGATATACATCTACGCCCCCTAGCGTGAAATCCATGCACTGTTTTAAAAAGAAAATGTTTCTAAAAGTTTTGTCGACATGAGTAGTATCGGTGAACAAACGTCGTTTTCTTCAATCAAGAATTTAGAAGCTCATATTTTGCTGAATATACAACAGATGCGGAAATTTAGATTTACGCCCCCTGGTGGCCAAAATTTTTTTTACAAAAATTAGAAATTATGTACAAACGATTTCCCATCAGGAGCTGTATCCGGTGCAGAAAAAGTTTTCAAATCGGAGATTTAGAAGCAGAGATATAGGGGGAAACGCAATTTCCTTCTACGCCCCTTAGCGGAAAGTCCATGAATTACTTGAAAATGTTTAAATTTTATGAAAAACGTGTCCCACGGAAAACACTATCAAACAAAGAAGGAATTTTTCAAACCGGACCTCTAGAAGTAGAGATATTGACAAAAATAAGATGTACATCTACGATCCCTGGCGGAGAAACTGTGGAATATTTTAAGAAGAAAATATTCCGAAAAGGTTTATCGATGTTAGTGGCATCATTCCACGAAAGAATTTTTCAATGGATATTTTAGAAGCTCTGATTTTAGTGCAATTACATCATAAGCTAAAATTACCACTTACGCCCCCTGGTGGCTAAAGTATTCTTCACCGAAAATTCGAAATTATATGCAAAAGATTTTCCATCAGGAGATGAATTTTCTAAAGAAGAACAAAAAATTCAAATCGGAGTTTTAGAAGAAGAGTTGCGGGAAAAATGTAATTTACTTTTACGCCCCCAAGCGGAAAATCTAAGCGTAATTTGAAAAAGTAACTATATCTAAAATACTCTCGACCTAAATGGAATCGAAGGATTTTTTTTTTCAATGGGATGTTTAGAAGCAAATATGTGGAATAAAACGTATTTTTGAATTCGACATCATCTGCCTTTACGCCCTCTATCGGCAAAATTGTACATCGTAAAAAAACGAAATAAAGGATCATCATTTGCATATTTCAAACTTCCCAATGCAAAAAGAATATTTCATATTGGACAAATAGTTGCAGAGATATTGTGGGTACAGACGGACGGACGGGCAAACCGATAACAGAAGCACTGTCTTTTTTTACAAAAGACGTGCTAAAACACTAAATATCCTACATTGAAATGAAGTCGAAGATCCTTGATGGCAAGCGCTTATTTATATTTGTACACAATCCCCTCCCACCACCCCCCCAACACCCCAAAAAGACCGCCTCTGCGTTTACAAATGAATTTTTAGGTGTATCTTGACTCCCCACATATCACAGAGTAAATGAGATTCGCGAAGTCAAGAATTCCAAGACTTTGTTAAACCTAGCAAATATTTCATTACAATTGATAATGGAAAGCAATTCGTTCTGGAAAGTTTTTGTTTTATAGGAAATCCAGACGTTCATACAAACGATTTTTGGTAGAAATTACATGTTTGTAAAAATCAAGTCAGCCGCTATTGCGAAAGTGTCGTACGACTGTTTTTATATTTTCTGAAGTAAAGAAGGTGAGAAATGCTTGCGATGTCGCTGCCTAGTGATGCACAAACATGTGAAATATAAATTAATCATTTCCTCAACGAATTGCATGTTGGCTAAGGTACATCCTGTGCCCTTATTTCATTCTGGATTTTCATCGTTGCCGTGCTTCTTTTTTATACCTTTTGTCTGCTGAAAATTTCTGTATGTCTTCAGCCCTATCTGAATATTAATTAGCTTTTTATTACATTTCCCTCTTTACTGCATACTGTATTGTGCCATGCCATTTAATCCTACTTATTTGGGGCCTGCGAAAACGAATATTTATTGGATCACGGGAGAGAAAAATAAAGTATATCATGATGCCTTTCTATCACATGGGAAAATATTTCTTACAAAAATTTATCATATAAAGCCTCGCTTTGTTTGTTCAGAATTCGGTCGATCACGGATATGCTGCGGTATACAGTTCATGTCTTTCAGTTTAGCCGTACTATTTGTGAGGCATTGTATGTACAACGTGAAAATAAATTCATTTGAAAGCATATAGGAGCATGAATTACAAAATTAGCTGTATTTTAGACTGCATTATTTGGACCTCTGCATAATATGGGATTTTTCATGTCTTCGTTGGAAGTTCGTAGTTAATTGTCAATGACTTGTTTCCATGCAGTAAAGTTCGCCAGTATGCATGTAAGAATTTCGTGCAGGTTCAGAATTTCTTGATTCAGATATAGTGAGTGTGGATTTAGGTGAGTTATGTACAGATTTATTTAAGTTCACTACTTCTATTTATTTTAAAGTTAGAGGGGATGTGTACTCGAACAGTGTGATAATCCTCAACATATTGATTTGAAATGAATATGAAAAGTATTTAACAGTAACTTCAAAGCAAGCAACTCTTCCAGTATTTAACAGTAACTCCCATAGTTTGCAGTGCTTCCTCCGGTGCTAATATTAAAACCAGAAGTGTCGTATCACGTGGTAGACGCTACCGAATTTTTTGACTGCTGTTAAGTTTAAAAGCGTAAATTGAAACTCCATATTAGCTCCGATGTGGGAAATCATTCCCTTAATTAAACTTGGCTTTCATATCTCTTTTGCTACCACAATGCACATCCTTGAAGTTATATGAATATTATTTTCCGAATATAATACTGTAGAAATATATATGGCCTTTATTTGTGGAATATTTGCAGCACTTGTCACATAAATCAAAAATGAATATATGCAAATTCAATAACCAATTCCTCTCTCTTATTAAATTTTTTTCAAACAATGGTATGTAATGTAGAAGGATAAACTTAATATAATTTGTGTACAATTGAATTAAAAATTGATGTATTGAAATGTGGAAAGTGAATAGTCCAAGGAGCCAAATTGAAATCATTTTTCCGAATCGCGACGACTTTCCTGCTCCACATGAGGCAGTAGTTGCGTGGTTTACGGATGGGGCCGGCTGAGTCACTTTCCAGAAATCCATGGTCCTAAATGAATTGTTGGCTAATGCCTATACTCACATTTAGTGTTCACTGAATATCTGTGAGGCCACATGGATCTTGTTGTTCGCTTTATGGATCTTCCACGCACCCTCCAGCAGCTGTCGTATGCGCTGCGGCCAGCATGGCTCCTCATACCTGTAAATACCTTCCCGCACTTTATTTATTCACTCCCATCCAGTCTAGCTGCTGTCCCCGCTGCACAGGTCGGTTAGTCTAGATATTAGCTGGTGGTCACATTGATGTGACGCGACCTAGTATTTTAACTACATAAATATAGGAAAGCGAAATGAATAACGTTGCTTTTTCAGGATAAAAACTAAATTAGTCCTCTTTATCCTCAATAAAATGCTCTTCAAGACGTATTTCGGAGAGAAAGCGAGATGTATAGGAGGATAGAAATGAATAGTGTGGGTATCAAACGCAGTTCAAAAATTCGGGGTTTTTCATGATGACTGGAGAAAGAGATATGCTCCTTTCCCTCTTGACATTTCTGATCAGGAATTCTTTATTGTATAAATTGAAGAGCTTATTTTAATTCTGTTGAGGGGAACGTCACAAGAAATTATGTGCTGTAATCATAACGTGATGTAAGAAACGGATACATATTTTTGTTTACAGAAGCTGTTAAAGCTTGTGTAAAAAAATTTAAATACGTTGCTTACATAATTCATCTATGAAATTGGTATTGTGTTTTGAATTGCCAAACTGAGTGCCAAACATTACCTTTTCCAGCATCTGAATAATGGGAGTCAGATCTTGTGGGGTTTTTTTAAAACGTGTGCGCGTCTCTTCTCCGTGCCATTAATGCCGTAGCTCTTTGTCTCTTAGTTACGCTTGGTTCAGTTCATTAAAAATAAATTAGACAATGTTTTTTTATTTTTTTCAACTTTCATGTATTTTTACCATATAGTAAAAAATCTCCTAATTTAAAGATAATTAATTAGAGTCACCATCTTTTTAACAAATCATTGTTAGTAGAAAATGTGAAAAAAATATAAAAATTAATTTGTAATACACAGCATTTTAATCGAAATCATATGATTTTGATAAATAAAACAATTATAACTTTCCTAAACACCTTTCCGAGCCTATACAATCCGTCATATTTCGAAATTTCTGCTGACATGAATGATAGGTACCATCGGTATTTAAGAAACACCCGAACGTTAAATATCTTTCTAAGAAACAGGTACACGTAATTTCACTATGTGTTATGTGTACGCTTCTTGGTTACCCGTTTAAAAACCACAATAGTATTTCATAAATGGTGTTTAAAATTAAGGTACATTTTTTAAATCACTGAAATCCTTCTAAGTAAACGTTGACATTTCTGAAAGTTCCTAACGTTTTGCCACACACTTTTAATGTGTCACGTTTTATGTATCTAAACAATTTTTTAAAAAAAATCGGTGGAAATTAAATCTTTCAATCCTCTCGATGAGTCATTACACTGTCCGGAATAATTAAGAAATACTGTCATTCCAGCCGCTGAAAGTGTTCATTTAATTTGATTATTTTTCTGGAATATGGTGAAAAAAACCACAAACATGTTACCACAATTTCTTTCTATATCTTAAATTTTACAGACCTGTTTCTTCAGGGAAAAGAAGACAAAATAATAACAATAATTTTTGGTTTCATTTCTAAGAAAACGTTGATAATTCTGAAAGTTTCTAATGTTTTGCCACACACTTTCAAAGTGATACGTTTTACGTATTTAAATATTTTTTTGAAAGAAATTGGTGGAAATTAAATCTTGAAATCCTTTCGATGAGTTATTACACTGTCCGGAATAATTAAGAAATACTGTCATTCTAGCCGCTGAAAGTGTTCATTTAATTGGATTCTTTTTCTGGAGTATGGTGAAAAATACTACAAACATGTTACCACAAGTGCTTTCTATATCTTAAATTTTACAGGCCTGTTTCTTCAGGGAAAAGAAGACAAAATAATAACAATAAGTTTTGGTTTCATTTCTATTTTGTAGGTCTCGTGATATGTATAATAGTTTCTTTAAATTGGAGTCATCATTCTCCAATATTATCTTCAACGCCTGCTTGGTTTATATAAAATTATAATTTCGAATTTGTTTTTTAAATATTGCAAGAGAAGTGTATGGAGTATGATTGTAAATTAACATTGCACAAAGAAAACATGAGATGCATTCATGAAGATACACCGTGAACGTGAATAAGTCTGCGAAATCATTAGACATGCGGTGGTATTTATTTTTACTTTTTGGATGAAAGCATATTCATCTAAGCATGAACCTGCAACTTCTCTCCGTTATGGAGCGCTATTTCATCACCGCTAACTTCTTTATTAACTTTCAGGTAACCGTTTACCTCTATCGTCAGGGTAGCATGAATTGTCATTTCACCAGTTTTATTCCTAATCATTAGCTTATACTGTAGCTTTGTAATTTCCTGCCCTAGTTGTAGGGTCCCTGGTCTTCTTGATAACATTTTGAACATCGGTCGTTTTCATCTTACTGGAAAAGGTAACTATCTCCAATTTGACAAGTTGTGGTCATAGAATTGATGGCCCTCGAAGAGATGGTACCGTTCTTTCTCTTTCTTTAGATTCAGGAAGTTTATCACACAAAATTTCAAGTTTCAAAAATTATGGACAGCATATTCATTTTAGTTCGTATTTCCAAAAATGTAGAAATGCCGTTCATGGGAAAATATGTACTAATACCTATCGATAGAGAAACGTTTGGAAAAATAACTTCCAAAAAAGTGCTATTGTACCATAAACTATGATATTTTCTTTGCATCCATATGTATGTAAATAAAACCCGTTTTTAAAAAGGAAAGTCATCGTATATTTAGAAATTTTGTATGAGGTTCAGGGCAAGGCTTCGTGAGTTGTTTCTACGGTATGAAATTTGAGTTGTTTACTGTAGCATATGCATGTAGAAGAGCAAAGTAAAACTCACGTATGCTTCGTTCTTACTTGTGGATCCTTAAAAACGTTAAATGTTAACATTCACAGGAAGCATTACTTGTGAAATATTTTTTTTATATTTTTGATTCAACTGCAACAAAACAATATTTTTATCTACATTTTCATTACCATAAATGTCCAACTATATATAAAATCAAGGCAGTGTAGGCTTAACTTCAAAACAATTTTTCCGGAAAAACAGGAAAAAAAAAGAATATAGAAACTGTGCACCCCAATCAACCTATTTAAAGTGAATGATATACCTAACCTAAATTTCAAGACTGCTACATGTGTTTGAAAAATGATCGCGCGTTGATTTACTTGCGAAACACTAAACAGAAAGCCTGTCAGAAACTTTTCGTGCATATTAAATTCTCCGGAATTCTACTATATTGTAAAGAATTTTTTTTTAAAATTCTCAGTGCAGCAGAAATTTCCGATGCGCAACTTTAGCTTAGGAGACATTTCCATACTTTAAAAAGACTATATGCCTTTCCTCATTATTATTTCAACGTCACCTGGAACGCAAGTTAGCACATTATTTAATAATATGTAAATAAAGCAGAACACAGGACTCATACTTTCTCATGAAAAATGCATAATCTAAAAATTCGGCAAATTATTTGTTGAAGTAAGACCTTTAATCTTATAGTTCGTGAGCGTAAATACACACCGGTACAATGATATGGTACAGGTGATCCGATTAATGCGCATCGATAACTTCATCGGCTTGGCTCTCATGGAAGAGCGATTCGACGTAAAACTATTTTGCGATAAGCTAACATTCCTCGCAGACTGGCATGGGTGACCGAGATGATTGAGAGACCATTAACATTTTGACCTACTGTCATATTTTTGGATTAGTACCAATTGACATAATTTTCAGAGCGGTAAAATTTCATACGAAGTATATCTCTCCAGCATAAATATAATTTCCCTTCCACAGGATGTGTCGTGGAAGGTTAACGCAGGCGTATAATTAACGTTAATAAAGAAATTACTTTAGACTCCATGAGAATCTAAAGAAAATTTAATGGAGCTAATGTGAAATAATTCACTGAGTTACGTGCTCAAAGATTCTAATGTAGACTACTTTAATTCAATAGTTTGTTGGTGTTTTACTCATCGTGTGATAAGTAATGTCTTAGACGAAAAGTAATCGTAAGCAATAAAATTTCAAAAAAATTTCAGACTTTTCGATTTATCTTTTACATGCAACTTGAATAAATATTTATACATGATACATACAGAAATCGTTTGAATAAAAGTTAAAGCTGATTCGTTGATTGCTGAAGCTTTCTGCCACAGAAACTGCAGAGTGATTGAACTGTTTTTGGGATACATAAAATGAAAAAAACTGTCGAATTCCATGACTCATTTTCTGATGCGCCAATGATTGCGCAATTCATAAGGGACCGCTTAATATTACTAATATTTTTTAGAAGTGAATATATATATACTTTTGTGTTTTGGCCACTTCTCAGATAAATCTACGTCATTCAAATAATAGTAAGTTTCCTAAGCTCTCACTCTTTTATCATTTATATAAATATCAGAAGTTCCTAGGATATCAATATGATCACTAGACATACACACCGCCAGTTGAGAAACCTTCTGCATAACTTACTACTCTGATTTGGATTTTTTTCATTTGGAAGCCTTAAATTTGTTAACTATCCGTGCTACTCATCCCTTTTCCGATGAAGAACGTTTCTGATATGAAACATATGCACAGATCCTAGTTAGATATTCTAAAACCGATTACACTGCATCTCAACACCTAACCAGGAGAATTCTGGTTTTCTGCGTTTAATTTAAGACAGATTTCATTTCGGGTTGCTTCTTCAGAAAATGTACTCATCTTCCTATAGAAGGAGCAAATCCATTTTTATGCGCCATACTACTGTTTGTAAATGGCGCATTCGAAATATTTTGCTCCTCAGACTGCAATTCATTTTGAATATAGAACTTAATTATCCCTTGTGCCGAACTGTAATACTAAATGATACAGGCGTATATTTCAATTGTCAAAGCATTTGCAATTGAGTATACGAATATGAATACAATTGTGTATACGAATATGAAGAATGCAAGGTCAGGTCATGCGCAACATATCGCCTCTCCTTGACAAATGTCAAACCCACCTTCTCGTGGTGCAGGCTGTTCCTACTAAAGGGGCTGTGACGAACACCAGTAGCGGTATAACTATACCATCGGGAACAGAGCAAATGCTATCCCACACTCACCAACCCGCTTGGTTAGCGCAGTGAGTTAACGCCTAAACCCATCAAAGATGCTTACACAATTGCAAAATTGGCACTCAGTTTCCGGCAGCTGGAATGTACTTGGACAAGGCAGCTGCCAGTTTAAATAAAATCAGAGGGTGCTAAGAATCACCGGAGAAACAGACTAGGCTACCATCTGACGCTGACCTTGACTACTTACAACTGACTCTCCCTATCTTCTGATTCAAGGCTTCTTGAATTGGAAAAGGAACTACAGAGGATCAAGTGGGACATCGTCGGGCTAAATGAGGTAAGGAGAAAAGGAGAAGATCTCATTTAACTGAAAAGTGGACATCTCTTCTACTATCGTGGGACAGATACTGGCAGAACTAGTGGTGTTGGATTTATAATAAACAAGAAACTTAAGGATAAAGTTGTAGAAGTTGAAATTTCGTCTGACAGAGCTGCAGGACTCGTTATCAACTCTCGAGAAGATACCAGGCGGAGATTATTTAAGCTTATGCACCCACCACAAGTTACCCTGAAGAAGAAATTGAAGAATTTTACGAGCAAATTTAGAATGTAAATAACAAAGGCAAACAGCACTTGAAAATCGTTATGTGTGATTTCAATGCAAAAGTAGGGCAAGAGCAACACAATGAAACTTTGGTTGATAAATTATGTAACGGGAACAGAAGTCAACGTGGAAATACTATCGTAGAATTTGCAGAAACAGAAAGGTTTTTCATCATAAACTCGTTTTTCAAGAAAAAGCCACATAGGAAATGAACATGGAGACATCCAAATGGGATGACAAGTGAAATTGATTTTATTGTGTGTAACAAGAAATTTGTCAGGGAAGACTGCAATGGGCTGAACAAGTTCAACACAGGCAGTGACCATAGATTGGGGAGATGTAAGATGCACTTCAACACTAAACTCGAACGTGGCAAGCTCATAAGACAAACAAAATTTATTGACAAAACCATCCTTAAAAACACCATAATACCTTCAAGTTGAAACTGCGGAACAGATTCTCTGCTTTAGAAGGCCTAACATCGGAAGAAGTGGATATTTCTGAAGGTAACAGAGAAATCACCCACTTATGGAAACAGCAACAAAAATAGGTGGTAATAAGAACAAGTTACATAGGAAGACAATTTCAGGAAAAAAAATGTTGATGCAAAAGAGAAGGCCGATGAGGACGAATAAAAACATAACTTCCAACGTGGAATATATAGAGCTATGCAAGACAGTGCAAAAAAGTATCACTGAAGACATAAGGAAATTCAATAGTGAACTAGTGAGGAAAGCAGTTGAAAACAACCAGAGTCTGAAGAGAGCAAAAGGACATCTCAGTTAGGGAAAGAAAAGATTATGGCTCTGAGAAAAGAAGATGGTACTGTAACAAGAAATAGAAGCAAAATTTTGACAAGGGTGAAAGATTTCTGTTCAAAACTATATGAAAGGGATGATACATCTATTCCAGGCATTACGACAATTACCGGTGCCAAAGTCCCTCCAATCTACCCTGCAGAAGTTACATATGCAATTAATAACATGAAACGGGGCAGACCTGAACAAGAAGATGGAATTACCGTCGACATTATACAAGAAGCAAGTGGAGAAATTGAAACTACACTCGCCAAAGTTTTCACCAGATGTCTTAATGAAAGGAATATTTTTGAGGATATAATGAATGCTACAATGATTTTTATGGAGATTACGTAACTCCATAAAAAAGGGGTGACGTTGAAAATCTCAGGAACTACAGGCCCATCAGCCTCCTATCAATAATTTATAAAATCTTCACTAAGGTTCTTTCACATCGCTTGAAGGTAACACTAGACATAGCCCAACCAAGAAAACAAGCTGGATTCTGGAGTGGCTATAGCACTATAGATCATATCCATGTACGGAGACAACTAATTGAAAGAACAAAAGAATATAAACTCCCTTTATGGGTGGCTTTTTTTACTATGAAAAGGCCTTCCATTCCGTGAAAACATCAGCAGTTACAATGGCTTTGAAATCCTTCGGTATTAAAGATGCATACATTCGCATTATTAAAAAGATCTATGAAAATACATGTGCAAAGGTTCGGATATCTGAGGATACAGCAGAAATATGAATTCAAAAGGGAGTGAGACAAGGTGACACCATATCTCCCAAGTTCTTTACCGCCACATTGCAAAATGTCTTTCAATCATTGAACTGGGAAAACAAAGGGATAAAGATTAATGGAGATTACTTAACTCAGCTTCGTTTTGCTGATGACGTAGTCATCTTTGCAACTACCCCTTCAGAGCTGCAGAGTATGATTCAGGAACTTGCTGACAAGAGTAAAGAAGTGGGATTAAAAATGAACTTTCAGAAGACAAAAGTGGTGTACAATGCTTTTAGAAGAAACGAAGATTTATCCAGTAATAGAGAAAAGCTTGAGACAACCGTTTCTTACATTTATCTTGGGCAGCAGATATCAAGTGAAGGTAACATTGATGAAGAAATTAATCGGCGTATAAAACTTGGATGGAGAGCTTTTGGAAGAAACAGTACAATTTCTAAGAGCAGTATGCCATTATGTCTCCAAAGAAAAGTGTTTAATCAATGTATCCTGCCAGTGCTTACGTATGGAGCAGAGACATGGACCTTAGCTAAAAAGACATACAAAGACTGCGGACAACACAAAGCAGCACGAGAGATGCATGTTTGGTGTAACCAGGTAAGATAAGAAGAAGAACTTGTGGATAAGGAAAATGACAGGAGCATAACCAGAGTGAAATCACTGAAATGGGAATGGGCTGGGCATGTTGCCAGAAGAACGGACAACCGAAATGTTAGACTGGATTGCGAGGGACAGGAACAGACCCAGAAGAATGGGGTTCATGGGGTCCATGGGAGATGGATGAATGAAATTAGAAAGTATGCTGGAGTGACATGGAGGAGACAGGCCCAAGACAGACAATTGTGGAATAAATTTGAGGAGACCTTCATCCCGCAGTGGTTTAATAATGATTGTTGTTGATGCTTCTGCTGCTGCTGATGATGATGATGATGATGCAAATATGAAAACAAAACTGTCAATTCTGTTTGGGCCGAATAGTTATCGTCGCAACGTTTATTAAATATATATTTAATTTTTATTCTACATACATATATACGTATTACTAAGCATTTCTTTGATATTTGGACGTTAGCTCCTCAGAGAAAGAAATTACTGTTGCTGTACCACGCGTTTCCAAATACAGCTTTCTCGGCACACAGCTCGAGCTTCACAGACATCCATCACACGATGCACACAAGACCTTTTGTACTTCATACTAATTTTCTTTTCTAATGCAGACATTCCTGAATCTGGTCCTCCCATGATTTCTTTGATCTTCCTCTACCTTTCTTTCCCCCCTTTGCGCTGATAAATTTTTTTACTAAGCTTCTCATTACTAATTTTTTAACATGTCCAAAGCACAAAAGACTATTAGTGTCCAACTTACTAATAGTATTTAGCATCATATTACACATCTGCAACACATCTTCATTTCTCACATAATCAGAACGTGTCTTACAACAAACCCCCCGTAAGTAACGCACCCCCTACCCCTCAGCACACAAGCGACTCCCATGTCTTTTCTGCAGAACCCAGGTTTTATTGCCATACATCGGAGTAGGTCAAGTACGCTTTTATATACAGCCATTTGAGACTTTCTTGAGAATCCAGCTATGACTTTTAATGAAGTGTTCACTCACCTACTAAATTCACAATAAAATTTGTTCTCTCTATGAAACATAAATAAACAAACTCGTTTACCTGATCAGTAAGGGTGCCACTTAGATTTATCCTTCAATCAGTACTAACAGTTCCTCGCTCAAAAACAATAACTTTCCCCTTTATACTCAGTTTGATATTCATACAAATTTCGTACATCAGGGCCAGCATACAGAGCAACTCGCGTTCGCTCTCAGCAACAGGACCATGTCATCAGCATATAGCAATCTACACACACAGAGATTACCAAGACATAAACCAGTATTTTCCACTTTGGCATCATGGATGCATGCATATATAAATATGATAAACAGCCGTGGTGACATTACAGAAGCCTGTGTGACACTGCTCCAATAGAAAACCATTTCCATACACCATTTACTCGTAAACATGCTCTACTGCCAGCGTACATAGCTTTCACACTCTTGAATAGATTCCGAGTGATACCCTATTTATTCAGTATCTTCCAGAGAAGAGTCCTATTTATTCGATCATAAGTTTTCTCTGAATCGATGAAGGCAGCAAAAAGTTTCTTACTAACAGACAGATACCTCTTAATCATCAAACGTAATACGAAAATTTGGTTAGCGCAGTCCTTTCCAGGTCTAAAGCCACTCTGCACATGCCACACATTCTCTGATGTAAGACCCCATACTTGCGTAATTAAGGATGATGGCAAAACATCTTCTAGGCTTTCTTTTTTGAAAGATACAATTCTTCGTCACCAACGTGAGTTGCTTCTGTGAAACAAATTGCGTTCGACAATCATAGGACATTTTTACTCCTCATTGATCTCACACGCTATTTAGTTGCTTTTAATATATGAATACTTCACACAACCCTGATCGAACTTCATTTGGAAGCATTCCCAATTTTCTCTGGTAATGGCATACCTACAAAATAATGTATTTCTGTTTTAGTCAACTTAAACTTCCCGTTTCTTTGAGCAATACCTCCCTGGGATCGAAAGTAATAGTAAACGGACTAATTGTTATTTTTTTATAAATTATACAAAAATAACCAATAGTCAATTATATATTTAAATAATTAACCATTGGTTATGTTTATCTTCATCCTACGAAGCAGTTCTACTTTTTCATAATGCAGGGAAATTGCGAAGAATCCTGAGCTGTCTCAAATATCGTAACTCATATTTCTGATTTTAATAAGATCGTATTTCTGATTGTAATAAGAGCGCCAATAGATATAATGGAAGTAAACATAACCAACAATTCGAAGCTAACTCTCCATGTAGTTGGGTTCCCGGTACAACGGCATAGCTCTCACAAAGTTAAGTTTCACAACATTTCTTACTTATAATGGTAAGGTTCACTTCTTTTGATTTTTTTATAACTCGCCTTTGGCGTTCACTTGCTGGTATGTCTTATTTTTTAATTTGTTAAATCTGTATATGCTGCTTTAGCTGCAGGGAAGATGTTCTGTGTTCTTCAAAGTTATAAACGCGCTCTTTGTAAGTGAATTCAACATTTTGTAAAAAATGTCGAATATACACTGGCGGAAATTGAAAAAGAACACCAAGAAGGAATTGGCGAACGATCATGAAATTTACAGATGTTAATGGGGTCGAGTTTACGTAGGTGTGATGTTAATTTCGGGACCAACCAGTGAGCGATTAAGCCACAGGACGACATAATATGCAAATTATCGTCGGTGGTACTTAAGGAGTGCGGCGAAGTGAATGTAATCAGTCGTCGGCGTACGGACACGTGCGAAAACACTAAAGAAGCTGCAATGCCTGGACATGGAAGACGTGTACGATTTCAGCAGTTATCGGACTTTGAACGAAGTCGTCTAGTTGGACTCCGTGAGGCTGGGTGGTCGTATCGTCGTATTGCGGAGCAAATCGGACGGGAAGTGCCGGTGGTGGTACGATGGTGGCGTAGATGGTCCGAGGAACATTCCCACAGGAGAAGACGTGGAACCGGGAGTCACAGACGGACTGATGAGCGGACCGATCGACGCATAAGAAGAGCGGCATTGTCAAGCAGAACATCCACTGCGACGCAAATCCGAGCTGCTGTTGTACCTGAGGTGACTGTGCGAACAATCCGCAACCGACTACTGGATGCAGGACTACGTGCACGTGTGCCACTGGCATGTGTACCTATGACTCCAGCCCACCTTCAGGAACGGCTGCAGTGGTGTCGCCAACGTCTGCACTGGAGAACGCAATGGCGATCTGTCGTGTTCAGCGATGAAAGCAGATTCTGCGTGGGAGCTTCCGATGGCCGTATGCGTGTTCGCAGACGCACAGGGGATCGTCTCCACCCTTTTTGCATCCGTCAGCGACACACAGGGACTACACCTGCTCTCCTGTTGTGGGGAGCGATCAGCTATCACTCCCGTACACAACTAGTGTTTGTTCCGGGTACGGTAAACAGCACCTCATACATCAACAACATCATTCAGCCCGTTGTTGTGCCATTTGTAATGTCGGTCCATCGTGGTGTTTTCCAGCAAGATAACGCGCGCCCGCACACGTCACGCGCAATGCAACATGCACTTCAGGGTGTGAGACAACTTCCATGACCTGCACGTTCACCGGATTTGTTCCGCATTAAGCACGTGTGGGGTTTTATGGGACAACGACTTATCCGGTCTCCACGGTCAGCCACGACCATCCCCGATTTACGCGTCCAGGTTGAGGATACTTGGAACTCAATACCCCAAACTTACATTGAACATTTGTACGACAGATTCCATGCCAGAATTGCACAGTGTGACACAGTTCATGGCGGTTCAACCTCGTACTAACCATGTTACATTTAAATGTTATTTTTCAGTTTACCAGCAAATGCAGCTGTATTTTGCCATAATGTTTTGATCACGTTATCCTCTGTATTCCGTTATTATGCTTTATAAATTTTGTTGGTATCAGACGTCTCCTTCTTGGTGTTCTTTTTTTACTTTTCGCCTGTGTATTTTCAACGAGCAAGAATCATTTACAACGTGCATTTTTGTAATAACGTTATACAACATTTTGTTTATTTAGGCTTTCGAACCGTAGGTTGAAAAAGCGTATATGCTCCAGTTTTGTCCGTCCGGCTGTCTGCACGATAATTCACGTAAAAATGGTTCGATGTCGACGAAATTTAGTATATCGTAGGGGACCACCTGGGAATGAATCCTATTGAAAATGGGTGAAGTGGGGTCAAAGGTCAAGACGGGATGCATTCCATTGCCCTTATGCGTCATAACGTGCGTAAAAGTGGTTCGATTTCGATGAAATTTTAGTATGTGGTAGGGAACCACCTGGGGACAAACTCTATTTAAAATGGTCAAAATGAGGTCAAAGGTCAGGACATAGGATCGGAATCCATTCCATTGCCCTTATCCCATATTATTAAAGGATTAATTCTTTTATTTATATGTAATTTTTATTTTGAAAACGGCTCTAAGGATTTTGAGGAAAGTCGTTAAATTACCGTTTTCTGCTACTAGAAATCAATTTCGCTTGATCTGGACTTTAGGAAAATTCGTTTATGCGTCAAATAACCACCCCGAATGTCCACGTTTTTAGTGTAATTGCGTCCTCCCATTGATGTTACCCATGCTTAGATATCTTTTGACGTGACAATTTTGCGATTGAGATGTTGGCGTGCGGTCACGCCATCTGCCTCATTTTGTCACGCGTTGTGCGCGTATGTTCGTCCGCACATAAAACTTGCGTAAAAATCGTTCGATTTCGATGAAATTTTAGTATGTGGTAGGGAAACACTGAGAAGGAACCCTACTGAAAGTAAACGAAATGGGGACAAAGCTCAGGACATAGGAGCGGAATCACTTCCATCGCATTATGCATCATAACTTACGTGAAAATGCTTCGAATTCGATGAAATGTCAGTATGTTGTAGGGGCCTGCCTGGGAACGAATCATATTGAAAATTAGCGAAATGAGGTCAAAGGTTAGGACAGAGATGCGGGATCTATTCCATCGACCTTACGCATCTAAACTTACGTAAAAATGTTTCCATTGCGACAATCCTTTGTTATCTCGGAGGTGTACTGAACCGGTTTCTGTTGAATAGCATCGGAATAGGATCAAAGGTCAGGGCACACGACCGAGATTTATTTCACAGCCATTATCCTCATAATTGGGTGATAACTCGAGTAATGATTTCTGGTATGTTGGAAAGCATACTATAATCAATGCATTGCATGATCTTACTAACTTGTTACACCAAGATCGGTTTTGTTGGTGTGAACGTGAAAATATATTAGCCACTCGGGTGGCGCAGTGGTCTAAGCGCTGGCGTATGAGCATTTATAAGACAGGTTAGGCATGGATGTTGTGTTTTACTTGCGGCACTGGCTCTCTCCCTTCCCTTGAATTATTGACCCTAAATTACGAACGGGCAACTGCTTATAGCCCACTGAGTTGCTCACGGTGGTCGTTAAGCCTTAAATAAAAAAATTATTATCTTGCACAAGTCCAGAGGAAGCAAAGCAAGAAAAACGTGGAACTTTCCGTGGTATTTACACTGCTGGCTACGCAAAATGCAACATCAAGAAGGAAGCATCCGATTGGCTTGAAATTCACAGCATGCGTCGCCCGCGAGAGGACATCAAACGATTAGCATTGCAGGGCATATGCAAATCATGTGCACCCAGCACGCCACCGAGAAGCACTATACGAAGCGTGCACAGAAGGTGGGGTGTAAGTAGTGCAAGGGTGTTGTGCTGCTTGACCTGTGCGTGTGAAGCTTCCTGATGCCACGTCGCAGAATACGGCAGTCTTTCCAGCACGTTTCAGAGTTCGACAGAAGACTAATAGTGGCTTATCGCGACAGCGGTTTATCGTACCGAGACATCGGCGCCCGTGTAGGACGACATCCAGCCACAGTGAGGCGAGTATGGATTCTTTGGGTGCAAGAGGGACGGACGGACCGACGTAAGCGATTGCCGCAGCCGCGTCACACCTCCGAACGAGGGGACCGGCATGTTGTGCGGAGAACATTGACGGCTCGCACCACCACATCACAAACGTTAGCGCAGAAATTAGGGTGTGTGTGCACAACAACCTATGTCAGCACGTACCGTTTGACGTCGTCTGCAGGAGCGGGGGCTGTCGCACGGCGCACATTGCTCCGATTGCCATTGGCGTTACACCACCTGCGAGTGCGGCGGCAGTGGGCCGTTGAACGCCACACCTGGACTATGGAATTACACGACATTGTCTTCTCCGACGAATCCAGCTTCTGCCTGCAGCACTACGATGGTCGGATCCGCATGTTACGGCACCGCGGCGAGAGACTGTATGACGCCTGCATTATGCATCGCCATACCGGTCCGTCGCCTGGCGTTATGGTTTGGGGCGCAATTGGATATGACACCTTCACCACTCTTGTGAGCATCGCCGGTGCACTCAACAGCCACCGCTACATCTACGACGTTTTGGAGCCTGTAGTCCTCCTTTACCTGCAGGATCTGCCAGCGGCCAGGTTTCAACAGTACAATGCGCGCCCGCACGTGGCACGCATTGTGCAACAATTCATCTAGGCCCACCAGGTGTCACTGCTTCCGTGGCCTACTTGTTCTTACGATATTTCGGCCGTCGAACACGTGTGGTCGCTGATCGGCAACCAAGTGGCCCGGCAAGCACCATCCTCGGCTATTCCTGATGAACTGTGGCAACGTGTGGAAGCAGCGTGGACCGACATACCCCAAGCCCATATCCACAGCATCTTTCGATCGATGCCGCGGCGTGTAGCTGTCGTTATTGCCAGTCATGGGGGCCACACGAACTACTTATGTCTGCGTGTTCCTCAAGTCGCACTGGCCTGTAAGCTCAATCGTTTCATCTTTATATCTGTTTTTATGTGTCCATTAATTCTGGCTGTGCTATCTCATATCCTTCTTGGTGTTGCAGTTTGGCTGGCCAGCAGTGTATTTGCAAGTAGAAATGGAAACGTCCAGGATGTCAGTATTTTTAGCCTCACAAATGCAATTTTTGCGATCGCTTAAACACATAGCACAGTCCTTTTGGAAGAGAGCAAAGGGTAATTGGAAAGTATGTTGTCCGGGATGTACGAATATCTTATGAAATTCAAACTGAGTATAAATAAGGCAAAAACCAAAAGTTGCATGTATTTGAGCGAGGAACTCTTAGCACTGAATTCAAATTAGTATTAATAACAATCAGATTGAACAGGCGAATGAGTTTGTATATTTACCAAATATGTTAAACAGAGAGAACAAATAACATGGGACGAAATGAATAGTGCGAATGAATCCTTCATTGAAGTCATAGCTGTCATAGGTGGATTTCGCAGGAATTAAGGGTTCTGAAGGAGTCCCAAATGACTATATATGAAAGTGTAAATGTTGCTACTGTGATGTACGACAATGAAACCTGGGTACTGCAGAAAAGACATAGGACTCGTTTGTCTGCTGGGGAGATGCATTACATACTGTAAGACACGCGCTGATCATGTGAGGAATGAAGATGTGTTGCATATGTGTAATGTGAGGCCAAATGTTGTTAGCAAGGTGTATTCTAATATTCTTAGGTTGTTTGGCCATATTGAAAGAATGAGTGATTAAGTGCTGACCAAGAGTATGTATAAGCCCAAATGGAAGGAAAGAAAGTAGAGGAAGGGCAAAGAAATAATGCAAGGGCCAGATTCAGGAATGTCTGCTTTAGAAAAATAATATGAGTGTGAAGTATAAAAGGTCTTATAATTGGAGTGTGATGGATGTTAATGAAGCTTGAGCTGTGAGCCGAGATCCTTGTGAAATGAGGCATTTATTACAACAACAGTTAGTAAATTTTAGTTCAATGAGTTAAATGCTTACTTGAAGTATGGTTTTTCTTTGGGGAGCTAACCTCTGAATCTCAGTGATCAGCTTAATGATATGCACGTGTGTATGTTTGTACTTCAACACAACAATTATATCTTATTTGTGTCATGTATAATATATATATGTGAAAGAGAATAAAATTTAGGGAAGTGTAACAAAAATATCCCAGCAAAAGTACTTGAATTTGTATGAAGATATCGATGCGTTGCATGTGCTCATATCAAATACCTTTCATGTATCAGATGCACTCGGTACGTGGAAGAGCTTTTGTTTATATGTGAAAAAATATCAGAAATGCGATTTTTAAGTGATACAACATTCATAAGGCACGCTAAATATACATAACAGTATACTAGCATTCGTCCAAAGAAAGATAAAATTCCGATGTGCTCGTGTCACCAATCTTGCAATGTTTAACTTCAGTTTTCATTCACTTGAATAAGAGTTTTTGAAATTTTAGGAAAGAGCAAAATCCATCAAAACTTATATTGTGCATTATATTTATATATTCTACTACTATCGTGGGGCAGATACTGGCAGAACTAGTGGTGTTGGATTTATAATAAACAAGAAACTGAAGGATAAAGTTGTAGAAGTTGAAAGTTCCTCTGACAGAGCTGCATGACTCGTTATCCAACTCTCGAGAAGATACAAGGCTCAGATTATTCAAACTTATGCACCCACCACAAGTCATCCTGAAGAAGAAATTGAAGAATTTTATGAGGAAATTCGTCATCAAAATAATAAAGGTAAGCAGCATTTGAAGATAATTATGGGAGATTTCAATGCAAAAATATGGCAACGACAACAGAATGAAACTTCAGTAGGTAAATTCGGTCACGGCAACAGAAACCAGCGTGGAAATACTCTCGTTGAGTTTGCAGAGGCAGAAGGGTTTTTCATCTTGAACTCCTTTTTCAAGAAAAAGCCACACAGGAAATGGACATGGAGACATCCAAATAGAACGACAAGTGAAATTGATTTTATTATGTGTAACAAAAAATTTGTCATAGAAGACTGCAGTGTGCTAAACAAGTTCAACACAGGTAGTGACCATAGATTGGTGAGATGTAAGATGCACCTCAACACTAAACTCGAACGTGGCAAGCTCATAAGACAAACAAAATTTATTGACATAACCAAACTTAGAAAACACCATAATACCTTCAAGTTGGAACTGATGAACATATTCTCTGCTTTAGAAGGGCTAACATCGGAAGAAGTGGATATTTCTGAAGTTAACAGAAAAGTAACCAAAGCTCTTATGGAAACGGCAACAAAATTATCTGGGTCTAAGAACAAGTTGCATGTGAACAACATATCAGGAAAAACCAAAATGTTGTTGCCAAAACGAAGAGAGATGAGGGCGGCTTAAGAAGATGTGACTTCCACAGTGGAATACATAGAGCTATGCAAGACAGTACGAAAACGTATCACTGAAGACGTAAGAAAATTCAACTGTGAACTAGTGAGGAAAGCAATTGAAAACAACCAAAGCCTAAAGATAGCAAAGGGACATCTCAGTAAGGGAAGAAAACAGATTATGGCACTGAGAAAAGAAGATGGTTCTGTAACAAGAAATAGAGGCGAAATGTTGACAAGAGTGAAATATTTCTACTCCAAGTTATATGAAAGGGATGATGCATGTACTCCTGACATCATGGAATTTACCAGTACCAGAGTTCTTCCAGTCCTAACAGCAGAAGTTGCACATGCAATCAAGAACATGAAGCGGGGAAAAGCTCCAGCAGAAGATGGGATTACTATAGACGTCATACAAGAAGCAAGCGGAGAAATCGAAACAGTACTCGCACAAATTTTCACTAGATGCCTTAATGAAGGGAAGATTCCTGAGGATTGGGACAACGCTGCAATGATCCTGCTGCATAGGAAAGGTGACATTGATGATCTCAGGAACTACAGACCTATCAGCCTCCTGTCAGTGGTTTATAAAATCTTCACTAAAGTTCTTTCACACCGTTTAAAGGTAACAATGGACATGGCTCAACCGAAAGAACAAGCTGGATTCAGGAGTGGCTACAGCACAATAGATCATATCCACCTACTGAGAGAACTAATTGAAAGAGCTAGGGAATATGAACATCCATTGTGCATGGCTTTTATCGATTATGAAAAAGCCTTTGATTCGGTGAAACCATCAGCAGTTACAATGGCTCTGGAATCCTGCGGTATAGAAAATGCATGCATTAATATTATTAATAACATCTATGAAAATGCAAGTGCAAAGATTCGGCTGTTTGAAAATACAACACACATAAAAATTGGAAAGGGAGTGAGACAAGGTGACACCATATCTCCGAAGCTCTTTAACGCCTCATTGGAAAATGTCTTTCAATCACTGAACTGGGAAAACAAAGGGATACAGATTATGGGAGATTATCTAACCCACCTTCGTTTTGCTGATGACATAGTCATTTTTGCAACTACCCCATCAGAGCTGCAGAGTATGATCCAAGAACTTGCTGACATGAGTAAAGAAGTGGGATTAAAAATGAACTTTCAGAAGAAAAAAGTGATGTTCAAAGCTTTTACACGAAATGAAGGTTTATCGATTGATGGAGAAAAGCTGGAGATAACAGACACGTACGTTTATCTTGGACAGCAGATATCAAGTGAGGGTCACATTGATAAAGAAATTAATCGGCGTAAAAAATGCCTGGAGAGCTTTTGGAAGAAACAGCAAAATTTTCAAGAGCAATATGCCATTATGTCTTAAAAAAAGTGTTTGATCAGTGCATCCTTCCAGTGCTTACATATGGTGCAGAGACGTGGACCTTAACTAAAAGAGACATACAAAGGCTGCAGACAACTCAAAGTAGCATGGAGAGGTGCATGCTTGGTGTAACCAGGAGAGATCAGAAGAGGAACTCGTGGATCCGAAAAATGACAAGAGTGGAAGACATCATGATCAGAGTTTAATCCCTGAAATGGCAATGGGCTGGACATACTGCCAGAAGGACAGACCATCGATGGACAGCCGAAATTTTAGATTGGATTCCAAGGGACAGGAAAGTACCCAGAAGTAGATCACATGGGAGATGGGTGGATGAAATTCGAAAGTATGCGGGGGTGACATGGAGGAGACTGGCACAAGACAGACCGTTGTGGAGGAAACTTGGAGAGACCTTCGTCCAGCAGTGGATTGATAATGGCTGACAATGATGATGATGATGATTTATATATTTATATTTTTTAAGAAAACAATGACTGTAAACCATCTTGCCTTCAATGAGCATATAATTGTTTCCATAATTAAAAACACACCAATGAAAACAGCAACAGCACCCTATTTTCAACACTCTAACTAAATATTCTTAACTGCACATTTGTCACAATGGTCCTAAACTTTTTACGGTCACTGAGTACTCCGGATGATTTAATTTTACAAATATAAATTCTAAAAAGGTATGAACATTTGAAATCTCCATACTTTTGTTTCATATGTGCCGCATTACATAATGCAGCATGAGAAATATGAATTTCCCTTCCAAGACATCGTATTTATTTCTTGTAATCGTTACGTTTTCTAATCATGATTCACAATTCCTGAATAACACCTTATTCTTGCGTCTATATTTAATAAAATCTGGCTACTTCCTAATAACTTTAAATGACAGGTTCTCCTAATTATGTTCTGTGTATTTCATTTCACTTTTGGCTTAAACGACTCTCGGTTTCATCTCTACATTTTTAATTTTGCTGGTGTTGAGTACATTACTCTCGTTTAAATTCCCGTTCCTCACATATCTTTGCTGTTCGTTGAATTAAAATAAAACCACATAAATAAAAAAAAAGGTTCAGGCTAATTTTTAAAAATCGATTATGATCAGTATTATTCGCGTACCATGTGCGACTTCAATCCAATCACAAAAATTTAAAAAAATACCTCCTGTTCCGTTTCTTTTCTTTTATTTTTTTTGAAAATTAAAATTTCCCGAATGAATTGTACTCGTTCACAATATCACGCAGGTAATCTAACATTGCATCTCAGATACGAGACGTGTTCAATAAGTAACAGCTCCGCGCATGTATCTTAGGCATGGTATGTTGCCTAGCAAACAGTCAGACGACAAAGGATTCTTTGTGCTATTAGTTTCATTTTACTACTTAACAGAAATCCATTCATCCAGTTGTTCATATTCATTTGCATTTGAAATGCATGATATTTTTCTATCTGTGTCGACGTATCAAACAACAATCAGTTATAGAATTTGTAACTCGCGAAAAAGTACCTGCCAAATAACTTCACGCAAGATTAGTGGCCGTTTATGGTTCTGGAACTGGGTACATCGATACTGTTCTTCGTTGGATAAAAACGAAGAACAGTACCTTAAATTAAATGACTGTAGAGGAATTTTAGCCGTTAAGTATCAGTTTCGGAGTTGGATGAGTGTAATCGAAACTTGAGATTTGAACGGGAATAACGTCTATGAGCTCAAAACAGAAAATCGAATGATAACTCAGAGACCCGTAGCAGGTAAGGTGTAAGTCAGTTTAGGTAGTGTCGATGACAACGTTAACATTTCAGGATACAACAAAGTGTTTGCTCATTGGGTAACGACTGAAATGAAGATATCTGAAACGAATAAAAGACGGGTGCATATCTTGTGATCCGCGGATTCCTTTTACGTATTCTTTCCCCTGAATTAAAAGGAGCAAAACATTTTACTATTTTGGAATGAAATGTTGCCCCAAACTAGAATGGAAAAGAAGATATGATTTTCATTTAGGCCAGATGATATTCAGACATATAACTGCCTGCTCTAAATACAGAAATTGACGCATTACTCATTATATTGATCCTTACGCTGGAAAAATCCATGGAGATTTATATATTTGTTTTGTTTTAACGATCCTCATCAGCCATGTAGGAACTTCATAAGAAGATCTTTAGGAAATTGCGCAAATCGTTCCTAAGAAGATAAGCTTAATTATAAAATGTCAAAGTAAATTGGTTTGGAACTGCAGAATTATTATCTAAGAGAACAAATTAAAGAATTAAAAACAAATACTCCGTAGATAAGAAATAGTAAATGACGCCTTTGATTTTATTTATTATGAGCGGTCCCTACGAATCATCTTGTTAAACTTTTGTGCAAGTACGCGTCATTTTGTGCATTTCCTCTGGGCTGAGGTTCTTGACGGCAAATCTCCTGAAAATCCGTTGTTAGATAAGCAAGAGTCAACTACATTATGACCGTGTTTACAAAAGCATGTTCTATTTTGACTGGATGTATTATTTTTAAAATCACATGAAAAACCGATAAAAAATTCCGTACAAATATAAAAATTATTTTTCAATTTGTATCAGTGCTTAGCGCTTGCACGTGCAACAGGAAAAATCAATTCCTCTGACAATTTGGAGCAGAAATTTAAAGGTGCAAAATGCAGAAACTGAGAACACATGCATTTTCTGTAACACTTAATATTTTGCATAAACGTTTCACACCCAGAAATACTAATACTGCTTTGGAACTTCAATGTACAATTTCATTATAAAAGAATAGCTATTTTGTTCAGAATCTTCTGAGCCGTGATTCCCTGTGGAGAAAAAAATAATAACGATACTGAAACTAATAACACTGAAGAGCAATTGAATTAGAGATACCTGTCCAGTAACGTGTAGCACCACCTTTCGCCTTGATGACGGCGGCGATTCGTCTCGGCATGGACTCGACAAGACACCGAAAGCGATAGGAAGCCATACGGATCCACGACCCCTGAACAAGCTCCACAGTTTACGAAGATTTGATGGAGGAGGGTTAGAGCCTTGAGCATCTCTCTCGATGGCAACACAGATGTGTTAAAAGTGATTGAAGTCATGAGACCTAGCTGTCCAATGAAGCGAGGTCACGTCGGAAGGGTGTTCATCCAACCATTCGGATACAATTCAATAGAGATGGCACGGTGCATTGTTTTTGTTGCAGGAAGAGGTCCCCAGTGGGATGTTGAAGACGCACGAACGGGAGCAAATGGTCGTCCAGGATATCCCGGTAAGCTGACCTATGAGCGACGATGTCACACGTACCAGGGATCACATTTCAGTCCACGTAAGCAATCCCCAGACGAGAATGCCAACCTCACCAGGCTGAATAGTACCCTGCTGGCAAGAAGGATCCATCGCTTCATGTGGTTTGCGCCGTACTCGTATCCTGACATCCGCATGTACCAACGTGAATCTCGAGTCATCAGTCCAGGCAAAATGTTTCTACATGTCTAGGGTCCAGTGGCGATGTTCCCGCGCCCAATCAAATCAATGCACCCTGTGATGTGCGGTCAGCAGCGTTACCCTCGTGGGACAATGGCTTCTGTAGCTCATAGAGAAGAGATGGTTCTTGATGGTGTGGCTGCTTGCACGTTTCTGTGCACCAGCGTCAAATTGCCAAGTGATTTCCTTGCACTATCTCCTGTCTATCCGCTGTTACAATGCGAGCTGGCCGACGATGGCCCCGCTCATCCACACGCTGTTGTCCACGGTAGTTGGCCCTTGCAGGGATGGTTTTACCGGATTCGATGTACTCACGGTGCACCCGTGACACAGTGGCTCGCGAAATTCCCAGTGCCTGCACGACTTCTTGATGGAGTGGTCCATTCGTTGGGCCCCGCCAATTTGCCCACGATCAAATGCGCTTAGATCCTTCGTCTTACCCATACTGCGTCCGACTCTTTCTGATTGCCGTCGCATCACTTTTATGTTGACAGAGCGCTGCATAGGTCATGTCGTTTCCGTTAACAGGGCAGCCCACAGCGCCATATTTGCATAATGCCAGCTTTCTCTAATTCAATTGCTCTTCAGTGTATATCAGTTCCTTACTTTGTAATCCACATGGTGTATTCGGAAGTACTTTGTCATGTACCAGGCTAAAGTTACATCAAATTACTCACAACATGTTCTTGACATTCTTAAGCATCGTATATGCATGTTTCTGGGAACGTGAACTTGCATACCAAAGGGAAAATAAAGACAAATTCAGAAGTTGCCAGTTCTGAAGATTCATATGTGACAAGCCAAAGAAAAACTTGCTATAATATTCGCATACTGATCCGTGAAAGAACTCCAGAACAGCGTACATCGTTTAATTGCTTTACGTCTCTGACCTCAGCATGTTATGACCATAAAAAGTGGACATGGCGCTCTTTCTTTAAAATTTCGCAGTAGAAACCAGTTATTGGAAAAAAAGTGCTTTCTGAAACTCAGAAATGAAATTCTTCGAAATTTAAGAAAGCCCACTGCGAGAAGGCAGTTGCGGGAATCCTAATTTAATGGGGTTAGAAAAAACTTACGGATGAAATCAAATATTTTTGTTTCGTAGTGAGACAATAAAGAGGTGCAGGAATAACGTCCGAAATTTTGTAAAGCACTGAACAATGGAATTCAAGAAAAAGGAAATATTTAGTCTTGAAAGACATTTGATTAGTTTCTAATTCTTCGCGAATTCCAGCGTTCCCGTAAATAAAATTTACATTATTTTATCGACATTATCTTCTTTAATATTTAGACTTGCTGCGAACACGTTGACTGACATTTTTGAAAAGGTAAACTCAATATATATTTTAAAGTATGAAATGTAATGCTTTTTTAAGAATGTTTTCAAATGTATGAATAATATTTGCGATGAATAACTGCTTATTTACTGTTTTTAGAGATTTTCACAAAATTGCGTTTTTAATAGAATAACCATAATTCTGAAACCACGTTGAACCGCAAAATGAAATACATACCACTGATAGGATATCAATACGTGAGTTTACAAAATAAATTATCAAATTTGTTGCAGGCGGACCTTTTAAGATATGTGAGCTTGAAATAACTAATTTTTGCAAATTTGGAAAATTTACGGTGAAAATGTAAGAAAGGTGCCTAAAACTTGAAAATTTTCCTGATCCTGTTATGGTAAAAGTTGCCTTTTCATAGTTGTTCAAACAAGAAAAACAAATTATGTTTGTGGTTTTCAGCCCTACCTTGGTTAGAGCTACCTAAAATTGCGATATATCTAATCACATTTGCTGAATTTGTGTTCATTTTACTTTACTTAAACTAAAAGCTACACGCGACTTAAGAACATCCTATGAAAGCTCTAAATGACTACCTTCAGAGTAAAAGGTTATTTAAGTTATCTTAAGTAGTTAAAACTTTAGAGCCATTTTCATAGACCCTTAAATATCCGAATTTTCGCATTTCACGGCAAGTTAAAATAGGTTCACACCCAAAATGGAGCAAGATGAAACAAAAAAAAGAAACTAAAGTTGTTTTGGTCTACATACAGAAGGCTCTAACTATGTCAAGGATAGAAGAAATAAATGAAATGGTCATGCAATAGTTTATTCTGAAATTTGGTGATTTCACGAGGAATGACCCATTATAAAACAGTTCCATGCCGATGCAAAATAAATTACGCTAAGCCAAAGTTTAGGAATGTACGCATTTGTCACCAGATACTATGTTGTTTGTCATATATTTAACATTCGCTTTAATAGCATATCTCTCATGAAGCAATTTATTTAAGACACAAAACCCAGTTCTTCATTTAATGCTTTTTGCAATGGAAATCATCATGGCATTACTACTATTTTCTTCATATAAATTGTTATATAAAAATGAAATGGAATATGTTGCCCGTTATCGTATCTGTTTCTTACTATGTCTTGTAACGCTGAAAATTCGAAAAGTAAATGCATTTTGATGCAGGTGTGCATAAGTTGCTTTTCCCAAGGTAAAATGGCGAAGAAGCCCCACACTACCGTTTCCTTGGCGCTGAATTATTTTCACAATTTTTGACTAGCCTCTTACACTGTAGACAAAGATAACTTTTCGGTGCCATTTCTATAGTTTTTTCGCGTTGACCTCTTTGTCCTGGAGCGTACCCCAGTTTTGGAACCATTGCTCTAAATGACCAATTCGAATAATTAAATTTAAGAAGGGAATCGATGCTTCCTGATACGCAGGTTGACTCCTTCCATTCGCGTTCTTCGGACTTCTTAGAAAGGGAATAACTTGGTTGGAGCTTATTTCAGCAAACTTTCGTTGCGCTGAGTTATTTCGAAACGGCCAGTTGAATTGTTAGATAAACTTCCCTAAACATGTTCCTTGTGATGACAATATTTTTTGCAGTTAAATCCATAGAGAGAAATCAGAAACGCATTATCATTGAAAGTACTATTGGCAAATATTAGTAACTTGATGCTTGACTTGAAATTTATCGTAATGCTATGATTAGGATATGTAGTAAAATTTGAAAGTTTTTAAATAAAGTTGTTTTCATGGAAATGAATGCATTATTTTCATTCCTGTCGCCTGGTGTTCTTAGTTCTGAAACTACAGGATTATATACAGCAATAAATACCGTTTATGATAGGAAACCGTATATGTCTAAAGCTCTATTGTATTTTCCGTGCTATTTTTACTTTGGGATCAATAATATCAGGGCTTATAATTGTCACCCGCTTATAATTTTCAAGTTTTTTCAGCCTTTCCAAGAAACATTAAAGGGTGCGAAACCTTTTGATGTTCTTCGGCCTTTTTGTTTTCGAATATATATATATATATATAATGAACCCTTTGATTAAATTAAAAGATTTTAAATTCGAGTTGTTTCTTAAGAGGCGTGCCTACTTTTATTAAAAATACCAATACGATGACAAGAATTTCTGTATAGATTAACCTTGCACTTACTACCACGGAAGGTAAAATACACCTAAATTATCCTAAAACGAAACCAAAACAGCCAAAAGCGAAGTTTATTTTTAATTGTCATTGATTTCGCTCTTTTAATCGTTTTTTTTCATTTCAAATCAATAAAAGGAATTTTAAAAAGTTTGATATATAATATACATAATTTATTTTCAAAAGTATATACCGCAAACAAATCAACAAAGAAATACACATATTTTAAATGCAGTACCTATAAACCAAACCAAATGTCATTAATTAATGATGATCTATTTTTTATTTATATAGTACTCATTTTTATCACACAATTGCAATTTCGACTTTTTCTCCATGGAAATGCTACCGTCAGCCTCCTGAAAACTTTTTTCCATGCCCATGCGAAATATTATTTTTCTTCCAGTTAATCTCCACGTGATATCAAACAGGACATATTTAATTTCCTGTTATTTAAACGTCACCGCATAATCTAAAAATATAAGTACTGTTAAATGGCAAAATTATTTATATTTACTGCATCTGTAATTCTTAAAAGTAGGTCTTCGGAGTAATGCGGCACAAAGAAACTTTAAGATGTTCGATGCTTTTCACCAAATACTTCCTGATAACATACAGTTGAGAAATATTCCAATACCGAAACATAGGATTAAGTACCTTTTACAAACCCCTGCTCTTCGTTTGATGTTCCTAAACCACAGGTTCAATAACATTCTAAAATTTACCAGTGTTCTCGGAGGTATGCTAGATGATTAAAATATTTACGTGATTCGGAAAGATTACACAGTCTTCTGAAATTGTAAAATGGTTGAGTGGCACTGGTTACTCATTTTCTTCACAAGTGAGAGTCAACTATATTACAGAAATTAAGATGTAATTGTTTAGGAAGAACGCTGTGCTTTGCTGTATGCATTTCTTCACTAACACCTGTCTGCAGCTATACGAAAAAGAACTAAAATATTAATGTCGAAAGAACAGTTTAATTTTTCAAAATCATATTCTGCGTATTCAGGACTTTTAAAAAAGGGCTCCTGATCTCATAATTTATTAAGAGGAATTCCTCTGTCTTCTGTTAAGAAGGGAGAACAAAGTGTCACACGTCTGCTGGAAATCCTAGCTTTTAAATATCAGTTCGATATTAAGATATTTAAAAGTTAGTGTTACCAAATATCCGTTCTATAATACCAGAAATTGTCCTCTTTAATTCAGATAACTGTGCCAAGGTACCTACGCAAAACGTGGAAATATTTGCTTTTGGAATTTAATATATGTAACAGGGTTACATGTATAAAATTCAAAAAGCATATTGTCACGGAGTTTAACTGTTGTTCGAAAATATATTTATAATAAAATTTGTCTGAACGTAATGACGTCCTGATGACAATATGCTCAAAATAAAAATCTCACCGAAAGTGACTCATAAGGATCAGTTGTAACGTTGCGAAACTTTTTCTGAGAGGCCACATATTGATGTTTGTTCGTGTTTATATTTTTATTAGAAATAAAAAAAAGAAAAGAAAAATATCAACACAAACAAACACTAATGTGTCCTCAGACGGAACAGTACACACATTTTATAAATGCGTTTTACATGCATTCCATGTTTACATAAACACAACTGGAAGTCTTCACCAGCCATTTCTTTTTGTTTTTTAATCCAAACACATACTTAGTTAAAAGTTCGTACATCAGCGGTGAGGATAAACACATATCTCCAAAGCAACCTGTTACTCAGTAAAAAACAAAAACGGACAAACTTTGTATTAGGTTGAACACAACAGACACCATCATGTTTACTTCCAAAGCTATTTTTAAGTGTTCTAAACGAAAACAGTTCATCTGTAAATAAGAATGTTGAGCATTTAATTTCCTTTTTGTCATGCACTTCCTCCACTTATATATGCAGTACCTGCACCTTTAACTTCACTACTTGGAAAAGAAAAAAATAATCCTTTTCCTATTAACTGTAAACTTATAAAGCCATGCCTTCTCCGAGAGTTGCAAGCTACTCATATATATGTCCCTAATTTAGGTAAAGTACTTCCGCCGAAGGGAGGCAGAAGAAGAGCCTTCTCCGAGAGTTTAATCCGAGCCCATCTCGGACGAAAGATTCGCCGCAAGTGCATTAGACCACTCCGCAACAGAGGCGGCACAATATTTGCGTTAGAACGCACCTTTGAAACCTGTGGATACTAATCACTAAGCTTGGGATTCCACTTAAATTTTGCAAAGAATAACAACACAAAACTATGGATAAAATTACATATTTATCCTCATATTTGAAAGACCACGACTTCAGAGCGTCTTTGGAAGGCACTATTAGGGAGTTTCATGCGTTAGAAATATTCTTAATGTTAGCTGCAGAGGGTGAGTCGGAAGGTTTGCACTATTTCCTAAAATGCATGTGTTGTGGCGAGGATGTCACGTGTTTAAAGTCGTTTAAGCAGCGCACTGCAGTCAATTTAAACGGATATATTGTACGAGTCGTTGCCATGAACAGTATTACTTGTCGTCGTTCTGTCTGTGGTTAGGACGCCTAAAAGAGGAACAACCGCAACCTGGCACTTAGGAAACTTTTCCTTTACGATTCTGAACTCGGCCATAACGCTACTCCAACAACACGAAACATTTGTCATGCGAAATTGAAAGATTCCGTGGACCACATCACTGAAACCAGATGATTCAAGAAATTTCGCTCAGGGGACAAACACCTCGACGATCAACGAAAGTCAGATATTACTCGAACCGTGGATTCGTTGGTCGTGTGCCAGGCCGTAGGGGAAGATCCGACAAGCATCACACAGAGATTATCATGCAAGTTGGGCATATCACAGACAACCCTGTTTCGTCAACTTAAAAACATCGGCAAGGTCTGGTGGAGCTTCCACATTGTCCATCACGAACTGATGCCACTGAAACAAACTACCGAGTGTAAGTGTGCAAGAAAATCTTAGAAAACCCGCGCGATGTACGTTTCGTCAATTTTTAAGTGCGATGAAAAATGGGTCTATTTCCGTACTCCTAGCACGCAACGGCATTGGATTAGCCCGGGCTAGCTTCCTGAACCTGTTGTCGAACGTGGGTGTTTCGAGCACAAGGTGATATTCTGCGTGTTTTGGAATTTTGAGGTGATAATCCATTACGAATTTGTAACACACGGTCGGACCATCAACGCAAACCTGAACACTGTGCAGCTGGAACGGATCTATTTCTTCTTGGAGTAGAAGTACCACACGTGAACTGAAGGCCCGCTCGCCTTCAGTTGGACAACGCTCCGCCTCATACAGCACGAAGGACCCCTGTAAAACCCCAGGAACTTGAGAGCATCGAACTGATCGTACACCCAGCATGCAAACTGGATACTGTCCCATAGAATCATTACCTGTTCTGGTCCAAGAATATTTTCCTTCGAGGACGCCACTTCAACAATCCGGAGGAGGTGGCAGCTGGAGTGGAAGTGTTCATCTCGAAATACACTTTGTACCACCGCGGAATCGAACTGGCAAACATATGTCTAAAGACTGTGCAACACGATGACCTATAGTTTGAATGCTAATCAGCATTCGTCGTAAAGGTATGTATGATGACATAAAAGTGGCCAAATAATGCAAAACTATCTAATCACAGCAACATTTGCAATCAGCGAAACTAGTTTATAGTGTTTGCAGGCAATAATTCTCTTTGCAAGACATTTGACTCGTAACCACGCAGAAGCTTCCAAAATCGCGAAAATTTATCTGAGACTAATGCCACGAGATAGGCAACCTGCTGTACTGAGGACGAATGAAGGACCAACGAAGTATTAGGTAGGTGGTCATATTTCAGTTAGCACTCAGTGTATTTGATCACAATTATATTAAAGGATGACATCATTCGAGCAGGTACATTTTTTGCCATTGTCGGATTGAGAATTGTTGGATTTACTTCATTTAATGTGGAATTCAAACTTTATAATAAAATTATATTTCCACCTGCCCCGTTTCTCTCTCTTTCATGTTATAGAACAAAGATCTCAGTAATCATTCAGAGGACGAAATTAATATGATCGGGGCAGATACCAGCAGACAGTGAATAAAATGGTTTGCGAACTTTATATCATGCAATGTAAAGGACTAATTATATCTGGTTTACCAGCGGTTTTACAGTTCCTCTTTATTTTACTTCTTTTAACTGTAGAGAAGGGCTCTCCGTTTTTATCACGAAGAAGATTGTAGATAAATTGTCAGAAGACATATCGTATACCCGAAAATAAAATTTAATCACGTGTGCCGCCATAAAATTATTTCGTGGAATTACTGACAGATGACTGGAAATTCCATTCCATTAGGTGAAAGATGTACCTTTCTGAAAAAAAGAAAAAGTTAAATGATAATTATATTGAACTCTGAGGGCCTAAATAAATTCACAAGAACAAAGGCAATGAGGAAAATTTGATGTCGGACAAAATAAAAAGATATGGAACTTCGGGGAGCACGGTATTTTATATAGCGTAGTTTTACGTTTTTTGAGTCAGTCATTAAAGTAATGAAATTATACACTAAGCTTTCACGAAGGACATTTTGTTCTTGAAATAGGTTTCTTGATATTACAATAAGCAATATTTCGAAGATACATTATACGCAGTGTTTTGTTGTAGAAGTAATAGAATGTTCAAACTTTAAAGTTTTATCTTCGGAAATTTGACTTATTATATATAAAAAATTTTATTTCTGAATATATTTTCTTGTGATAGAATAACACTGCAGCGTCGAAAATCCGAAACTGAACATGCTCGCCTCCATTTTTTTTATTTTTTTTTCAGTGGTGGTGATGATGTTTAAGTATAGTCCGATTATTTTAACTTAGCATTTGTTGATATTGCAAACGTGGAATTTTGGTGGTGACGTGTAGAAAGCGGACGTGACTTCTAATACCTAAAGACAAAAGGCGAAAATTTCTGCTGTCAATAGTTCTGTGCCAGGGAAAGATTTTACGACCCATCACCGCGGAAGAACCACGAATTGTATCATCCGCCAGACCAATTTTTTCCTGTGAGCATGGAGGAAATTTATTCACCCTGCAGTCAGCATAAAGTGCACCGCATAGCAATCGGAAGCAGCTAATAGTGTTTGGTAAGTTTTGGAATTTGTATTTTACGTTTAAAGGGGTTCGGTAGGTTAATATGGGCAGAAAAGTCGATTTTTGTATTACTGAATATTTCCATTGCATGAATCACTGGCTTTAATTTTGACACCTCATGTGTACTAATCCTACTGATAGAACAAATTATGGGCATACATGTGAGTACATGTCAGGCATTTTTTTGTACTTTGCCCTCATTTGGTACCAACGAGCGGTAGCGAAAAATGAACAATATGATCATAATGACCATTTACACCTGCCCGAAGTCACCATGAATAAAATAAAGCCCATATTTTAAGATCTGGCTAACAATGCACTGTTGAACAAATGCCTGCATGGGGAAAATCAAAACCCCATTGAATCTGTGAATATGGTCATTTCATCAAGAGTACAGAAAATTGCCTTTGTAGGGTTTCGTACTATGGTATTTGGAGTGTATGTTGCCATTCTAAAATTTAACAAGAGAAATATATCTAGATGCATGGTTTTGCAACAGCTTTTGATCATTGTCAACAAGAATACTGGATCAGTTTTGTCGGTGCTCGATGGTCTGCGGGTGAGAAGGGGTGAGCGTGTGTTGTCCACACTCCATAAAAAAGCTAGACAATAGCGTGCAAATGCCAAGAGAAAGCGTAAAGAGGCGTTCCATGAAGAAGAGGGACCTGATAATCTCTCCTATGGTGATGGAATGCACTGAATCTACTGTTGTATGGTAAGCGTTAGCTCAATAAACTTCAATTGCATATTTCCAAGAGTTATATTTTTGGATATTAATGACCCGTTATCTCAGAACCTATCAAAGATACCGTTTTGAAACTTGTACCATAGGTTATTTTGCTGTAGTTACAGACTTTAACACAAGATTTTTGTAATGTGATGTTTTGGTATCCTTCTATACAGTTTTATGTTTCATTTTTACAACGGTTTTAGTGGTTCCCGAAATAGAAATCATACAATGACAACAAAAATTAATTTTAAGAAAGCCTTGCGTTAAAATATGTAGCAGTACTGAGAGAACAGCCCCTGAAAATTTCAACAACTTCTTTTCAGTGGTTTCTGAGATAACGGGTCTTAAATATGTTACAATTAACATGGCCGAGATAAAACCTACCGAACCTCCTTAAATATTTTACAATTTTTCAAAGCAAAAACAATCTTTGTTTATGTAATATTTTTTGTATAAAATTGCTTATTTTGGTACATGTATTTGGATAATATAATGTAAAAACCTTAAAGTAATTGTATTTTTTTACATATTCAATAATCCGAACTCATCAAAAATCGGAACCAGTGGTTCCAATTAGTTCGGATTTTCGACGCTTTATTGTATTTCATTTCGCCTTTCGATAGCCCAATCGAGTTTTTTTTCTTAATTTGACTTTCAAAGTAATATCAATTGTTGGATTGCTCTGAAAGTTATACCAGAGTTTCTGAGTAATAATTTCCATACCACCTCACTTTCGAGGGAGAGAGAAACTGGAGCTCATGAGATCCTCTTCGGTACACACTTGGTAGTATGTTCCGTGAAGTGCCTTTATCTCAGAAGATAAGTCAAGAGAGTTAATAAAAGGTACTTTAAAGTTAAAAGAAAATTTCACTGCTGTCATTAGCGACATGTTCTTGGAACAATAACACTGTATTTGAATGTTGCATGTACTGCCTACCCAGTGGATTGCAAAAGCGCACATACCTGATACTGCGCTGACGAATTCCTGTGTTAAACCGAAACTACGAGTCCATACCTTTTGCAAATATAAAGCATATTTTTTTAAATTCCTTGTAGATTTTTCAAATATTTATTCGTAAAATGATATTAGAAGGAAAATTAATATCTCTCATGAATTTCCGTCAGTACCATTATACGAGTAATGCTTGGTGCGTACTGAATGGGATTCTCTTTAACATTTTCGAGGAGAAAAATCATACGCAACTACTGGCAAAGGCTAATGATGACTAAGACACTTCCTTGATAATTTGATAAAGCAGTAAAGAGCTGAAATGAAGAAAGGCCTAAAATCCGGAGCTATGTAAAACGAGAAACCTTTTATTTCTGCTCCATCTTTAGTACGACATTTGGTTGAGGAGATTTAACGACCACAATGAGCAACTTAATGGGCTATAAGCAGTCTCCCGTCTCTACTTTAGAGCAATTGATTGTAGGGAAGGGAAGGAGTCAGTGCCGTAAGACAAAAAAAAACATACATGTTTCACGGAGATTCAAATCCGGACCCACGAAGTCGAATGATCATAAGCCAACGCTTAGACCACTGCGCCACCGGGACAGCCTACGGCATTTATGAACTCTCATATGTTTGCTGTACCAGAGGATGCAGGTAGCTCTGAAATAATCAATTGGAGTTAAATTTTACGATGCATTAATTTAAAATGCTGTGTGGAAACCGAATGCACTTTTGAACAAATCTGACTGTACCACGGTTGGGGATATATATTAACACTCTGGTTTCTGGAATCTTGGGAATTATTTGAAATACTTTCGGCAGATGATGTGCGATCTACAAGTTTCTATGTAACGTTCCTTTATTTAAAATATTGATAATACATTACGTGAGTATTTTTGTTCTCAGTTCACTTGATGAAGGTTCCTTTGTTCGCTAATGTATTCTGTTGCATTCTTCCTCTCTCTCTCTGACGGCGAAAAAGAACTTCAAACATAGAAATCAATTAGCGGTTAAGATTTGTACTTTGGTCAGCTTGCCACACGGTTTCTAATTTCATCAGTCGTGGATAAGATATCTGTCTCTTCGAAGCCCAGCATCGGTCGTACCTGTCCTCCCGAGCGAGTAACGCTATTATTACATGGATTTTATTCGCCATATTGAACGTATTGAAAACAAGTAGCAGAACCTGAACCATCGTTCTGTTACAAAAGGACTGCCGAGTAAAATGCAGAAATATACAAAAGCAATGTATTTTCGAATATGACAAATTCCTCCAAAAAACATTTATGTGTGTGTAGCTGATAGCTGTAATGAAATTCAATACATTAATATTAATTATTATAAACGTCAAAAAAATGGAAGTGAAAGTTTCTACTATTTCCGGAACAAGAACATATAAACATTAGTAAGATAAATAATTTGTGCTCAATTGTTATTATGATTTATCATAATCTATTTTATACATCCTTTTTATTTACTTGATTACTGGTTTAACAATTAATTTAACAATACTGATGATGTTTGTAAAATGTGGAATTGGGAGCACATGCGCACATTGCGATACGTATTTGTATCTACATTATTTCTCTTAGCCCGACCTCAAGAAAGAGTTGAAAACAACTTCCAACAGAGATATGGATAAACGAGAAAGGAAGCATTTCTGATCACCAGCCAAAAATGCAATTTTATTATATCAATAAAGTAACACACGCAATTTAATTTTTTTTTATCAAACGCTGAATTCCGGTGAAAGCTACATCCTTCTCGAAACAGCTGCATTCCAGCAAAACAAACATTTAGCAATTTTTTTTAAATATTTCAATGCAATTGTTTTTGTCAAATATGCTTAGAAATACTAAAAAATATATTGCATTTAAACGATATTTTAAGATATTCAAGATACTGTATATTGTTACCTGGCGAATAAAAACATGTGCAACTAAGAGTCATTTTCTTATCGGTATTCAGTAAGCTTCTAAGTCTTATATATCTGTTTAATACCGTAATAATATTGGATTTAAAACTACCTACATTTTCGCATTTAAAAACGAGATTTCCCAGCATAACATTTTTGTTTAGTTTTTCTACAATTGGAATGTGGTAAATGTTATGACTGCTTGAATACATGTTTTTCGTTACCTTAGGGTTTAGTACAACACAAAAAATTATGTCCTTTGGTAAGCCGTGATTTTATGTAAAAGAATTTTATATAAACCGCATTCAGATAATTCAGGAAAACTCAATTCAAAAAAGGTATTAGTTACTATCGCCATTTACCGCGCATGGTTTTCTCCTTATGTAAGTGGAAGAGGGTTACTAATACATACATACCTGATAATTTATGCTTATCTAACAAATATCATTTTTTTAAATCTAAATGTTTCTCAAAAAACTGATCATTATTCATGAAAATAATATTTTCTCAGGCACGTTCTCGTCTTCTAGAATATGCTCTACATCTTCACCATTTAAATACGGATTTCCCAATTTGATAAATAATATTATATGACTAATTTATTATATTGTGAAAGATAATCGACGACATATTTTTTTCCAAAAATTTACGTTAACGTTTCAATCACATGAGCATAGTCTTAAATATCGGCAGTGTAGTTAAAACATAACACCCATCCAGATACTTGATTTTGCGAGACTTCTGTGTTAAAAACAGATGCAATAAAGTAGCTGGATGTAAAGAAATAATTCGGGAACAAAAGCTATTAAATTCAAAACAAATGTCCTCTCTTACACCATGCACTTTAATGATTGTACAAGTTTTTATCAGTAAAGTGTTTTTTTTTTGTTTTTTTTTTTTTTTTTGATTGGAGGTTTAACGATTACCGTGAGCAACTCAATGGGCTATAAGCAGTCGCCCGTCCCTAATTTAGGGTCACTGGTTCCAGGGAAGGGAGAGAGCCAGTGCCGTAAGACAAACACAACATCCATGCCTGACCGGGATACGAACCCGGACCCCTTACGGACGAATGATCAGAGGCCAGCGCCTTAGACCACTTCGCCACCGGGGCGGCTCAGTAAAGTGTATCGTGCAAGAGACGGCAATTGTTTTCAATTAAAAGCAGCTGCAACTGTACTTTAGGTGAATTCTTATTAAAAGCTTTCCCAAAAAGGAATATTGGGTACTGTATTTAACAAGCAAAGAAAGACATGAAATTTTATATATTTAATTTTATGAAAATAAAACTGTAAGCTTTTAAATTTTTCAATATTTACGGAAGGCATATCACATCAGAAAGCGTTATGTACATTTACTATGGAAGGAAATTCAGTACGTAAGTTGATTATTTCAGTGTATTTTCGTTGTGGAACCTGATGGTATCACATGGTATTTGACACAAAAAGTGTCACGAAGCCCTTGTGTAGTCTTAGCGGAATTCCACGGCTCCGCGAAGCACACTTTGAGAACTGCTGGTTTATTGCTTTTATTGCTGTAAATGACACCAGACACATCTATGAAGCAAATAAATTTGTAATGTAAACAAGTCTGGTGTCGGGTACGCGCTTTTAAGAGAAATCCAACGCGTTTTCAGACATGTCTTCATTGTTTAATACAGCAGTATGAAATATTGAAAGAAATGTCTGAAAATTTCTGAATTTTTTAGTATTATTTTACTGAAGGCTTTATATCTGACTCGATGGTTAAATTTTGTACAAAGCATCATGCTCCAAGCATCGACATAATCGCTTTGTTTCCATGTGTGTGCATGGACAAAAGCATTGAAACCATCTGGAAAGCGTAATGAGTCTTACACGTTACGCAGTGTATAACTGCTGTATTCTGACAATGGTTCGAGAGGGGACTCGGTCGATAAATATTCTATTTTTCTACCTCACTGTCTCTCTCCCTCCCCTGCTACCAGTGGCCCTAAATTAGAAAAAAGCAAAACCTTCAGAAAAACAAATATAAAGGATGTAATAAATTTTATGTAAGTAAATTTTTTACCTTTAACGTTGCGAAGATATATCTACTGCCAAAAGGAGATTACTCGGTCATAATCATCTCTCGCTATTTTCTGTTAACAAAGCAAATGTCCATGATATTTGCTTGTCAAAGTAGCTATTTATTTTGCCATTAGCTGGTGTTACATTTTATTTCGTCGCATGAATAGCTGAGTTCAAACGATTTAGATTACAAATTTGTCAAAGAAATAAAGCAACTTATCACCCGAACCATTTCATTTACATTTTATGGATATTCCAGTATTCTATTTCAAAACACAAAATTTGTTAAATTTGAAAGTCTAATACTTTGCTCAGTATTGTGTACCTTTGAGGCAATGAACTTTAGTAAGCAGCAATGATAAGTATTTTGTTCTAATTTATTAGCACAGACGGTCAGATAATATGCATTTAACTAGATCAGCTATTTTGTAGACAGGTGTCAATAATTTTTACTTCTGCGTTTCAAAGTTTTACTGTCAACTAAACTGATGTCCATAATTACATTTCTATATAACATATTTTTTGGGAATCATCCTGTGAAAGTAACAATAGTAGTAGAAACAAAGTAGGAATTTATGTTTTAGTTTTATATGTGAAAAATAAATATGTTATATATTTCCTTAAAGGAACCTGTATCTAAGTTCAGTGCACAAATGTGATTTTTCATTTTGCATTTTAGTAGGCTCTAGAATGAAAAAGTACCCTAATTTAAACCAGAACTTGCTTTATTTTTGGTGTTTAAAAATGATGTTAGACATAATCGATTGAATTAGAAAAGCTCAAGTTTGGAATCGTACAATTCAAATTATTCATTCAAAATATAATGTCTCGAATGATTTTTAATCTTGTAAATTACCTGCTGATAGCGCGATGCGACCAAAGCCTTCTGCTTTTGACAAATCGAAATAATCATTTCAATAGTTTTAATTTTAGAAATTACTTGTCAGTTTCTTCTCCTTACCAGAAGTAAGGAATTTGAAACTGTAAATGAAAGACGAATACGCTTGTATATTTTAGATTTCCTTAACTAAGGTAAAAGGAACCCCATGTTAGTAGATCCTTTAGCGAGAGATATTTTGAGATCCTTCGATCCCACACAAAGTATCTTTGTGATCCATAGAGATTCTTCGATCACACCAAAATTATTCAGAAAACATCTCGGAACCTCTCTAATAGTTGACGAGAAGAGATGAGCTATATTTGATAAAAAAGTGGAGCGACCATTGGTCGATATTTCTTGCTTTTCGACCACAATCGTTGGATGGAGCAATCGAGAACTTTCTCGAGAGGTGTTCTGCATTCTAATGATTTTGTAGTAATCCAATGTTTCGAAGATTTTCCATAATTAAGTGACTTGATTATTTCTATTCGATTATGCCCATTATGACTTGAATCTTACATAAAACATAACAGTTTATATATCTGTTATGGGAATATCCTGAAATGTAGAATCTTGTTCATGCGATGGTTTTGTCTCAAGTCAAAAGGATTGGTTGCCTCATATTCCTAGTGAATGGTGTAGTTCTAGCAGTGCACAACGGAGCTGAATTCTCAAACTGTCCGCTCGAGATTTAATGGGGAAAACTAGTTGTGCTGTTGTGTTTGCTGGACCGCAACTAGATCCGGTGTCGCCTGTTTACTAGGCATTTTTATTATGCTGAAGCGAAACTGACAATTATCTTTTCCATTTTCTCAGCGGGAGCAATACCTAAATTTTTATCATGGGTTTATTGCAATTAGACTTTGCTAGAAGAAACCTTCAACCGATCCAATAAAAAGCAATTCTTAATGTTGCCTTTCTTTGAAATTCTATGTCAGAATGTCATTCGGTTTCCTTCATTGAAACGACTGTTCGTATTATCTGTTTAATTCCTTCATAATTTTTTATGTGCCATTAGTTCTATAATGTATATTTAAAACGTTGCTTCATATCGGTGTATTAAAATATCTTCTTAGTCGTACTTAAAACACTATCCTTGTAGCTTGTAAAATATTGCAAACAAAATGTGTTCACGATACACCACAATTTGTGATTTCGTTCTGACAGGAAAATCTCACAAATGCACTGATTTTGCGAAAGCAAGCAATGGAATATATTGGTGAAAATAATAATGTTATGAAAATATTTTATCAATCGAGTGAATTATATGATTAATAAAAAAATTCAAGCTAGTTCCTTTTCTTTTTCTGCGTCTGCTACGCCACTGCTCCCTTAGAGGTGTAATTTTGATTTTTTTTAGTTACGTTGTTTACTAATTCTCTCAAAAAGCTACCTACCAAGTTTCGTCGCAAAATCTCCTTTTCTCCTTTACCTTGAAACCCGGGAACAGGGGCAGTCATTTTATAACCGCGAGGAACATATGACGGTAAAAATACTTTTATACTTTTTATTGTTGTATGTGGTAAAATCTTCTGTTCGACATACCTTGCATTTACTTTGATGGTGACAGGATGTGTTTTAGTGTGCAAAACATTCTGCACAGTAACTAAAACAAGGGACAGACACCTTCAAATATAACTGGAAATACTTCCTCTCTCATCTTTCTCTTAATTATGCACCATATAAGAAATATGGCATGGCATACAGCATGTCCTGTACAAGAACTAGGCAGTTTTGTACAGTATTTATGTTCACTCTGTTCAAGTAGCTGTGCGAAACTTCTCCGTGAGTATCTCTTGCGTGACGAGTAATAAGTTATGTATGATCAACATTTAACGTTTCATGCAGAAAATGGTTTTGCACAAAATCTTGAAGAGACATATCAAAGTTCCAGATTGAATAATCACAATGTCCTTTTCTTTCGGTGGGGAATATTTCCTCCTTATCCCAAAACTATAGGCAACAGTACAGGATTTTGTATACCCAAAATGTAGCAGTGTTCGTGTTCAACTAATGGTTTATGCATAAAACATTTTTTAATTTTTTCATGCATTCACATAAATACAAAATAAAGTATTTTACTCACGCTATTCAAATACCTCGTACTTTTGGAATGACAAATCTCGCGCAATCTATACACAACAGCCAGAAATTTGGCAAATTTAGCAATTAAGCCTAACAAAAGGCGTTCATATCAAGTACGAATTGTTTGAACGTGACTAAAAGGACATAAGCTTATTCTTTAAAGTAAATTATTATTCAAATATTAAACTCAAACTTTTTGTTAAAACCTTTCACAAAAAAGTAGTACATGTATTTCTACAGAACAACATGCAATAAGGTACACTGCTGGACAATTGCTAAGGACAGATCATAAACGGCTATATAGCGCATAAAAAATTAAGTGTGGTTGGATGCCAAGTGAATTAAATTAATGTCAGAATGCCAGGACATTACAAGAAAGACAATTTATTTATAAAGACAATTTATTGTGTTCTGAAATCCAGAAGGCTTTGGAATGCGTTCAAGGGACAAACAAGCCATTTTGTGCAGAATACGTAAACGTGAAAAAAATACAATTACCCTCAGGAGGCGTTACGGCGAAAGATGTCAATACGGGATATGGCCACCATGCAGGGCGATGCAAGATTCCAAACGTCGTGTCATGCTTTGCACAATATTGTCAAGCAGCTGTTGGGGTAATTTATCCCATTCCTCTGTCAGTGCACGGATGAGGGTGTCCTTGTTTATTGGAGGGCATTGGCGACCAACAAGACCTCTCCAAAGCATCCCACACATTTTCAATGGGATTCAGATCTGGAAAACGTGCTGGCCATAGGAGGCGTTGAATATCCTCGCTCTCAAGACACTCCTGGACAGCGACTGTCCGATGACATGTTGCGTTGTCATCCATGAAAACGAATCTATCACCGACAGCACCACGGAGCATGCGAACATGAGGTAGCAGAACATCATTAATGTATCGTTGGCCAGTCATAGTCCCAGTTGGAAGCACATAGAGGGACGTACGGCCATTGATCATGCTGCCAGCCCATACCATGACACTACATGTCGCATATCGGTCCCTTTCCTGTATGTTTGCTGGACAATATGCAGTACCACTATCACGCCAGGTCAGTTGTCGTCGACAATCAGACGATAGACTGTATCGACTCTCATCTGAGAAGAGGACAGCAGACCAGTCGTTATTAGTCCAATTGTGATGTTGATGGAACCATTGCAAACGGGCAGTACGGTGACGTCTGGACAATGGGATGCACACAACAGGACGGCGGGCGTATAGTCCACCTCCATGCAAACTTCTGGCGACAGTTTTTCGGGAGATCCGCTTGCCAGTAACATCCATAAACTGATTTGCTACCTCACTAGCTGTGCTGCGCCGGGTTCTTTTTGTTGATAGCACTATGTACCGATCTTCTGCAGGTGTCGTACTGCGTAAACGACCTCCCCGTGACGTTTGCTACACTCTCCATTTGTTCGAAATGATTTCCAAAGCCTTGAAACAACACTGTGGCTGACGTCGAACTCCCTGGCAACATCTGTTATTTTTCGCCCTTCTTCAATCTTGCCAATAATACGGCCACGCGTAAAATCATCTAGGTGATGTTGGGAAGACATACTGAAAATTGCAAGTTCGTCAATTGATTCTTTCCCTTTCAACTTTGCGTTTGAACAACAACGGTCAATACGCGTCAAATCCTTTATGTCTCTTATCAGCGCTATGACGTCACGAACAAGTTCGGCAGTTCAAAATTTGCATACGCACAACACGTCTTACTGTATCCCGTACTTATGCTAATTTCCACATTTTCCTGCCTTCCATTTTATGGTTGCTATAGTTGCTATTGTCATCTGTCCTTAGCAATTGTCCGGCAGTGTATATAAATGATACACATTCAAAAATATTTCAAGAAAAACGGCTTACAATTGTGCAGTCTTACAATTCTTTGAAAGTTTTCAAAGCACAAAAAAATAAAGCCAACTGATTTGTGTGCGAGACCTTGGAAATTTGTATTTTTGTGGTAGGAGTATAAATTCGGCTGGGAATAGAAAATATGTACTGCTGGATTACCCTGTATAAATATAACAATTACTATGATGCCAGCACTTTCTTTAGATTTACATTGTTGTCAAAACGTTCTTGTCTCCATTATTATTTATAAGTCGTTCTATTTAAAGAAACCTAAATCTTTATATGTTAAGGTGGACGTGTAGTGATTTTGCTTCCTATACTTCCAATGGACAAACTTCTGTACACATTTTGTTTTCAATCAATGCGTTTTCAAGGATGAAAATTTGAGCATCGATTAAAAAATACTTCATATTATAACTTAGAATACTTAATTACTTCTAAAACATAACCATAATTATATTAAAAATCAATAACTTTTCCTTGGGTGCTGTTAAGACCAGAAAAAAAGATGGCGCGACCTTTACATTGATGGCGTCAGTAGACAAAGAAATGTTGGATTGCTTCATTATGGTTATGTTTTGCAAACAATTAAGTATTCCAAGTTATAGTATGAAGTTATTTTAATCGATGTTCAAATTTTCACCCTTGAGAACGCATTAATTGTGAAGTAAATGTGTACAGAAGTTTGCCCATTGGAAGTATAGGAAGAAATATTGCTAGACGTCCACCTTAAGTTCATTAATGTGAATATACAAAGGCTGTATATATAAGACCACGACTGAGCAAAACCGAAACTGACCGACCGGTCGCCCCGAACCGAAACGGCGTTACTCCCGCGGTTGCTGTTGCGGACGCGAAGCGCCTAAGAAACAAACGAAAATGCCTGTTTCCTTACCTATCGCAGCAAAGCCCTTGTATAACGTGACCTCGAGACACGACGGTGCTTTTCTCTAATAAAAAAAGACAACGGGGATAGAAATAAGACAACAGGACTGAGCAGTGTGTAACTGCGAAGACGGAAAGAAATAATGACGGGATTAAAAAAGGGAAACGCAAGGGCGAAACAGGTCTGGGTGGGTCGTTTAAAAGTATTTTTAGGTGCATATTTTCTTAAGGCAACGCAAGGTTGCATAGTTCCAATTATAAGAGATTACTGCATCTCGTCTTCCGAAATAGAAAAAATGCACATAACCAGAAGCATTTTGGTGGAGCCCTACCTGGCAATCTGTATAGAGATGCTTTTGATCACACTGTCATGCCTACGTCAGCTACGATTTAACAAACTGTTGAAACATATATCAAACAGAAATGTTACTTACAAACATCAAGCCATATTAACGGTTAAAGATTAACACATACTTCCCAGAACAAAGTTACCAAAAATTCATGAAATATGACATGTAATAAAACATATGTTATTAATAAAAACGAACCAAAAAAATTTAAAAAATTCCCAAGCTATGAACATATATATTTTTGACCAGGATATACTTCAACAGATGTAGCACAAAATTGTTGCATTTGGTACACCAAAACTAAAGAAAATTCAGATGTAAAATTGTTAATAAAATGTACGGTGCAAATATGAAATCGCAGAGTAAAAGAAATAAAGAGTTAAGTCTATTCGTGCGAAATAGGTACGGTTTTAACTATTTTCGAAGTATGGAAGCTTTTGTTTTCTTACGCTTTGCCCCACGTTTTTCCTTGGAGCAGGTGATCAAAATTTTATCTTGCTACTAATATTCCTTCTTTCAATTCCTGCTGTTAATCCACTTCGGATAGCAGAAGCATACAAACATTTAAATTGATCAAGTTTATCTATTTAATTAGTTGTTGTGCAAGAAACTACTTTTAATTTTGAAGGTACTTTATCGTTTTATTTCGCACAAGGGCACAGGATTTGATTTTAAATTTTACATAAATGCACTGAATAAGCATAGGATATGGTCACTTAATGTTGAGATACACACCTAAGCATTAAAGAAATCAAAACGAGATGAACACCTTGGAACAAGATATCAAAAGGCGAGTAGATTTGCTTTGTCAAAGCTCGTTAAAGAACAAAAATACATGTGGCTTCCTACTATTCCTCATCTTCTTTGCCCTTGGTTGAAAACCAGGCTCTATCGCAAATCAATCGTTTCAATATCAGCAGTATGGGGACATAAACTTCCAAATTACGGAACCTTCAGAGGTTTCCACATTGGCAGTAATCCTTCAAATGCTTTATGCCGTAAATATTGTCGGTTCGTTCTTCGTCTAGGCCGCGGTAATATGCCTCACCGCCACAGGTGGTGTTATGTACTTTCGAAGGAGGGTAACAATCTTCCGGTTCTTCAAGAGCAGCAAGATATGTGATTCTAGTTGAAGTTCAGTAACAAGAACTTACCCAACAATAATCGCTTGGACTACTTGAGCATAGACTTAGAAACTCATAGTGTAGCATGTCATTGGACACATGTTATGATCATTGCGGAAAGCTTTCTAAGGGAGAAATGCAATACGTGAATATAATTCCGGTATTCGTAACGCACTACTTACTCTAACCACCAGTGGAATCCACGTAAATCCCCGATTCGTGCTTAATAACTTATAACCTACAAGCACTTTTTTAAGCAATAACAGGGTTGAGCTTTTGAAGCCGATGCCTTTTTCCCTTTTCCACTATCTTAGAGCTCTCGCGCGAATGATGAATGCTAAAACTCATTCCATTTTCGCTAAAGTGTGGTCAGCAACTTTCTGCTTCATTCGAAAGAAAAAAGGTCTTAATGGTTACTTGCTTTTATGAGGAGACTCTCTATCCGATGAATATCCCTTTCCTTTTAGAACTGTGGTAATGTGTACTTTTTATTTCCGATTCTTTCTTTGCTGAGCCACTAGACAGCCGTTTTCCCTTTTTCGCAAAAAATAAAAAAATTGGTTTCTTAATTTACCCATTGATATTACCAGTATGTTTTCAATAAATAAACCCAAATTAAATCGCTTTATTTATTTAAAAAATATTTGCCGTACCAAATGAAGTTTCCCTTTTAAAAAGTTCGCTATACAACATAGGTGCTCTCTTATCCGAATGCTCAGTTTCTCTCTATGTACCAGTTGCAGTAACTAAAGCACAGGAGACGGATAATTCATGAATTGTCAGTTGATTTATTGACCACATTCGGGTGAATATTTAAACCTGCAACGATAAAACAATGAATACAATATTCAATAAAAGACAAACATGTTCCGGTTGTCATTGGTTCATTTTTATTGACACAAATTCGTTGATATTTTCCAAATCCGTACAACCCAAAACTACAGAGGAATTCAAGCAAATTTTTGCCTTCTGCCGCGCTGAGATTTTCGTTATGTATGTACACTACTGTTTATGAAAACAGCAACAACATGAAAGATGGCTGGAAATGTTTGAAACTTACAGGATATATGCAACAGGTTGAGACATACAAACGATAAAAATTTCAGAGAAAATACGCATGCATTTTTGGAGCAGTACCCTCTGATTCTTTAGCCTTTGGTATAGCTGTCTGGGTCCAAACGAGGTGTTGCAGTTAGAGAAACGTTGAAAGTGTGTTTCTTTTTTCTCACTATGCCTCGCCGCCAAAGAAGGTTGCGTTATAAACACCACACGAACTTGGAGCAAGGAAGGATTGATAGGATGAGGGAAGCTGGATTTTGCAGCTGCGGAAGTGCCGCTCGTACTAAAAGAAACGACATTACAGTGATATAAATATATGGCGTCAGTTGACATATGAGTCTCGAACGCATATGAATCCGGAAAATGGACTGCAAAATAGCACAACTGCACGGTATGACTGAAACTTCTACCCTGTGGCTGTGATCGGCTTCACCCAAGATACACCCTGTTAGCCCAGCAGTTGGTCAGGCTTTGTCGTCCGGTACAGTTCGACGTCGTCGTCTGCTTAACAGATGCAAAGAATATAAAGCGTGAAGAACGCCAACTCTGATAGAGATAACGTAAAAAAGACGAAAACGGCGCCACCACATCTTAAAAGGTAATATGCTCTGCCGGAAAGTTACCATTCAAGAGTAAAACACGTTAGGGTGACTACGATAGTGAAGCTTTTGTTTGATCCAAGATGGTTTCCTTCGATATGATGACTATTTGCTTAGAGAAGTTTTTTGTTGTTGCTGTTTTTTGATATCCCGCCAATCCTTTATTTTGGAGTGAAAAATATGCAATAATATTAGTATTACTATTTATATTAAATTTTACCATATATATTATAGTTAGGCCTAAATGTCTGTAAAAAATACAGACATTCCCTAATATTTGACATTATTGAAAATGTTTCTGAAAAACTGAAGAACAAACAAAAGCGTTAACTAACCCTATTGGCATAACAAAACTAACATATCCGATTTGCGAAGTGATTATGCTACCGAGAAGGTAACAAACACGTGCTGTGTGTAGCTTGGCTGACTCTTCTTTACCGAAAGAATTGAAGTCAACAGAAATACGCATGCGCAGTCTGCCCCGACCTCAGCCTGTATGTTGGCTTCATGGCACTGCATTTTAACTCTTAAGATATGGTGGCGCTAGTTACGTCTCGCCGATTCTTAACTTCTTCTCAGTTAGATATTATTTGACGGAGGATTGGTCGTTAGCAGCCCATTCACGCTCAACCACAGCCGACTCAGGCTGCAATATTGTCTCGAGCATGGACACTAGCACGATGATTTGCAACACGTCGTGCTTTCTGACAAGCCCCTATTACTCTGATGGTCACTTATTCTAACACATGGTGGTGAATGGCACCTTACAGTGTGCAATTGGCAGCGTCATACCGGCTTCTCATCAGTCGCCATGATTTGTGGACGCATTAGGGTTCAGTTTGCGATCTTGGCTCCTACGACTTGTAGGAACTCACAACAGCCAGGTTTGATCATAGATGCTTTTGAGGTAGAGGTGGTACTCTTCCTTGAGAGTTGTCCTGGAGCAATGTTCCTGCAGGAAAAACGGTCACCCTGTCTGATCAATCATATTTTCACGAACAACACCCAGATAAGTGAGTCCGATAATGGAGTCCATATCGCAAATCGATTTATCCACTGTACCTACTCTTAACTGAGCAAACTGCTGACAGGGGTTCAATGGTGCGTTTTGTGTTTTCCAACAAGCATTAGGTGAAGCATATGGATGGTAAGATTTCTTAGCATCATTTCAGGTCAGTGTGTTACGTATATGTGCATGGAGTTTCCTCTCTCAATCGATACACAAGAGCAAGAACCGAAGGTTCAAACATTGGGATAACCCCAATCGTTCGGAACATAGTTCACGGTTGACGGGTCTTGCCCCCTAACATAGCTTTAGTTGACTAGATGCTGGCTGTCGACAGCTCTTTCAGTTGGCAAAAAGACGTGACACCGTAAGTCCAGTCGTCTTTGAAAATAGGAAGGAGCAGGTGCTCCACAGGAAGGATCAGAAGGAAAAGGAGGTGGAGAGAAGAATGAGAGTGTATGCATCGCTAAAGCTGAATGATAAGTAATAAAGCGAGCTAAGACATTTAAGTGAAGAGTCACACCATGTTTATCAGTGCAAAGAATTACTTAAATTAAATTATTCTGGCACCGTGTTTCCGTAATTGATTAGTTGGTAGAAGGTAAAGTGTTATTTTCAGCAGAGGAGAAAATATATACATTCATATTTCTTGCCAATTTATAATTTAGTTCAATTATTCCAAGGTATAGTTGTTGTATGCTGTATGCCGTCTTGCATGAGTTGCCAAAACAACTTGCCAATTGGTAATTTGCATATGCAGTGACTTAATTTATCTTGTTTGACTTGTTTGTGGACGTTACAGAAATACAGATTTATTTACAGTATACTAAGTTTATTCATTTTAAACTCCCGTTTAAGGGCCAATCAGTTCTAGTTGCACTCAGTAATTTAATCATTTGTGTGATTCACATTTGTGAAGAAGACGCAAATTAAAATATTATGTATTTTTATTTAATTCTCACATGTGTAGGCGAAATTTATTTGAATCTACATGTATTATTATGATTTCTTAATTATTATTAATAACACGATCCGATTAATGTCATTTTGCGTTGTCAGTTTCATGTTATTCCTAACTGTAATAATCTCAATAGTAAGAGTAATTGTATCACTATTTTCATTATTTACAATTCTCAAAATTATTATTTTATATTTCCTATCTCATTTCTCTGGTTTTTAATTATATTTTATATGACTGAACTACTGAAATCCTTTCTTAAGGTCCAATCAGTTCTAGTTGTTTCCTGATGGAGAGAATACAATATTCAAACCAATTAGAATTAAGTACTGAAATGCCTGTGGTTTACTAGATTTCCATGTAACAACTCCTTAGAAAACTTGAAGTTGTATCGGAAACAAATCCCCATTTCCCGAGTTTCGTTCGACTAAGTGTATAGTCGCACGGAAATAGGAAGATGCGGGTTCGATTTCAGGGTGATGTAAATTCAAGTTTTCTGAGGAGTATTTACTTGGAAGATCAGTAAACCACAGGCGATTCAGTACATGACTCTGATTGGTTGGAAATTCTTGTGCGTTCCCATGTTTTTCCGAGGGCCGCCCCGATTGCGCAGTGGTCTAAGCGCTGGCTTGCGACCATCCGTCCGAGAAGGGTCCGAGTTCGAATCCCGGTGAGGCATGGATGTTGTGTTTGTCTTACGGCACTGGCTCTCTCCCTTCCCTGGAACCAGTGACCCTAAATTAGGGAAGGGCGAATGCTTATAGCCCATTGAGTTGCACATGGTGGTCGTTAAAACTTCACTCAAAAAAAGAACAATTCTGAGGAATATTTCTTCCCCAAATTCTATGGGGAGAACTACTTCCAGTAGGACTCTGTATAGTGACTTACGGCGCGGATCGTGGCACAGCGATTCCAAGGATTCCACAGTGTTTTCGAAATGATAAAATTGCCTGCACAAATTCCAGATGTTAACTTAATTGAGCACATCTGTAAAGTAATTGACAGAGCCATTCGTATCTAACATTCTTCTACAGGAAACTATTGGCGATTGCTATAGCATCAACTTTCTTGAATCATATCAGCACTTTCCTGAAAACACGCCTCTTCGGTTCGTGGTTGTTTTGTAATTCAAGAGTAGCCCAACACTTTATTACGAAGTGTAGCTACTAATATTCTACTTTAGTGTATATATATAACACGGTTTACGAAACAGCGGTGAGCAAAAGCACGATGTATAAATTCTTATCTGAAATGCATAACAGGTTACAGTTAGAAGATGTGCAATTTTGGAAAAGGCAATCTATTTTTCACTTCCTCGTTAACAGTAAATAAGAAAATTTCTTAAATATTAGCTTTGATCCACGTTTATATTGGGTTGTCGAAAAAAAATCAATCAATGATATAATGCCCGTTTTGTTCGATAACCTTTTGCCATCTTTCAGTGAGCTGCAGAATGGAATGCCTCGTTCATTGAAGGACCTGTCTTTCGTGGCAAAAAATCTGTACACCGTGCTGATTTACAGCCTCACCTGAATTAAACGTTATACCACGCAAGGACTGTTGAAGAGAGCGAACCAAGTGGAAGTCTGATGGCGTAATGTCAGGCGAGTATGTTGGGTGGGGCAACACATCCCACCCAAGCTCCAATAATTTTTGGCAGGTGATCAAACTTGTGTGTGGTCCCACATTGTCGTGATGGAACACAACACCTTTACAATGAACGAGCTCTGGACGTTTCTGGATGATGGATGCATTCACACTGTCCAATTGCCGACAGTACACATTCGAATTGATTGTTTTGTTCCGTGGTAGGAGCTCGAAAAACCAGACACCTTTAAAATCCCACCACACTGAGACCAGAACCTTCCGCTAATGAATCTCTGTTTTTGATGTCGTGTGAGGCGAAGCAGCACGTGGAGACCAAGACCGTTTGCGCAGCACATTGTTGTTCACAATCCACTTTTCGTCACCAGTTATCAGACACTTTAAAAAAGGATCGTTTTCTTCACGTTTAATGAGCATATCGCAGATGTTCTTACGCACCATCAATTGAGCTTCCTTGAGTTCATGAGGAACATACACATCGAGCTTGCTTACGTATCGCAGCTTCTTCGGGTGGTCGTGAACACTTGAATGATGGATGTACAATGTGTCTGCAGTCTCTCGTGCCGTGTAACGTGGGTCTGACTCGATCAATGCCTTGATTTGGTCGTCATCAACTTGGGTGGGCCTCCCCGACCGAGGAGCATCGTTGAGGTCAAAACCACCAAAACGTAATTTTGCGAACCACCGCTGGCACTGACGTTCTTGTACAGCATTATCACCGTACATTTTACGCAACTTTTCACAAGCTTGACGCGCGTTCTTCCCTTTACGGAAGTAAGACAGTAAAATAGGGCAAAAATGCAGTTTGGTCTTCCATCTTCAACTTGAAGTCGAATCTCTGCAAATCAACCAAATCGCTCATTATTCGTTTTACACTGCAGCTAGAACTGGCATCTGTCGAATGCCATAGCGACAACAGATCTGCGCATGCCTCTAGTACTTCCGAAACCGCCCAACCGCCATCGGTTGCCAAATAACGTCATCACTTTTCCCACAACCCAATATTGTATTTACCTTGTGTTGCATATCCAAAATTTCTTAAAAGCTTTTGTCATGTCCATCCAGGTTTTCAAGGTTTACAATTTTATATTGATATCCTACAAAATACTTCTCGTCCTAGAATACCCAAAGGTACCTGACGTGCACGAATTTCTGAAAGCATTTCACTTTGCATTATTTTGATAAACTGAAAGCAAAGATTTCTTACAATCAGACATTCCGTGTAAGGTTCAAAACTGAAAGCCTTAGTAAAAACACTGTAATATCAAATTGCTGTTCAGTACCATTAAATTCCTAAAAACTTCTGTACCAAACTTGGTTCAAAGGTTTTTCTAATATCAAAAAAATTTCAATTGAGTAAAAAATTTAATCGTTTATATAACATTTATATTTTTCCTAATATATAACTGAGAGGTACGTATGATACATAAGTCTAAAAATGAATATGTGTTTAATATTTCGGAAAGCACGGAGAATATAAAAGTATATCACAGAAAATTCTTATAACATTGTTATAGATTACTTTCACTTGTTCCTTTTTGATTTTTCGCGAAAATATAGTGTTTGACGTTTTGATATGTACAATTTTGCAGAGTAAAAACTGTGTTCACAAAGACATTGACAAATTACACGATGCAGTTAATTATTCCAGTTTATAACGAAAAATAAAAAAAATAAATTCATCCGGAGTTATGTTCTCAGCATTAATCACCCAATAAATGTATAAGAGTCTATATCGTAACTTTTCAATAATTTATAGTGGATTAAAAGTACAGAAAATGTTTTCAGACGGTACTGAACCTGTTTTTGTTCTCGTCGTTTCTGTTTCTTATGCGAATGCCTGTGGGTCGGTTGCATTTAAAGAAAATGCTGAAATACTTACAATAACAAGTACGCGGAAACAAAAGTTGGGCTTTCCTACTAAATTTGATTCGGCCTAGAGAAAATGCTTTCGAGCACACAAATGTGCGCCCGCGCGCGCGTGTGTCTGCCTTTTTTTAATGAATTACGAATTAGTAATGTTCCCTTAATGTTACTTTTATATGATATTCTGTAATCGTCAGATAAATGTTTGTCCATACTTTATGGACATGTTTACGGAAATATACACATACTTATCACGTTACCAGGAAATGCGTCATTTTTTGCAACTGACAGTAATACTTTATACGTATAAGAAAATGTTGCAGAAATCAATCCAAAACTCATTAAGTTACGTTATCCGGGAAAAATGCTTTTTTTATAACACTTGTCAAAATTTAGAATGATAATATGCTGCCGAAATTCATAAATGATCTGATGTTACCTGGACACAAATTAAATGTACATTATATACAGATCCCTAATCTATTCTCTGATATTCGGACTTTAGCTCCACAAAGAAATACAAACTATCAGATAATTCTTAACTGATTATTTACTTACTGTTGCCGTACAAAATTTCTCCATTTACAGCGATCTTCAGGCAAAACTCGAGCTTCACTATCATCCATCACACGCCGTACACAAGACCTTCTGTACTTCATACTCATAATCTTTTTCTCATGCGAAAACTCCGGAATCTGATCCTCACATGTTTCCCTTAGCCTTCCTCTGCATTTTCTTCCTGCCACTTGGGTTAAAAATTTATTATTACTTATCTTCTCACCCCTCATTCTTTCAGGATGGGCAAACCACTGAAGAATATTACTTTGCCAACAACATTTTGCGTCACAACTACAATACATCTTCATTCCTTACACGATCAAAACGTGTTCTTGCCACAACCTGACCCACCGACCCCGTAAGCAACGCATTTCTCCAGCACACAAACGACTCTTACGTTTCTTCTGTAGTACCCATGTTTCACTGCCATACATCAGAATAGAAACAATTGCACTTTCATACACAGACATGCGAGATTCCCTTGAGATCCCGTCCTTCTTATTAAAACCTCCCCAAACAGATATGACTTTCAATGAATAATTCACTCACCTACTAATTTCACCATCCAGTTTGTTCTCTCTGTCAAACGTGTTACCTAAATACACAAACTCATTCACTTGGTCAATCACTGTGCCTTTTAGAGTTGCATTCAGCACTAACAGTTTCTTGCTTAAAACCATAACTTTGTTTTTTCCTTACCTATATTCAGTTTGAATTTTGTGCAATCTCCGTACATCCGAAACAACATACTCTACAACTCACTTTTGATTCCTGCCAACATGACTGTGTCATCAGCATACAGCAATCTGCACTCATGGATATTACCAAGGCATAAACCAGTATTGTTCATTTTGGCATCACGCATGCACGTATCCATAAATACACTGCCGGACAATTGCTAAGGACAGATGACAATAGCAACGACAGCAACCATAAAATGGAAGGCAGGAAAATGTGGAAATTAGCATAAGTGCGGGATACAGTAAGACGTGTTGTGTTTATGCAAATTTTGGATTGCCGAATTTTTTCGTGACGTCATAGCGCTGATAAGAGATATAAAGGATTTTTGACGCGTATTGACCTTTGTTGTTCAAACGCAAAGTTGAAAGAGAAAGAATCAATTGACGAACTTGCAATTTTCAGTATGTCTTCCCGACATCACCTAGATGACTTAACGCGTGGCCGTATTATTGGCAAAATTGAGGAAGGGCAAAAAATAACAGATGTTGCCAGGGAGTTCGACGTCAGCCCCAGTGTTGTTTCAAGGCTTTGGAAATCATTTCAAACAAATGGAGAGTGTAGCAAACGTCACGTTGGAGGTTGTGTTCGCCGTACGACACCTGCAGAAGATCGGTACATAGTGCTATCAACAAAAAGAACCCGGCGCAGCACAGCTAGTGAGGTAGCAAATCAGTTTATGGCTGCTACTGGCAAGCGGATCTCCGGAAAAACTGTCGCCAGACGTTTGCATGGAGGTGGACTATACGCCCGCCGTCCTGTTGTGTGCATCCCATTGTCCAGATGTCACCGTACCGCCCGTTTGCAATGGTGCCATCAACATCACAATTGGACTGATAACGACTGGTCTGCTGTCCTCTTCTCAGATGAGAGTAGATACAGTATATCGTCTGATTGTCGACGACAACTGATCTGGAGTTATAGTGGTACTGCATATTGTCCAGCAAACATAGAGGAAAGGGATCGATATCCGACATGTAGTGTCATGGTATGGGCTGGAATCATGATCAATGGCCGTACGTCCCTCTATGTGCTTCCAACTGGGACTATGACTGGCCAACGGTACATTAATGATGTTCTGCTACCTCATGTTCGCATGTTCCGTGGTGCTGTCGGTGATAGATTCATTTTCATGGACGACAACGCAACATGTCATCGAACAGTTGCTGTCCAGGAGTATTTTGAGAGCGAAGATATTCAACGCCTCGTATGGACAGCACGTTCTCCAGATCTGAATCCCATTGAAAATGTGTGGGATGCTTTGGGGAGGAGTCTTGCTGGTCGCCAATGCCCTCTAATAAACAAGGACACCCTCATCCTTGCACTGACAGAGGAATGGGATAAATTACTCCAACAGCTGCTTGATAAGCATGACACGACGTGTGGAATCTTTGTTGTGCAGAGCATGACACGACGTGTGGAATCTTTTATGCCCCTCCATGGTGGCCATATCCCGTATTGACATCTTACGCCGGAACGCCGGCGGACGGTAATTGCATTTTTTTCACGTTTACGTATTCTGCACAAAATGGCCTGTTTGTCCCTTGAACACGTTCCAAAGCCTTCTGGATTTCAGAGCACAATGAATTGTCTTTCTTGTAATGTCCTGGCATTCTGACATTATTTTATTTCACTTGGCATCCAACCACACTTACGTTTTTATGCGCTATATAGCCGTTTATGATCCGTCCTTAGCAATTGTCCAGCAGTGTATAATAAACAGGTGACATTACACTACATTGTCTGACACCTGCACCAATAGAAACTCATTTTGAAAAGACACAATTCACTCGCACTCATGCTCTACTGCCAGCAGACATGAATTTTACACTGTTATGTAGATTCCAATTTCCAAGTAACATCATTTGTATTCAATATCTTCCACAAAGTGTCCTATTTACTCGGTCGTAAGTTTTCTCTAAATCTGTGAAAGCAGCAAAAACCTTCTTCCCAACAACCAGGCAGTTTTCAATCATCAAGCGTAATGCAAAACTAGGTTAGTGCAGCCTTTTCCAGATATGACCCCACTCTAAACATCCCACACCTTCTCTGATGTAAGACCTCTTACTTTTTCAATAACGACCTTGCCAAACACTTTCCTTGGCACACTCAGTAAGCTGATACCACGATAGTTCTTGCAGTCATTCTGATCACTTTTTCCCTTATACAAGGAAACATCGATAGCATCCTTCCAATCGCGAGGGACCATTCCTAACTGCCAGCACAACTGGCGAATTTCAGTTATCTAGTCAATTACAGATTCATCACCACATTTCAACACCTCAGCATTTATGGTATCAACTCCCGGAGACATTCTGTAGGGATTTTGGAGCTTTATACACATCTTCATTTGAGATCCCATCATTCCTGGGAAAGCCTCCAAAATCAGCTATGACTTTCAATGAGAACCCATCATTCCTGAAAGTACCTCCCAAAGCTGTTATAACTTTCACGCAGTTCTTTTTTTCACCCGAAGATCCACAAAACTCCTGTGTGAAAGATCCTGTGTGTTTTTTTAGCTTTGTGTATATTTAAATCATTAAAATGTTAAAGTACTTAAAATGAGGCATGCGTTTCCTATGGTATCGTGTTTCTACAGCTAACTCCAGCAAACTATATCTTGAGATCCCTCCTGGAACTTTCACCTTTCACTGTGATATCATCTTCTTCTGTCTCAGAGTCACCTTTGTTTTCTCGATCTAATAATTCACAAAAGTATTCACCGCAGCTTTCACTTAACTGATTGGGCTCCCATATCATTTTTCCCCGCTCCTATTTTTCACACAACTTACAATTTTGTTACCCCTGTTTTTCCGGAGTCCCATGTACTTCCACTGAAATTTTCTATCTTTCCAAAAAGCCAAATTCATGCTGTTCCATCTTCTAATACCCATCTTTGCCTTACTCTAGCGAAGCAGCTTAGCTGCTTAACCCTTCTTATAGCGATATTCACTAACAGAAACTCTATCTTGCAACAACTCCAAATAGGCGCCCTTCTTTCTATTTACTGACTCTTTATTCTCACTGTTTCACAAATCATTACCTCCATTGTTTCCCACTATTTTTTGGCCACAGACCTCTTCAGCAGCAGTGACAACACAATTTTCAAAACATTCAGACTTCTTTTCTACATCCCTCTCACTTGTCTTCAGCTCTTTCAGTCGTTCTCTGAATAAGTTAAGGCAACACTGATGATCTTCAAGTAGCATTTTAGCCTTTATTTTTTCCATACTAGGTCTCTCCCTATTCCTTTTCCTCCAACCAACATTCAGTTTCTCTCGTGACACTACCAAGTAATGATCATAGCCAACATCCGCACCTCTCATCAGATGAGTTTCACTAACTAAGTGTTTCAGACGCTGATATAAACAACAAAATGTATAACACCCTTTTGACCAAGAGTACAATTTTTCCAAGTATATTCGTGAATATACTTGTGGTTGAAAAATGTATCAGATACACAGAAACCATTAATGTAGAGTTCAATCATCTTTCACCATTATCATTTACACAAATAACGTTAAACTTTTTCAGAATATTGTCAAATATTGTATTCTGCACGCCTACTCTAGAGCAGAAATCTTCTGCTGTTACAACTTTTACTTTAGCACCCAACTGGCTCAAAAGAACATTAGCTCATTTCAAAAGTCTTCCTTCGTATCACAAGGTTCCGAGTCCTAAGGATAATATATTACAAAAATTATTGTTTCCTTAAATTTCACTTTCAAACGAATCCAAAGAAATATCTCACTCGTGCAGCTATTGCAAAAAGTAGTACGTATAAATAGTATAATATTATTAGTAGTAGTAATAATAGTAAGAGTAATAAATATGGGAGAGAATATTTATTTGCTTCCAGGACATACATTTCATCAGTATGCATATTATCTTCCTGTTTCGCTCCTTATATTTCGATATACATGCAATATTATCGTGAAACGTATAGTGGAAAGGTTTAAAGCATCAAAGAACTTCGAAAAGCTTCAAAAGATCCCATATTTGAATAACTATATTCCATAATCCGGAAATACCATTACCAGATGACATTTGCCTGTTAACGATATGGGTGCTGAAACAATGGTAACCAAGATCGATTTCAGACCGAATATCCTAGTCGTTACTGCAAATGCTTTCTGGTAACAGATCTATGCCGTAGAAAGTAAATTTAAACAAAGGTGTGAAACTAGCATGTCGCAGTGGGAGCAAAACTTTATGAAATGCCGTTATGAACACATGAGATAGTTTCCGGCGCGGCAGTCTGCACGTGTCAGTGTCAAGGGACTCTACTATGTATTCAGTGCACGTGCTGTATAAAT